>CM038044.1:121780777-122380777 GCA_021397845.1 Areca catechu | reverse complement strand
AAAATTAAAAAAACTTTTTGTTTTTGTTTTTCCTCTGTACACCTTCCCCTTTTAAGTATTCTAATGCGGGGCTCCACATCTCGTTTGCTGTTTGAATAGAAGATAAAGTTCTTTGAGGAGTTGCATGCCAAAATCTCAAAGATTCGACCATCAAAAAAGAGGAAGAGAAGTAGTGGCCATGAGGTAGCCACTGAAAAAGCTAGGGCAGATGCTACAATGGAGTAGATGAACTTCTCCTTACTAGCCCCATCCTTACTGCTCTAATGTTGGCATCCCTTTTTAGAATCACAAAGACCAGTCCTGAGGTTGAAGTGGAGGTGAGCGACCAGGCCATTAAAGTAGGGGCAACTGCTAAGTCAGAGACTAGGGCTTTGGGCCTCATCATTGACTATAAGTGAGACACACATAGAACTAAATTTTAAGTAAATAAAAAATAAAATAAATGAAGATGAAAAATGTCTTATGCACGGTGTAAACCAATGTAATTTTCTTTTTTGGCTCACTTATTGTATTACCAATGTAACTTTCATCTTCCCATCATTAGGCTTAAGCTTGAGTTTTATGATGAGTAAATCATCTCTAGTAGCATCGACATTGATTGTCCATGTAGCTCCATCTTGTAAGTTGATGCAAAGCTTGTTTCTGGCTAATACCATCACAAAAAAAATTAAGTATCTCTTCTATGAGTTTTGCTTTAGGTAGAGGCAAGCGGCCTAGTTCACACTTCCTAGGGGTTTCTTCTTGAAGAATTTGTCACTAAACTAGGAGCATCTTCTCAAAGATAGGATTTTTTTTAATCCATAGCAATACATAACTTAATATTAATTTAATGATGTAGTAACGGGTGCACGTCACTACGCACCGATTTAAAATCTTGACTCCACTAATCTAAAATAGAATAGTGAGAGTAATGGTCGAATCCTCAGGGACTTTTATATTACTTGAAGAAAATAAAACTAATATTAAAGTAGAAAGTAGAACAGTGAAATAAACAGAAATACCTGTGAAGAAAGAAAATCAAGATATGATCCATCTTGAGAGTATGGCCTGTACCCGTAGATCACAGCCCGTCCCTTAGGTATAAATCAGTCAAGTTATCTTCTTCACTAGAAAAGAAGAAAACTTATCTCATAAGCTTGATTTATGTACCATAATCTCAAATTATACTGCTTCAATAAGAATAAAACATAGATCAATATAAATTAAATAATCTTTTATTTTTTGAAGCATAAAGTATATCAATAAAAGAAATAATTGCAGGAACAAGGGTCCCTATTTCCTTTTCTGATTTCTAGCTCTCTAAAGTGGTGGAAGCGGCGGAGTCTCGGCAGCACCTCAGCATCAAATCAGGATCTCGAGGAAGTAGAGGTGGATGGTATGGAAAGAATGGTAGTGGGGCTCAGAATGGTGGATGACTGAGTGGAATGAAGTGGAATGCGGAATAGAGCGGAGAGTGGGGAAGATGTGGAGCGGAGATATGAAAGTCAGAATCCCCCCCGGAGCGGAGAAAGATCGAAGGTTTTATAGATGGAAAGCACCGTGTCAGGCCCGCTTGGGAACCGCGGTGATTTCTTATCTCAATCTGCCTAACAATCTCGGTTCTATCTCCCTATCCTCGCACCCATTCGCGCGATCCCAGCAGCCTCCTCCTCATCCGCGAATTTCCTCCTCATCCAAACGAACTCCTCCATATCCATCCAGCATCGTCCGATCATGAACTTCAACTCCCGACCACAAACTTCTTCCTTCCAACAAGAGACCGAAGACTCTACGGTGAATGGCGGAGACCGGCCGAAGAGGGAGAAACCGTGCGGTGGTTCGGACGACTACAGGGGGAGCTTCTCCAATTCAGCGGTGCTGTAGATGGGTCACGGTCGGCAACAGGTGGACTAGCGGGAGATCTGTGGACCAATCAACCAGTCCATAGTGGACTAGCTATAATAATGTTCCAAAAGTTGCACTGCTTTGAAATCTGTGCTAAAATCTTTCTAGAAATGACTTTGAGCTCATATGAACTCTGATTCGGGTCTGGTTTGCACCGTTGGATTCCATAATTCAAGCTGTACATAATAATGACCTTCTTTCCTATCAAAAGATATACAAAAATATCAATTCTAAAGATAATTAATTATTAATTTTAATACTCTTATATATAAATAAAATATAATTATCAATAACATGAAATGGAAAATGCTAGAGGATACTTGATATGTTATGCATAATAGATTCTTAAGTTATTATAATATATATATATATATTCAATTATGAACTTAAATAAATAATAATATATAAAAGTGGGCAATTTCATATAAAAACATGGTGGATGGTTATCGAACCATCCACTATAACTCCTTATAAAATGAAAGTTGTATAAGACTCTGAAAAACTTATCTAAAGAGGGGCACCAGGAGTTTTATCTAAAGAAGGACTCTAGAAGTTTTATCTAAAGGATTCTCTCTCAGAAATTCAAGATCCCAAGGAAAAGAAGAAAAATAGCATAAAAGAGCTGAAAGATAATTCAAGTTATGGCAATTATTTTCTTTCTATTTCCTAATTAAAAATATGACTGGGATACTTAGACAAAAGTTATTTAATCTGTCAAGGTGATTTTCTTGGATTAGGCTTTCAAGAGATAAGTATTTTTCAACCATAATTCTTTATCTATTTATATTATTATTTCTACATTGGTATCATAACACTTCATGGAATAAATTTGTTTCAGAATATGCTTGAATAGGCATTTCCATATTAAAATGAAATAAAAGGTCATCTAGTGTGTATCATCCTTTATAAAAAGCTAAGGTGGTATATGATCATAATGCATGATAAAAACCAGGATGGCCAGATTAACTTCAATAAGTTTGTCAAGTTAATGGAGGATAGCTTATGCTAATCCTTTTACTATTATTATAAGAGTGTAATTTACTTGTATGATAATGGTTATTATCTTCTTTTGCAACAATATAAAAAAGGTTTCATTTTTTTGTATTGTCTTTGATCTGTCTATTGTTATTACTGAGATATATAAATCCTTGTTGGACCATCAACTTGATAATTATAAGAAAAGCACCACATGAGAAGGGAAAAGATAAGATAAAAAGTGCTAAAAAATGATATATTATAACACTTTGTCACCTTTTTTGGGCTTCAGTGAAGGAGAATGGTCTCCAAGTTTTTTCAAACTCCCATCCAAGTGGATCACCTCCATCTCCAGACACCACTATCCATCATGTTTTAAATCTGAGTGGCCTGTACTCATAACTAAACTATTAACCACTCAATCAAATGGTTAACATTAAAATGTTTTCACTTAATAAAAAATATATAATAGAAATAAAATAGTATAGACTTTGTGTCTAGTTTTATATCTTGACTTTTTTGGATGCCTCTTTAATTTTTTAATTTTTTCTATATTTGTTATAAAAAAAATGATAATTGTAATCAGAAGTCCCATAAAAAGAAGAACACCAAGGCAGTGGGCACGAGTTAGAAAAATTAAGAGGCTATTGGATGAATATAGGATGGAACCCAATATTGACATGATTGAGTATATCAAGATAGTCAATGAAATGATATAAAATATTATATTTATGAGATATATTATGAACAAGGAATAACAGTTTTCATCATTAACAGCTACTTTACCTGATCTTTGAAAACATTTATTAGATTTTTTAAGGATCATGTAGATCAAATAAAACATACTCTTGGTTAGTAAAAGTTTTTATAAATGAGTATATGATGAAGAACATTACCAGGTCAGCTACTCTCTCTTTGAGCCCTCATTTTTGTCATCATAGATATATTCTCTTAGACATTTCATATTTACCAAAGTCAGTATCTAGGCATGCCCTTGAGAAAATCAGGAAATCTATCCTGAGAAAAATTTGATATCTTCATCGTTAATACATTGTATTTGAATTATATTTATAAATATGCTTATATATATGTATATTTATTTTTTCTTATATTGTATTGACTCATGAATAGTTAAGTTTTAATGCAAGTTTAATCATTCGATTATATCTGATTAAATGAGAGCATGTGTTAGTTAGAAGCATAAATATTATTTTTAAAAAAATATTATTAAGAGTAGATGATAAATAATTGTATTCTAACATAAGATATGGAAGATAATTGAGAACATAGTGAATTTTCGATTCTGCTATTTATGTTAAGGTTATCATTACTTATGCATACTATAAAATTAAATAAATATGTGCTTTGAATGGAAAGTGTTAGTATTTATTTTGTACCAAATGTTTATATAGTTTGAAATGGCATCAAAGAACATTATTGTTGACCTTAACAAAAGTGAAAAACTAGATGGAAAGAATTATAATATATGGCAAATTAAGATCCACTATGCTCATAAGGAATAAGAGATTTTGGAATCCATCAATCATACCATAATTGATCCTAATGAGAGAAATAGTACTCAACATTAGAGAGATCAAGAGGCTTATTGTGCTTGGAAAGTAAAAGATATTACTATACATGGTATTCTGATAAGCATAATGGTAGATGATCTCGTAGATGTGTAAAGTATTTTTCATTGCTTAAGAGATATAGGTGCACCTAAAAAAAATTGATGGAATACCGATGATTAGGCTGAGACAACTCACTATCAAATTTGATACGTACAAGAAGCATCATAATCACACTATAAGCAAACATTTGAATAAAATGTCAAAGACAATTAGGAAGCTGAAAGCAGCTGGTCATGTTCTAATAGATGAACAACAAGTCCAAGTGGTGATCCATTCTTGTTCTAGTAGTTGGAAGCATATAAAGCTCAATCTGACCCATAATGATAATATCAGAAACTTTGTAGATATAGCCCGACATGTTGAACTTGAGAAAGAGCACCTTGTATCCGATAGAGGCATTGAGAGAGTCTTTTTAGTTTGTTCAAGTTCAAAAAGAACTTCAAGTTTTAAGAACAAAGGCAAGGGTCATATATAAAAGGAAAAGAGCAGGAAAGCAAAAAAAAATGCTTAAGGGCCTAAGAAGAATTTCAAAGAAAACAAGAAAGGTAAACAATTTAAACATAAGGAGAAATCGAAGATGAAGTATTTTAATTATGGCAAGATGGGTTATTTTGCTCGTGAGTGTAACAAGTAAAACAAAGTAACATCTCATGCTAATTTGGAAGGTACTTTTTATATTCCTATTATAATATTGGCCATTGATTCTTATTCTGCATGGATTGTAGACTCAGAAGCCATGGACCATGTGAGTGGAGACTAAGTAGTGTTTGTGAAGTACCACTGCATCACAGCAAGGATAAGATAGATATATGTAGGTAACAATATAAGACTAGAAGTTAAATATATTGGAACGTGCAAACAGACTTTAAATAATGAAAGAATCTTGTACCTGCATGATGTTCTCTATACTCTGGGCATAATATGTAATTTGGTCTCTATGAAAGTTCTTCTTAGCTTAGGATATACTTTATATTTTCATGGTTGTATTATAGATATCTACTATGAAGATACTTTATTTACTTCAGCATGTTTGTTAAATGATTTCTTTATTATGGATGATGGATATTCTACTAATGTTTATAATAATAATAGTTATTTTTCTCTAACCACTTCTTCTAATATTATGAATGTGAAAGTATGGCATGCTAGACTAGGTCATAATAGATAAAAGAGAATGAATAGATTAGCTAAGAAAAAATGTTTGCATTTACTTGGCAAATAAAATCAACCAATCATGAATATTGTCTAGCTGGAAAAATAACTACAAAACTATTTAGAAAAGGAACAAGGGCAAATGATCTATTACAATTAGTCCATTTATACATCTATAATCCAACGAGTATTAAAGCTAGACATGATCCATTTTAGCCTCACTATTATTCTTATGAAGTTTAGACTATGTATTAAAAATGACAGGCCAACGTTTGCTACCTTAATATATTTTCAATGGTGATAAACATAATTTGCCTTATGAGATATGTTAGAAAAATAATTATTCTGAAACTAAGAACATGAGTAGGAAAGGAAGGCCATTGGTTACACCAATAGTATGTATATATTCATTGATCGACTAATATATATATATATATATATATATATATATATATATATATAACAGAGCCAAAGAAGTCATCGATAGTTAATTCATTTGAAATGTTCAGATTTTAGTTGATTTACTTCCATATGAAGATCTTGGATGGTTACTTGTTTTTGATTTTTGCTGTTAAATTTGTTAAGTATGGCTGTTAAGTCATACGGTTGAAATTTGGATTTTGAAGGTGTTTCTCCTTTAGTTCCTTTGAGTTTTAATAGATATTTCCTTTTTTGAGTAGATTATCTATTTTGTCAATTAGGTCAAGGAGAAGCTCTTGTTCTTTTATTATCATGTTGATGCTTGAGGATTGGATTTCATCATCATCGAAACTCTCTCCTTCCTCAAAGAGGGATTCGACTTCAGAATTCAAAAGGATTTTTTCTAATTGAGTTTTAATTGAGTTTTCTAGATCTTCTTTGTTGATTTGAATTGCATTAAATTTTTTCTTCAGATTGCAGTTTTTGGCATAGTGGCCTATTCTTCCACACTTGAAACAGGTCACTGGGTTTGATCTTTTGAATGCCTGTGGCTTTGAATGAAAAGTCTTCTTTTCATGTTTTACTGGTCTGTTAGATTATTTTGGTCTAGGATGATATGTTTGTTTTCTTGAAGATGAGCATTTTTGGCATGATTTAGAAAGTTTTCTTTTGGTTAGAGGTTCGTAACCAAACTGTTCACAAAAACTTCCTAAGGCATGTTTGTTTTCTAATTGCTCTCTTTTCAATTGGTTTTTCATCCTGAGATCATTGCAGATGTTTAAACCTACGAGATTTATGGTGTTGATTAAATCACCGTAAGTTAATTTATCATATGGGATTGTGTTTTGATTATGTTCTCTGATTTTTTGCTTGACTTTCTCAGAGAAAACAGAAGGTAAGCCAGCTAAGAATTTTTCTTTCCAAAAGGTCTGTTGGCAATCACCTCTCGTCATTACTTTTGTAAGGAAAATATCCTTATACCATTTGAAGTCTTGAAGTTTTTTACACCTAAGGTTTGCTAAGATTTCATGGCTTCTGTCTCTAAACAGATAAGGGTCACCTATGAAATGTTTGGCTATAGCAAAGATTAGGGTTGTGGTTGAGTCTTGGATTGGTTCGCCATCTTCCCCTTTGATGACCGAACCTTCATCATTTCTCATATAGGCATATAGGATTCTATTTTTGTCAACTTCATCCATGTAATAGTCTCACCAACCTTTGAGTTGGCCAGTGAAACCAGAGACCAGAACTTGGGCTATGCCTTGGTTAGTCACTTCACTTTTGGCCATTCGATGGGCAGTAGCCATCATGGTCATTTTATGGAGGATATTAAGGATTTGGTGTTATGTCAACCCATCTATGTTCCATTCATAGACGGTGTCGGCATAGTAATGGTTTTGGATTGTGATCCTTTTTTCATTGAGTACATCTGAAAGAGTCGGTCTTCTGTAATATGGTCATGAGGATCTGGTCCAAGAATGGATTTTGTTGATTTCTAATTTTGGGCTGTCTATTGGGGTTTCTTGTTCTGACTCGTTATCTGAGTTTTGCTCACTTTGACTTAGACTTTCTTCTTGAGTTAGAACAGCAATGTTCTTCCCCTTGGTTAGTGGAGAAAGAGCTCTCTCAGGTGAATTTGAAATTATTTTTGCTAGGAGCTCTATCTTTTCTAACCTCTTGTAGATTTCTGAAACAACGTTGTCATCTTTGGTTTTTGAAATGACAATTTATTTCAGAATCTCGTGAGGAATGAACATTGGGATTTTTTCCTGACTGACTATAGGAGGTTTTTTGTTTATATTGTCTTCTTTTCTGACTAATTGATCCCCTATTGTTTTCAGATTTTGGTTTGTGAAGTTTTTTGTTCTATTATATTTTTGATGTCCCTACCGTTTGGGGTTTCTATAGGTTCTGACTTGATTTTGAAGGATGAGGCAGTGACAACAGATTCTTTGACAGGAATTTTTATTTCTTGCAGCGGGGGATGGATCTTTTCGATCTTGTTTCCCTTGCTATCTTGCCAAGAAATAAAAGGTTTTCCTGTGATCATACTTATTTGTTTGGGGTTCTCTTTGACGTGATAGTCAAACCAAACAAAGAAGTTGATGTTCTTTTCTTTGAGGTACAGGGTCTTAGAGAACTTAGCTTGAATCTTATCTCTCTGTTCTTTGTTGAATATAGCAAAGAACCATTCTCTTTTTTCTTTGTTTTTAGTAGAATAAAAATTTTTTCTAAGACTTTCTTTGTCTATAGAAAAGTCTCTGCTGATCATGCATATCTCAGAATCTCTGTTTTCTATGATCTGTGAGAATGTTGGAGAGACAGGGGGTGAATTTGTTCATTATAAATTGGCCGAGGAACCTTAGGTTCACTATCTACTTCTCTGAGTCTGGTTATAGGGGTAGAACAGCTGAACCTAGATGGAATTGAAACTTTTGGAATAGAGGCATACCTGCTGTTGAAGCTTCTTCGAATGTTCCTATTGAACTTGATCTCTACATCTCCTTCTGGGAGGGTAGTGATGGATTCAACAGTAGAAGCCGATTTTCTTGGAGCAGGGACGGTTTTCTCCAAAAGCTAGTTTTCTGGAAGGTTTACCTGGTCCCAAACCAGTGTCTTCGGGACGTGGATATTACTTTTCAGGGGATTGGTCTGGAAGTATGTGGTACTTCCAAGAGTTCTTTGGTTAATGACCCTGATGTGGTCAAGGTCATTGGTCACCTGTAACAGTATTTTATGGTTACTGCTATAGGGAAGGATCCTGGCATGATGTTAAACTCATGTAGTTTGACATCAAGTTCTAGAGCTTTGAGGATATTTGGGTCTTTGAGTTTCAATGTCAAACATGTATTGCAATTGAAGTAGATTGGACCTTCATACAGGCTTGATTCCACCATTCCGAGAAGGGAATCATGGAACATGGTCAAGCATCCATCCCTTAGACAGAGGAGCATGGCTGTGTCCAGCCCTTTTCTGACTAATGGTTTGGCTGCAACTTGAACTAAACCTATATGAATGAACTCAAACTTGGGTTTGAGGGTTTTGATTAGATCTTTTGATAATATTTGGATGACTGTGTGGTCACCCGCTATTGATACAGTCTTTTCCTCTATCCTAACCCTAGTGTCAGGTAAGAGTTTATGTTGATAAATTGATCTTTTTAAAATTTTTGGAACAGTCCATTTAATAAACTGTTCATCTTCAATCTCGATTGGGATGGCTACAATATCTTCCTCTCTAGAAGAAGAACTGACAGAAAACGACCTAGATACCAAATTCATATTGTAATTTTGAATACCCTTTTCCCTTTAGGTAGCTGCGACTTATGGGCTCAATAAATGCCTATCCACGGCAACAATGCCCCACGCCTAGCCAATGTCTACTCAGGATATAAAAAATTGCAAATGAATTAACTATCTATGACTTCTTCTACCCTTTCTCTCCCCTTTGGCTCTGATACCATTTACACCCGGGATCCAGGTGGGGAAATGAACAGTTGCTTGGTCTACTATCTATGACTTCTTTGAAATTGTTAAAATGATTGCTAAAATATCTTTTTGTACTTGGATTAAGTTTCATTCCAACAGCTAGAGGTGAATTGGATGAGCTGCTCAGTCTCTTCTACATTTCCAATGAATTAACTATCTATGACTTCTTCTATGCTTCCTCCCCCCTTTGGCTATGTTCTACTGATCGACTATATATATATATATATATATATATATATATATTGCATAAAGAAAGTTAAATATGACTCTTGAGGGATTGAGTATGTGCTAATTATTGATGTATATATCAATATATCTAGGGTAAGTGATACTAAAGAGAATATCTCAACATTGATTCTTAATAATGACAGTTGTGATATCTCTAACAGGTTCACGATAATATGCTAAGAGGTTCATAAGTCACAAAATCTAATTGCATGTATGAATGATTACCAAAAAGGTCCAAATTTTGGGTTGAAAATATTATCAAGCCCATCATTGTATAAGTGGGACATGTAAGATATATATCCCTAATTATGGGCTTAAATAAATAATTATATATAGAAGTAGGTAGTTCTACATAAAAATGTAGTGGATGGTTATCAAACCATCCACTATAACTCTCGCATAAAATAAAAAGAGTTGTATCGGACTCCTAAAAATTTTATCTGAAGAAGAGCGCCGGGAGTTTTATCTGAAGGACTCTGGAAGTTTTATCTAAAAAAGAATTTTCTCTCAAAGACTCAAGATCCCATAGAAAAGAAAAGAATAGTATAAAAGAGATGAAAGGTAATTCAGACCGTGTCAATTATTTTTCGTTCTATTTTATGATAAAAAACATGACTAGGATATTTAAAAAATAATATTCAAATAATCAAGATGATTTTTTCGGATCTAGGTTTTCAATAGATAAATATTTTTTCACCATAATTCTTTATCTATTTATATTGTTATTTGTACAGTTATGTATAACTATATTTCCAAGCTGGGTTGGGTTGGACTTTGGCCAAATGTTAACATGATTTTTTTAGATCTAGATCTAATTTAGCTTGATCATTGGACCAGCATTCCAAGTCTATGATCAACCCATGGGCTTTGGGATTTAAGCTAGATCATGGTTTATGGCTAAAATATAAATAATTGAATTTGCTAACCATATGAACTTGTAAATTATTCGGTTGAGTTAATGTTTTAGCAACGATTATCAGATAAGAATGTAATATAAAAAATATTCAGGATAAGCTAGTTTTAATCCTCATGTTCGAGCTTTGCCCTTTATTAAAGAGGTCTATTTTTCAAGTAAGGCCTAGCTTGCATACTCTAAAAACATTGGTTTGAGGCTCTTTAAAAGATTTCGGGCTTCAGGCCAAACAGGCTGCCCAACATGTGCAACGATTATGTTAAAGACAACGAAAATAGAAAATCCAAGGAGATTCTTGATTAGTTTAATATAAAAATTCTATTATGATGAGAGATGCAAGTTAAATCAAAAGGTGAGAAATGAACATACATACATACATACATATATATATATATATGAAACCAAAAAGATAGAGGGAATCTATTAACCTAAGAAAAGAAGGTATTTTTCTAACAAAAAATATTTGGATAACATATCATAGCATTTTGTTATCATTAATGTCATGATGTATTGATTTTGATTTTGATTTTCAGTATTTTGATGGACATTTGAAAAATAAAGATCAAGTATTCCCTCAAATGAGAATCAAGAGAGTATTGACAAAATGATTTACTTTGTATTGACCCACATTATTATTTTCTTACCATGTTATGTTAAATATAGTGGGCTAGTAAGTAAGAGCATAATAGAGGTTATAATATACATTAGCTATTTAGTTTTTTAAGTTTGTATTAATTTTTGATATGTTTTATTTAAAAAATTTAACTTTCAATATTATGATACATTTGATAGAATCAAGTGTGTTGAATTAGATTTAGAATTGATAACTATACTATTATCTATGGCATCCTAGATCATAGACTACCTCCTCCATCAAGAGAGAGAGTGAGAGAGACTCAACCAAAAAAACATAGGTGGTCTCAACTTTCTACTTCCTTAAGTGCTATGACATCAAGAGCATCTTGAGTTATTTATAAACTGCATCTTCACCAATTGCATGCCATATATAAATGCATATTAAATAGGTTGGTTTGGCCATAGATGGTCTCAAGCTCAGTCTAGATGACTATAAATCTAGCTCAAGCTCAACTCAGTCTATGTTTAATACAATTCACGTGGACCTAACTCAACTTGATAAGTTATAAGTGAGCTTAGATTGAAATCAGGCCGGCCCAAATTAATAACTAATTAAAATTTTGGAAAGAGCACTTTCTTTTGTATAGTTATGTTTATAAGTCATAATCTATATTGATAGTCTACATATAATTCTTAATAAGAAGAATAATTTCTTGAACTAGTAATTTTTTTCCATGATAAATTTTTTTAGTATTAAATTCACTAGGTAAGTTCGACCAGATTTTAAAACTAGCCAAACATTTATGATATAAGTTGAGCAAATTTCCTATAGTTTAGGTTGGATCAAGTAGGATGTTGACTGGATAAGCTCAAAATATATCCTAAATGGTATAGCAATCAACTCTCTCTCTCTCGAGTAGCTAGCTATAAGAAGATCCACCATATTGTCATTTAATATCTTTTAAAATTGCCACCAAACATGATCCCTAGGAATACCTTCAAAACACCCAAATCTCAATATACAAGAGGGAAAAAGAAAGTGGTGATCAGGAGGGGGAGAGGTAGCTAGGCAAGGTTAGATTTGATTTAGATATATAGAGTTCTTGGCCAAATGAAAAAAAGCATTGCAGGGAGGTTTTGCTTTATCCCCTCACATCATCTTAACTTCTAAAATGCCTTTCAATTGAAAGGATGCTCATATAATTTTCAACTGAATTATACAAAAAGACTTTCATGATATTTGATAGTGGAAAGGGGCAAAAAGTTAAAGCATAGAGATGTAACCTTAAATATCATATTTGCTACTTATCATGCATTAAGACTATGGATATAAATAATTATATATACTCTACATATCTACTTCCATTTTATCCATGATAAGAAAGCTGTAGAGTTTATTGCCCTTGTTGGATTTCATAATTTTTATGTAATAATCTAAATAAGAAATAAACTATGCACCTGCATTGCAAGTATATGATCTAATAAATTTCAATATTAAAAACTATATACCTAAAAATAATTATGTAAAAGTTTCATTATTTTCAAAATGCCCATCTCCCATAATGTCTTTATAATATTTAAAAATTTTAGTCAATCAAAACTCTTGATATAATTAGAAATATTTAGGTCATTTAAATTATGATAAAATATGATCCCACATATATAAAATTTTTCATCTCGAGTATATTTTTTATCATGCTTAATAGCAATTTTGAAAATCTCATATTATAATCTACTCGCTTCGCCAACTCCTTAAAACTTAATCCCTTTATGAGTCAATTATGAATCAGGAAACGAAATCTAGTGGTGGAATGGAATTCTAGTTATTAGTGACAACAATGAACAAATATAATCTCTCTTTCAAGTAGGGATAGGAATAATAAATTTGCCTTAGATATGCGGTCACTATAGTTCTTTCTACTTACCACTATGGTAAATCTTAAAATAATTACTAGTGATAAGAAAATCTTATTGATTTTTTTGGTTAAAAGATATCAATAAACTTTAATGTTTTTCCTATTTTCCATTTTTAAGAATCAATTATTTTTTCTATATATATATATATCATTTAAATTTATATCAAGTTTGGTAGATATTAACAATTAAAATATTTTTCTTTAATATTAAAGAAAATGGTTTGCACTTCTAAAAAAAATATATCTCCAGTTATATAATAGTTTAAATAGCTACTATTAGTTACCCTTCCTTTCCCCCACCCTCCACCCCTCCCCATGTGCCAATTTTTTTTAAAAAAATGTCTATATTGATTGAGTAAATAAAAGAGAAAAAGTATTATCCTTAAAAATTTAGGAAAAATCATAGAAAAATTGAGTATGCCGCATCATAAATGGCTAAGTATAAAATCTTACTTCAAAAATATAATACTTTTAATACAAGAGACCAATTTAATTAGAAATATTATCTATGTTAGTCTTTGAGATATATAATACTTTTTAAGTTTTAATGTAGTTTATGTAGATGGCATGATAAACTTGGAAGGCTTTAGAGATTAGTTAGCTTCTTGAGATAGAATATATAAAGATTGTTATGATTCAGTGAAGTAGTGATGAGATGTCTTTTTTTCATATAAACTCTTCTAAAAAAGTGATACCTATTGTGCTCGAGTTCCTAGATCAACTTGAGAGGTAACTTGATTAGGTTGGATAAGGATAAAATTTTATTTAAAATTGAGATAAGGTAGTGAGGTGGAATTCATGCAAGACACTTGTAGACTTCTATGGTTATTTAAGAAGTGACAAGGGATTATCAGAGAGGCATTTATTCATGCCATGAACTTGGGGACACGGACAAGATCATAACAAAGGTATGTTTACAAATATTGTTTCGATCAAAGGGTATGACTATAATATTTAATGAAAAAAAAAAAGCATGTTTTTGTTAATAAAGCTAAGCTTTGATGGCATGTAAAGAATATCTCATATGGTAAGAAAACGAATAATTTTAATAATGCGTTATGCCATATTATGTTATCTTGATTTTGTATTTAGTACTCATAAAAAAAATTCTTTGTTATGTTATTTTTACTAAAGAACTATTAAAATCAAAGTTCCTTTCACTTCATAGTTGTAGTTGTCATATTATAGAAATTTTAATTCATATAACTATTTTTTATACTTTAATAATGCAAAATAATATAGATATTTTATCTCCTTGATTTAATTTCTATAATAGTAGTTGACTTCAAATCATTATCATTTATTTATAAAAATAGACAAAGAGAAATGTAACAAATATAATATATGGTAGAGATTTAATAATATTTAAATAAGGAAATTAGTATTACCGGGAGAACTACTAATATCATCGATGACAATAATATAAATATATTTAATAAAATATTTATGGTTCAATTTTATATGAACAATATCTCTTATTTATCAATATATTTAATATATTTTATGCTCTTATCTTATATTTTTTGTAATTATAAAAAAATTTAACAATTAATCCATTGTTAATCCATCCTAGAAAATATGGTAAGAAGATTAAATCTTTGAAACCTTTTCTTTCATCCTTATGAAAATATTTTATTATTTTTTTTATAAATATACATAGCTGGTGTTTTTATGTAAATATTAAAAGAGTCAATTTTTATAGATCTTAAAGCTCGTTTGATTAGAGTATATTAGATTATGTATTAATCTAATAATTACCAATAATTATTTATTTAAAAAATTTTAAAAATTATATTTAGCTGATAATTTTTTTTAAAAATAATATTAAAAAAATTACATATTGATAAGGCGGTAGGTCGATAGTTTGGTTGGTAGAGGTCTTATCTCACTACTCGGATTCGAGACATGATCTCGTGCCTATCCTTTTTACTTATCAAAATAATAATGATAATAATAAACTACATATGTAATCTTGCATATCAAACTGATCCCCCACCCACCTCACAACCTTAGACGTTGATTCAATTCTAATAGCCTAATGAGCCCAACATACCGCCCCGAAATACCATTCCATATGGCGCAATTCTATTAGTTGAATTCGACTGCTGCAGCTCCACCGGCCAATGAGGTCGTGACACGCTGGTATGAAATGTTGCTGCGGAGCGCTTCATGTCGAGACAAAAAGGATCCAGCGAAGCGGACACTTAAACCGACCAGGGCCATCCGATCGCGATCGATCGCGTTGAGATCGGAAGAGACTCGCGGCGCGGTTCGGTCGGGCGCCAACCTTGGGCACGGTGGGGCATTTAAATAGAGCGGGAGGGAGAGGGAAGCTTTCCATCGCCGTTCTCTGTTTTCGTTTTCCGCCTATTCGCTCGATCTGTTGTTGGGTATTTTCCCGTTCTGCCAATTCGCTCGCTCTGTTGTTGGGTATTTTCCCGTTCTGCCAGTTCGCTCTCTCTCTTGAAGGCCGCGAAGAAAGCAAGAGGAGAGAACAGGAGAGAGGTGGTCGAGGAGGAGGACAGGATTTCGATTTCTAGGGTTTTGCTCTGCTTGGATCCAGGTTTTGTATTGGATTTCGGTAGCGTTTCTGTTGATTTTTTTGTTGTTTTTCCCGATATTTTCTCTCGATTTCACTGTCTGTGGTTTGATTTCTTGCTCCCGATTTTTATATAGGGTTTTCTTCGGGCTGGCTTGGAGCTAGGGCTTGATTTTTGGGGCATTCTTTTGGTTGGGTGTCTTTCTTCCTGCTAGCCCTAGCGGGGAGTTCGTGGTTGGAACCTGATTTAGGGCTAGGGTTTTGATTCTTCTACGGTGTTTTTGTTGGGGTTGCTTATTGGGGTAGGTTTAGGGTCTTGAGTTCCTTGTTTTGGAGGAAGATTTAGGGTTGGATTCCTCTGTTTCTGTGTTCCAGGGTTGGGACGTCCATTGAGGGAGGGTGGAGTCTGGTCGTATTTAGGGTTTGATGTTGTTTGTAAGGCAATGCTTGATGTTTCTTGATAATGAATGCGGTTTAATTATTACTGCATTAATCGCGTGTTTTTTTATTCCGTGATAGCAGATAGATTCAAGAAACCCCGTCCGGCTCCTTGCTCTCAGCTTCCAAGTTTGAAATTCCAAATTTCCCCGTTCCTTCTCTCTGGCTTCGGTTCCAGGATCTTTCCTCGTTTTGAGATAGGATTCTTGCAGCCAAACCTGCCTTCAACTCCGAAGGTTCCGACCCAGACATGGTGAGCTCCTTCATCTTCTTCTTCTCTACGTTTTCTTTTTCTTTTTCTTTTTTCGCTTTCTTGATTGCATTCTGATTTTTTTTCCTTCGTGCATGTTTCTGGGTTCTCTGTTTTTCTTGTCACAAGTCAGGAAAATTAGGCTCATCGAACCCGAGTGGTATCAAATAATTGCAGGATAGGCTCAATAAAAGCTAGCACGTGAATACTTGTTGGCAATAGACACCGTAAATGTTTATTTCTCGGCTTACCTAGGGAAAACTTACATCCTTTCCATTCTGTGATGTTGCATCAAGTTTGTTTGGAATCATATGTTTTCCAAATCAAAACATGGCCAGGTTCTATATTTAGTTCCAAAATACAAGGTTTATGAAGCTCTAGATGGGTGCCTGTTAGGATTGATTAGAGAGAACCTTGAGTTTCCTACACATCTCACAAGAACTGAGCATCTTAATGTCTATTAATGTCTAAGATTTCAGGTTTTGTTTCCAAAATTTTGAGGGCTTCAGGAATTTAGTCAGTAGTATCATTTGTCTATTACTAGTATGTGTCAATGTATGCAAGAGTTCAGCAAATTTTATGTTTACTGTCATACATTGTGAAGTTTTTAGTCCATATCAGGTTTATTGGTGGGGAACCATGGGGATATTTTGAGACTTCAAAAGGCAGAACGTATTATGCTTTTTATAGAATATGAGCATGGTGGTGTTTTATAGATAGGGGTATCACCAAATTAAAAGTGTAAAAGCAAGCTTTTAAAACTCAATTTTGGTTTCAATCAGTTTAAGCACTCTAGGTAGAGTTCTAGTTTCCACAGTTTTGGTGCCTTCAGCAATTTCACTTTAAGTTTTGGACAAAAGGATTCAGTAAAATACAAAAATAGAAAAGAAAAATATAAAAAAAAATCAAGGCAAGTTTCCTACCTTTTTATTATATTTTCAGTTATCTAGGATCATATTCTGTATAGTCTGTACTTTCAGCCTGAAACTGAACAATATCGAAGCTTTAACACATTAAACCGATCGTGATAATGTAGTAATCTATGGTGCATAAACACCAAATATGACTAAATCAAGTATAAACCAAAGGACAATCATAACATATGCCTATTCAGTACTACAATATTATAAAGGAGGATTGCCTCCCTCCTGCTTCTCTGATTGTAAGTTTTATCTCTTTCCCACCTTCCTATTCGTATTGTAATGGTGAATAAATTTCCTTATTCTTTTGTCTGATAGCATGTTTATATTTGATACTCATCATTCGCGTAAAAAGATCCAATCTTTTGTCTATTAACTGATTCTGACTTTTGGTTGTATGCAGGGTGACAGATTCATCCCGGTCAGGTCTGGAATGGATTTGGATGTGGGCCAGTTGATGCTAACCGCACGAAAGAAACAGGGCATTTATGGGTCTTACCACTCGGAGGTTTACCAAAAACTTCTTTCAGAGTGTTTGTTGAAGAGTAGGACCCGAATATTAAGGTTCAAGAGCATGCCCCCAGCACCTCAAGATGTTGATTCTTGTAGTGAGTCCAGGATAGTGAAGAAGTGGAGGTGTATACCAAAATCTGCACGGTGGACTTTATATGCCATGAATATTGTGAGTGATTATTGTCTAAGTCCATTGGATTGGGGGAGCAACAATGTAGTGGCGATTGCCCTTGAAAACACAGTTTATCTGTGGCATGCCTTCGATGCTTCTACTTCGAAGCTTATGATTGTGGAAGGAGGTAATGGGCCTGTCACTAGTGTCAGCTGGTCTCCAGATGGGCAGGTGCTTGCCGTTGGCTTGAACAATTCTAAGGTCGAGTTGTGGGATCCAATAGGTGGCCAAAGGTTGAGAACTCTGCAAGGGGCTTGCCAATCCCGTGTTGGATCAATTGCATGGAACGATCATATTCTGACAACCGGGGGAATGGATGGCAGGATTCGGAACCATGATATGAGAGTGCAAAACAGCACTTTCCATAGCTATAGAGGACATGAGCATGAAATCTGTGGCTTAAAGTGGTCACTATCAGGCCAAAAATTGGCAAGTGGGGGGCGTGATAACCTCGTGCACATATGGGACATATCAATGGCCTCTGCAAATCATCGTCCAAGTCAGAAGCAATGGCTTCACAGATTCAACGACCATACTGCTGCTGTAAAGGCCCTTGCATGGTGCCCCTTTCAGCGCAATCTGCTTGTATCCGGTGGTGGTGGAACTGACTGCTGCATTAAATTTTGGAATACCCAAACTGGTGACCTCTTAAATTCAGTGAATACTGGTTCCCAAGTCAGCGCACTGCTGTGGAGTAAAAATGAAAGGGAGCTGTTGAGCTCCCATGGTTTTCCTGATAATCAACTCACCCTATGGAAGTACCCGTCAATGACGAAGATTACGGAGCTTACTGGTCATAGATCACCCGTTCTTTTCATGGCTCAGAGCCCAGATGGCTGCAGGGTAGCATCTGCAGCAGCAGATGAGAAGCTTAATTTCTGGGATATTTTTGAGACCCCTGATGTGCCAAAGCATGTAGCTGAAACAGCAAATGCAGGGCCATTTGCCCGTTTCGGTCTTATCAGGTGAGAAAGCTGAGCCATATGCATGTGCATGCATGTTGTGCCTGTATGTTTATGGGTGCTTCTAGGTGTGTGTATCCATAAATATTTATATATGCATGTACATATATTATTTATTTATTTATATGCATATATGCATGGATATAGTTCAAGGTTATAATAAAATAATGGCTTATAAACACACACAAATACACATGTGCATGAATGTGCTAGCATGGCAATACACAAACCCACATTCAAACACAAGCACACATGTATATGCATACCCACATATGCATGTATCTTCATTTTTTCTATTTTTCTTCCAGCATTCTATTGGTTCTGATTTTCTTATTATAACATAGCAAGGATCAGCTGGAATTTAACTCATGCATTAAGGATGAACCAGTACTTTCTTTAATTTAGTGAGTTTCAGCATGAAAGAAAATGATTGATGTTATTCTTGAACATCATCTGCTTATTTCTATAAGTTTTTTAAAATATTGATATGAATAATATTATGAGAAATAGATATTTTTTAACATGGCTTGCATGTTCTAAAGGTTTTGCATTTTAAGAATGCTTTAGTAAGTCTTATGGTAATCCTCTTGCTATCATTTTTTGTGTCCAAGATATTCCTGGTTTGTGCAACTGCACAATGTGACTTAGCTAGCAGATAAAATATTGATTGTTAGTGATTAAGATTCTGTTTGCCCCTTACCCTTTTGTGTTAGATGCTCTCATAACTGGTACAAGACTAGGATAATGTTTCATATATTGCTAAAGAGACATAATCACTTTTTTTGAATCATAATTACTCATACACACATATGCTGATATACATCCATATATACATTTATATATGTACTTATATTGATATGCATGTGCGCACACTTATATATACATATTGATATTTGAGGTCTCTTATGTTTTGAAGTTATCTAATGGAGGAAACCGCAAAAGAAATATGGGTCTTCCGCTCCTAAGTGGTTGGACATGTGCGAGGTTGTGAAAAGACTAGGTAACTAGTAGTCCTGGGTATTTGTGTGAGAAATCAGTATCCTTCATTAATTTGGATAAATAGATCATTAAATATAGGTTGGAATAGTTGACTGAAAGCTCACTTGATAGCTTTATCGTGCTCAATATGGTACATATTGCAAAATGTGCACCTTTGATGGGGAAGTATGAGGTCATATGTAAATTAAACTGATGCAGCCATACAATGCTGAGAGCCAATTTCAATAACTTTTAAGAAGCTAGACTCCATTACAATCCAAGATTTTAGGTCATCTTGTTCAATGTTTCTTGTAATGCCTCCACTTTAATTATTTAATTTTGTTTAAGCTGTTTATGCAACGCATTTATTTTAAGGATCATCTTGATGTCATAAATGGTGTTGATGGTTAATCCTAAGTTCAAGGCCTAGCATATAAATCCATGTCTTATCATTACACATACAATAAAGCATTTTTATATAGATTTTACACCCTTCTAATACTTAATTCAACAATTCTAGTGGTGCAAGCCATAAAATGGAGGATGAAAGATGTCACATTTTGGTATACGTCAATTCCCTTCAGCAATTTCTGTTCTGGAGTCTTAATATATATTTTATGTACAAGCACTGAAGTGATGTGTAATTGCCTATTGGTGTTCTCAATCCAACCTTCATTGTGGAGAATGCCTTTAGTTTGGGGCCTTCTCCATATCTTGTTCTTTTATAGCCTTATTAAGGCTAAGGTATGGAAGGTAAGGGTGATGTTCGCAATGCTATGAAAATGACAAGCAACTGGTGCATATTTCGCATCAACCATTTACTACTAGTGTTTTGTCCTTCCTCTTTTTTGGCATTTTTATATTCCCATTTCTCACGCCCATCATTGAGGCAGTTTGAAAGTTACTTCTACACATTTAGTCAAACTGAATGAATTTCAAGACTGTATCATGATCATCTTTTTTTTTTTTTTTGCTGCTTTACTATCGGCTATTTGAGTTTTAGCTTTCCACCATAGTTCTAAAATGTTATGGATGTGTAGCTCTATTTATTCATGGTTTATATGCTTTACATATGTCTTGAATGCGTGTATTTTGTTATTACCATATGTTTTTAGGTGTTTTCTTGTGTTTCTGCAATCTCTGGTAGCTTCTACCATCCAACTTGTTGCGCAATAACTTCTCCCAGAAATGAAGCACAAGAAATAGAATTTGAGGGGGAAAAAAATCCATGTTGTAATCATTTACATTTTCTTCTATCAAATGCTATGTCTGCTAACAAGGTGGAATTAATTAAAATGGTTCAGGAGCTGTAGTTTGCAGTGTTCAGATGCTGTCTAAATTCATATCACAGAAAATGCTTGCCAAGGTATTAGCAATTTTTTCACCAAAATCCATATCTATGAAGCTTTTTTTGTGCAGAATTGTTTTGTTCTATCAGTTGCTAACATGTTTTCATGCTATGCTAAACAGATCGGGTTTGTGTCAGGTGTGTGTGTCTAAGCATCTTTCCTTTCAATATGAAAGAATTTCTACTTATGGAATCATTTCTGAGTGCCACATTATTATCCATCTTAAAGTATCAGATGTTGGTACTTTAAGCTAATTTGAAGGGCCTGATTAACATCGTTTTCATGTCTATACATAGCTACTACCACTCCCATCCGTATTGCAAACACCACCACCTTAGCTTTTTTCTATCAGGAAGCATAAGGTTCATAAAAATATTCAAACACCCATACGAAGTCCTATCATATTTCCTGAAGTTCCTGATGAGAGAACATTGTGGATGCGCAGGAGCCAGGAGAGCAAAGCAAGATTTTGGTGAAGAAAAGGCAGGTCTCTGACAACTAACCTAAAGATGATATATTATGGATAAAAAATGGAAGAACTGATGACTGGCAAGTGCTTGACCATAAGGAATAACTCAAATTCTTAAAGGAGTATGCAGACTGTACCCACATATAATATTTTTTAAAAATGAAGGCAAAGGCTTTATTGTAACCTCCAATGTTCCTGGAAAGAAACCCAGTGGATCTGTTCCGGTAGTAGATGGTGCGACAGAAATGAAGTGAGACCCTATCTTGTCTTTTTTTAGGTTATGTAGTGTTTGGTACAATGGAAATGTTGCAAGATCCTGTCTTCTTTCTTTTAGGTTATCTTTCATCTTTTGCAGACATTGATATTCAAAGTTATTGGAGCTTGTCAAGGTAAATTTCTTTTTTCGGAATCTTCAATGATTTGTAGCCTTTTCCCCGGACCTTTCATCTTATGAAAATTATATTATCTTATGTAAATTAATTAGTATTTGTTTGGGTGTATGGTATGGATGGTTTGTCAAGCCTGCTTTTGATGATTTTGTTCTGCCATCAAAGAAATATACTGATGTCATTATACCACAGGGAGGTGATAACTAGGTTGCAATTGATTTAATTGTACAACATATCCTGACAAAGCTTGGTCAACATGACCTGTGCTAAATTTATCCCAATGTATATGTTATTCAATCGACATTCCAGGTAATTTCTTTGTTGTATTGCTTCAAGTAATCATTTATCAGATCTTCTAGGTGAACTTATCGATCTTCATCTTGTTTGATTTTTCATCGGTTAGACAGTATATATCAATGTTCCTGAAGGCTCATGTAACATACAAGGAATGCATACACTTATTTGCAATAGGGAGATGACTACACCTGACTTTGTCTTCTATTCAGATCGGCTCATTCGGCTGGTAAATTAACCCTTTTTGTTCCTAGTTTTAAACGAATATTTTTTGTACAAACTGGTAGTATGTTAATTATTGTCATCATAATTATTTTGTAAGAATAATGGTGTGCTAGGCTGTGGAGCATGGTCCTGGTGATCTGCCATTCATAGAGAAGCAAGTGATCACTCCAACAGGTATTATATAAGAGTCTCACTCCTTTTTTTGTAACTAAAAAATATTCTGTGAAGCTATTACTTGTGAGATGGTGAATCATTTATAAAACAGCAAAGATCATTGCATCTATCACTTGCATATTCTTATTTAATCTGAAATATCATTTGTAGAGGAAATTCTACTATGAGCTCGACATCATGAATCTTGTATGTACAAATCATTAATAACCCATTAGCACATGTATAGCAACCGGACCGATTATTAGCTCTAACCTCTTAGTTAGGTGGTCGCTGAAACTGAACCATGAAAACTTGCAAGAGTAGAAGTGTGAAGGGGTGAAGAAATGGATATTGTGGATATGACAAGATTATTTTTCGGTTTGCAAACACTTTTCTAGTTTACAAAATAAAAGCTCTTTTGAGACCCAAAATTCATGTAAAAAATGTCTAGGCTAAATATTAGGCAGTTGTTGAGCTGCTGCAGGATATCTCAAAGTATATACTACAATCATGCATGGATCCTTGCAAGAATTGGGGTGGGGAGCTACTGAGGTTAAGCTTGACTCAGTTTGCCTTGCATTAAATTGCTTTGATAATAAAGCCAGTCTCAGAACTATGTTTGCATGGAGCCGAGTAGTTGATAAGCAAGAGTTGTGAGTCAACCAATGGCATGAGATTTTCAGGGGATTGTTTTGAATAATGCATTTTGGGAGTGATAGATAGATATTGTAAATGCAGTGGAGCCTTTTATTATTTTTATGGTGTTGCGAATGCTTGATCTCGAGAAGTTTCTACAAATGTGTTTTCTTTACCCAAATATGCTGGATGCAAAGCAGCGGATTATTGATGCAATGCATGAGAAGGCAACCCCATACCTTCAGATCACCGAGGATAGATGAGACCTGGAGATGGATAGGGAGCTGCACCTGACAGGTATGATAGCCAAGTGGTACCTTCGTTAAGCATTTACTTACTAACATTCCTTACATCTTCGTTGTTGTAAATTTTATACTTTATTTTTTGCAGTCTACTACTTGAATCTGAAACACCAGTATGAAGAAAACATAGGCCTAAATGAGGAGCTACTGCAGGTAGTCAGAGCAGTGATGTAGTGGTTGTCCCCTGATCAGGGTAATGATGTAGAAGAAATTAGTGAGGTAATATACATGGTAATGTACTACATTTCACATTTAAATGGTATTGGCACCAAGCTTCGCGAATCTGATTGAGGGAAAATATTTCATGAGATATGCATAAGTTTAGGGAAAATGAAGCTTAACAATTAGTAACCAAGATTCCTCCGCAAACCCTTAGGAAAGTATTTCCATAGGAAATCATATAGCTTTGCGCCCCTAAGACTTATGTCACATTAAATTATTTTGTTGCAGGGGAGCAGTGGGTGTAGTGGGGCATCGATGCACCATATCTCAAGAGGATTGCCATCCAATCCTCTCACTGACCATCTAGTCTGACAGCTTGGAATGGAAGTGGTCTAAAATTGTGCTGATGCATAGTGTGGTGTGAGTTTGGCTGATGAGCAAGCAGCTGCAAGACTTGGTGTTCACAATACAATGGCATTAAAACAAAAGTATTTGAATCAGGGCAAGGAAAAGAGATGGCAACACCTGTTGGTAGATGACGTTGATGGTGGAAGATCCTATTCTTGGATAGGCGGGGTTCAGTAGTCTTGAGAGATACAAGGGCTAAATGAACCAGGGGATACCATCATTGTGAAGGAGCTAGGGATGCATGACATATATAGATGGGCAAAGAAGCATATCTTACACACCATGAGTGAGACCAGGTAGGGCAGCACATGGGCCCTCAAGGCTAGAAGTGCAGTAAGAAGGGAAAGTCCAAGGCGAAAGCAGTAAACTATCCAATTGAGGTAACCAATAGCATGGAGTCTAGAAAGATGATAGCAAGACTTCGGAGCCATCAAATCTAGCTTGCCCACATCATCTTTTGATGACAATTGCAATGACAATGACAATTTGATTGTGGGATTGGAGGCTAGAGTGGGTAGTGCGGGCAGTTTGGATATGGTGGTGGTTATTCTCAGGAGCTTTAGTCCATTCATTAATGAAGTAGAATTTATGCATGCCATGCAAGTTACGGATGACGAGCCTCGAACTAGAACCTAGATATAGGGGAGAACACACTGTCGTGACTTTACTACAGGAGGAGATGATCTAGCAGTTTTGCAGCTAGAGGAATACATGATCAGGGATATGGGGATATGTATGCAGAGTGGTTGGTGACTTAATTGCAAGAAGCCATGTTCAAGGGTAGGAGGGAAGGATTGTTGAACCGGTATTGGGAGCCATACCGGTCAGTGGCCGGGCCGGTATTGTACGGTCCGTACCATACTGGTACATGTACCGGTAATAAAAAATTGAGAAAAAAAGGTCTTTCTCCCCCCTTTCAAGCAAAAATCGCTGAACCAAACCTGAACCGGATTCGAACCCGAACCGGAGTGAACTGAATGGTATATACTGGTACCGTACCATACCGTACTGGTACGGAAATATAATTTTTTTATTTTTTTAACGGTCCGGAGGCCGGATCGCTTTATATGGTGAACCGTCCCGACTCTTGGCCGGTACGGTACGGTACGCCCTGTATCGGGCGGTATGGGATGGTACCGCAATCCTTGGTAGGAAGGGACTATATGCATGCCCAACACATTAGAAGTTGAATTGATGGAAAAGGCTAGATAAGAGGCAAAAGGAGATGAGCAACAATATAGGGAGATTGGGGAGTTATATGGATTGTAGGAGTCAATGTTAGTGACACACTATTAGTGTACGTTGCTATAATGGATAAGTGATCTTCTTTTATGTTGGAGGTGCATCTCTGAGTTCATCAGGTATAGGGGACGTTATGTTTCATCATATGCCAAGGTTGCTAACTCAAATTGGATCCTGTGTCGGTCATCTGGTAACCCGAGTTGGTATGCCCCCCATACTGGACTGTACTGGCCTTAATTGACATGAAGATGAAAGCGGGATAGAGTGAGAACCAGAGAAAAAAAGGAGGGAGAGGGAGATTGGCATAGATGTTTATGGTGGCCACTGGATGGTTGTTGGGGGTCTTGTTATGCCATTTGAGGGCCTTGGTGACCCTTCGGTGGCAGTCTTGCTGCCTTCCCCTCCATTTGGTCTTCCCCCTTGAACGGCCCTTTGGTGGCAATCTTGCCTTCTTCTCTTTCATTTGGTCCTCTCTCGCTTTCTCTCTCTCTCTCTCTCATCATTTCTCTTGTGAGAAATGCGGAGCCTTGGAGGCCTTGGCGGCCCTTCGGTGGCCTTGGTGGGCCACCGTCGGCTTCGATAGGCCATTGCTTGCCTTTCCCTCTCCTTCCCTTTATCTCTCTTCCTTTTTCTTTCTTCTTGCTTGCTTTGTTTTTGTCAGTGTTATGAATCGAATGGCCGAACCGCACTGGTAGGCTACTGGTATGATCTGGTATACCTCGAATTGTCTAGCTTGGGATGGCTTGGCATTTTATGGTTTCTTCTATTCATTATATCCTGTGAGAACTGACTCTACACTATCCCTCCCATTGAAATAACTATAGCCAGGAGTATAATGTTGCTTCCTACTACCTTGAGCAGGGGTGGTTGGACTCCAATACGTGGGGGTGGCAACAGGTCGGGTTTGGGTCAGGTTAATCTATACCTGTACCCGCCCCATCGTAAAAACTCCATACCTGTATCTGCCTCACTATCTTTGGTTGGGTCGGGTTGGATAAAACAAAGGATGCAGGTTGGGTCGGGTTGGATAACATAAAGGATGCAGGTTGGGTCAGGCTGAGTCGGGCCAAGCCTAAAAAAATCTCCAAATCCTATAAGCTATCATGCTTCTACCAAGATTAAGCTCTTCGATCTTAATCCTCAGGAAGCTAAGAAACCTCTCCGATCTTTCCAGTGCACTCCTCACATATCTCTGAAAAAGTGAGAAATGAAAAGAAAAAACAAGTGAAATGAAAAAAATGATAATCCATGGGAAAAGGTTGCACCTTTCTTTCTTTCTTTTGTTTTCCTTCATTTTTTTTCCTAGTGTTTCCTCTTTTTTCTCCGGCCTTAGAAGTCTCAATTGGGTGGGAGCCTTGAAGCGGCCAAATAGGGAAGCTTTGATGGTGGTGAGGGACCTTTCCCTAATATTGCCATTGTTTTTTCCATCCTCACGAATCTCAATCGGGTGGGAGGCTTAGAGAATGACTGATTAGGGAAGCTTTGTCTGTGGCGCCCCAGTCTTTCCTCTGTTTTTTCAGTCCTCATGGGTCTCAATTGGGTGGGGAGGCTTGAGTGGTTGGATAGGGAAGCTTATGGCTAGGGTTTTATGTTGGGTAGTATGCGTGAGTGGCTGAATAGGGATGCTTATTGCTAGGGTTTTTTGTTGGCTATATACTAGGGTTTTGTGTTGGATAGTATGCTTGAGCGGCTGGATAGGGAAGCTTATTCCTAGTATTTTGCCGGTGCGAAATCCAATACTGTGAGTCAATACATGACAGTCTAGTATTGTGCTGGTCCTGTTAGAAACCAATACAAGCCTAGGTACTTGTTTTTGAAATCTTGGTTGTAACATTGAATTTTTTTGTTGGTGAGGTGCTATCATCTTGATTAATGCTTGACATCATGAAAAAGTGCATACTGCCTTCTGCTCGTTCATTCTCACCAAAGTACATTGGCTAGAGGATTACCTGGGCAAAGTATTTTCAGGCATACAATAGTATTGGTAAAATAACTGAATTTTCAACTTTTCAAATTTGTGCTTTTGGTTTCAACTGCTTCATCTATAGGCTTTTGGAAGGCTAGAAGACCATGTCAGAATTAAGGATGTGAACACTCTGCAAACCTAATAGATTCTGCCAGATGCCTAAATTTATCACATATGTATTGATGTTTACTTTGCAAAGCAATGTGAATAGATTGCTACTGGTGTTGAATAGATTGCTACTGGTGTTGTTATATTGGTGTCAATTCATTTTTTAGCCCTTTTTTTCTCAATAACTATAAAACTATGATGCCATTATGTTGGAATATTGTTACCTAATCTAGATCCATTTTAATAATAACAGCAATTTCTTTGTTCAATAATCTGACACAATTAAGCTTTCTGTTGATGTCCAAACATATGTTCATTTGCTTGATGCTTCTTGTATCTGTAAAGACCAGGTTTTGGAGACTTGAGTTGAGGATTATCACTTAAGAAGACAAACTTTTGTTAATTATATCTAGTTGAGTTTAAAATAAGACAAAATAAAATAGGCATTGCCTTGTAGGAAGTCGACATGAAATTTTAAGAATCCCACATCTCCTTCCATTTCTCTTCTATAGATGCTGCATAATAGGAATTTTGGCAGAAAGAGTATGTGTACATGTTTGTCAGCCACAGATTAGAAAAGAAGGGTTTGCAAAATTCTGCTTAAGGAATCATAAGTTTTAGGTTCAAGCTATATTATTTTACCATGGTTATTATATCTTATATTATATTACAAATATATGATGATATTATGGTATGATATATTAATGTAACATTATTATGCCAACATATGATGATATTATGATATGATATCATAATGCAACACTATCATGCCATATTACTTATTTAATATAATATATTCTTACATATTGGTGCAATAATATAATGTTGTCACGACTCACATCTTATTAATATTTGATGGTGCACCTCAAAGTGGATGAGTGGGTGGGGCCATGATAGCAAGGTAATGCCAGTCAGGCCCAACTCCTAAGACAGGTCCACAATCTGTGGCTATAAATATGCTTGTGACCAAATTTAGGGACAATCGGTTTGCAGCAGAAGGACCAAAGTACCTAACGTTGCAAGTCAGTTGCTGACTTGCAGGTAACCAAACATCTGCTAGTTTGTTGCAACAATTTGACTTGTAGCCTACCTAGTTTTGGCGCACTGAGCTTCCCTAAATGAGTGACCTGTGGAACTTCAGCTCATTTATTATGAGTTATTAAAGAAGACTGAATAAGTTGAACTCAAGTACGGGGGCAGTCAGTTCTGATTAATAACTCACTTTGCCCCCCATCGAAAATTATTTGTTTGATAAGTCACTAGAAGGCATCCAATTTGACTCTGTTCATATCATAGGCTTTGCTGGAGGAAGAATAGCTTTGATGTAGGCGAGGCTGATACAGGACAACTCAGGGTTGGTCTGCATTGCCTGAGAGGACCCCAGGCATAGGATAACTTATGGTTTAAAGAAAGGACCAATTGCTGTCCTAGTCCTGAGAACAGGGAGCAAGATACTGATTTTAGTTTCTCAGATGAGCGGAGGTTATCTAAATGAAAGAAGGTACGAGGATCGAGATCTAGGGCTTCTATGCCTGAAAAGCTATGGTCCAAATGATGTTCAAATCAAAAATAGGTGGACAGAGATGCAAAATTAGTTAATCTAGCAACAGGTTGAACAAAAAGCATGCAAATAATGACAATCTAACATATAATAATCAGATAAACAGGTAGAAAAGACCGACAGCGGGATCAAATAATATATGTGATCAGCATTGTTATATTCTTCAATTAGAGAAAGATAAATGATCTGCTGGTATATGGATAATAACATCAGCAAATAAATCATAACAAAAGAATTCAGAGGAGAGATTTAGCATGGATGAGAGACAGATGGACAGGGAAACAGAAAACAGAATAAAAAGCAATTGAGACAGAGACCAAACAAACAAAGAAAGAAAGGGGGTGGGTAAGGGGGAAGCCGAACCTAGCTCCAAGAGGCTTTTCTTTTCTTCAAAATATTTCTATGTACATATTTTTTGGATGCCTAAAGCAGTCCCATAAATGTGACCCCTGAGTTTTGTAGTCTGAATCATTAGGACTAACTTACATTGGCAAATAAAATCTATCAATATCCCTTTGACTAAACGACTAGCATAAAAGTAAATGACATAGTAGTGATCACTGTTGATGCTATAGTGATGTGTGAATGATACCAGCACCTTGCCATCTTTAAATTATTCTGGAGTGCCTTTCTTTTGTGTTGTACCTTATAGTAGGGTGAGATCCTTCAATACATGAGTTGCTGCCCAACTTCATGATCTCAGCCCTTTGCTGGCTTGAACAGAGATATAAGTGCTTCCATGCAAGGTTCATCGTGCCAAAAGTAGATCCTATGTTGGTTGGCCAGTGGTATGTTCGGTATGCCCTGAACCATTATACCAGGTTCGAATAGATATGGCAAATTAAGTAGGGGAGAGGGAGAACCAGAGAGAAATAGAGAGAGAGAGAGGGAGAGAGGAATGGAGGGAGGGAGAGTGGTCGGGGATCTAGTAGTGGCTATTGGAGGGCCACGGTGGCCTTTGGAGAGCTGGATCTTCCTCTCCGCCCTCCTTCGGGTCAAAACAAGGGCGACTGCTTGTTTCGATCACAATTTTTTAATTTTTTGGGTGCTGCACAATTAAGTCAGCAAACTTGTTTTAATTTCTTGAGGCTTTCGAGCACTCAGTAAAACAAGGGTGGTCACCCCTATTTTTCGATATGGAGGGCGGGGAGAAAGATTCTATCCTTTGAGAGCTGAGCCTCTAGAGGAAGATTCCTTTCCTTTCTCCGTCTCTCTCACTCTCCATTCTCCTCTTCATGGAGGGTGGAGCTTCGGAGGCCTTGGCATCCCTTTGGTGGCCTCAGCGGGCCTCCGACAGCCTTTTGGCAGCATTTCCAACCCTTCCTCTCATTCCCTCCCCTCTTTTCCTCCTCCCTCTTCACCGGTGTACTATTTTTTATGCTAGGACGATGCCACTGGTCACGAGTAGGCTGGTTTGGAATGCCCCAAACTTGCTGGTTTGGGATGGTTAGGCAAATCTTGCTTCCATGGCTGATTTTTGTAGCCACTAAAGCCCTAGGGGATCAGTAGCTGATGATTGCTGCCTCAAGTCTATGGAAGAATGGAGTGTAGAAGATCCGTGATAGATAAATGTACTGGAATTTCAGGTTGATGACCGAGGTTTCAATAGAATTGAACTAGCAAGGTATTTTCTTTTTTGTAGAAAATATGTAATGGATGATTATTTTCTAAACTGGGGTTTAAGATTCTAGGGTTATGATTGGGAATTTAAAGCTTTTGGCATTAAATTGAGAGCTTGCTGGATTTTTCTGGGAAAAATATGATGCGTGTAACATTAAAAAACAATCCATGGTAAATGAAATATGCTTTTGAGCAGAACAATTAGATGAGGGGCAAGTTTACAACAAGAGAAGAAAAATGAAAGAGCAGAAAACATAGTATTGCACTTGGCCTGCACCTCTATTATGGTATCACACCAAAAGAGAACTGTTGCCAATTCATATTCTGCACAAAGATCTGATTGCCATAATTCATTCAATTCCCATATTTGAAGTAAAAGAAAACCTTAATACTTTTAAACTCCCTAATATACCCCTCATAAAATGCCCAGTTACTTTTCACCACTACTGTTAGCTTGAATTTTTACTGCATGAACGATACTATTGCAAAAATCAGGCCCACTAAGCTCTAAATTCGTTTAATTTAAGCCCTTGATTCAATATCTTGCTGTAAAAACTTAAAAAAAAAAAGAAAATACAATATATTGACAACAAAATTTGAAATTGAGAGAAATCCATAAGCTCCATGGTCCTCGTATGCATCAATCTTGGCTTGTTAGGATCTCCATAAATCTTGGCTTGCATTTTGTTGCATAGAATGAGTTCTTTAAGGCATGATTATGTAATAGTTGTTTATTCTTAACAAGTATCATTTTGAGGACCATTTTTTAATTGAATGCCATTTTTCAGGCTTTACTTTGTAATGTTCTTTTGCTGTATAGAGGGGTGAGTCACGGTTGGGAAAGATATTAAACGTGTCTTGATTTTTGAAAGAAAAACTCTTTGGTGGCAGAATATGTCTGGATGGTAAGTGGATCCATAGATTGATTTAAGGTGGAATATATTTAGCCAATGTCCTATTTTAGTAGGTGCTTTTATTAAGTTCCTTTAATTTGGATTAATGTTTGAAGTCCTAGTTTATTTTCTTAGGGTTCTTTTGCTAAGTCATCAAGGGTCCAACCAAAAGTGGCTTAAGTTGGAGCTGAAATGACTGCATAAACACACCATTGTTTTTCTTGTTTTCTAGTCTAATGGCCACCCAACTGAAAATGCTGTCTCTCTGCCTCTTTACCTCTTTCTTTCTTTCTTTTATTGAAAGGTTGCTTAATTATTTGTTGTTTAGTGCAAAGCAGTTTGTGTTACCTTCTAAATTTACGACATCCACATGCTGCATCTTTCGATATTGCATATGAGACTTTGCAGCCATTAAAAAGGTTTGCCTTTATGTTAGCAAATTTTATTGAAACATTGAACCCCCATCAATGTCTTAGTGTGGTACTGTGCTTTAGATTGGTCATACAGTATTGACCACTAATCTGCTAAACTTCACATTTAGCCATTCCATGATGTAACATTGATTGTTTCCCTTCTTTTGTTAGAAGTTTCTTTTAGCGCTGGATATATATGTGATTGCCATTTTCTTGAATTGGTGTTTACATATGTGCATTCCATGTGAAATGAATACCATGCTGTTTCTCTAAATGATAGAGCTTATCAATTTTCTGCTCATGATACATTTAGATGTCAATTGTGCATATACTGCCAGACATGTTATATAGGTGGTATCACACTATTTGTTGCAGGATGAAATAGGTTGCATGTACTTTAGAAAATAGATAAAATAAATTTATCAGCATTCTTGTTCTTTACCTGACTATCTTTTGTAGGTTTAAGATTTGAGGACATTAAAGATGTGGATGTCTTGTTCTTTACCTGACTCTCTGCCTATACTCTGTTCTTGATTATAGTTCTAGTGAGCTTTTGGGGTATCTTTGCATTTTGTTTCTATTAGAAGAATCATTCAATTGTGAGCTAAAAATTGCTATTCTTTGCTTCTTAGAGAAGGAAAATTTGCCCATATTTGTCTTCTGCCACTTCAAAATGGCTGCTTGTCTTCTAATGGCACACGTCGGGTAACTGGCCTTTGACATGCAGCAAGCATTTAAAATATGGTGTCTCTGTTAAGTATTTGTTTATCTCAATCTCTAGTTATGTTTTTCAATTTCATGGAACTCTACCTTTTGGTTGGTTTAGTCATGTAGGATTTATTTGCCAAAAAATATGCTTCAGCAATATATGCAGTATGTGTATTTCCTGTCTTAGGTTGGTCTTAACAAGCAAGTATTGGAAATTGTTTTATTGGTTGGAGATTCTTCCTTGAAGTGTGTGCATCACCTTTTCTTTTTGTAGCATCATTTTGTATCCAATTCAATTGAAGTTAAGACGATTACTTCCTGTGCAGTGAAGATGGAATACCTGATGTATTGTACAAGTTTCTAAGATTGGTCTTGATTGTCATTGTGAAAGAAAGTGTATGCAGATGTAAAGTTGGCTATTGCAATATGCTTTATTTCAATTGATCTTGTGCTTCATTTTGCATGTACAATCTTATTCTTTCTGATCAAAATTAATTATTTAGATCATTCTTTCCAATTAAGAATTGTATCATCTTATTGAATCACATTTAATTTCTTTTGTTTCCTTTTGTGAGTAGATTCCAATTGTGCTATTAATATCTCAATATCCAAAACAAATATTTGTGAAACCTGTGCTATTGCGGTTCTTTGAGATTGATAGTCTTTGCCATGAGCTTAGCCATGTATGTTGATCTTTGTTAATGTTGCCATTCATTTTATTTAAAATTTTAATTTTATTTATGTCAGGTATATCTGCAATACCTGTTGGTTTTTTCAATGCTTTTCATAATCATTCTACGGTTTGTAATTATGCCTTTGTCAATTTATTGGCCATTTTCTAGACAGTATTTGCATGCCATCACCTTGCTTTATTGCCCATCTCGAATACGTGGCTAATTTGTATGCCACTTTATCTATTTCCAGAAATGATGCTAGATGTTCTGAAAAAGTTCATAGCGATAAAATATAGAATAATGATGTTTCTTTTGGATGCACTATTTTTGAATCTAGGATGTAAATAGGAATTACTTTAAATGTGTATTCCTTCATGATTTTGTTTCTATTGCTCTTGGCCAGTTCCTTTTGGCTTTTGGTTTTTTAAATCCATTGTCATTAAGTTTTCTGAAATGAATTGTGATACATTTACGAAATTGCCCAAGTCTATTACTTCTCCCTCTACCATTTATTGACCGGTCACTTATCTTCTCTTTAGAGTATACAGAAGGGATTTAAACTTGTTTGTTATTACTGGTGTGTTTGCAATGATTTAAGGCTTTAATGGAACCAATAGTTTCCTACAGAACTACTTAAATAGCTCATTTAAATTCTAGAAAGAGGTATAGGCCATTTGCATCCATATAAAAATTATAATGTTTAATTTAAAGAGAATTCCAGTGTTCTTGATGGTTTGCTATACGGAACAATACTAACCAGTACGGGTCATATCATACTGCTCGGTATTGCCATATATTGTACGGATACGAAGACTTGGTATGCCCTTGTATTAAGTACTGATACCAAGTTATGTATTGATACACCTGACCTCTAGTGATAAGGCAAACTGACCAATAAAATATTGCTGCCTAACTCCAGGTTGACCATTCAAAGGTAGCCATGTAGGCAATACAAAAAAACGTGCGGAGAGTTTTCTATATTTTAGACTCTTTTCATAGCGGATGATAATTCAGTTGTTACTCGAGCATGTATGCCGTGATTGAGAAACACGAGTGACACTTATGGGCGGAAGATGCACGATATGTTTACATATCAATATGTTTACTATAGTTCCAAATTACAAGGTGATGGGCTCCAGCCCTTGCCTATATCTTGGATTTCCGTGGTTCCTACGAGAAGGTTCTCTGCCAGCTTCCTTGTACCACCTTTCTGTCTCTCCTAAGACTCAATGTTTCCTGAAATTTTTGTTGGATTTAGGTATCAGGGAAACCCTATTGGATTTTAGTGGGTGGACATTTTTGATTTTGCTATTCAGGTTGGTGCCAGCGTGAGTGCTATTAGGAGCCACTTTCGAGAGTCCTCAGTGTTGGGATCGTTGCCAACTAGGTGACGTGTCTGCTGGAAAATTGCCATGTAAGCATGGTTGGTGGTGGTAGAACATTGCCATGGATGCGTGTAATGATTTCATCTAATCTCTCCGATCCGGATGACAAACAAGATGAGATCACCGGCAAATGTCAACTATGAAGGGCCTAGGTTGGTCCAGTTTCTAATGGTAATCGATTGATGCTAGAAAAAAAAAAGAAGATAGGATTCTGTTCCTTGAAATTTAAATTAGAACTCTCAGATCCAGGGGTCAAGGTTATAGTTCTCAAATTTTAAAATTTAAATCTCGAATTTTTGGATTTGAATTTTATACTTGAAGGCAAGTAACATACAAAGGAAACAAAAATTCAGCAACTTGACCTAGTAAAATCTAAAGATCTGATATCAAAAATTGATGGGGGACGAAAAATAAAATAATGAATGGATAGTTTTAGCAAGCTAACCAGCAAGCAAACTTTAGCAATTAATTATCAAATAAATGAACTAATTTAATCCAAGAAAAGAATTTTCATAAGAATAGTTAATTTAATTTTTAAGACCCGCAATGTAGATTTAGTTCAAAATAAGGATTATGATCTTCATGGCAAGGAAATCATCACTACTAGGACAAGTTAACCTTCAAATGATCAGATCTAACGAAGCTTAGGAAGAGTTTTCCTATCAACAATGATGGCTAATTATTTGGTGAAAGAAGGAGCTCCCATCATTCAAGGATTGAGACCTAGAAGTCAAGGTTGATACTCTCTACTTTGAGATTCACCTTATCCTTGATCCATGGCATGGAGACCTTCATCCTTGATCTAAGGACCTGAGAGAACCTGCAAAGAAATTTGGGATTAGACATGGAAGAAGAATTGAGGTTGGAATGGAAACAAAGAAAAAAGGAAGAAGAAGAAAGTGGCCGGCGGCTTGGGACTTGGAGTTTGATCATAGATCCATCAATGGGTGTTCCATCTTTTATTCCTTGCAAAAGCACTCTTCACTCTCAAACTCAAACTTAGAAAACTCTCATTCTCTTCTTGGATAAGGATCTACACACTCAAACTAGCTAGAAAACTTTTACTTCAAACAAGAACTCAAGAAAACTAGAACACAAGGAAACAATCATTTCATTAATTCAAATCATAGCATAGAATGAATACAAACGAGAGCTTTGAGGGCTTATTTATAGGCTCCTAAGTTAGGGGATTTTGTCCAAGAGTGGAGGGGAGGGGATAAGGATGGCTTAGTTGGCTCCAACAACTCTTAGATAAGTGGTTCTAACTAGAAACAAATTGTAGATAGAAAGTTACAACCACTTTGACATGTAGTATCTAGAAGATCCTAATGTGGCTTCCAAATGCTGATGTGGAGGCTTAGGTGTCGTAAGTTCTGGCATCCCACATGTCAAATATTATTGGGATAATGGAAAGAATCTTCATGTTCCCCATAAAACTCTTGATGTAGTGTAATTCCTTCTCCCCCAAGGTTATTTGATGAGTTGTTCCCCTATGTGCTTCAAATATTGGCATGAATTAGCTTGGGCTTGGTCTTGAAGCGGCTTGAATGGTTGGTCTTGGACTTGAAGAGGACGCCCTCCATCATGCTTTGGGCTTGAGCCGAATGGGCTTCTTCCATGTGTTGGCTTATGAGCCAAATCATGCTTCAAGAAAACTTGGCTTATGAACATGCTTCAAAAAAATTAATTGGCTTCTTCCATGTATTGGCTTATGAGCCAAATCATGCTTCAAGAAAATTTGGCTTATGAATATGTTTCAAGAAAATTTGTAACTTACTTCGAAAACTTTATTGACTATAGCTGCAAAAATAAAGTGAGTTAATCAAAGTATATATTCTTATTATTGATGTCCCCATCAATTCTCCCGGGGTGAAAAAAAGGCTCGACTCCGTCGAGTAGGAATTCATCTGGCTTTGGTGATACTTTAAGAGGTCAGGGTCGATTCTTTGTAAGTCCTCTCTAGTGATCCATAAATCTTTGGAATCAGGTCGTCCTTGCTAGTGAACCAAGTAGCATTGATAGTCTTTGTTTTGAGTAGTGACAATCTTGTCATCTAAGATTTGCTTAATCCTAGTTTGCCGCTTTGGTAATTGGCTGGTGGACATTCAAGGATTGGTTCACTCTCAAAGATGGAATCAGGTCTGAATAGCTCACTAGGTATCATTGTTGGTTCCTTATATTTTACTAGATCTGAAATGTTAAAAGTGGAACTGATATCAAAGTCGGATGGTATATCTAGCACATATTTGGTCCAATTTTCTTTACTATTTTGAAAAGGACCTACACCACGGGCATATAATCGTTTTGAGGCTAATCAAGACATAGACTCTTTCATGAAATTCTTTAGCTTTTTTTACAAAATTTAGCCATATGCTTGTTAATTTAATTGCTCAAAATTTGTTTTACTAATCACGCTATGCATATGACTCTCGTAATCATGGATACTTATGCATGGGATACCAAATGACAAGAGACAAACACAAATGATACTAAATGGTAAAAGACAAACAAAAACAAAATAAGCTCAAATGGACTTTGTTATTTATGGACTAAACTTTATTTTAGGTTGGGAAACAAGGTTCCTTATTTCTGATATTTCCTAAATGGCTTTGAAGACTGGCACAAAATTTCAGGTAGGTGGCAGTGAATCTTAATTTGGCTCCTAACATATGCCAAAGAGTCTTAATAAAGTAACTGTTGAATATCACCGGGACCAGATCAATGGTATGGTAGATGTCCCAGCTGGGTGGAATAGGATTGAGGATGTTCCAAAATGGTGTATCAGGCTCAGGGTAATTATCAGGGAATATAATTTCCATCTTCCATCTCTTCCATTTCCATCTTTCAATCCCTACCATCTCTTCACTTTCAATCTTCATGGTAAATTCTTTTGTAGGTTCTACAATTTCTTGAGGTTGATCCTTTGGAATTGGTTCTAGATTTTCTCTGATGGTCAATATCCCATTCGGTGATCCTTCATTAATCTCTAGATCTAAATCTTCAACTTTGATTAATTCCAAGTCCTTTATTATCTTCTTGGATTGCTCTTCATGGTTTTGTCCTTGGATTTCATTTCTTTAAGTTGATTATTCTCGTTGTTGACCTCCTTGGGCTGGGTAATTATTTTATCCTCAAGTAATTGTTCTTGTTCATATTCATCCACTAAGTCAGACCCAGCTTCATAGACTTCTTCCTTAAATTTTTCAACAGGTTTAGGATCTTCTCTTTTTAGCTCTCTATTTGGACAAGATTTTGATTCCGCTTCATCTTTAAATTCTTCAATAGGTTTAGAAGATTTTTTCTTTAATTCTTTCATGGGTTTAGTCTCTTCTTTATCTCCCTCATACTTATTGAATTTAGCAATATATTTAAACACAATTTCATCATCTTGTCTCAATTTGTATCATTGGGTTAGAAGATTTTGTTTATAAGATTTGTCTAGGTACTTTTCTCTCAGTTTACTCTTCATATCTCTCCAAGTAATTATTTTATCCCCACTATAATAACTTTTATGCTCAACATGTCCCCAATATGACTTAGCATGTCGGATTAGCTTTAATTTGACAAATTGACACTTCCTTTATTTCGACATTTCATCAAACTCAAAGTACTGATCCATTTTCTTCTCCCAATCGACATACACCTTAGGGTTTTCATCAAAAGTGGGTGCATAGGGTCGATTGCTCATAAAGACTCTCTCCTTCTAATCTATAAAGCCTTGACAGGGGTATCTAAGTTTATACTCAGGAGTGAGATCATGACAATGGACTCTTGGATCAATGGAAGGTGATTTAGAATTAATACGGGTCAAGCGATCTTTTTTTATGTTCCCGATTTGATTATTCACTTGCCATAACTCTTTGTTCACTTGCCCTAATTGTTTAGTTAGGGTATCAAATTTTTCAGTCAGGGTCCTCATAAAGAATTCAAGATTGGGGTCCATGGGTAAACCAGACTGAGTGTAGAACTGTTGGTATAGGGCTTCAAATCAATTGGGCCAACAATTTAATTACCGACCTTACCGCTGTGGCATGCAGCTGCGAGTTGGCGCCGTACTGGGGTCCCCTGTGCTATGGAATCCTGATGCTCCCGGACCTGCAAAAATAAGGTTAGAGACTCGGGCCGGGGATCCTGGCTGGGGCACTCCGATGGTCAAGTTAGAGAGCGGTAAAGTGGAACAAATCCACTAAGGCGGAAACTCGCTGGGCTTCTGTACTTAGAGGAATCTTTTATGAGAAGAAGAATGAGAACGAGGGGGATCAGCGTTCTGGTTCCTGCAATTGGGCTCATTGAACTTGGTCATGCGAGTTCCTGCAGAGCCTTTGGCTTAGGATTGCCTCCTCTTCTTATTCGCGTGCTTGCCTTCTCGATTGCTTACCTTCCTTCTTGCCCCTGGTCTTCCTTTTTAGGTCGCCGGTCGCTGGATCCCTCCGCACCTCGATTCCCCCGAGGGGGCTTTGGAGGTCAGCGACCGTTCCCCCATGTCATCCCATTTATGGTCGGGAGTTAAGTGGTGAACCGGTCTCGTCGGCCGTGCAGTCATGAAAAGGCCACTCCGATCGAGGTGGATCCCGCCTGGATTGACACCTGGCGGAGTGGCAGAGGCCAACTCGACTTTGACCGAGGTGGACCCATCTGGGGATGCCACCTGGCGAGGGAGCAGGGAGAGCTCGGCTCGACTTCGGTGAGATGGGCCCATCTGGGGGCGCCACCCGGCGAAGGAGCAGAGGCAGGGCCATCCCGGTCGAGGTGGATCCCACCTGGATTGACACCTGGCGGAGTGGTAGAGGCCAGCTCGACCTCGGCCGAGGTGGACCCATATGGGGGTGCCACCTGGCGAGGGAGCAGGGAGAGCCCGGCTCGACTTCGACGAGGTGGACCCATCTAGGGGCGCCACCTAGCGAAGGAGCAGAGGCAGGGCCATCCCGGCCGAGGTGGATCCCACCTGGATCGACACCTAGCGGAGTGGCACAGGCCATCTCGACCTTGGCCGAGGTGGATCCATCTGTGGATGCCACATGGCGAGGGAGCATGGAGAGCCCGGCTCGACTTCGGCGAGTTGGGCCCATCTGGGGGTGCCACCTGGCGAATTTTTTTTTAAAATTGTAAAAAAATTAAAATTAAAATTTGAATTGTTAAATCTCTCAGTGAAGATTCCAGATTTCAAATTTTGAAATTTAATTCCTGAAATTTTGGTTAAGAAATTTATTTTAGAAACTTGTTGTGAAAGTTGTTACAGAAAGCTTCTAGTCAACAAACCCTTAACTATATAAGATTCAAAATTCGAAATTTAGATCATAAAAATTCTACAATCCAAAGTTGTTTTCAGTGGAGATCTCAGATCCAAACCTAAAACTCAGAGAAAATATTTTTTTTTGAATTGAATAGAGCAAGTAAATGGAGGGAAACTAGAATTGAAACAAGCTGTGAACTAGTTAAGGCAGCAGCTTAAAGTGACGAGAATTAAACTAAGAATTCGAAGAAAATATTTTTTATTAATTTTAGATCTCATAAGTCTGATTCTCATATATTCAGGTCAAGTTATTACCATGCCATATTATGATATCTTGATATTATATTTTAGCCAACAGATGATGGAAAGTCCTAGCATGAGAATTAAAGCATTCAGTTTTACTTTTTATGCAGGGGTATTATAAATTTCTAAAGGGGTGTTATAGTTCTATGAAGGGATGTTATAGTTTTATGAAGGGATGTTATAAGTTCAAATATCATATTTTCAAGTCAAGTTATCTTCGTGGCATATTATGACACAATGGGGGTCATATTTATAGCAATGGACAGTAGAAAAGTTATGGTACGAAAGATTAAAATTTTTGTATTTTTGTTTTGTATCGGGATGGTCATATTTCTAATATTTCTAGTTCAAGTTATTTTAGAGCCATACTATTATGCTATGGATGTCATATTTTAGGCAATGAATAGTAAAAAAATTATAGTACGAAGGATTAAAACATTTGGTTTTTGATTTTATGATGGAATGTCATAATTTTTGTGAATATGCGTCATAAATTTTGTAAAGAAATATCATAATTTTGATTCTTATTTTTTCAGGTCAACTTATCTCCGTGCCATATTATGATATCTTGAAAGTTATATTTTAGCCAACGAATGATGGAAAGTCATAATAGGAGATTCAAAATCTTAAGTTTTTTTATTTTGTACTAGCGTATCATAAATTTCTAAAGGGATGTCATAAGTTCAAATATCATATTTTCAGGTCAAGTTATCTTAATGGCATATTATGACACACTGGATGCTATATTTATAATAATAGATAGTTGAAAAGTTATAATATAGAGGATCAAAATCTTTATTTTTTTTTTGTTTTATTCTAAAATCATCGTATTTCTATTATTTTCAGTTTAAGTTATATCAGAGTTGTATTATTATACTTTGGATGTTATATTTTAAGTAATAGATAGTGAAAAGTCCTTGTATGAAGGATCAAAATATTTACTTTTTGATTTTGTGATGGGATATCATAATTTTTGTGAATGAGTATCATAAATTTTATAAAGGGATGTCATAATTTTGATTCTCATATTTTTAAGTTAATTTATCTTCATGTTATATTATGATATCCTAGGAGTTATATTTTAGCCAACAGATGATGGGAAGTCTTGGTAGGAGAATCAAAATCTTCAATTTTTTATTTAATACCAGGATGTCATAAATTTTTAAAGGAGTATCATAACTTTGTGAAGAGGTATGATAAGTTCAAATATCATATTTTCAATTTTTTTTTAATCTCCAGGCCATCTTATTACACTCTAGATGTCATATTTTAACCAACGGATAGTATAATTATTAATATTTTCTAGAAAATGTCATGTAAAACTATTGATATCAATGCTATTGATCTTGTATAGAGATTTCTATAAATGATGTTGAAATTATAGATCTAAAAAATATTCAATATGATTAGTTAAATGAGGTTGCCGATGCTATTTAAAAAAAATATACCTTTTTCTATCACCTCGAATGCAGACAAAGATTATATTGATCCTCACATTACAAAGGAGTTTAATTCAGCAAATAATGTGTATAATTTTTATAATGGATATGCAAAAAGAGTTGGTTTTGGAATCACAATTGTGTGTAATAGGTCCAACAATAAGAAATAAATATACTTCAAGCACCTAGCATGTTGGAGACAAAAAAAATCTAGGAAAATGGATAATTCCATAAATCCTAGGGATATTGGCAAAATTGATTATAAGGCATTAGTAAAAGCAAGACAAATTCTAAGAATGATAAGTGAGCATTGGATAATATTTTTCTAGAATATAATCATAAGCTATCTATATCAACCGTCAATTATCTATGATCCCATAAAAGGATCAGCACCTTAGAAAATATAGAGATTAACAATATGCATGTCGTGAATATATTCTCAACTTAAATATATTCTATCATCACAAGAAGAAAAGGTGGTAGAATGTAATTGGATTCTACAGAGAAAGACGTTCATAATTTTATCTATCAAGAATATTAAAGCAAGCTGAAAGAAGAAGATGTACAGTCAATGGTAATTCACTTTATACAGATGTAAGTTAAAAATAAATTTTTTTTTTATACTTTGGACCTAAATGATAATGGACATCTCAGAACTATCTTTTTGATCCATTCAAGGTCATGAATGATAAGCACTTTGATGATCTACTGACCTTCGACTTAATTTATTTATCAAATACATATCAAATACCACTCCTTTCATTTGTTGGAGTTAACCATCATGGACAGTCCACCTTGCTTGGTTGTGCATTATTGTTAGATGAAAGAACTAAGACATTTAATTGGATATTTCAATCATGACTGTATGTAAATAGGGGTCAACCACCCAATGTCATTATAACTGATTAACCACCCAATGTCATTATAACTGATTAAGATAAGGCAATCAAGGTTGCTGTCAGTGAGATTTTCTCTAATGCATGACACTGATTTTGTGCATATATTGAAAAAAATCCTTTAAAAGATTGGCCATATATATAGCCAATTCCAAATTTATGGTTGAGTTTTATGAGATAATATATGACATAGTTATGGCACAGGCTTTCGAGAAAAGGTGGGCACAGTTCATAGAGAAATATGAAGAATGCAAGGTTATAGATTGGTTAAATAATCTTTATAAATATCAGGATAAATGTGTTCCAATTTATTTTAAGGATACATTCTTCATAAATTTCTATGACATTTGTTTGATTATAGACATGTTTGCAAATTTCTAACTTATGGAGATATTTAATGCTTCTTTTTTTTTTTTGTAATCATGTACAGGTATATCATTTTCATAAAGGAGCGAGAGCATCAATCACTTCTTTAATGGATTTATAAATTCAAAGACTATACTCAATAAATACATCGATAAGTATAAAGATGCCTTGGAAAAAAGATATCATAAAATGAGCAAGATAATAAATTATTACAAACAAATGCTTTCCTAAAGATATCCTTGTCTTTTAAGAGGCAAGTAGCAACCAAATATACAGGGCATATATTCAAAAGATTTTAGAATGGGATCCTTGAAATGGCTACATTAAATGTAAAACAAATTAAAGAAGTTGACAACTGTACTATATATTCTATAAAGTCATTTGAAAGGATTGAAGTTGATGGAATAAGTAAGGAGATTATAAAAAATTATGTCATTTCATATGACAACCATTTGGAAGAGGTCAAATGCTAGTATCAATCATTTTAATTCAAGGAGATATTTATGTAGGCATGCCTTATTGATCTTTCATCAAAGTGAAGTGTTTTGTATTTCAAATAAATACTTCTTGAAGAGATGGTATAAGAACATGAAGTATCAATTCTATAATTTTGATTGTAATATTCAATTTTATGATAAAAGTACTAAAAAATCTTGGTATGTAGTCACATTATATAGATTAAGATATCATATTTTAATTTTAAGAGATCCTTTCATATATCATAAAATCATATTATAAATGTGATATCCTATTGATTATAGATATACTTTGATGAGTCATTAGATGATAAAGCTTATAGAGATGCCTCAATGTCTAAAGATATATTTAATTTAGTGATGGATAATTTAATACCATTATTTAGAAGAGCAGTGGATGCCAATTATGCAGCTCGGCTCAGTACACAATTTCTTATCGAAGATCTTGACCAAATAGCTATGAAAGGTTATCCATAAGAAAATATAACTAAAAACAAACTCGAGAAAAAGTCAAAGAAAAACATGAACAAGAATTCTGTTGACACATTTTTTGAATAAAATCAAAAAAAACTCTTAAAAGATAAAGGAATACTTCCCATCAAGTTGCAGAAGTAGTCCAACAAAAAATTGAAACTATTATACCATCTTCTTCTGATCTATTTTTGGATGAGTTTTATGTTTATGTATGCAGTCAACTAATTCAGGAGAAAGCATAATTAGTTTAATTTTTTTACAATCTTGTATAATTTTATGATGTTCATAGAAATTTAAAACTTTATATATTCAACATATGATTTACTGTGGTAACTTCACGATATATTGTTTTAACATGTAATTTCAGGAATTATTTTATAGCATCCAAGACTAAAATAGGGAAAACAAAAGTATGACATCCCTTCACAAAATTATGACATCATTCACAAAAATTATGACATTCCAGTATAAAACATCAAACTAAAGGTGTTAAACCCCTCCTATCAGGACTTCTTGTTATCCACGACCTGAATTAGGTCTCTTAGAATGTCATAATATGCGATGGAAGATTATATATGAAAACAAAATTATGACAACTATTTACAAAAATTATGATATCTCGGTATAAAATATAAAATTAGAGATATTAACCTCTCATATTAGGACTTTCTATTATCCGTGGTCTAAATTTGACTCTTAAAATGTCATAATGCTCTACATAGAAAAAAAGATGATGAATATATGTGAAAATTGAATTATGACACCTCTTCATAGAATTATGACACCCTTCACAAAATTATGACACCTTGATATAAAATATAAAATTAAAGGCATTAACTCTTCTACCAAGACTTTTTATCAACCATGGTCCAAATTATGATTCCTAGAATGTCATAATATATCATAGAGAAAAAAAGATGATGAATATATGCAGAAACTTAATAATAACACATCTTTATGGAATTATAATATCCATTCATAAAAATTATGATACCTTGGTACAAAATATAAAATTGAAGGCATTAACTCCTGATATCAGGACTTTCTATCATCCATGGCTTGAATTATAACTCCTAGAATGTCATAATACATCACGAAAAAAAAAATGATGATGAATATATATGAAAACTAAATTATGACACTTCTTCATAGAATTATGATACTCCTTTATAAAAATAATGATATCTTAACATAAAATACAAAATTGAAAGTATTAATCCCTCGTACCAGAACTTTCTATCATTGTGGTCTAAATATGACTTCTAGAATATCATAATATACCATGGACAAAAAAAGATGATGAATGTACTTGGAAACTTAATAGTAATACCCCTTCATTGAATTATGATATCCATTCACAAAAATTATAATATCTCAGTATAAAACATAAAATTGAAGGCATTAACCCATCTTATCAGGATTTCCTATTATCTGTAGCTTGAATTATGACTCTAAAATATCATAAGGCATCATGGAGAAAAAAATATAATGAATATAAATGAAAATTAAAATATGATATCCCTTCATAGAATTATAACATCTCTTTATAAAAATTATGATATCCTAATACAAACAATAAAATTGAAGGTATTAATCCTTCATACTAAGACTTTCTATCATTCGTGGTCTGAATTACGACTCCTAGTATGTCATAATATGCCACGAAGGAAAAAAGATGATGAATGCATGCGAAAATAGAATTATGAAACCTCTTCACAAAAATTATGATGCCTTAGTACAAACTATAAAATTGAAGGTATTAGCCCCTCCTATCAAGATTTTCTATCATCTATGTGTTGAATTATGACTTCTAAAATATCATAATATGCCAAAGAAAAAAAGATGATGAATGTATGCAAAAATAAAATTATGATACTTCTTCACAAAAATTATGATATCTCGATACAAAATATAAAACTAAAGATATTAACTCATCATACTAGGACTTCCTGTCATTTGTGACATGAATTACGACTTTTAGAATGTTATAATATAGAGAAAAAAAAATGATGAATATATATAAAAATAAAATTATGATATCCTTTCATAAAATTATGATACCCTTTCATAAAATTATGACATCTCTGCAAAAAAATATCCTGAAAATATGATAGATGGTATTATGATATCTTTGTATAAATTATAGCATCCCTTTTAAAATTTATGATATCCCGATACAAAATATAATATCTTACATTCAAAAAACTACATGAATTGAAATAAATATAGTTTCAACATTCTAGTTCGAGAAAATAACATATAATTACTCTTTTCATTAATGTTGAAAGGTAACATTCATTGAATTATAAATTTTTATCCAACTACAAAAATCAAAGAACTAAAAAGAAAATATCATAAAAAAAATTAATTTTTTCATCCTATTTTTTAAAAACTTCTTTTATTTTTTGATTGAGGCACTCTTTCAAAATTCTTGCTTTAAGTTGTTATCGATATTGAATGATATCATCTTACATAAAGTTTTAATGATCTGGCTTATCCTTATAAGCAAAAAAATCTATTTATTTTAAACAGTACAGGCCATAATTTAGTGAACTGGCTAACTGAGAAGGATATTCAACATTTTTCTTCATATCCCACTTTATCACTTATTCGTTATCACAGAAGATGTGGAACATTGGACCGATAATTTTTTGCCACTTCTTGGCACTGGCTTTATACTTGGCATTGTGCTTTTTTGCATTCAGGTGCATTATTCCTTTCCTTTCTATGTCAATTGCAACCAAATACCGGTGGATATTTTCTGAGTTGATAATGGCGAAGAGAACCCAAACTCCTTTTCTTCTTCACTAACTTCTTCAAAAATCATATATTTAGCCATGTTGACAAGCTAATGAAATGGTGATGGTGAGGTCATGCACATCCTAGGAGTTATAATAGGTGAAATGAGGTACTTATGGTACCTTTCTGGGTGCTCTCTAGTTATTTATTAAAAACTCCTATCCAGTATCGATAATCTATCTATGTAAAATAAACTTATTAATAAAATTTAACATGATGTCATACAATACTGAAACCATGATATAAAATATTAAAAAAAATGGGCATTCTAATATATAACAAGAATAACAAAAAATAAAGGCATACTCAAATTCTTATATCATCAACTATCATTTCATTGGCAAGAAGATCGTGAATATGTGATCTTGCGATACTACTTCCATGCATGTTTATTGCGGACACTATCTCTCTATAATGAAAAAGTGTAAAGGATATCGTAAAACAAGATTTTAAAAGAGGTCATCATGTATAATAAAAAAATATAAAAGATTTATGAGCCGATGCTTTCTTTCAAAAATTTGTTAATCAAAATTTCATCCTTTTCAAATTATAAAGGATTATTCTCTTATTCAGCCTGTAATATGGGTACTATTTTGGGTTTTTTTGTAAGTTGACCGATCTCAAAATAAGAATCCAACTTTAGATATGAGGCCTTCCATAATTGAAGTTATCTTTTCACCCTCTTAATGATTAAAAGGATTAAAGATAATTATTTGCCCCCCATATCATCCTCTATCTCGAGGGAATCCTTTCTCTTTTTTCCCATCCTTAGTTCTTTTTCTCACATGACTTCTATCTCCTCTCCATCATCCCCGTCCCTTTCATTTTCTTCTTTATTTGTATTGCTCCCCTGTTTGAGCAATGAATTTAGGAAGTTCTCAACTATGACAAGTCTTTTCTTAACCTTCTCATGTTCAATCATCATCTATGCATATATTGTACATTTTATTTTATAGTTCAGGGATGCTTCTTTTGGAGTGATAAGCCACCACTCCTGTGGTGTAGGTTTAATAGCACTTTCCACCTGTAAACCAAAAAAATTAAAATAAATTAACAAATATAATAATAATTTATGGAATACAAAAAATTTATGATATCATGGATTATCTTGCTAAGCATGGAGCTGCATATTGTCAACCCGAATGTATTGGAACTTCGAGTGGCTATCATGCTACTTCAATAGCCTAGATAATTTATTAGGATTTGCTGAGACTCTCATTATGGTATGCTTGAGGAACCATACTTGTATATTAGTATTTTCTATATTAAAATTATGAAGGAATTTTAATTTATTAATTATGATCATTTATATATATAAATTATCCTTATCAATAAAGCTGCTGAACAGTCAAACAGGATAGACTACCTCTTATCCTTGTCACACCTCTTTGCTCAGACTGGCTTCCTAGATTTCAAGCAATCAACAATCTCTGGAAGATATAAAAGAGTCAAGTTCTTTAATGTAGAAGCCCAGTCAATTGCTAGCAACTGAGATAACTCATTCAAGTACGGGATGAGATTTCTTAGACATGTTTGATTTGATTTTGGTAATAAAAACATTCTAAGCATATACACAATCCAAAGTCTGACAGTGCTCTCAATGTCTTTCCATCTCTTTGAGAACTAAAACTGGACAATCAATTTCTCTAAACCCTTATGGTGAAGATCTAATTTTGGTCCAAATCTTTAGAATAACTTGCCTTTATTCTTTCGACTTGTGATAGAGATTTTCTTTTCATGGCATGGAAGATTCACGATCAGTGCTACTTCTTCCACAATGAATTTAAGTACTTTACTATAAAAAGTGAACTCATCATCTTCTTTATAACATATGATTATATCTATAAGAAGTGGCCCTTTGACTATGAATTGTTGCATGTCAACGAAGCCACCAAATAGGATCTTCCGGATTAGATCAACAAGAGCATTTGAAAAACCCATCTTCTAAATAACTCCAATACAAATCGTTGGCTTGCAAGAGTTCTTAAACAATTATGAGGGCTTCACATTTACAAGCTATGGAATAATTGAAAAACTAACTGCAACATAGAATAAAAAATGAATGTCACATTGTGTAAAAAAAAATATATTTTACTATTATAATAAATCTAAGACATTCTAGCTTAAATTTGTATAGGGATGTCATAATTTTATGAAGGGATGCCATAATTTTGTGAAGTTATGTCATAATTTTGTATTAGGATATAATAATCTTAAAAAGAGTATCTAAAATACAGAATTTCATAAATCTAGGGTATCCTATGATATCCTAAATAAATTTAAGATATTCTGGTTTCAATCTATGCAGGGATATTATAATTTTATGAAGTGGTGTTATAATTTTATGAAGGGAAGTCATAATTTTAAACTAGGATGTAATAATCTTATAGAGTATTTAATATTCAAAATTTTATAAGTCTAGGGTATACTATGATATCTAGAATAAATTTAAAATATCATAGCTTAAATCTATAAGAGGGTGTTATAATTTTATGAAGATATATCATAATTTGATAAAATGATGTCATAATTTTGAACTAGGATATAATAATCTTATAGAGAATATTTAAAATGTAGGATTTCATAAGTCTAGGATACACTATAGTATCCAAGATAAATCTAAGGCATCATGGCTTAAATCTAAGCAAGGATGTCATAATTTTATGAAGGGATATTATAATTTGGTGAAGTAGTATTATAATTTTGAATTAAGGTATAATAATCTTACAAAGAGTATTTAAAATATAGGATTTCATAAGTATACTATGACATCCAGAATAATCTCAAGCATTATGGCTTAAATCTATAAAAAGGTATTATAATTTGATAAAGGAGTATCATAATTTTATGAAGTGGCATCATAATTTTATACTAGGATATCATAATTTTGAGAAAAAGATATAATAATCGTAGAAAGCATATATTAATATAGAGTGCCATAAGTTTAAGATATCCTATGACTACTAGAAGAATTCTAAGACTTTCCATCTTGAAACTGTATATGGTGTTATAAGTTCGTGCTATGAAGTTATAATTTTGTGAATCAATATCATAAATTTTATAAAAAATGTTATAACATCCACCTTTAGGCATGAATTTCAAAATATTATATTCAAATATATAATTTCTTTGTTTTTTTGTGATTCTCTAATTTATTCTCTTCTAGATGTTGAATGGATATTACCTTCTCTTATTTAAAGAATAAGTGATGTGCTACTTTTTGGCAACTACACTTTCACCTTACATTACTATTGTGTTCATCATCTACATCGGAACATGGAATCCTTAGACTCCATTGATAGAAAAAAATTGAGAACCCTAACTCTATCATTCGCTCGAGTACGGAAAAGTCCAGTGGCAACTCATCTTTTCTATAGAGATGATTGCTGCTGACTATCGAGATGGAAACGTGGATAATTGATGAGATCCCAGGAAAGCAAAAATAATGGAGTGGACTCTAAGCAGAGGAGCACTTTATTATTATTATTTTTTGGTTTGGAGATGAATCGATGAAATATTTCGGATGCTGCTCTTTTCTTCTCCGTGAAGAAATGCGGGCAAAAACGATATTCCACTCGTTTAAAAAAGATTCGTAAACAATTCATGAAGATGTTTTCTGATGCCATCGATTCGGCATTAAATGCGGTCATGTCCCATCCTCTCATGCCAACTTGGATCCACGTGAAGTAATATGAAAAGACTCGGTGCAGGATAGCCCGGATGTCCTACGCTGCATGCATGCGGTGTACAAAGAATTTCGCATTTAGAATATCACTCGATAGCCGCTTAATTTAAACATTAGCCAGATCGACCATTCTTCTACCGTTTCCCGGATATTTTGTCCCAGCCCATAAAAACTTGGACTGGGTCAAGCCCATGGACACTCTGGGTCCAATTTTTCTTCCCAACGTGAGCCCAGTCTCCAGGTGTCCACCTTTATTTACATTTTGCCACGATCCTACATTCCAACCAAGGTGATCGACACCGAATAAAGAAATCTGGGGAAATGAAATCAGCACAACAACTAATCGACCAACTTAAGAAGTGATATATATATATATATATATAAAGATAATAAACAATGGTGCGATGCGGGCGATGAAATTACATAGATGCTTTGCTAATACAGAGGGAGAACCAACCTTTGTTATCTAAGCAATACCTTTCTATTTGAAATGTTCTTCATTCCATCAACCAAGCTTGTGGTCATGTATATATCGACGCTTCATTAGATCTATCTGTAGCTCTCTATGCTTGTTAATCAGTTGTTTGTTTGCCACATGAAGTGGATTAACTCAACGATTTGCTCTTATCCAAAAAAAAAAAAAAAAAAAAAAGCCTTCTAGGTTGGGTGCGGATGGATAGGATCGATCCAAGCCTTATCCAAAACTAGGACTTAGGATCACCTTACTTTATATTAGTTATATAATATGCCTAAGATTTAATTTATCATAGTTTATTCTAAGCCTCTATCCATTAAGCAAGTCTTGTAGAGAATTTGCCAAGAACAATGGCTCCGTGAATTTAATTCATAATCGTAAGTCTATTTTGTATAAAAAAAAGAAAAGAAAACTCAGAATATTAAATATCAAATAGATGATCACTATTTACATAAAATAGTATGTTATTATCGATCGCATGAATGATTATGATGATTATAAAATATTAGAATATAAAGATTATACTGATATCCCTCGAGATTGCTTAAGAATATCTTTGTAAAAGAAAATTATCTTTGAAGAAGCCTTAAAAGCCTTAGAATGCATTTGAGCCAAAAAAAAAATCCAAGTTGTAGGTGAAAATAGCTATTAAAAGCTAATTTGAAGAAGTTGAGTTGACTCATATGGCTGAAGAGTCGACTCTGGTACATTTTGGAACTGGTACATAATATTAGCACATCTGCGAGTTGACTCATGGAATAGATGAGTCGGCTCTTTCAATAAAATAGTGAAGTAGATGGGTCAACTTATGTAATAGATGAGTCGGTTCTCTCGGAGAAAATAGAAGGATGATTTTTAGAACATGCAGATGAGTGAACTCATTAAATAGATGAGTCGGCTTGCTCAAAAAAAATATAAAGGTTTTTCTGGATAGGTAAATGAATAGACTCATTTAACGGGTGTTTAGCTCTCTCGCTTCCTCCTTCCGTGCTTCCTCCTTCCGCGAGTTGGCTTATATAACAGGCGAGTTGGCCTTGTAAACTGCCTCCTCCTTCTATGCTTCGAGATTCATTATCTCCCACTACGCAACCTCCAAAACCCCCTTTTTAGGAAGAGCTCTTCCTTAAATTTATTATTTTTGACCTCAACATGCTTGAGGCTATATTCAATAGATTTTCGGCTGGCCTCCGCCTCCTTCAGGCGTGTCGCCAAACCTTTCTTTTTTTTTCTTCGATCATCCAGCAACCTCTCAAGTTGTAGTAATCTTTGATGAAATGGTATACCTGCAAAATAGCAAACTTAATGGCAAGTCACTGGATGATGAGAGCCAAATTCAAAAGAAAGAAAAAAAACTAACCCTCATGGCAATCTAGATCGTATCCTTTCAGTTCTGGTGTTTCCCCTCTCCTACGACATGATCTGCATCAATAGGATGAATCAAGTCTTCAATGATATCCTTGGCAACCTTCCAGTTATCAGAGGCACAGACTTCAGACCCCAGGATTTGGTCATCCGAGATCCCCTTAAAAGTGACCGAGTGAGGGGTGGAGGAAGAAGCCCCAGCCTTGGATGACCAGGAATATTTTGAAGTAACCAGAGAAGTGACCTTTGGAGTGTCGGATAGGATTACTTCAAGCTCAACGATGGTAGCAGCCTGAATCCCTAATGACTCTCCAACGACAAGAGCCGCATTAGCTTTCCTCTTTTTTAGGGTAGCCTTCCTCAGTGCACAGGCATATGAAGGATCCATGTCTGAAGATATAGAAAAAAAAATATTTAGAAAAAATAATGATCGAGGTAAAGAAGTAGAAGGAATAGATCGAGATTTTTTTACCTCTCGGATGAACTCAATTAAATCCCATCCTAAAAAGAGTTGTCTTGGATAGCAAGACTTTCATACTGGAAACTTGAAAATGCTAAAGAACACAGACCAATCCCTCCTCCTCTTCGGACAAAAGGACTAGATGAGTCAATTATCGAGATTGAATGCCCCACTATGTGAAGCCCCAGTTACTGATATCCGATGCCTTACAAAGAATAATCGCCTCTTCCAATGGTGAATAGAAGAGGGGGTACCTCGAATCAAGGGACGCTACCCTTTATAGGGACATGCAAACCATCATTTGTGGTACTAATGGTGTTTGCTAAAAAAAAAAGAAAGCCCTAAAAAATAGAATCATAGGGCGAAACCCAGCTAAGACACAAACTACTGAGAAACCATAGAGAAACTATCATGTGTTCAGCATGACCGTACAAGGGGGAGACCTATATCTCTAAAAAATTTGATGAAGAAAGGAGCCAAAGGTAACCTCAAGCCAGCTAGAAAATACTCTCTATATAGGGTCAAGCAACCCAGATGAGGGTTGCATGCCCGGACAGTATTAAGCAGGGCTTCTAATTTGAAATCTGGAAGAATTTGGTACTGGCTTCATAGCTTTCCTAAATAAGATTCCTGAATCTCAAATTGGAGGAATATGGAAAGAAAATCTCTTTCAGGACCTTCTAGGAAATCCTCTTCAAGGTCCTCCAAAAGTCCTCCCCAAGGACCCACTCACAATCCTCCTTCAGGATCCACTGATTCTTGTGGCAAGGCTGCAACTAATGCCACCTCACCGCTCGAAACAATTTCTGCACCCTCAATGGAAACCCTCGATTCGGTAGGTTCATGGTTTGAAGACCATGAACCCTCTAACTGAGGGGACCACCCAAAGTCCGACATCTAAAGATTGAATAAAAATATCTAAAATCAGAAAAATTACTATAAAAACAAACATGAAGAACTCTTAAGAGCCAAAATCAAGAATAAATAATAAGGACCATTGGAACTAAGATAAAAACTATCCTAAATGAAGTGGAAGAAGCCCACTAACGAACCTAAGCAGGAGTTTGAAGAGCCTAAGCAGGAAAGAAATGGAGGAAACAATGGTGAACACCAATAGAACTCACCAAAAATGGCTGATAGGCGGAGAGAGGGAGACTTGAAGAAAAAGAAGATTGGAGGAAGAAGAAAGAGTTTCTAAAGTAGGAGGTAAATCGGGTGCCAAGGATTTTCCTATAGAGAATTGTGTCCTAATACCAATTGTCCAACTTATAGATGATTGATTTTGTATATGAATTATTATGAATAAAAGTTATTTTTTTGGTAGTTCATCACATGGCATCTTCCTGTAATGAGCTCTTATATGATGAAGTTCTTAGAATTATATCTTATAATAAAGAGAGGATTTATCATGCGGTTCTTAGAACTGTTCATGATCAAATGATATATTATTATAGGATGATGATGTATCAAGTATAGGTTATTGTGTGCAATATAGATTGGTTGTCCTCTTAACCAATGAGCATGGAGATACTAGTATGGCATGCAGGTGAAGTGTAGGATATTTCACTGAATATTACTCACCTATGGAGCACTCTTCTGCCAAGTGTTGCTTATGAAAGGATATTGATATAAGTGTCTCTCAGACTTGAGATCATCGTAATGACTTGTAAGTAATATACTGTACTTTGATATTAAACTATCTAAATCTAATCTAGTGATGAAAGGTTTCTGGGTGCAGTCAAGTATTTATGGTATCGACGTGGAGTTGAGATAGGATTGACCCTTCCAAATGTTGGATTGAATTCTCACTGTGTTTTAATTTAGTAAAACCTTGGCTAGGATAGTTCTTGTGACAAGTCACAGGACTCGTGAGGTTGAGATACATTATTGATGTGGGCTGACAATTAAACCCTGAAGTCATCCTAAGCATTGAAGGTCAAAGGAATGAATTATATCATAACCATATGCTAAAGATTCCTGATTGTTGCTTTACAACTTTTGACAAATCGAGATATTGAGTGTCATTGCTAAATGATGACTTCGATTGGTAAAGAAAGTATTCCTATACTACTAGTTTAGTGTTAGAACTTATAAGGTCATATATAATAGGAGTTTCTATCTAATCTGATGGCTAATCAACGATTGTGAATCATTCCTGGGATCAATTATCAATATAATTGATAATGGATCTTGAGTTAATACTTCCAAGTGTCGACACTTTGGTAAGCCGATACTTGGAGTTTTTTCAAGTGTCAACTCATCAATGTTGCAAAAGTTGTAACAAGTTTTTGAAAGGATTGATTAGCAATTGGATTGCTAATAAGCTTAATTTGATTGAGCAATGAGTTTTGAGTGAATCCAAATATGATTTGGTTTGGACTCGGGGTTTAGGTCCAATTGGATTGCACTTGACCCATACATCTAAGTGACATGATTTGAATTTTGAATTCAGAACTTAAATTATATTTAAGTTTGAATTTAAATTTAGATTTAAATTTGAATTCAGATTTTGAATTTGAATTTAAATGAGTTAGTTTTGACTCCCTAACATCTCTCCCCTCAACTATCCCTAATCTACTCTAACTTCCTAACTCCCTAGCCCCCTTTGGCTAGTAATGGACTTCAAAGTGGGCATGGGAGTGGTTTTTGGCTGGTTGGAAAAGAGTCTTCTACCCAGGAAAAAAGAGGTTTTGGGACTATAAAGGAGAGGTTTCGGGACTAGAAAGGAAAGGGTCTTGGGTGAGAGTTACATAATATTTTTACTATGTTTGGAAAGTGAGGAAGATTAGAGAGTCTTGTTTTTCCACCACTTCTTCCACATCTCAGTCCTCCTTAGAGTTCTTCTTGGTCTTCTTGAGCATCTCGAAGTTCCGAAGGAGAAGAAAGGATCAGCCATCGCGGTTCCAGAAGAGCTAGCATTCCAAGGGAACTATTTAGATAAGAGCTTTTGTGTGGATCACCTGTAGAGGCCAGACATACTATGTGGCTTGCAAAGTTTCCACCAGAACCTTCCAGCAGCAGTGAACATCTATGACTTGCAAAGAAGGTAATGATGTGATCATTGTGCTAAAGATATAGTCTATAGTACCAGGTTTGTTGCATAGATATACTTTATACAAAGGTTTATATGTTTCAATTCAGCTAGATTTATATACTTTATATCATGTCAAGATCCTATTATAAGCGTTTAAATGATTAGATCATTTGCATATGTAGATTAACTTGATTAATCTTTTACTTTCGTTGCATATATTAATTCAAAAAGTTTGAAAATGCATGCTAGAAACCCTACATTTTTCCTTCATCCCCTACTTATAAAAACCTTTTCAATGGCCTAGATCTAGTTAAAATAAAACTGCTCCATTGGATGGCCAACAAATGGCACCTGGGGATAGGCTAAACCGTGTCCCCATGGATCACTGGCTCTGAAATGCTTTGAACATGCTTCATCATCTCATCGCCTTCCATGCAGAAAAGTCATAATCCTTCTCGAGTGCCTCATCACTTTAGGCCATCATGATATCATAAATGCTCTCCGTTCTCTACATAATTCATGACAGGACATCCTTTCAAATGCCATACCTATCAAGAAGAATATAGATGTTAATGTGACTTGACCAGTGGAATGTGCCTAGTCATTCCACTCTCCCTTCAAAAATAAAATTGTCGAAGGAAAACTGACAAAACTCGAATTGCCCAAAAAGTAACAAAGTATTTCCAAAAAATATCGACTCATAATACTTAGAAAAAGTTTTCATTTTATTCACTTCAAAGGTGTTTACAGGCTAAAAATAAAAGAGTAAAAAGTTACAGTATATAGGAGTCTTAATTCCCTTTCCTTCGCTCTCGATTCGCCTGGCTTGTATGTAGAGACTGTACAGCCTGCGCTGTGACAGGAACTCGAAGCAGGCATGCTCTTGCCTTTGAAAGAATCTTGGTTGCCAAAAGCCTGCAATCCTCAAATCCAGCCTCAAATGATCTTCTTTCGATATGGCAAAGCTGAGTCTCAGTGGTTTCCATTCTTGCTTAGACCGAAGTTGTTCTACCATTCAGCCTCAAAACTTTGTTGCCATAGTCATTGATTTTATCCTTCAAGCTATCAATAATGATTTTGGTCACCTTTAATTGATTCTATAAGAATAGATTTTCTTCCATCTCTATGGTACGACGACTTTGAATCTAACGAAAGGTGGTCATGCTCTTCTCTCTCCTCCTCTATTGCTTGCTGAAGGAATCAAGCTTTGCCTATCACTTCATCTCTAGTCCATTTAGATTGTTGGACTCATATATCCTATGCCGAAGGCCCTTCGCTTAGTACCCGATTATGAGCTAAGCTAAGCTCTTTTCATAACCACTCATTCTAACTCCTGGCTAGGTTGAGTTCCTTCTAAAACCATTGAATTTATCTGCTTCGACCATTAGGTCCTTGATTTCGGCTTGGAAATTATTTTCCAACTCGACGATCTTTGCTTTAGTATTCCAAACCACCTGGGTCTCTCCTTGGCATGTAGCATCCATTTTTCAATGCATGGAGGCTAGATGACTACCCGCCTCACTTAGTTTTATTATCGAATGAATGATATTCTTCGAAAGTATATCCACACACTCCTTCTACTCTTGGAACTCTCTCTACTTTAGAAGCTTGAAGCTTAGCTTCATAAGTTTCTTTTCAACGTCGACCACTTTTTCTTTGATTATAGCATCCTTCATCTCAGCAGATTTGGCCAATTTCATAAAGAAGTAAAGGTGATGAGCTAGTTGTGTCAAATTTAAAGGGTATCGCATTAAAAAGAGGAAAAGTGATACAAGGCGGAATAGTAACGGCATAAAAGCCGAATGACAAACCTCCATACCTGAATGACAAAGGCCATGCATCCATGTTCTTTGAACTCTATCTTGCAGGCTTGATGGTCACCTGTAGCCTAAAGAAAAGTCTGAACCCGTTCTTTGGTAGATACAGGACTCTTAGAAACATCCAGAATGCCGGGTTTGCCTCCTGAACCTTCACTCCTAGGAGCATCAATAAGGGAACTAGGATCCTTATTACCTGATGTATTAGCCCTTCAGTGCTTCAAAATTGCCCTTCACAAATCTCGAATGTCATGCAGATCCATTAAATGTGTGAGCCATCAAAAGTTCACCGAAAAGTCTATCGAAAATCATCCTTCTTACCAGAAATTGCCGCTTAGTGAACAAAGAATCTTCCTAGTAGAAAGGCTAACAGTAGAACTCACTTCTAAAAATTCCTTTATAAGAGGAGCCAGCCACATTAATTCTTCACATTCTTGAAAAAAATATCATAAATACAGAATACGAAAACCCTCTGATAAGCCTGCTTTTCGAGAATACAAAATTCAACAAGTCTTTCCGAGATCCTGTGGGCGAGGTGCTTGAACTACTCAATCTGAATACTTCATAATCAGACTATGGAGTGGGGAGATATTGATATGGGGGGTAACCCTATTCCTGGGATCTCAAAGGTTTCAAGGCCAATCATGGACTGATTAAACTTGTTTCAGGATGAGATAGAGTTGCATCCTGTTATTCTTGCTCTCCTTATTAGGACCATAGAACTTTGACTCTATGTACATAGAATAAATGATTGCCTAACTCAAAAATAATTAAATCTATGTAACCGGGTTAATACACTACCGAATCATCTAAAGGGATAGATCCAGCCCTCTGGTCATACTCCCTGAAAGCAGAAGCCAGGAGAGATATCTTAACTCCTAGTCTTACTGGTCATAATATTTAAATATGTCCGGCCTCTTAAGACTCTAGCAGGCCCAATATCCAGTCTTGTAGCTCTCTTGGACCAAAGATCTTAATGGCTCAATCTTGGCATGAACCTTCGATCCTCTAGACTCCTGCCAAGCTTGGCCCTCGATCTTCTAGACCTCCCTCGAATAAATATTTGGCCATTTGAATTATTGTCTCATAGACCCTCGTTGAGATAGGTACGCACGTCTACCTTCGATATATTTGGTACTCGGATCCCACGATCCTCAAATCCTGCAAAGCTTCTATCATGAAAGGCCTATAGGCCTACCAAACCACAGCATATAGGATCCAAGCCCGACTATCCGCTCATCTTAAAAGCATCCACCAAATGATCGAAGAAAGAATCCAACGATGCTCATCCTAATACACCCCTTCTACAATAGACAAACTATCAAATCCCATTATCAGGAGCAGATCTCAATCATTAAATATGCGTGGCCTCTCTTTAGGCTAGAACTCCCGAAGCCATTAAGACAAATAGTGGGAAACATGAATAACAAAACCTTCTATTAATGGAAAGGAGATATTTTGAATAATAAAGGATAATTTTCTCTCAAAAATCCTGATAGCGGTCAAAACACAATCATTCTCTACCTGCTCTTTGACATATTAAGGCATTTCCAGACTATTCCTTAGCTTAAGCATAAAAGCAAGTTCTTAGTGAATCCCCCAGAGGTATGCACCCTTTATGTGCATGCATGTACTTTCATTCTACTTCCACTCCATTTTCTGCTCTGTGATATGAGATACTGATGATGGGGGACGAAAATGAAATGATAGATAAAGAGTTTAAGCAAGCTAACCAGCAAACAAACTTGAACAATTAATTATCAAATAAATGGACTAAATTAATCCAAGAAATAAATTTTCATAAGGAGACTAGTTGATCTAAGTTACGATACCCGCAATGTAGATCAAGTTCAAAATAAAGATTAGGATCTTCATGGCAAGGAAACCATCACTACTAGGGCAAGTTAACATTCAAATGATCAGATCTAATGAAGCTTAGGAAGAGTTTTTCTACCAACAATGATGGCTAGGTATTTGATGGAAGAAGAAGCTCTCAACACTCATGGATTTGAGGACTAGAAGGCAAGATTAGCACTCCCTACTTTGAAACTTACCTTGGCCTTGATCCATGGTGTGGAGACCTTCATCCTTGACTTGGAGACCTGAGAGAACCTACAAATAAACTTGGGATTAGGCATGAAAGAAGAATTGGGGTTGGAATGAAAACAAGAAAAAGGGAAGAAGAAGAAAGTGGCCGGCGGCCTTGGTACTTGAAACTTAAGCTTGGACCAAACTATGAGACATCCCACTCTTCACTCCTTGTAATGACACTCTTCTCTCTCAAACACAAATTTAAAAACTCTCACTCTTTCCTTGGATAAGGATCTACACACTCAAATTAGCAAGAACACTCTCACTCCAAACAAGAACACAAGAGAACTAGAATACAAGAGAAATAACCCTTTCATTAATCATCATAGCATAGAATGAATACAAATGAGAGCTTTGGAGGCCTATTTATAGGCTCCTAAGCTAGGGAATTTCATTCAAGAGTGGAGGGGAGGGGATAAGGATGGCTTAGTTGGCTCCAACAACTCTTAGGTAAGTGGTTCTAACTAGAAACAAATTATAGGTAGAAAGTTACAACCACTTTGACATGTGGCATCTAGAAGATCCTAATGTGGCTTTCAAATGCTGATGTGAAGGCTTAGGTGTCATAAGTTGTTGCATCACACATGCCAAATATTATTGGGGTAGTGAAGGAATCTTTATATTCTCCATAAAACTCTTGATGTAGTGTAATTCCTTCTCCCCCAATGTTGTTTGATGAGTTTAAGTTCTCCCATGTGCTTCAAATCTTGGCATGAATTGGGCTTGGGCTTGATCTTGAAAAGGCTTGAATGGTTGGTCTTGGACTTGAAGAGGATGCCCTCCATCATGCTTTGGGCCTGAGCCGAATGGGCTTCTTCCATGTGTTGGCTTATAAGCCAAATCATGCTTCAAGAAAATTTGGCTTATGAATATGCTTCAAGAAAATTAATGGGCTTTTCTATGTGTTGGCTTATGAGCCAAATCATGTTTCAAGAAAATTTGTCTTATGAACATGCTTCAAGAAAATTTAGCTTATGAATATGTTTTAAGAAAATTTATAACTTGCTTCGAAAACTTTGTTGACTATAGCTGCAAAAATAAAGTGAATTAATCAAAGTATATATTCTTATTATGGATGTCCCCATCAATTGACTTAAGTGTTGAGGGCCTTCGCCAGAGCTATCTCCAGTTAGGGATTTTTCGTAGGTATAGCCACCGACATTTCCTCTTCAGTTTATTTCTACATTGAGCATATTTCAGCACCATCATAGCTAATAAATTTAAAAGAAGATGGTATCTAGACAGTGACTATTCAAAATATATGATAGGTGACAAGAAACAATTCTTTATCGTTAAGAAAAAGGAAGGAAAAATATTAACCTTTAGCAATGATGGCAAAGGAAAAATTATAGGCATCTGTAAAATCAAATTTACTCTTATTTTTATTGATAATGCAATGTTAGTTGATAGTTTAAAATATAATTTGCTTAGTATAAGTCAACTTTGTAATAAAGATTTCAAAGTAATTTTTAAATCATCCATGTATATAGTTTCTAGCTCCTTTGATATATAAGCATAAAATTCATTGGACATAGACTTGGCAACATCTGCATGGTAGATTTTAATAAGATTACAATGAAGCATGGTACATGCCTTATAGTAATGAATGCTAAAACCAAAAAAAAAGTTGGTTGTGGTATCATAAACTAGGTAATGCTAGCATGAGTATTATTCTAAAGTTAATTTTAAAAGATCTTGTCAAAGGTTTATCAAAGCTAAATTTTGAAAAGGATCAAATTTGTGATGCATGATAACTTAAAAAATAAACTAGGGGATCTTTCAAACCTAAAAATATAATTTTAACTTTTAGACCCTTAGAATTGTTTCACATGGATGTATTTGGACCTACTATGACCACAAGCCTAGGAGGAAAGAAATATGGATTTATGATAATGGATGATTTTTCTCTTTTTTCTTAGATTTTGTACTTAGCTCATAAAGATGAATCATTCTTAGTGTTGCCGCCAGGATCGTCGTGGCCCGTAGCTGCTGCCGGCGCCGAAGTGCGCCCCTTCGCTAGCTGGCGATCTTCCGCTCCTGGACCTGCAAGACAGGGGTTAGTGACCCAGGCTGGGGTTTCCGACGGGGGCACTCCGACAGTCAAGTCAGTGATGATCCAGGGGAACAGATCTTCATGGTCGAGTCCCTCTTGATGGACTCCATACGAGGAGGAGTGAGTTGTGAATGTGAATAGCAGATGTGTCGAGGGAAGTGTGGCCTGGCTAGGGGGAGTCCCTGTGTGGCCCTTCCTCCTGACCTTGCTCTGGAATGCTGGTGGTGCCATGCCCCTCTTCCTAGTGGGGGTTGCACTCTTTTCTTTTTTTTTTCTTGGCTTGTGTTTTTCTTGTATGTTGGTGTTGCTGTGTTACCTCCGAGTTTGCTGCAAACTAGGTTACCGTTGGACGTCCGCCTCGGGATCTCCGCCGGGCTGTCAGGTGCATGCAGCGGTGTCTCGAGGAGTCTTTCCTGATTCGTGATAAGGGGAGCTGTCATGCGCTCCGACACTCTTCTTGGTCGCCTCATTTCGGGAAACGGCAGTGCCTCGAATGGTGGGCCACCGCCCGCGGGATTCGAATCTCCCGGTTGGCTTCCTATCTTGGGTGATCCGGGTGGTTGGTGAAAAGCATGGCATCTTGATCAGCGCGCTTCTTCCCTTTCTAGTGTAACTGATGGTTGCAGGTGGTCAGTACGGCCTGGAAGGCGCTTCGGTATAGTCCTCGGGCGGCTTGCAGGCATTTTGGGCTGGCGAGGACCTTATCGAGCTAGGGCTAAGTTGGAACGGCAGGGCTCGCTCCGACCTAGATGCCCCGAACTTGCGGGGGCGTCTTGGTGGAGGAGGGCAGAGTGCGGGCCCGGTCTAGAGGGCGCACGCTCGGAGAGGCTCCACGTTGGCGGGTGAGCACTGAGCTTGACTCCGACCACATGGCTTAAATCTCCGAGGGTCTCGTTTTGGAGGGCAGAGGGTGGACCCGGTCTAGAGGGCGCGCGCTTGGAGAGGCTCCATGTTGGCGGGTGAGCGCTGAGCTCGACTTCGACCACAGGGCTCAAATCTCGAGGGTTTTGCTCTGGAGGGCAGAGGGCGGACTCGGTCCAGAGGGCGCGCGCTCGGAGAGGCTCCATGTTGGCGGGTGAGCGCTGAGCTTGACTCTGACCACAGGGCTCAAACCTCCGAGGGTTTCACTTTGGAGGGCAGAGGGCGGACCCGGTCCGGTCCGGTGGGCGTGCGCTCGGAGAGGCTCCACGTTGGCGGGAGAGCGTTGAGCTTGACTCCGACCATAGGGCTCAAACCTCCGAGGGTCTTGCTCTAGGGGGCAGAGGGCGGACCCGGTCCAGAGGGCGCGCGCTCGGAGAGGCTCCATGTTGGCGGGTGAGCGCTGAGCTCGACTCCGACTACAGGGCTCAAACCTCTGAGGGTCTCACTTTGGAGGGTAGAGGGTGGACCCGGTTCAGAGGGCGTGCGCTCGGAGAGGCTCCACGTTGGCGGGTGAGCACTGAGCTCAACTCCAACCACAGGGCTCAAACCTTCAAGGGTCTCGCTCTGGGAGGTAGAATGCGGCTCCGGCCTAGGCATCCCGAGCTCACAGGCTTGACTTGGCGGAGGACAGAGCTCGGCCCGTTGTCTTGAGGGAGCTCAACTCAGCTCGGTAGTGGACTCCGGGCTAGAGAATTGACGCGGCGTCTGACGCGACGTCTTCCTTTGACGTGGCGCCTGTCGGTTCCCCCACGTCAGCGATCCTGCCACATCATTTAGCATTTTCAAAGTTTTATTGAAAAGTTTTAAATAAAAGAAAAGTTATAGTTTCTATTCAAAGTGATCATGATATTGAATTTAAAAATCAAAACTTTAAAAATTTTTATAATAAAAATAGTATTGAACATAACTTTTTTGCTCATATAACTTGTTAACAAAATGATATAGTTGAAAAGAAGAAAATAGAATCTTGGAAGAAATGGCCCGAACCATATTGTATGAAGGTAATTTTTCAAAATATTTTTGGGCTGAAGCCATAAGCACTACTTGTTATATCTTAAATAGAGTTTTGATCCATCCAATTTTGAAGAAAATCTTTTATGAACTTTGAAAAGGTAAGAAGCCTAACATTAGCTATTTTTATATTTTTGGATATCGTTATTTTATTTTAAACAATAAGAAAGATGATTTGGGCAAATTAAATGCTAAGTCAGATAAGAATATTTTTCTTGGATGCTCCACATCTAATAAAATATATAGAATTTTTAACAAATATACTTTGTTATTAAAGAATCAGTTCATGTAGTTTTTGACGAGACTAATATTTATCCTCAAGAAAGAAAGCTATTGTTGATGAAGATGCAAGAATTTTAAATAAATGGATAAAAGAGCTCAATTTTATATATAAACCTAATAAAAAAAGGAGAAGAAGTGAGAATCAATAAAGAACATGATGATCTACCCAAAGAGTAGTGGTATGCACATGATTATTCAAAAAATCTTATAATTGGTGATCCTTCGCAAAGGGTAGGAACAAGTACTCCTTTTAGAGATACTTATGATTATCTTTCTTTTATTTTTTAAATCGAATCTAAGTGCATAGAGCAGCCTAAAAATGATCCAAATTAGATGCTAGCTATATAAGAATAGTTAAATCAAATTGAGAGAAATAATATTTGGACTTTAATAAACAATCTAATGACCATCCAGTTATAGGCACTAAATAGGTATTTAGAAATAAACTAGATGAAAAGGATAATGTAATAAGAAATAAAGCAAAACTTGTATCTAAAGAATATAATCAAGAAGAATGAATTGAATTTTGTAAAATATTTATTTCTACAGCTAGACTAAAATTAATCAACATACTACTTACATTTGCTTGCTATATGAACTTCAAATTATTTCAAATGAATGTGAAAAGTACTTTTTTAAAAGGTTACGTTACTGAAAATATTTTACAGAACAACCATCTAGTTTTGAAAGTCATGTTTTTTCAAATTATGTTTTAAGCTTAACAAAGCATTGTATGGACTAAAATAAGTACCTATAGCTTGGTATGAAAAACCAAGTAAATTTTTACTTGATAATAACTTTACTAGAGATAATGTAGACACAACAATATTTTTAAGAAAAAAGAAAATGATCTCTTAATAATATAAATTTATGTTGATGATATTATTTTTGATGCTACCAACGAGGATCTTTACCAAGAATTTGTTGAGCTGATGCTGGGAGAATTTGAAATGAGCATGATGAAAAAACTAACTTTCTTCCTTGAGCTTCAAATCAAACAAATAAAAATAGAAATCTTTTTCAACCAAATTAAGTACATCAAAGAGATACTCAAGAAGTTTGGGATGGAGAATATAAAAAAAATGGCACACCCATGAGCCCTTCATACAGACTTGATAAAGATAAAAATGGTAAAAATATAGATTAAAAGCTCTATCAAGGTATAATCAAATCTTTACTTTATTTAATTGCTAGCAGGCCAAATATACTATTTGATGTATGTATATGTGCTATATTTCAATCAAGTCCTAAAAAATCATACTTGATTGCTGTTAAAAGAATACCTAGATACTTGAAAGATACACAATCTAAGATTATTATACTTTAAACATTTTTTAATTGATCTAATTGGTTATTTAGATATTGATTTTGGTGAATATAAAATTGATAGAAAAAGTGCTAGTAAAACATGCCAGTTTTTAGGATTGAACTTGATCTCTTGCCATAGCAAGAAACAAAACTATATAGCATATATTATCTACAACTAAGGTTGAGTATGTTGCTACTAAGAGTTGTTATGTTCAAGTTTTTTGGATTTAACAATAACTCAAAGATTTTGATATAAAACTAAATAAGATTCTCATAAGATGTAATAATACAAGTGCAATAAACTTAACTAAAAATCCAATTCAACACTCTAGAATAAAACATATAAAAATAAGACATCATTTTGTTAGAGACCAAATTCAAAATAATGATATTATGTTTGAATTTATATGTATTGATAAATAATTAGCTAACATCTTCAGCAAATCCTTTAGCGAAGATAGATTTCCCATGATTAAGAGTGAACTAGATATGTATGATCCATTCTAGATAGGTAAATCCTAAAATATCTTAGTTTTCTCTATCAATTCTACTTGACTTCTTTCAATTTTAGTTGATTGAGTCAATTTAGAATTTCCAAATTTTGTCTAGATATGAGTCAACTCATACTTGACTTGTTTCCCAAAGTGTCGATTCTTGAATCGGGACCTATTTTTTTTAAAAGGCCGAACCAATCTCTATTTCGTAGGTTCCTAAAGTCATCTCCTCCAAAATCCCAAACTGACTTTACCTTTCACTCCAAAGATCCTATTCTGCACATTTTTCCCTCGAATTTAGCCATGATTTGATAGAAATGGGTCCTCGCAAGGCTACTGTGCCACGTGGAAAGTGCCCAAAAGTGGAAACATTGGCTAAGCATTGCTCGAAAAGGAGAAATGATCAACATGAGAGCCTACCAACCCTCTTTCCCCTCTTCCTCATCTATCCATGGCAAATTAGGTCGTCACTATAGACCAGAAGGTCAATTTCAAGTTTTTGGAAGATGAGCACTTCTAGATTGGAAGGTGGATTCACTAATAAGGATGGGAGAAGTGTGTTCTCTAGAGGTACCTACCTACCCAAGGCTTGTTAGAGAAATCTATAAAAAACTGAGGTAGGAACAAGCTTTGTGGAGTCTATGGTTAAGAATACTCTAATCATTCTTGATGAGAGGAGAATAGGGAGCATTTTGGAAATGCCTACATCCAGCATATGTGTACACAGGCTAGAGAAGATTGATGGGTTGAAGTGTATTTTGGAGAGGAAATATGTGAATGAAATGACCAATCTGATAGCCAATCAATCGTCCATAGAGATGAGGCTACTTCACAACATTATGAGCGTGCATGATATTCTTCCCCAAAACTAGAAGACTTTTGATTGGGTATCCGAGAAGGACATTGTGGTCATATACTTTTTGATTCAAGGTAAACCCATGAATTTTCTATTTATGATGATCGAGCAGATGAAAAAGCTACCAAGAGAGCTAGATCCTACTTTCCCTATGGAATGGTGTTCACCCTTATATTCAATGAGTTTAAAGTTAATTTGGAGGGTGAGGACTCCAAAAGATAGATGCACATCGACTTTTACAATAAATGGTCACTCTATCATATGGGGTACCATAAGGTTAAGGGATGCTGCGTGCATAGAGATTCAGGACAGGAGCCTCCAAGAGATGATGAGGAGGAGGCAGTATCTGATGATACCAAGTTAGTGATTCCTCCCTCATCACCACCAGCTACTCCTCCAGTTACACCACTTAGCCCCCCCATTCATCATACTGAAAGTGTTGGATAATCAGTGGATTATATTATTTAAAAGATGGACACCCTATTCACTAATCTTAAGCATGACATTCTACAAAGACATGACCAACTCCAGCAGAGCTTTCAGAAACATTATGATGAGCTTTCTTAGGAGGTTAGTGGATTTTCTCGAAGGGTTAAGGCCTTGGAGAAGGCTCAATGGCAGAAAGCAAAGCAAATAGAGCCCTTAGCACTGGCATGAGAGGCAGCTTGGCCGACTAAGAAGATCAAGGATGCTATCATCTCTTAGCATGGGAGTGTTGGGAATCTTCACAGGGCCATAAACCAGCTTGAGTTATAGATGGAGATTCTTATTGCTTGCATCTCACTTTTGAGACATCATGGCATGTTTACTTTTACCTGGCCCCCTCGCCCACAACCTCAGACCACCTTTTAGCTCTGTAGTTAGGCCTAGCACTAGATTTCCCTCTATCTAGGGATCAGGACCCTCTACTAAGACTAGAAGTAGGGGAGCAGCCTCTTTCTTATTAAGAGGAGCTCATATAAAGATTCTACCTGATGATTAGATCCTAGGTTATCCATTATGTATTTTGCCTGATAGTTCAATAGGTTACTTTTCTATCTTTTGTATATTTTACTTCTCTAAAAAATCTGGTATGTATAGCACAAAGCTAACCTTGTTGTGGCAACTTTTTCTTTAATGAAGTTGGTATCTTTATTACCTTTTCTTGTGTATGCAATATATCTTGTTCTTGTATATGCTTTTTGTTGATGACAAAAAAAAGGGGAGAAGTAATATGTGAAGTTTTAAGAAGTTTTATGCAAAAGGGGGAGAGGAGTAATATATGAATGGGGAGAAGTAATATGGATTTGTATTAATCTAAAATCTTAATTAAGAGCATATAGCAATTATTAAGGGGGAGCTAATTATGAAAGCTTAATTAATCTGATTCCTTAATCAATTTTGTGTAAATAATACTTCAAGTTACGTTCGGATATTATATGTTTTACTTGAACATATAACTTTTCAAGTTACATATATTTGTATATTATGAAAATTTGTTTTATCTTGAGCATTTTTTTATCTCCATGATTAATATTGTATCATCGTCAAAAGAGAAAGATTGTTGATTACAGAAATAATTTTGATGATTACAAAATATTGAAGTATAAAAATTATACCTATATCCTTTAAGATTGTTTAAAAATATTTTTTGTAGAGAAAAATTATATTTGAAAATACCTTAAAAGCCTTGGAATGCATTTGAGCCAAAAAGAAATATCCAAGTTGAAAGTGAAAATAGTTGTTAGAAGTTAATTTAAAGAAGTTGAGTCAACTCATGTGGCTGAAGAGTGAGGAATATTTATGGCTCATCACATATAAATCAAAACAAGTAGCCTAGCTTAGAATAGCAAGGAATATTTGTGGCGCATCACATATGATGTGGCATGCAAGAATGAACTCTGACTTAGAGGATTAATTAATGGATTGAGCAATGAATCCTACTAGCATATACAAATTCATTCATAAGAAAGTAAAGGGTTTATATGGAGGAAGACTAGATAAAGGATAACTCAAACTAGGGCTTCTTGTTTAATCCAAGATGATTGGACCTAACGGTTGGGAAGAACCATCCTTACTAGGGCTTAGACCATTCAAATATTCAAACCTAAGAAATAAGGGAGGTTTGCTTACCAATACTGACATCTCACACTATGAGTAGTGAATCATTTCAGCACTTATCGAATTGAGGTTGGCACTTGAAACTATCATACCAAGAGATACGGACCTCTAGCTTGAATGGTTCCAATGACAAAATAAACTTCCTCTTCAACTCGCAATCCCGGTGGATCCTAGAAAGGAAAAAGAATTAGTGACTTGGAATGACAAGAGGAGAAAATTGTAAGGGATTTAGGTAGTATTGAAGTTGGTGGATTGGTTGAAGTAGTAGGGGATCATAATGGATGATTTGGCACCTTGATTGTATGCTGATCGGAACACTATTTACTGAACTTTGATGGCAGCTCTTGAAGGATGAAGAAGGCCAATTTGAGGCGTTGTAGAAGGCTCCCTTGGGGGTTGACGTAGGCATCCTTGAAACTTGAAATTTAGGGCTGCATGGTTGATGGATGAGGAGGGACACTTTGGTAGGAAGAAATGGCAGCGCCTTGAAGGATTTGTGATGGACTTTGGAAGTGGCTAAGGTCGGCTAAAAGGAAAGCTTTTGGGCCTCTCACCCACTCCCTCTCGAAGGTCACTTGCTAAACATAAATGGAAGAAGAACTTTAGAAATTTTCATTCATCAATCAATGTCTTTACAAGAGGGGTTTGGAGGGCTATTTGTAAGCCTCCAATTCAATTTGAAAAATTAAAATACATGAAGAAATATATGGAGAATATCATGGGAGGTTGCTTGCTATGTGGAAGGAGAGTTGAACCATGCTTGATATGGGGAGAAAATGGTGGTCGGCTAGCTTCCTTTTGAATTCAATTTGGGCGCCCAAAGCTTTGGTGATGTGGCATGTTTAGGTGTCGTCCATGTAGACTTTGAAGATGACATGGCCTCCAAGTAAGCTTGATGATGTGGCATCCACCTTGGCATGGTTGGTTGGAGTGTCTTGTGGCACTTAATCTTCAAGTCCTCTTGCTTATCTTGAACCCAATTCAAACTCATCTTGGACCCATTTATAAAAGCAACTAATTACAAGGTCAAATTGAATCCAATTTGACTTAAGAAATCAAATTGACATGGACTTAATCCTAATTACAGGACTCAAACTCAATTAAAGACATTACATGACTTAAACTCAATTAAATACCACATAAACTTCCCTATTTATAGGACTCAAGTTTAATTAAAGAAATAAAATATAAATCAAAGGTATACTTAACTTACTCCATTAAGATCCATAAAGACTCTGGCTTGATTAGATTGGATTGAATTCTTTTTCGAGCTATGGTGCTCGCACCAATTCTCCCGGGGTGGAAAAGACTCGACTCTATCGAGTATGGATCAATTTGACTCTGATAATATTCCAACAAGTCAGGGTTGATTCATTGTAGATCCTCCTGAGTGATCCATGAGTTTTCAGATTCCGGTCGATCTTGCCATTGCACCAAATAACATTGATAATCTTTATTCCTGGTAGTGATAATTTTGTCATCCAGAATTCTCTCAATTCGATCTCGCTGCTCTGGTATAGTTGCTGGTGGACACTTGGGGATAGGGTCACTCTCAATGATAGGTTCATGCCCAAAAGGCTCACTAGGTATTAATATTAGCTCCTTATATTCTACTAAGTCTGAAACATTAAAGGTTGAGCTGATACATAGGTCAGATGGTAGTTCCAATACATATGCATTAGGCCCAATTTTCTTTAGGATTTTGAATGGCCCTGCACCATGGGCATGTAATTTCTTCATGGTTCTTGGTGGAAACCATTCAGGTTTGAGTCTAACCATTACGAAGTCTCCTTCATAAAATTCTTTGAATTTCTTATGTGAATTAGCCATACGCCTGTAAGTTTCATTGCTCATGTTGAGTTTGTTACTGATTTCTTTATGCAAATTTTTAATATGCTATGCATACGACTCAGCAGACTCTGAGACTTGTACATGTGTAGGTAATGGGATGAGATCTATGGGCTTCTTAGGTTTGTAACCATAGACCACCTCAAAAGGACTCTTTCCAGTAGATCTATTGACTGAGCTGTTGTAAGCAAACTCAGCACGAGGGAGTAAGAGATCTCAATTTTCCATACTATCACCAACTAGACATCTCAGTAGATTTCCTAGACTTCGGTTAACGACTTCAGTTTGGTAATCAATTTGAGGATGGTAGGCTATGGAGAATTTAGTTTGGTTCTTAGCATATGCCAAAGAATTTTCCAAAAGTAACTAGTGATCCTAACATCTCTATCTGACACAATGATTTTGGGTAAACCATGTAGCCTAACCACTTTGTCAAGAAAAAACTTAGCCATTCTTGAAGCATCGAATGTTTGAGAACATGGGATAAAGTGAGCCATCTTAGAAAATTGGTCAACTACAACGTAGATGGAATCATGTCTCCTTGAGGTCTTTGGGAGTCCTAGTACAAAGTCTATACTAAGATCCTTCCATGGACAATCGGGGACTGGTAGAGGAGTGTACAAACCCGTGTTCTACTTTTGCTGTTTGGCAATAGCACATGTTCGACATTGCGCCACAACTTGGGCTACATTCCTCTTGAGGCCATGCCAAAAGAATTGGTCTTCTATTGCTAGGATGGTTTTATTTCTACCAAAATGACCTGCTAGGCCTCCAGCATGAACTTCCCAGATAAAAAACTCTTTAATAGAAGTTCGGGGGACACACAACTGATTTTCTTTGAAAAGGAATGTATCTAAGAGAGTCTAGTCACTATATACACTAGATGGTCCTTGTTGGAGGGATTGAAAAATATCACTAAAGTCTGGACACTTAAGGTATTCTTCTTTCAGTCTATCAAACCCTACAACTTCTATGCTAACCGAGGTCAAAAGCATGGATCATCGACTCAGTGCATCTGCAACCTTATTTTCAATGCTGGCACGGTGTTTTAGAACAAAAGGTATACACTTGAATGAATTTTACCCATTTCCCGTGCTTAGGTTTCAACTTCTTTTGAGAATTAAGGAATCGTAAGGCTTCATGATTGGAATAAAGAACAAACTCTTGCAGTAGTAAATAGTATCTCAAATACCTCAAAGCTTATACTACCATGTACAATTTCCTATCATATGTCGAGAATCTCATTCTCGCCTCATTCAACTTCTCGCTAAAGAATGCCACTGGATGACCCTCTTGGCTCAAAACTCCAATCCCTACTCTAGAGGCATCACAAGCAACCTCAAACATCTTTGAAAAATTGGGTAACCTCAAAATAGGTGCTTGTATTATTCTTTTCTTGATTTCTAGGAAGGCTCTATCGACGACTTTTGTCCATTCAAAGGTTTCCTTCCTAATGCAATCGGTAATGGGTGCTACTATGGTACTGAATCTTCTAATAAACCTCCTATAGAAAGTGGCTAGACCATGGAAACTTCAAACATCATGGATACTTTTGGGTACCGGCCATCAACTATGGACTTGACTTTTTCGAGGTCAGCAGACACTCCTTCAGTAGTGACAACAAATTCTAGAAAGATAACTCTATGGGTCATGAATTCACATTTTTTATGGTTGGCATAGAGACTATCTTGTCTAAGGGCTTGGCAAACTTGCCTAAGATGGTCTAAGTAGTCCCCCTTCATTCTACTATAAATGAGAATGTCGTTAAAATAGATCACTACAAACTTTTCAATGAATGTCCTCAAGACTTGGGTTATAATTCTCATGAAGGTGCTAGGTGCATTGGACAGACCAAAAGGCATGACTACCCACTTATATAAGCCATCTTTGGTTTTGAACGCGGTTTTCAATTCATCCCCGGGCCTAATTCTTACTTGACGATAGCCACTCTTAAGGTCGATTTTGGCAAAAATCTTGGCTCCGACCATCATATCCAACATGTCATCCAAACGGGGAATAGGAAAACGATACTTAATGGTGATCTTAGTTATGATTCGGCTATCCACACACATTCTCCATGTGCCATCTTTCTTATGGGTCAGAAGGGCAGGTACTGTACATGGGCTCAGACTCTCTCTAATGAATCATTTTTGGAGTTCTCCAACTTGACGTTGTAACTCAGAATGTTCTGTAGGATTCATCCTATAATAGGGAAGGTTTAGTAACGTGGATCCTGGGATTAAATCTATGGCGTGTTGAATATCTCTTAAGGGTGGAAGGTGTTTAGGAAGGTATTCTAGAAATATGCCTTGAAACTCCTCTAAAAACCTTAACACTTCTCGGGGCTATTCCTTATGGGGTGGATCCCGAATTTCCTTAGTTATCAAAATCCAAACAGGTGAACCATCATTAAGCTCTTGCTCCAATTCCTTAGCATCGATCATGTTTATTCTGTGTCTTGTCCCTCAGTTGACTTGATCCTCTCTTAACATGGTCTTGGGTGGTGAGGAATTGATTACAATCTTCTTTCCATTATGAGTAAAAGAACAAGAATTAGAGCGATCATAGAGTATAGCATCATGATCATACAACCATGGTCGACCTAATATAATGCTGCTTACTCCTATAGGAAGAACATCGTACCAAACCTTTTCTTGGTATGACTGGATTTGGATTGTGACTTGGCACCTAAATTTGATGGGAATCGAGGTCGAATCTATCCAGGATACCTTATATGGGTTGGGATGGGGTACAGTGGGCAACCCTAAGCTCTTAACTGTATTTGTCAATATAGCATTGACACAACTTCCACTATCTAAGATGATCTTGCAGACTTTCCCTCCTATCTTAACAAAGGTTTGTAGGATGTTGGTCCTACGCCAATCTTCTTGCTCTTTAGCTTGGGTCAAGATACATCTCACCATGCCTAGAAATTTTGATGAGTCTATGATCTCTTCATCCCCTTCATACTCATCAGCTAAGTTCACACTGGCCTCATATACTTCTTCCTCATAATCTTCTATGGGTTCAGGGACCTCCTCTTCTATTTTTCCTATGTGTAACACTCTGGTGGGACATTGACTTGCAATGTGACCTGCCTTATGGCACCTAAAACAATGGACATTACATTCTCTTCGGACTTCAGGGCTCTTTCTTTTGTCATCTCTATGGATTAATGGAGTAGTAGGATTGGGTCTGTTGGATGGACTTGGGCTTGGGCTCGGCTTACTTCCAGGAGAATTAAACCTATTGGGTTCGGGTCGACGAAAAGTGGGTCCCCTCTGAAATCTCTCATAGTCCCTAGCAATTTGATAGGCTTGGTCTAGATCATGGACCTCTCCAAGAAATAACTCTCTCTGGATCTCCTCTCGAAGACTGCTCTAAACCTAGATAAGGTCACAGCTTCTGACTCAACCACACTACATCTCATGACGAATTCATCAAACTTGGCAATTTGCTCTGACACCATCTTGTTTCCTTGACTTAATCATTGCTATTGATCCAAAAGTCTTTGTTCATAGGATATTGGTAAATACTTCTCCCTAAGTTTCACCTTCATAGCTCTCCAAGTAGTTATGGGCATGTCACCTCTCTGTCTATTAATGCGCTCAACATTACCCCAATACAATCTAGCCTGATGGACCAATCTAAGTTTGGCAAACTTAAATTTTCTATCTTCGGACATTTCATACCAATCATAGTATTGATCCATATCACTTTCCCAGTCTATATATACCTTAGAATCCAAGTTTCCATCGAACGTGGGTGCATCTAGATGAATGTTTCTAAGGGCTCTCTCATCCTGGTCAACATAATCATGGTGTGGTCTCCTTGGATGTGGTGTGGGTTAGGAGTATGTTCCTAGCATTGGATTCTAGGATGGATAGGTGGCATTCTGGGTGATTGTGGCTCAGTAAGGATCATACGGGTCTCTTCAAGAGTCCCTATCATCTCTTCCATTTGATCAAATCTATTATTCAATTGCTTAAATTGCTCAGTCATATTTCTCATTAGAGCTTCTAGATTGTGGTCCATGGTAGGACTGGGTTGGTCTTGAGAATGTTGGTAGAGAGTTCCTGATCTAGTAGTCATTCAATGCAAAGACTCGCTCTAGGATTTGCTAGACCTAGAAGCCCAATGTAGTATGAATTGACTTAGTATAGATCAAGACTACAAATATCATTTCAAATGGCCAGGTAAGAGATGGGATTGTGGGAGGCCCTCCTCGCTTTCGCGAGGACCCAATTAAGGAACCACAAATCTACTTAAGGCATTTGCCTTTGGATCTCTAGCCTTAGACACCACTTTCCAGGAGTAGATAAAGAAATGATTTACACTAGTCTCAACACGCTAATTGAGCTTGACTTGTTGGTGTCCCTAATTCTAATTAGGTTGCTACTCAATTTTATTAAAAAGTTTGGGTCCGATGCAAAATATGGTTGGTTGTTTTTGGGCCAAGGAAAGGCAATGACCACCTTCCCTTATCTTATAATATTGACACCCTTAGAATAGATTATGCATATGAAATCCTAATGCAATCTAAAATCATTTTTTTTTTAATTTTATGATGTGTCAAACTTGAGTTTCAGCTGGTTAAGTGATCAAGCAAAACAGGCTTGGGTTTGGGGGTTTGGATGTGATTTAGTTTCAGCCCAAACAAAACATGCAGAAATCTTAATATAGAACTGTTTTCCGGCAGAAAAACTGATATGCAAAAATCTACAGAGAGAAATAAATTAGGAGAAAATTCTAAAAAATAGTATCAAATGTGATGAATCTAGCACAACAAGAATCATAATTTTCTAAATTTTTACATATAGAAATAATTAAATTATCAGATTATATACTGAAATTACAAGATGCATAAACTGTCATAAATGAGTTTTCTCTTTGTTTTCTTCTTCACGGGTCAAATCACAATGGCACACGTACACGCCATAGAAGATTCCATTGAATGGAAAGAGAGGGTATTGCAGCCCTACTTCTTTCCTATGACTGGACGGCCTTGGTGAAGCACCCAATCCAAGTACTTGAAGAGAACATACATGCTACCATGAATATACTACTCATGCAACCATGCTCTGATACCAAATTTGATGTGGCATGCAAGAATGAACTCTAACTTAGAAAATTAATTAATGGATTGAGCAATGAATCCTACTAGCATAAACAAATTCATTCAAAAGAAAGTAAAGGATTTATATGGAGGAAGACTAGACAAAGGATAACTCAAACTAAAGCTTTTTGTTTAATCCAAGATGATTGGACCTAACGGTTGGGAAGAACCATCTTTACTAGGGCTTAGACCATTCAAATACTCAAATCTAAGAAATAAGGAATGTTTGCTTACCAATATTGACTTCTCACACTATGAGTAGTGAATCATTTCAGTACTTATTGAATTGACGTTGGTACTTGAAACTATCATACCAAGAGATACGGACCTCTAGCTTGAATGGTTCCAATGGCAAAATAAACCTCCTCTTCAACTTGCAATCCCGGTGGATCCTAGAAAGGAAAAAGAATTAGTGACTTGGAATGACAAGAGGAGAAAATTGTAAGGGATTTAGGTAGTATTGAATTTGATGGATTGGTTGAAGTAGTAGGGGATTATAATGGATGATTTGGTGCCTTGATTGGGTGCTGATTAGAACACCATTTTCTGAACTTTGATGGCAGCTCTTGAAGGATGAAGAAGGCCAATTTGAGGCATTGTAGAAGGCTCCCTTGGGGGTTGATGCAGGCATCCTTGAAACTTGAAATTTAGGGCTGCATGGTTGATGGATGAGGAGGGACACTTTGGTGGGAAGAAATGGCAGCGCCTTGAAGGATTTGTGATGGACTTTGGAAGTGGCTAAGGTCGGCTAAAAGGAAAGCTTTTGGGCCTCTCATCCACTCCCTCTCAGAGGTCACTTGCTAAACACAAATGGAAGAAGAACTTTGAAACTTTTCATTCATCAATCAAGGTCTTTACAAGAGGGGTTTGGAGGGCTATTTGTAAGCCTCCAATTTAATTTGAAAATTCAAAATACATGGAGAAATATATGGAGAATATCATGGGAGGTTGCTTGCTATGTGGAAGGAGAGTTGAACCATGCTCGATATGGGAAGAAAATGGTGGTCGGCTAGCTTCCTTTTGAATTCAATTTGGGTGTCCAAAGCTTTGGTGATGTGGCATGTTTAGGTGTCGTCCATGTAGACTTTGAAGATGACATGGCCTCCAAGTAAGCTTGATGATGTGGTGTCCACCTTGGTATGGTTGGTTGGAGTGTCTTGTGGCACTTAATCTTCAAGTCCTCTTGCTTATCTTGAACCCAATTCAAACCCATCTTGGACCCATTTATAAAAGCAACTAATTACAAGGTCAAATTGAACCCAATTCGACTTAAGAAATCAAATTGACATGGACCTAATCCTAATTACAAGACTCAAACTCAATTAAAGACATTACATGACTCAAACTCAATTAAATACCACATAAACTTCCTATTTACAGGACTCAAGTTTAATTAAAGAAATAAAATAGAAATCAAAAGTAGACTTAACTTACTCCATTGAGATCCATAAAGAATCTGGCTTGATTAGATTGGATTGAATTCTTTTTTGAGCTGTGGTGCTCGCACCAACATACAAATCGAAATAGGTAAGTTATGATCTAGTGGAAAAAACTTATATCTTGCTTCAAGCTGTAAGTACTTTAGTAAGTGAATAGATCTTTTTTGAAGGCATGTTGTGGGAACTAATGCTTTATGATTCTTCTTTGTATTCTCTGTTTCAGCAATGATCACAATGGCCTTCTCAAGCTTCTTAGCTATCTCTGCAACCATCGCTGCTCCATCAGCAATAATAGTTACAGGATTCTGCAATATCATAACAAGGCATATATAAAGCTATTCATCCAAATCCATGGTTCAAGTGTATAACAAAGTAAATTCTTTGGAAAAAAGATGGAGGTGATTAGCATACCTTATTGGCAGCGATGACCCCAGCAGCTTGCTCATTGAGGAGTTATGCACCAAAGCATGGGTAATAGATGAGTTGATAAAAAGGATGACAGAAGATGGATCAGAACCATTAGATAAAAGGACAAAGATGGACCCACCTAGTAATGGGGTGATTGCTAGGTGGGGAAGGTGAAAGTATAATAGAAAGTTATTATTGGAATCAAATTAATGGGTCCTACAATTTAGGATTCTTACTCTCTAAGAAGTCAAGCATTTTCCAAATGTCCTAGGGTTTACCTATTCTTCTCATCAACTCCAATTACAGCTTCCTCCTTGCTTGCAAGGGCAACATGACCTATGTTATTGATATTTGTTATTGACCACCCATAATATGATGCTTAATGAAATATGGATCATATGCAAGAAACCTAGAATTACAGATACTTATTCCTTTAATGGACATAAGTAAAACAAGAATTCAAGAAGGAGGAACAAACAGAAAGGACAACATCAAAATCGGTTAGAATTGATTAGAATGAATTCAAGAATAGAGAGGACAAGATCAAAAGGAACACATGGTAAATGGAATAGGAACACAAGGTAAATGGACTTAGGAGGTGTTTGGTTGGGGGGAGTTGGTATTGAAAATTGGTATAAGGTTTCATGCACATATATATTTTTTAAAATAATAAATGAAAGAAAATTAGATTAAACCAATTTTGATCAAATTATGAGCACGTAGGTTATATCTAAAAAACTCTATACAAAGGATCTAACATGATATGTAAGAAATTAAAATTATTGAAAATAAATCAGCATGCATCAATCTAATCAATGCATGCTGCAGATCAATGCTGTAGATCAAATCTACACACAATATGAAATTTAATTTCATACCTTAGCATGGTCAATCATCATCATTTTTAATAGCACGTGATAAGGGCTCTTCATGTCACTTCTCAACTACACAGGGTGTTCGGCCTTTATGAATTATCTACATCAAGCTCCAACATGATCAACCTTCTAGGACTGCTTGATCACTCGAAGGCCATTGGATAGTTAAAAAGAATTTTTTTTGGATCTTCTTGAATCCTCCAAGAAGATCAAGATGAGGATCAAGAGGTGATTAGATGTAGGAAGAAAAATAAAATCAAGAAACCCTTTTTCTTATTTTTTCTCTCTCCCTTCAAACCCTAGCACCCAAGAAAAACTCCTCATGCCCCTTCTTGAATTCACACCCCCTCCAATTTTTTTTTCAAGATTTCCTTCTTAATTTTGATAGTAAAAAGCCTCTTAAGATGTCATATAATTCCAACAAATTTTAGAACTAATTTGGCTCGGCAAATGGATTAAGACAGGGAGTTAGATTTTGGATGAAACCAGGAGTTCGATTCCCATTCGAGCTCTACCAAATTATGTTCAAATAAATCCAATTAAAGTCAAATTAATCCATAACTAACCCTAATCCAACAAGGAATGAGTGAGGATGTGATTTCTGATTTTTGGTGTGAGAACTTACATGCAAATTCCAAAAATTTTGTTGAGAAAAACAAGGGGTGCTAGAATTAGGTTTCTTGATTTTGACTTGGTCAAAATAGACCCTAATCTCAATTAAATTTGGTTTGGCTTATTTTAAATAACTCGAATCTAATCCAATTATATCCCACTCAACTTAATTAATTCAAATCTAATAAAAAATTAATTAGGTCTAAGTTCAAATCAAATCAAGAATCAAAATCTTTTAGCAACTCGATCATCATATAACCTAATCGAGTGAAATCTAATTGAACTAAATTCAATTAGACTTGACCTAAACATCTTTGCTTAATTAAATTGAGCTAATTAGCAATCTAATTACTAATTAATCATTCTATAATTAATTAGACTTGACCTAAATCTCTAGCTCTTCGTCTAGTGGTTGCAAGTCGAGTCGTAGTGATCGTTGACCTAGCATACAACCACAAGGTTTGGGTAAGGCAATCTTAGGCTATTAAGTTTTTTTGTTATTATTTTATAAGAGAGGAGAATGGAGAAGAAGAAAGAAAAAAGATAGAGAAAAAGTCTAAAGATATGGATCTAAGGAGTCCTAGAGCTAAGAGAGATAGAGAAGAATCATTAGTTAAAGTTCTATATTAATTGCAATCAAGTTAGTATACAATGGACTCTCTATCCTAGGGTTCCTTAATTCTAGATAGCTCATAACTATTCCAAGGTCACCTTCAAGCGCTCTAAGTCAGGGGCTAACCAGCCAACCGGCTAGGTAAGTATAAGGTCAGTGGGGGTCCCCCCATTACTTTCTTTACATACCAAATAAATTGGCTAGGTTAGACAACGGAACCAATTAAGTAACCACCTTCCTTCAGGATCTTGTCCCTAAATCACTTTTCTTAGATACCAGGTAACTGACTAACCTTAGCCTGGTCCACTGTTAGGATCCCTTGTTCTAGTGAGCTCGAAAATTCTTAAGGCTAACATTTAATCAATTTTTGATTAAAGGCTTAGGTCAATGTGCTATGCAGGGTGGTGATTTATGGTCCAAGAAAGGGTGATGAAATCCCTACCTTATATTGTTTCTAGGTTTAGTGCTCTTAAGATATTTTATGAAATATGTAATGTAGAAAAAGAAGATGTCCAATACAAGTAATAAATTTTTGAAGCTAAATTAGTATCTCTATTTTAATTAAGTTCTATGAGGTGTCCTTATTTTCTTTTTATGTTAGGTTGTTTTTAGATAAGTTTTTAATTTAGTTAATTAAGTGTGAGAAAAAGCTAAATTGAATTAGGGTTATAAGGTAGTTAAGTAGTTCACCAAAAATAAAATAACTAGAAGTAATAATTTAATTATGAAAAGTAGTAAAAGTAGTAAATTAATTATGATGGCAGTAAATTATGAACTAAATCACAATGCAAAATTTTTTTATTATATATTATATGTATTTTAAAAAAATCATAACCATGCTTAGGGTCTCCGGTAATAGTGTCAAAATTTGATCGCTGTTATGGATAGTCAAAAATAATTCACCAATATAAATTCTATAGCTAGGATGAGTCAGGATCATATCCTCAGAGACCTTAGGGCTAAGTTATAATTTTTTTAAAGAAATGAGAGTAATTATTGTTGTGTAAAATTAGAAGTAAGAAGTAAACTACTCTTAAGATTGAAGCGAGTAAAAGTAATTATTTCGGAGGTGATAAATTGATCTTGCACCGACAAAATTGTATTTCTTTTATAATTTAAATATATTTAGTTTTAGAGAATTACCTATCTTCCCTCGGTATGCTCCGCATTCATAGATTACGGCACATCTTTAGGAGACACTAGGTATTCAACTCTTCTTTTCTCGGTATGCCCCATATCCGTAACAGATCATGGTGCATCTCCAAAAAGTAAGAGTTATCTCTAAACTTAATTTATCATTAAAGCATAATAAAAAGCAAATAAAAGAGAACAAATAATGAACTTATAATTAAAAGTATAATCTTTTATTGCATACCAAATTAAAAGAAATACAAGAAGAGTGAAGAACAAAAGGATTGCACTCTACCTTGTTACAAAATCTTCTTTTCCCTCCAAGACTTCTGCACTTAGCTGCTCCTGAATTAATCCCTTTCTATTCCCCTATGCAAAGCTCTAAAGGGATTCCTGGAAGTGATACCTCCAGATAAAGGTACATGAGCCTTTTTATAAGTGTTAACAGGGAAGAGGTTCTATGATTCTCTTATATGGGACTAAAGAAAAGGAATCATAGGAGTGGCTAGGATTTTTTTTCAAGAAATTAATGGCCAGATAGGTATGAATAGGAATATATGGAAAGAGGGACTTTTGCTTGTGAGGAGGACCAAATCTCAATTTAAATAGACTTTCAATTACATTCTAGATCCTCTTTGATTAGTGCAAGGCTTTCTGTCCATCAGATCATGATACTCAAGCCTAAAACTCTCCGTAGATCACACTTACCAAGGCCAAATCCTAATGGAATTCTTCACAAGTATTGGATTACTTTTTGGATCTATGCTTGGCCATTTGATTGCATAAGAACTTCACTTTAAAGTCCTTAATGTCGGCTACTTCCATCGTCGAAACAACACCTAGGAGAACAACCCACTGCTTGACTGCATGCCAAGAAGCCTCACTGGAACTGTCAAAGCTATCAAGGATGTGGTAATGGGAGTGGATGCAAGACTCAGTGAGGATCAAAGCTTGGGGTCAGAATGCTGGAATGCCCTTCGCCAGTTTTGTCATCATCGTTCGCTAATGTTGCTGCAGCCATTGTTGCCTTTGCTAAAAGCCTCTCCCATGCGGGTGATCCCTATTGCATGTGTTACGGCCGTAACGATGATGTGGCATGTCTCAGATTTCGTTGGGCATGATCCGAGCCACGTGAGTTTTTTTGGCTGAGTCAGATGCAGCCCCGCCCCGGCCGAGGTCGAGCTCGGCCGGAGCCGAGCATCCTTCTACCGCCCCGCCAGGTGTCCACCCAGGAGGGGTCCACCTCGGTCGAGGTCGGCGGCTTCCCCGCTCCCTCGCCAGGTGGCACCCAGAGATGGTCCCACCTCGGCCGAGGTCGAGTCGGGCCCCTTCGCTCCTTCACCAGGTGGCGCCCGGAGATGGGACCACCTCGGCCGAAGCCGAGCATCCTTCTGCCGCCCCGCTAGGTGTCCACCCAGGAGGGGTCCACCTCGGTCGAGGTCGGCGGCTTCCCCGCTCCCTCGCCAGGTGGCACCCAGAGATGGTCCCACCTCGGCCGAGGTCGAGCCGGGCCCCTTCGCTCCTTCGCCAGGTGGCGCCCGGAGACGGGACCACCTCGGCCGAAGCCGAGCATCCTTCCCGCCCCGCTAGGTATCCACCCAGGAGGGGTCCACCTCGGCCGAGGTCGGCGGCTTCCCCGCTCCCTCGCCAGGTTGCACCCAGAGACGGTCCCACCTCGGCCGAGGTTGAGCCGGGCCCCTTCGCTCCTTCGCCAGGTGGCGCCCGGAGACGGGACCACCTCGGCCGAAGCCGAGCATCCTTCTGTCGCCCCGCCAGGTGTCCACCCAGGAGGGGTCCACCTCGGCGAGGTCGGCGGCTTCCCCGCTCCCTCGCCAGGTGGCACCCAGAGATGGTCCCACCTCGGCCGAGGTCGAGCCGGGCCCCTTCGCTCCTTCGCCAGGTGGCGCCCGGAGACGGGACCACCTCGGTCGAAGCCGAGCATCCATCTGCCGCCCCGCCAGGTGTCCACCCAGGAGGGGTCCACCTCGTTGAGGTCGGCGGCTTCCCCGCTCCCTCGCCAGGTGGCACCAGAGACGGTCTCACCTCGGTCGAGGTCGAGCCGGGCCCCTTCGCCCCTTCGCCAGGTGGCGCCCGGAGATGGGATCACCTCGGCCGAAACCGAGCATCCATCTGCCGCTCCGCCAGGTGTCCACCCGGGAGGGGTCCACCTCGGCCGGCGTGGGCCAGCCTGTACAAAGAAGGCCCCGAAGAATGGAGACGCGGGCTCCGAGGTTGCCCCTCGAGCCGTGCGCGCCGCACCTCGAGAAAGGCACCCCGTACGGATGGCGCGACGCGCAAGACGTCACTTACATCGGTCCGACATGTTCGCAGTCAAGAGACGAGGCCCTGACAAAACAAGACCCGATAACGGACAACGTCGACGCCTGGGAAGGAGAGCGCTCATGCTCGGCCCAAGGTCTGGTCGGCAGTCTGACCAGCGCCCCCTCCCCTACTCTTTCCCCACTAGGCTCGGCGAACGAGGTCGGAAAGCTGCCCGGCCGTCTGATCCAGAAGGGGAAAGAGAAAGGGGCGGAGGGGAAGGGATGAAAGCAACAAGGGAGCCTCCCAGGAGCAAAAAACGAGGGGACAGTAGGAGGAGATAAAAGAGAGGAGAGAATGGACGACAAGGTAAGCAAGCAAGAAACAAAGGCTAGAGACTCCGCTTCAAGAGCAAGATCCAAGGTCCCGAGAGGGGGCCCCTTGGCGTGAGCTCGGCAAAGGAACCCAGCCGGGTTTCTGGTCTTTTTGACACCTTTTCTTGCTAACACATTCTCTGAGTCTGGGACTCCTTCGGGGGCCCGTCCCAGAGAATCTGTTCCCTCTCACCGTCTACTAACTTGATCATCGGAGCTCTCTCACCGAAATTCCCGGCTAGGGTTTCTGACCTTGTCTTGCTGGTGTGATCCAGCCAGGAGGCCCCAGGAGCGAGACGGTCTAGTCGGATCGGCGATTCCAAAGTCACAGGCACGGCGGTGGGATCGGCAACAGATTGGCGCACCAGGTAGGGGGGCAGGACAACACCCCTAGTGGGAGCTAGCTTTCTGCAAGCAAAGCACGCTCCGACAATGGTGGTCACTCGTGGACGCGAAGCATCCACCAGCCGAGTAGGGGAGGTCCCCTCTCCTCATGGGGCCCACAGCCCGGAGAGGGAGCTCCCAGCTCCCCCTCCTCTTCCTCCACAGCCGACCTCGGCGGACGGACCTCTCACGGCCGTCATCCAGCAGCTGCAGACCTTGACCACGGCGGTCCGGCAGCTACAACATCAGCAGCGCTCCCTGGCCACGCAGCCTCAGCCAGGGACCCCCGCAGCTCGGGCCGCGGGGCCACGTGGGAGCCTGCGCTCCATTCAAGGGAGGCCATCCCAACCGCGGGCAGTCTCCAACCCCCGCGGGAGCCATCAAACTCCCGCGAAAAGAAACTACTCTGGTTCGGCGGATCACGAGAGTCAATCCCCGGCCGATGAAGCCGAGACGGCGCATCGCAGCAAGCGACGTCGAGGCGTGACCCTGCACCGAGACCGATCGGCGCCCCCTTCACCAGCGGCCTCGGTGGAAGATTCCACCGACGAGGCCATCAGGCGCCAGGCCGAGAGGCGCCTGGAGGAGAACGAGCGTAAGTTGGCGGAGTTCCCATCGATTTGCCGACCTGCAAAACTCATCGCGGACCCGGCGGGCTACGACTCCCGTCCCCCCTTCTCTGAAGAAATCCAGGCGGAGCCGATTCCGAGTCGGTTCCGCATGCCGCAGGTGGATCCCTACGATGGGACCACCGACCCTCTGGACCATCTGGAGAGCTACAAGGCTCTCATGAGGGTCCAGGGGGCCACGGACGCTCTTTTGTGTATCGCCTTCCCCGCTACCCTCCGGAAGGCCCCTCGAGTCTGGTTCACCCGCCTCGAGCCCGGATCTATTTGCTCCTTCCATCAGTTGGAAGGAAAGTTTGTGACCCACTTCGACGCTTGTCGAAAGGTGCCGAGAGAGGTGGACAGCCTCTTCTCCATCCGCCAGCAGGACCAGGAGCTGCTCCGGGACTACATCACCCGGTTCAAGATCGCAGCCCTGGAGATCTACAGCCTAGACGAGCCCGTCGCCATGCTGGCTTTAAAGTGCGGGCTCAAGACGTCCCGCCTGACCTATTCCCTGGATAAAAAGCCCCCCAGGACGTACTCCGAGCTTCTCCTCCGCGCCCATAAGTATATCCGAGCGGAGGAGGCCGACCGCACCCACCGAGAGCTAGACGGGAAGACTTTGAAGAAGCCGGCCTCGAGGGACGTTCTAGGAGCTCGGAGGCCCGGGCCATCTGCCGACCCTCGCCCGAATCCGAGGTCAAAGGGTGAGGCCACCCCGGAGCGAAGGTTCACCCCCCTCCTAGCTCCCCGAACGAAGATCCTCATGGAAATTGAGGGCGAGAACTACCTCCGCCGACCTCCTCCTCAGAACCCGAGAGGTACCCGAGACAAGTCAAAGTACTGCCAGTTCCACCGCGAGCAGGCCACAACACGGAGGAGTGTCACAACCTGAAGCGGGAAATCGAGGAGCTGATCAAAAGAGGCTACCTCAGGAAGTTCGTCAGGAACGAGGTCCCGGCGGAGGGACAGCCGCTCGTGGCCTTACCCCCGGTTCCTGCAATTGACAACCGCCCGATGGAGAAGCCAGTGGGCATGATCTCACATGGGATCGGGCGGGCGACGAAGAGAGCCCGGGAGGTCGGGAACCCAGAGAATGTACCCCCTTCTGAGAAGGAGAATGAAAATGAGAATGTAAACAATGATGCCGTGGTGGTCGAGATGACCATCGCGAAGCATCCTGTACACCGAATTATGGTAAATAGTGGGAGCTCGGTTGATGTACTTTTTTATGATGCTTTCTCCCAAATAAATTTGTCCCATGATCAACTGAGGCCAGTGCATACCCCCCTGGTAGGCTTTACTGGGGACTCGGTGGGGGTCGAAGGGGAGATCACTCTCCCGGTCACCGCTGGATCCCCACCTCGGCAGACTACCATCTTGATGACGTTTACCGTCGTCAAGCTTCCTTCGCCTTACAATGCGATCCTCGGGCATCTCGGGCTCAACCAATGGACGCCATGATTTCCACGAAGCGGTTGTTGGTGCAATTCCCCATAGCTTTTGGATTCGGGGTGATGAAGGGGATGACCCAGCCAGTCTCGCATTGCCTCCAGACGGTCTCGGGCGCCAGGGGCGCAGGGCTCGCCCCCGACATCGACAACCTCGACCTAAGGGAGAAGGAACCCAGGGGAGGACCCGTAGAGCGCCTGTTGACTTATCCCCTCGGTTCAGACCTGCTGAAGACGGTACAGGTGGGGGCACAGCTCCTAGAAGAGGAACAGGCTCGCCTGCTAGAATTTCTCCGCATGAACGCAGACGTGTTCACCTGGTCAGCAGCCGACATGCCGGGCATTCCTCCCGAGTCATTACGCACAGGCTGAACGTGGATCCGAGGTGCCGTCCAGTCCGCTAGAAGAAGAGGAGCTTCGCTGCGGAGAGGTAGAGGGCCATCAACGAAGAGGTGGAGAAACTCCTCGCCGCCGGCGTCGTGCAGGAAGTTTAGTATCCCAGCTGGCTGGCGAATGTGGTCATGGTTAGGAAGAGCAGTGGTAAGTGGAGGATCTGTGTAGACTACACTGACCTCAACCGAGCTTGCCCAAAGGACAGCTTCCCTCTTCCAAAGATTGACCAGTTGGTCGACACCACCTCGGGGCATCGCCTTCTATCCTTCATGGACGCCTTCTCCGGCTACAACCATATCCGAATGAACCCGGAGGACGAAGAGCACACTGCCTTCGTCACCGACCGTGGAACTTTCTGTTACAGGATGATGCCGTTTGGCCTCAAGAATGCCGGGGCCACGTACCAGCGTCTGGTCAACAGAGTCTTTAAAGACCAGATCGGCCACAACATGCATGTGTACGTGGACGATATGCTGGTGATGAGCAAGCCCCAATCGGATCACGTCACCGACCTAGCGGAGACTTTCGGCAACCTTCGACTTCATCAGATGAAGTTGAACCCGGCGAAGTACGCTTTCGGCATCTCCGCCGGGAAGTTCCTGGGGTTCATGGTAACCCAGAGAGGGATCGAAGCCAACCCGGAGAAGGTCCAGGCCATCCTGGACATGGAGCAGCCCGCCTCAAAGAAGCAAGTGCAGCAACTCACCGGCCGGATAGCCGCCCTGAGCCGGTTCATCTCCAGGTCGGCCGATCGTTGCCGGCCCTTCTTCAAAGTGTTGAGGAAGATGAACAACTTCGCCTGGACCAAGGAGTGCCAGGAGGCCTTTGAAGAGCTGAAGAAGATGCTCGCATCACCCCCACTGCTTTCCAGGCCTGAGGAAGGAGAGGAGCTCATCCTCTACCTGGCAGTCACCCCGGAGGCCGTCAGCTCGGTCCTAGTTCGGACCGACGACCAGGGAGTCCAGCGGTCGGTGTACTACACCAGCAAGCTTCTTCGCGATGCGGAGCTCAGGTATTCCCGGCCCGAAAAGATCGTTTTTGCGTTAATAGTGTCTGCTCAGCGTCTCAGGCCCTATTTCCAAGCGTATCCCATTACTGTCCTGACGGATCAGCCGCTGAAAGCGGTACTCAGCCGACCCGACACATCGGGGCGATTGGCGAAGTGAGCGCTCAAGCTCAGCGAGTTCGACATCGCTTATAGGCCGAGGTCAGCCATGAAAGCGCAAGTGCTGGCCGACTTTTTGGTCGAGTGTGCGGGCCTGGGCAAAGAGTCCGAGGAGGACTCCTCGCACCAGCAGCTGAAATCGGGCCCCGAGGAGCCCGGAGAGGACGCGTGGATCCTTCATGTAGATGGAGCCTCGAACTCCGGCGGGAGCAGAGCCGGACTCATTCTCGCCAACGGTGGTGGGGTCGTCGCCGAATGCGCACTCCGTTTCCAATTCGCCGCAACCAACAATCAGGCAGAATACGAGGCGCTCCTCGCCGAGCTGAGGGTCTCCCGCGAACTGGGCATGACTAACCTCAAAGCCTTCACCGACTCCCAGCTGGTGGCGGGGCAGGTCTCCGGAGAATACGCCGCGCACGACCCTCAAATGGTGAAGTATTTGGAGCTTGTCAAATTGGGCACAGCCAGGTTTCGGCGCTTCAGCATCTTTCACATCCCCCGCAGGGAAAATGCCCATGCGGATACTCTTTCTCGGCTGGCGACCCTACCGGACTCGATGCTGGGTCGCGCTCATGTAGAGCGCCTAAAGGCCCCAAGCTACGAGACCCCAGTGGAGGTCCAACAGGTCAGCCGTGAGCCCAGCTGGATGGATAAATATGTCGAGTACGTAACTGGCGGTACCTTGCCAGAGGATCGCGCAGCGGCCCGCCTTATCAAAAAGAAGGCCACGCGGTTCGTCCTGATGGATGGGCAACTGTATCGAAGGTCATACTCCTACCCCCTCCTCAAGTGCCTAGGACCCGCGGAGGCCACACTCGTGCTCCAGGAAATTCATGAGGGCATCTGCGGGAACCACGTGGGGGGCAGAACGCTAGTCTACAAGGCCCTCCGTCAAGGCTATTTTTGGGAGATGATGAAGGAGGACGCCGTTGATTTCGTGAAGAAGTGTGATCGGTGCCAACGGCATGCTGTGGTGCAGCGACAGCCCTCCACCCCTATCTCCCAGCTCTCAGCTCCATGGCCATTCGTCCAATGGGGAATGGACCTCCTAGGACCATTTCCACCAGCGTCCGGACAGCGGAAGTTCCTGATTGTGGCCATCAATTATTTCACGAAGTGGGTTGAGGCCGAACCCATGGCGCGGATCACCGAAGCAAACGTCACCAGGTTCTTCTGGAAGTCGATCATCTGCCGTTTCGACCTCCCCCACACCGTGATCACTGACAACGGACGTCAGTTCAACTGCCGGAAGTTTGAAGAATTCTGCAGCGACCTCGGCATCCACCATCGCTTCACCTCCGTGGCTCACCCGCAGATGAATGGAGAAGCCGAGGTCACCAATAGGACCATTCTGCAAGGCCTCCGAACGAGGCTGGACCAGGCCAAGGGCAGGTGGATAGAAGAACTCCCGAGCGTCCTATGGGTGTACCACACCACCCCGAGAATGGCCATCGACGAGACCCCCTTCAATCTTGTCTTCGAAGTCGAAGCGGTCATCCCGATTGAGCTCAGTTTACCTACCCTATGGGTGGAGCAGTACGACGAAGCTGAGAACCCTGCCAGGATGATGCTCAACCTGGACCTCCTTGAAGAGATAAGGGACAAGGCTCGAGTCCGGATGGCGGCGTACAGGCAGCGAGTGGCCAGGTACTACAACTCCCGGATACGGCCAAAGTCCTTCCGCCCCGGAGACCTGGTGCTCCGGCGCGCCGAAGCTTCTCAGCCTCGAGAGTGCGGGAAGCTCTCCTCGAACTGGGAAGGCCCGTACAGGGTAGCGGAAGCCCTCCCTCACGGGGCCTACTACTTGGAGGAGTTGGGAGGATCCAGATTCTCCCGGACGTGGAACGCCTCGAACCTAAGGATGTATTATCAATAATGTAAGGATCCCACAACTCCTGCAATAAAGTTTCTTTGCTCCAAACACTTTTTCTCACCTCGTAGGGAAACGGGCGCATGGCTCTGAGTTCGGCAAACACGGCTGTGGCCGGAGACCCGAGAAAGCAAGAAGTCCAGGACTTCGGTCTGGAAGGCGGGGGGCAGAGCCCAGCTCGCCCACGCGATAACGGAGAACAGCTCGGCAAGCCGCGCAAGGCTTGAACAAAGCCTGTGGCCCTGGGGTTCAGTCCGGAAGTCTCGGACTTCGATCTGGAAGGCGGGGCAGAGCCCAGCTTGCCCACGCGATCACGGAGAACAGCTCGGCAAGCCGCGCAAGGCTTGAACAAAGCCTGCGGTTCCGGGGTTTCCAGACTTCGGTCTGGAAGGTGGGGCAGAGCCCAGCTCGCCCACGCGATCACGGAGAACAGCTTGGCAAGCCGCGCAAGGCTTGAACAAAGCCTGCGGCCCTGGGGTTCAGTCTGTAAGTCCCGGACTTCGGTCTGGAAGGCGGGGCAGAACCCAGTTCGCCCACGCGATCACGAAGGCAAGCCCAAAGAAGGGCCCGCGCAAGGCCTACTCTACTGCCACCCAGTCCGGAATGCTCCAAACTTTGATCTGAATGCTGGATGGGACCAGGTCCACCCGCGGACTCAGCCCGGAGCAGGTCCACCCTCGTCTCGGCACTCCACACCAACACCTCAAGAGAAAAAAAAAAGAAAAGGAGAAAGAGGAAGGTGAGGTCGAGACTTAGCAAAATTAAGTCTTCATTGATTCGAAAGTAAGGATTACAACAAGGAAGTCCCGACAGGCCGGGAGTCCCCAAAAAACAAAAGGGAAAAGAAAGGGATACATCTGCAGCTTAGTTCGGCGCGGTGGTAGGGTCCTCAGTCTGGGGCGCATGCTACCCGTCCTCGCCGTCGGTGACTGTTGGCTCGGAGGACCGTTCTGGAGCTACAGCCGTGTCACCCGCTGGGGCCGCAGCTGTTCGCCCGCCGCACCGGAAGCCCCGCTGGCGGGTCCTTGCCTTCTGTCCCCGAGCGCCACCCCACTGAGGTCGAGCTCGGGGTAGAAGGACCCCACCTTCTCTCGGCACACTTGGAACCCCTTTAGGAAGGAGTCCACAGCGGCCTCTCGGACCTCCGAGACGTACTCATCGGTGGCCCGGAACCTCGGGACGGCTTCCTGCGCCTCCCGCTTCGCGGCCTCCAGGAGCCCGTTGATGTAGGCGCTCCGCTCCTTGGCCGCACTCGCCTCCCGCTGGGCCTCCTCCTGCTGACGCTCCAACCACTGAGAATGGGCTTGGAGACGAGCCCTCTCCGTCGCATCCTCGTCCATGCGCCGCTGGTTGGAGATCCTTTCCTCGGACAGAGACGACTCCAGATCCTTGACGCGCTCCTCGACGCATGCCAGGTCCGCCTGAAGGGCCTGGTTGCTCCCCCGCAGCTCGACCCCCTTCTCCATAAGGTCTTTCACATCGGCCGCGAGCTTGCCGAGCTTCTCCTCCTTCTCGGCGTCCTTTGCATACCCTACGAGGAAGTTCCTCAGCAGGAGCACGTCGGTCCCAATCTGCACAGCAAGGAGAACGGGTTAGTAGAAAAGCCAACCGAAGTAGCAAAGAAAAGGGCTCCGAGTTCGAACTCGCCGTGAAAAGCTGCAGGAGGATCCCGAGCAAAGCATCGGCATAGTCCCGGCCGCCTCGAGATCGGCGGTCCCGGGAGGTGGAGGCGAACTCCATCACCTTTTCCGCGAGCCCCTTGTCGCGGATCACAGAGCACCGATTGGTGATCACCGACGGCGGAGCTGTCAGGTCGGCTGCAGGGGCGACCAACCCCCCGGGAGGAACCACCATCACCGGAACGGCTGGAGTCGCGGGCGGCGCCGTCGGCTCTGCGGTGATGATGGGTCCAGTGCGGGGTGGAACTGCTGCCGGTGGACCTCCCTCATCGGCAGCACGCCAGGTCGGACGGCTGGAGCATCAGTGGCCCAGGCCCAAGGCGGCCTGGGCGGGGGAGCAGCGACTACGGGCTAGGCACGGGCACCGGCGCGACCTGCTGGCTCACCTCGGTGCGAGCCCTCTTCGCCGCAGGCTCGTCCACCTCGGTGGCGTCCCTCTGGGCCGCGCCCTCCCGAAGGTTCTCCAGTGAAAACTTCATACCTACAATAGAAAAAGAGTCGGTCAACTCGGCTAAAAGAAAAAGAACGGAAAGGCGGAATAAGAGAAGAGCTGAGCCTCACCCGGCTCGCGGATGGGGCTGATCCCCGCCTCGAATAAGTTCTGCTCCGAGAGCAGAACCTCGAGCGCTAGGACCACGTCGCTCAGAAGCTGGGAGTAGGCCTCTTGGTCCACCGGCTCGACTTGGGAGTTCCGGTTCGGGGACCGATCCGGCTCGCTCTAGGCCCAGTCGACGTCCTCGACCGAGGCAAAAAAAAACCGGTTCTTCCAACCCTTGATGGAAGAAGGGAGGTCGAACCGGAGGTACCTGGACCGGGGCTGAGGGTCGTCAGTGGAGTACTGCTTCAGGGTAAACAGAGCCCTGAAGAGGGAGAAACGGGCAACAAACCGTGGAAGTGACAGAAGACGATGAAAGAAAAGACGACCCGGATGGCATTGGGAGCCAACTGGGCCGGGACTAGACGGAAATGGCTGAGGAAAGAAAGGAAGAAGGGGTGCAGAGGGAACCAAAGACCCCCGAGAAGGAAGTCCTCGTAGAAAGCTATGCGGCCGGGGCCACTCATGGTGACGCATCCCGGGCCACGGAACAGAGAGACGGATTGACCCCGGGATGCCATAGACCTCCCGGAGCAAGGAAAGGTCACCTTCGGTCATCGTGGAAACATGACCGGAGGGACCGACAGAAGGAAGGGCCGGAGGAGGAAGAGAAGAAATAGGAAGGGCAGACAGAACGGGAGGAGACCTGACAACCCTGGGGATGCTTATGGTGATACCCCCAGGCAGGAGTCGCCTGCGGGTCTCCTCTGGGATTACTTCCTCTTCCGAGGAGGAAGACGATGGAGTCCTCGGCGGGACGGACCGGCCTAGTCTGGGTTAGAAGAAACATGGCGACGACATGCCATGGCAAAAAAAGTAGTGAGAGAGAGACACTAGAGGAAAGGGGAGGAACGAAGAAGAGAACGGAGGCGCTCACCGAAATGCACTGTGCGACGCGGGGGAGTGGGAGATAGCCTGCAGCAAACCACGACGGAGCAAGGGAAAGGGCCTCGTTCTGGAAAGTCCCCTCATTTTAAACTCAATCGACAGCAACCTTACCCGTCATTCCGCTCCGGGCCATCGGGTGATTGCCGCGTGGACGCACGCCCGACACCGATGCCTCGTTCAGGGAAACGGCCTCTGTTTCGAAGCGATGCATTAATTACGGGCGAGTAAGCAACGCGTGGCGACCTCCTATAGGGCTTCGGGCGTACCGAGAAACGGCGACGAGGATCGTGGCAATTATGATGCAAGATCTTCGCCCCCCCACGTCATCTCCGCATTTAATCCCCATGTCCCGTTCCACGATGCCCCAACGGAACAGTGGGTTGGGGGGCAACTGTTACGCCGTAATGATGACGTGGCATGTCTCAGATTTTGTTGGGCATGATTCGAGCCACGTGGAGTTTTTTTGGCTGAGTCAGATGCAGCCCCGCCCCGGCCGAGGTCGAGCTCGGTCGGAGTCGAGCATCTTCTGCCGCCCCGCCAGTGTCCACCCAGGAGGGGTCCACCTCGGTCGAGGTCGGCGGCTTCCCCGCTCCCTCGTCAGGTGGCACCCAGAGACGGTCCCACCTCGGTCGAGGTCGAGCCGGGCCCCTTCGCTCCTTCGCCAGGTGGCGCCCGGAGACGGGACCACCTCGGCCAAAGCCGAGCATCCTTCTGCCGCCCCGCCAGGTGTCCACCCAGGAGGGGTCCACCTCTGCCGAGGTTGGCGGCTTCCCCGCTCCCTCGCCAGGTGGCACCCAGAGATGGTCCCACCTCGGTCGAGGTCGAGCTGGGCCCCTTCGCTCCTTCGCCAGGTGGCGCCCGGAGACGGGACCACCTCGGTCGAAGCCGAGCATCCATCTGCCGTCCCGCCAGGTGTCCACCTAGGAGGGGTCCACCTCGGCCGAGGTCGGTGGCTTCCCCGCTCCCTCACCAGGTGGCACCCAGAGACGGTCCCACCTTGGCCGAGGTTGAGCGGGCCCCTTCGCTCCTTCGCCAGGTGGCGCCCGGAGACGGGACCACCTCAGCCGAAGCCGAGCATCCTTCTGCCGCCCCGCCAGGTGTCCACCCAGGAGGGGTCCACCTTGGCCGAGGTCGGCGGCTTCCCCGCTCCCTCGCCAGGTGGCACCCAGAGACGGTCCCACCTCGGCCGAGGTCGAGCTAGGCCCCTTCGCTCCTTCGCCAGGTGGCGCCCGGAGACGGGACCACCTCGGTCGAAGCCGAGCATCCATCTGCTGCCCCGCCAGGTGTCCACCCAGGAGGGGTCCACCTCGGTCGAGGTCGGTGGCTTCCCCACTCCCTCGCCAGGTGGCACCCAGAGACGGTCCCACCTCGGCCGAGGTCGAGCCGGGCCCCTTCGCCCCTTCGCCAGGTGGCGCCCAGAGATGGGACCACCTCGGCCGAAACCGATCATCCTTCTGCCGCTTCGCCAGGTGTCCACCCGGGAGGGGTCCACCTCGGCCGGCACGGGCCAGCCTGTACAAAGAAGGCCCCGAAGAATGGAGGCGCGGGCTCCGAGGTTGCCCCTCGAGCCGTGCGCGCCGCACCTCGAGAAAGGCACCCCATACGGATGGCGGCGACGCGCAAGACGTCACTTACGTCGGCCCGACATGTTTCGCAGTTAAGAGACGAGGCCCTGACAAAATAGGACCCGATAACGGACAACGTCGGCGCCTGGGAAGGAGAGCGCTCACGCTGGCCCAAGGTCTGGTCGGCAGTCTGACCAGCGCCCCCTCCCCTACTCTTTCCCCGCTAGGCTCGGCGAACGAGGCCGGAAAGCCGCCCGGCCATCTGATCCAGAAGGGGAAAGAGAAAGGGGCGGAGGGGAAGGGATGAAAGCAACAAGGGAGCCTCCCAGGAGCAAAAAACGAGGGGATAGCAGGAGGAGATAAAAGAGAGGAGAGAATGGATGACAAGGTAAGCAAGCAAGAAACAAAGACTGGAGACTCCGCTTCAATAGCAAGATCCAAGGTCCCGAGAGGGGGCCCCTTGGTGTGAGCTCGGCAAAGGAACCCAGCCGGGTTTCTGGTCTTTTTGACACCTTTTCTTGCTAACACATTCTCTGAGTCTAGGACTCCTTCGGGGGCTCGTCCCAGAGAATCTGTTCCCTCTCTCCGTCTACTAGACCGTCAGAGCTCCCTCGCCGGAATTCCCGGCCAGGGTTTCTGACCTTGCCTTGCAGGTGCGATCCAGCCAGGAGGCCCCAGGAGCGAGACGGTCTAGTCGGATCGGTGGTTCTGAAGTCACAGGCACGGCAGCGCGATCGGCAACACCATGTATCATGCCAAGAGCAACAAGTGGTGGCAGAAGTATCAGCTTTGATGGATAAGATATCCGGTGACAAGGATAATGGTGGCAGGCAGTGGCTTCTTAGGTCAATGACGGTAGTGATGCCGGTGGCGATGTCTCCTTGGATTATGGTGGATTAGATTAGGGCAGAGATAATCGTGAAGGGTATTTGGAGGATGATGGCAAGTAATGGTGAAAGGATGGCCGGATCTTAGCAGATCGGGCCGGGAAGGAGGTGCACAGTGGCTTGGGTAGTGATGGGATGTCATGAGACTATGTCTCAAAATGGGGGTAGCCAAAATCCTTTCATGATAAATGCTCTAAGCCATGGACCAATGGTAATAGCTATTGTAGATCGAGCATAAGTTTTATAGACCAAGTAGCCAGTCCATAATGGACCGGCTACTTTAAAATTCATGCAATTCTTTAACAATCTTTAAACTTTGATTCCGGGCTTATTTTAAATATGATTCACTTCAAATTTTTTTCACTTGAACCCATAGATCGAGCTCTTTGCACTAGCGATCCTTTTTTCTACAAAAGATATACATAAGTATCATTTTTAAATAAATAAATAAAACTTATTTATTAAATTAATACTTATATATAATGTAACTATCAATAGCCATACTTTTATTTTCTATAATGAAGGAATGTCATTCCTGATTAAGAAAATATCATCCACATACGAAACAAGAAATATGACTACTGAACCATTAGCCCATTTGTATATAAAGGGCTCTTCTTTGTTCTTAATAAAGCCATACATTTAGATCATTTTATCAAAATATATGTTCCAACTTCAAGATGCCTACTTCAATCCATAAATGGATCTCTAAAGCTTGCACATCTTTGATTCAATTATGGATATGAACTGTTCAGGTTGTGTTATATATACATCTTCTTCCAGTTTTTCATTTAAAAAAATGGTTTTGATATCTATTTACCAGATCTTATAATCGAGATGTGTCGCTATCACAAGCTTAATTTGAACGGACTTAAGCATTATCATAGGATAAAATATCTTATCATAGTCAATACCATAACGTTAACGATATCCCTTGATAACTAGATAGGGTTTACTGGTTTTCACGTTTCCGTCTACACCCCTTTTTCTTTTAAATACCCACTTACACCCTATAGATTTTACCCCTTCAGGTGGGTCAACGAGTATCCATACATCGTTGACTTTCATGGACTCCATTTCAGACTTCATGGCTTCAAGCCACTTCTCATAATCGAAACTCTGCATTACATCTATGTAAGTGATTGGATCCTCATTATTTTTATCAAGTTCAACAAGATCACCATCCCAAACCAAGAAACTATGATATCTATCCAGCTAATGTAGTACGCTATCGGATCTTCTTAAGGATGCATCTATAACAGACCCCAAATTTGAACTAATCAAATCGATTCAAAAGGTTCAGTCAATGGTATCAGTTCTTCTACTTGTCAAAATTCTTCAAGTTCAATCTTAGTGGTATTAGTTCTTTCACTAAGAAACTCATTTCTAAAAAGACTATCCTATTGCTGAGAACATCTTTTGATCATTAATATGGTAGAAGTTAATAACTCCTAGTCTCTTTTGGGTATCCTATGAAAATATATGTTCAAATCTTGGTCTAAGCTTGTCTATCTTTAAACATTTGACATAAGCTGGGCACCCCCAGACTCTTAGGTATGAGAGTACCAGCCTACACCCTATCCATATCTTTATGATATTTTGTTAATAGACTAGCTTGGGACCTTTTTTAATAAATAACAAGTTGACTCAAGTGTATATTTCTAAAAGAAAATTGACAGATCATGGATCGAACCATGTCTAACAAAGTTTGATTCCTCCTTTTAGATATTCCATTTAATTGAGTTGTCTTAGGAGGTGTCCATTAAGAAAGAATCCCATGCTCTTTTAGATAAGTCAGAAACTTACTAGTAAGGTATTCCCCTTCTTGATTTGATCGAAGGGTTTTAATATACTTTCTAATTTATTTCTCTATCTCATAACGATATCATCTAAATATTTTAAATGATTCAGATTTATGTTTCATACAGAACCTCAGTGTCTCTTTCACCTTTTCTGGTAAAAGGTGACTTAGTCATCTTTTCAAGAAGGCAAGATCCATAGATTAGCAATGATTCACAATCATTGACCTCAAGAAGACCTTCTTATCTAACCTGTTTATCTTATTTTTGTTAATATGACCTAGCCTATAGTGCCAAAGATAAATATCACTAACATTATCTAACCTAGGATATTTCTCGACGTGTACACTATATTAACTGGCTGTGATAAAATATAAATATTATTTTTTAATTATCCATATATTATAGTAACATTGTTCATAATGATATCATAATAATCATCTTTTATTGAGAAATGAAGCCATTCTTGACCAAAAGGCCTATAGAGATTATATTCATCATAAAACTAAGACAATAATGACAATCATTCAAAACAATGACACTATTATTGAAAACTAGCTTGATGACTCTTAAACCAAGAACTGGAATGGCTCTTCCATCTCCAACATTTACAATTTTTTTTCTTTCTTCAAATATTCAACTAATCTAAAGTCTCTACAATGAATTATAAATATTAATTAAACTTTTAGTATCTAATACCTAGCAATAGCTTGTTGATTCTTCTTTTTCCTCTACCTGTTCAGGTCAAGAGAAGAAATACAAAGAGGATAATTCCTCTTCTAGTATTCTTGCTTCTTACAAAAGTACTTTGCTTGGCTATGGTCGGACTTGGACTTCTAAGTCTGATTTGGTTGAGCATGTTGTACCTTCTTTTTATTTTTTTCCTTTCTTAAAGGGATGATATCCTATCAAAATAGATCCTTCCATCATATTCATTGACCTATTATAAAGCTGATGATCCTTTTCATAAGTCTACAGCAATCCTAGCAGACCATGGTCATTGACTGCAGGATTAGTCATTCTATAATGACTAAGAAAGTTAAGGTAGGACTTCGATAAGGAATTCAGGATGGCATCCTTTCCAAGTTGCTTATGCAAGAAAAATCCAAGTTTGCTCAAGCACTCGATTAGTTCATCATGTATTATACATGATCAGTGATCGCACCTTCCTTCAACCGTGCATTGATGATAGCACAAGATGTTTTGTACCCTTCAACTCCATCGGGAGTGCCAAAGGATTCTTTCAACACTTGAAGCATATTCTATGATCGAGCATCCTTGAATTTGTGATTGAGTTCATCATTCATGGATGCCTGTATAATGCTTTGAACCATGGTTTAGTCATTGAGCCACTTCTGGTTAGTGTCTTAGACTGGATCTTGAGCATTTGGAGTGGGCTGCTCAAATGCTGAATCTGTTAGCACATACAAGATCCGTTCATGCTTCAAGATAATTTTCAGCTTTCGATACTGGTTATTAAAATTGGGTCCCATCAATTTTTTATTGTCTAACAATAATTGGAGCGATAATGTATTACCATTTTTATTTGAAAAGAAAAGAGAACAAGACCTATTAGTATATGAATTATTTAATCATAAGACTTGGACTTTAGCCTAAAGATCCTTCCACTATTTTGTATGAATTGGTAGCCTCTATCTCCGATATGAGAAATTATATTAAATTTCTAGTGGGTTTTAGAATTCTATAGACTACACATGAGCCTAAGTGTCGCTCGGCCCATGCATGTAGATCTAAAAGTATGTTTTCAACCAATTGTTTCTCCAAACAACTTTTAGTTTTCAATTTTACCCCAGGCACTTCTTCAGCAAGTGTGTGGTGCCTCCACTAAAAGTCTTAGTTAGGTTCAATTATTATCATAACATAATTCGGCATTTCTAATAATGAATAAGCAAGCTTGAGTATGATTTGGCCCACTTGATCACCGTTAAGAGAGTCACACCTGAATCATCATAATATGAATGATAATTCTAATAGCCGAATGAGTACTAGGTCTTTGAATCTCCAGTGATTATCTTAACTATTGAACCCATTACCCTTCTCTTAATAGGAGGCTATGACTCAGTTATCTCCATAACTTTATCATTTTAGGAATCTAATAATTTAAAAAATTTATTAAATGGTTAAAAAGAGAGAAGAAGATATGAACCAATTAACAATTCTTCCACTAACTTAACCAAGTTTATGACATGGGTTGAAGACAAATTAGTCCAGGGCACCTAGATCACTCAAGCTGATCATTCTTACTAGCATAGGTTAACTCAAATTATTAAGCTATCTAATCAAACACTAACTAACCACATTAGCCAGGAAAGCGAAATCAATGGGAGGGTTTCGCCATTAATCTCTTTTCTTAGACACCAACTAAGTTGGTTAGGTAAGAGGTAGCCCCAACTAATAACCATGATTAAATTCAATTTATCTTAGACACCAATTAGTTCATCAGATTTGATTAGACTAACCTAATGACTCTAAGTCATAATCAGGTCCATTTGATATAATATGGACTTGATCAAGCTATCTTTATAGAATTGATCTAAAGAATCCTTGACCTAATCTTAATCAACTTTTGATTTGGTTAACTCTAATTCTCTATTAGATCCATATTATTCAAATTTGTAAACTTAGACCTGGTTACTTAACCTAATTTAAGCTAACCCATAATCCAAGTTTTATGAAATGCCATTAGATCTTTAATTCACAATTTTAGATCTAATATTTTAAATTTTAATTCTAGTAATTAATTAGGATTAATTATGATAAAAATTAGATCTAAATAATTAACATGCATCTTATATATAAATACTTTTAGATCTAAACTATACGATATAGTCATATACTGAAATTAATATTATGTTTCATGTTCCAAACATAAAATTAGATCATAATAAATTAATCTTAGATCAAAAATAGCAAATTAATCAAGATTAAATTACTAGAAATCATATCTAGGATTTTATGCACATATATTTTTTAAATCATAGTGAAAGAAGATCAGATTAAACCAATTTCAATTAGATTATAAGCACTTAGACCATATTTAAAAACCCTACCAAAAGGGTTTAACATGATATATAAGCAATTAAAATTACTGAAAATAAATTTAGCATACATCGATCTAACCGATGCATATTGTAGATCAAATCTATATACAATATGAAATTTAATTTCATACCTTATTATGGGTCGATGATTGCCACTGTTGATGGTACATGGTAAGTGCTCTTCACTCACTTTATAGCCACATAGGATGTTCGGCCTCTACGAATCATCTACACGAAACCTCGACGCGATCAACCTCCCTGGACTCTAGATCCCTCTAAAGGCCAATGGATGGCTAATTTTTTTTTTTTTATGGATCTTCTTGAACCCTCCAAGAAGACCAAGATGAGGATCAAGAGTTGATTAGATAGAGAAAAAAAATAAAATCAAGAAACCCTTTTTCCTATTTTTTTCTTTTTCTCTCTCCTTTTAAACCCTATCACCTAGGAAGAACTCCTCATGCCCCTTCTTGAATTCATGCCCCCTCCAAATATTTTTTTTCACGATTTCCTTCTCAATGGTAAAGATCCTCTTAATATGTCACACAATCTCTGTAAATTTTTGATTAAATTTGGCATGGTAAATGGATTAGGATAGGGAGTTAGACGTTGGATAAAACTAAGAGTTTGAATTCCCATTCGAACTCCACCAAATTGAATTCAAATCAATCCAATTAAAATAAAATTAATCCATAACTAATCCTAATCCAAAAAGGAATGAGGGAGGATGTGATTTCCAATTTTTGGCTTGAGAACTTTCATGCAAATGTCAAAAATTGCATGGAGAAAAACAAGAAGTGCTAGAATTGGTTTCTTGATTTTGACTTGGTCAAAATATATCCTAATCCTAATTAAATTTTGTTTAGCTTAGTTTAAATAACTTGAGCCTAATCCAATTAGGTCTTAATTAACTTAATTAATTTTCAGTCCAATCATAAATTAATTAGATCCAAGTCCAAATTAAATCAAGAGCCAAAATCTCTTAGTGATTAGGTTATCATATAATCTAATCGGAAGAAATCTAATTGAACCAAATTCAATTAGACTTGATCTAAACCTCTTTTCTTAATCAAATTGAGCTAATTAGTAATCTAATTTTTAATTAATTCTTTTATAATTAATTAATAATTAATAATTTATTTATTTATAATATTTATATTAGGTTAATTATCAATCAAATTGATAATATATCCTTAAACGATTATTAATCGTTAATCAGCCATCATGACCGAACAAAAACTTCTATTATGTGTAACTCCATAGGTTTGAACACTAAGCCAGTAGTCTAAGAATCAATTCCTGAGCTAATAATCATGCAACCATCTAGTAATGGTGCTTGATGTCTGGATAGGTTAAATAATTTTAAATTAACATTCGAGAATCCAGGTATATTGTTATCATATAATTCATCCATTTGATCTAATACTCAAGATAACTTCGTAGTCAACTATCAACTCTTAAAAAGTATATCCAAATATGTCTCAACCTACTAAATCCGTGACTCATCATAAGGATTACCTTGATCAAGATTTTGCTAAATTAAAATACAGCATTGTCTCGAACAACTTGGAGTGGTCAATCTCATTTTGACTCACATACCAACTTTATAAGTACTTGATTGCACCCAAAAACCTTCCATCACTAGATTAGAAATCTAGGTAGTCCAGTACCGAAGTATAATAAGTTGCTTGTAAGTTACCATGGTGATCTCAGGTCAGAGGGACACATACTCATATCCTTCTGAAAAATACTCTTAACAGCAGAGTACTCTACAGAGTTGGTCATGTTCAGTATAGTATACCTACACTCACTTACATGCCATAGTATCTTCACACTCCTTGGTTATGAGGATAACTAACCTATATGACACACAACGACCTATGCTCGATAAACATTATTGTCATAGGTAATAATATATCATTTAGTTGCGAACATGTTGAAGAACTACTCGACAAATCCTCTTTTATCAAATTGAAGTAGTTATTCATCTCAAAAGAGTTCAAAAGAAGATGAACAAAAAGAGATGAACTATCAAAAATAACTTTTATTTTATTATTGATTCATATATAAATTATAATGAGCTTAACCATTTACCATCCAGATGATTGATTTTAGAATATATTTTCTAATAGTTGGGGCATAGAATGAGAATAGAAATGGATATCTCCTATTCCAACATGTAGTTGGGGGGAGTCCCATTCTGATTTTGATTCCAGGTCAGAATGGGAATGGCAAATACCCGATGCACCAAATCCTGGCGAGAGGATGAGGGGAGCTCATGGTAGTGGCATCAAGAGGGGAGCAAGAGATCGTGGCACTGAAGAGAGGGGAAGGAGACCCTGTGACAGTGGCGGTGGTAGCAAGAGGGGGAAGGGATCCTGTGGTGGTGAAAATATGGGGAGGAGAAACTACAGTGGCAATGAGAGGGGTAAGGGAGCCCATAGTGGTAGTGGGAGGGGGAGGGACTGCAATAATGATGAGAGGAGGGGACCTCAAGACATTCAAGAAACAAGTTCTTCCATGAATTACTTTTCTGCTACTGGGAAACCATAGCCTAATTCATCATAGATGACATATAGACTCTTCTTTGGAAGACCTGATGAAGGAAAAGGACTATAAGGACTTTCTTTGGAAGGAGGGATGATGTCTCTTCCAGAAAAGACCCAAGATGACAAAGGATAAGACAATGGGAGGTATCTTTCAGAGGGTTGCCTTCGAATGATTTGATGTAGGCAAATATATAGTTATATTGGAAAAGTAGCTATTAGGGAGCGAGCTTGTGGTAGCACCCGTAAGGAGTAACAAATGTTTAAAATGCCATAAGGAAGGGTGCAAATGGGTAGGATCGATCCAAGCCTTATCCAAACTTAGACTTAGGATCTTTATATTAGTTATATAATATGCCTAAGTTTTAACCAATTAAGGTTGGAAGACTTATAGAATGAAAATAATAACCAAGCTTTATCCATCAAGCGAGTTTTGATAAAGGATTTGCCAAGAACAATGGCTTTATGAACTTAATTCGCAACTATAAGTCCATTTTGTATCAAAAAAAATTCATAGCATATTAAATATCAAATAGATGATTACTATTTGTATAAAACAATATATTATCATCGACCCCATAAATGATTTTGATAATTACAAAACAATAAAGCATACAAATTATACTAATATCCTTCAAGAATATTTAAGAATATTTTTTATAGAGAAAAATTATCTTTGAAGAAGCCTTAAAATTCTTGGAATGTATTTAAGCTAAAAAAAGATCCAAGTTGAAGGTAAAAATAGTTGTTAGAAGCCAATTTGAAGAAGTCAAGTTGACTTATGTGACTGAAGAGTCAACTCTAACATATTCTAGAACTGGCATGCAACATTGACATGCCTGCAAATCGATTAATGGACTGAGTTAGCTCCCTCAGTAAAATAGAGAAGCAATTTTTTCTATCATTAACAGATAATTCAACTCATGTAACAAGCAAGTTGGCTCTCTTGGAGAAAATAGAACACTGATTTTTCAAAATATGCAAATGAGTCAACTCATAAAACAGGCGAGTCGGCTCTCTTGGAGGAAATAGAAAGTTAAATTTTCTAAACATGCAAATGAGTTGACTTATACAATAAGCAAGTTGGATCTCTCAGAGAAAATAGAAGATAGATTTTTTGGGACATGTAGTTGAGTTGACTCATGGCTCTAACAAGTCAACTCGTTGATTTTTGATAGGTTTAAACAACTAGTTTTGCAATAGTGTTATTTCATCCGGATTCTCTTCCAATGGCTATTTTTCAATCCCAACGATCAAAAATGGTCAAAAAGGGCTTTAAAGTGGATTAAACTTAAAGGAATCTCTATAAAATCAAGAGAAAAGAGTAGATAGAAAAATAGATAGAAAATAGAGACAAGAGTACCACATTCATTGTATTCAAGAGTGTTTAGCCATTTCCAATCAAATTTGTTTTGATATTTATGAGAGCATTCAAAAAAAACTGAAGAACCTTAATTGCAAACATTTAAGGCATCATTCAAACAAGTTCTAGAGGTAACCAACATGCTCATTCAAGTGAGCTTTTCTTTTTGTATTACAAATTCCATCCTTATTTCGTGTATTGGGTTTCAGTGGGATTGCAACTTGGCATATTTGTTGGATATTTTGAGATTTTTATAAAAGGTTTGATTAGCTACCTTGGTAAACCCAATTGGATTGTTTATGGGCTCGGTTAAAACAAATATGTTGTTTTCAAGAGAATATAGTAAAAAAAATTTAAATATAACTTAAAAAGTGGATGTAGATGCTTGGAGTGTACCAAATTACCATAAAATTTACTGTGTTTGTGTGTACCTACTCTCTCTGAATTCTTGTATTTGATTAAGCACTTTACATACTCACTTCACCGATTTGTATTTTAAAAATGTGCACATATCTATCTAAATTTTTGAAAATCTAATTTACCCCCCTCTTGGGTTGTCTAGCTAGGCAACAAGTAATATTAGAGTGCTAATTCTTAGTTAGGAATTGATCTTGCAATCAAGAAAAAAAGATCATGGCAAATTATTTGGGAGGTTCACTAATCGAAGGGTAATCTAATAGTAGGCCACTGCTTTTCAGTAAAACAAATTATTCCTATTGAAAGGCTCGCATGCTCATTTTTGCTCAAGCACTTGATTATCAACTATGATAGATTATAATCAAAAGCCCTAACACACCCATAATTTAAGTAAATAGCATTGATACTTCCAAACCTTAAGAGGATTAGGATAAGCACGATATGAAATTAGTTGAGTCGATTGCTAGAGCAATGAATGTCTTGTACCGTGCCTTAGATTTTAATGAGTTTAATCAAATTTTTACTTGCAATTCAATAAAAAAAAATTGGAATAGACTTGAAGTGACCTATGAAGGCACAAATCAGGGAATCAAAGATTAATATACTTATGCATAATTATGAACTATTTAAAATGGAGCCAATTGAAACAATCATTGATATATTCACATGCTTTACTGATATCATTAATAGCTTGACAAGTTTTGGTGAATTATACTTAATGATTTAGTGAGAAAAATTCTTAAATCTCTATCTAGATCATGAAAAGTTAAAGTCACTGTCATCCAAGAAGCAAAGGACTTGAACAAGCTACCACTTAAGGAGCTACTTAGATCCCTAATGACACATGAACTAGCCATGAAGTAGCACAATGATGAAGAGGGCCGAAAGAAGAAGATAATAGCTCTTAAATCTGTAGCAACTGATAAGAATGGTGTCCCTCATTTGAAGATGAAGAAGGAGATGAAGATGTGGCTCTGGTCACCAAAAAACTCAGAAGATTTATGAGAAGAAGAAGGCAAGGATTCAAGAAAAGGACCTTGACCAAGGAAGAGACAAATAAAGAAAAAGAAAAAGGAGAAGGATCAGGCTATGTTATGAGTGTAAGAAGCCGGGATACTTCAAAGCCAACTATCCAACCTTGAAGAAATCCTTCAAAAAAACCAAATAAAAAGTGATGGTTGCAACATGGAGCAAGAGTGAAGATTCTAGCTCTAATAAAGAAGATGAAAATATTGCAAATTTATGTCTCATGGCATTAGAGGATGAGATACTTTTAAATATACTTTATATTTTATTGGTGATGAGCTTTAAGATATAATCTATGACTTACTTAAGTTTAAAAAACTTAGTTTAAAAAATAAGAGCCTAAAGTCAAAGAATAATTCTTTAATCAAAGAAAAAGATGAAATTTTGTAAAATAATAAACTCTTGAAATATGAAAATGAGTCTTTACAAAAAGAAGTAGATATGTTGAAACAGTTAGTTGATAAGTTTACTTATAATTCCAAAAAGCTTGAACTGAAACCAAAAAGGTGTTTATGATAAAGCTAGTATTAGTTTCAATCCTAACAATAAATAGAAGTTTTTGAAAAACTATTTCATAAGTTTATCATCACACACATCTCATGTTACATGCTATTGCTGTAGTATATTAGTACATAAAGCCTATTTCTATAATTTCAGAAAATCAAATAGCAAAATTCTTTAAAAAATTGGATTCCTAAAGGAACCATAGTTGCTAACTCAAAAGGATCCAAGAAAACTTGGATACCTAATAAAACTATTTAATTATTTTGTAGAAATATCTTGCAGCCAATGAATTTAAAATAAGATGGTATTCTGACAGTGGTTGTTCAAGATATATAATGGGTGACAAGAAACAATTCTTCTCCCTTGAGAAAAAGGAAGGAAAAGTAATAACATTTGGTGATGATGGTAAAGGAAAACTTATAGGCATTGGTAAAATCAAATTTACTCCTACTTTTATTAATAATGTATTGATAATTGATAGTTTAAAATATAATTTACTTAGGATAAGTCAGCTTTGTAATAAATGTTTCATAGTATTTTTTGAATTATCCAAGTGCATAGCTTCTAGCTCCTTTGATGCAAGCATAAAATTTATTGGACATAGATTTGGCAACATCTACATGGTATATCTTGATAATATTACCATGAAGAGTAGTATATACCTTGTAGCAATAAATTCTAAAATCAAATAAACTAGTTATTATGGAATCATAGATTAGGTCATACTAGCATGAGTACTATTTCAAAAGATCTAGTCAAAGGTTTGCCAAAGCTAAATTTTGAAAAGGGTCAAATTTGTGATACATGCCAACTTGAAAAAAAAATTAGAAAATCTTTCAAATATAAAAATATAAATTCTACTTCCAAACCCTTAGAATTACTTTACATGGACTTATTTGGGCCTACCAGGAACACAAGTCTAAAAGGGAAGAAATATGAATTTATGATAGTAGATGATTTCTCTCATATTGCTTAGATTTTGTACTTAGCTCATAAAGATAAAGCATTCTTAGTGTCTTCAAAGTTCTATCAAAATTTTTAAATCAAAAGAAATTAGATATAGTTTCTATTCAAAGTGATCAAGACATTAAATTTAAAAATCAGAATATTGAAAACTTTTGAATGAAAATGGTATTGAACATAACTTTTCTACTCTTATAACCCATCAATAAAATGGTATGGTTGAAAGGAAAAACAAAACTTAAAAGAAATGATCCAAACCATATTATATGAAGTCAATCTTCTAAGATATTTTTGGACTGAAGCTATAAACATTGCTTGTTATATCTTAAATAGAGTTTTGATCTATCTAATTTTAAAGAGAATTTTCTATAAAATTTGGAAAGATAGAAAGCCTAACATTAGCTATTTATATATATTATTATTTTATTTTGTACAATGAAAAAGATAATTTGGATAAATTTGATGTTAAGTTAGATAAGGATTTTTTTTTGGATACTCCACAACCTGCAAAGTATATAGAATCTTCAACAGATGTACTTTAATTATTAAGGAATCAATTCATGTAGTTTTTGATGAGACTAAAAATTTATCCCAAAGAAAGGAAGATGTTGTTGATGAAGATGCAAGAATTTTAAATAAAGGGATAAAAGAGCTTAATTTTATATATAAACCAAATAAAAAAGGAGAAGAAGTGAGAATCAACAAAGAACATGATGATCTATCCAAAGAGTGGAGATATGCATATGATCATTTGAAAGACCTTATAATTAGTGATCCTTTATAATGGATGAGGATAAAAGCTCCTTTTAGAGATACTTATGATTATCTTATTTTTGTTTCTCAAATTGAATCCAATTATACAGAAGAGACTAAAAATAACCTAAATTAGATACTAGCTATCTAAGAAGAGTTAAATCAATTTGAGAAAAACAAATATTAGACTAGAAACAATCAAATTACTATTTGCATTTGCTTGCTACTTAAACTTTAAATTATTTTCAATAGATGTGAAAAATATTTTCTCAAATAGTTATGTTACTAAAAAAAATTTATAGAACAACCACCTAGTTTTGAAAGTTATGCTTTTCAAAATCATGTTTTTATGCTTAACAAAGTATTGTGTGGACTAAAGCAAGCACCTATGGTTTGATATGAAAGTCTAAGTAAATTTTTTCTTGATAATAACTTTACTGGAGATAGTGTAAATACAACAATATTTTTAATAAGAAAAGAAGATGATATCTTAGTAGTGCAAATATATATTGATGATATTATTTTTGATATTACCAGCGAAGATCTTTACTAAGAAGATGCTGAGCTGATGCAGGGAAAATTTGAAATGAACATATAGGGAAACTAACTTTTTTCTTGAACTTCTAATCAAATAAACAAAACAAGAAATGTTTATCAATCAAATTAAAACATCAAAGAGATATTCAAGAAGTTTAGAATGGAGAATACAAAAAAAATAGCACACCCATGAGCCCTTTATGCAAATTTAACAAAGATAAAAATAGTAGAAGTATAGATCAAAAACTGTATCATGGCATGGTTAGATCCTAACTTTATTTAACTACTAGTATGCTAGAGATACTATTTGATATATGTATATGTATTAGATTTCAATTAAATCCCAAAGAATTACATTTGATTGCTATTAAAAGAATACTTAGATACTTAAAAGGCACACAAAATCTAGGATTATGGTACTCTAAATATTTTTTAATTAATCTAATTGGTTATTTAGATATTGATTTTGGTGGATATAAAATTGATATAAAAAATACTAGTAGAAGATATCAATTCCAAGGTTGAACTTAATGTCTTTGTATAGTAAGAAGTAAAACCCTGTAACATATATTGTTTACAGCTGAGGCTAAGTATGTTATTGCTGGGAGTTGCTGTATTTAAGTTTTTTTGATCAAGCAACAACTAAAAAATTTTGATATAAACTAAAATAATTTTTCCATAAGATGTAATAACACAAGTGTAATAAACTTAACTAAAAATCCAATTCATCACTCTATAACAAAATATATAGAAATAAAATATCATTTTATTAGAGACCATAGTCAAAATAATAATATTATGTTTGAGGTTTCTGAATAGGTAGATGAGTTGACTCATGTAACAGGTGACTTGGCTCTTTTAGAAAAAATAAAAGATAGACTTTTCATTATATGCTATCAAGTCGACTTATGGCTATGACAAGTTAACTTATAGATTTTTGACAAATTCAACTCATGGCTATGACAAGTTAACTTATAGATTTTTGACAAATTTAAAAAGCTAGTTCTATAATAGTCTTGTTTCATCTAGATTCTCTTCTAATGGCTATTTTTCAATCGTAATGGTAAAAAATGGTCAAAAGGATTTCAAAGTGGATTAAACTTGAAGGAATCTCTATAAAATCAAGAGAAAGCTATAGATAGAGAAAAATAGAGAGAAATAGAGATGGCATTCATTGTATTCAAGAGTGTTCAACCACTTCCAATCAAACTTCTCTTAAGACTTGGGAGAGCATTCAAAGAAAAATTGAAGAGCCTTAATTGCAAACATTCAAGGTATTGTTCAGACAAGTTCCACTAGCAACTAACTCGCTCATTCAAGGAACTTTTTCTTTTTGTATTGCAAATTCTATCTTTATTTCTTGTATTGGATTTCAATGAGACTAAAACTTGGGATATTTATTAGATATTTTATAGCTTTGTAAAGGTCTTGATTGGATATCCTAGTAAAGTTAATTAGGTTCTTTATGAGCATGGTTAAAATAAACATGTAGTATTCAAGGGAATATTATGAAAATTTTCAAATAAGTTTGGAGAGTGGATTAGATGCTTGGGGTGCACTAAACCATTATAAAATTTATTGCATTTGTATGCTTGCTTACTCTCTCTCAAATCTTGCATTTGATTAAGCTCTTCCTACACTCACTTCACTCATTTGTATATTGAAAATATGCACATATCTGTCTAAAGTTTTGAAAACCCGATTCATCCAATGGGTTGTCTAGCTGGGCAACACTTATGCATTTTATTTATTTGAAAATATATATATTATCAACAAGAATGCTAATTTGGAGCATGTTACATAGTTTATCACTTTAACAAAATTAATATTGAACATGTATGCAACAAAGATCCTTGGTGTGATGGTATCCCTTTGATTAGCTACCTTTTAATTAAACTTGCAAAACTTTTTATAACTTTGCAAATAATAATCTTTTTTATTGTTGTACATACTACTCAAGGATAAATCACAACTGTAACATTTTCATTTTTATTGTTGTGTACCCTAAAATCCTTTTATGAGTAGCAAAATATTGATTAGGATCATGGTTTTCTTATTTAAAAGTGTGAGTTTTTGTTTACCTCTTTAATATTGATTAATCAAAATTTTATGACCATTAAATAGTACAGACATTAATAATAACCATTATCTAACAAAGAATAGACATTAGGAATCCATTTAACTATAATGTGATAGGACTTTAGCAAATAGAAAAAGACATTAAGGGTCCTAATGCAGATAATGACAGAAAGAGACATTAGGGATCTACTATTCCACCAACGAAAGGTAGATACTAGGGGACTGCTCCCAAATCATAGAGAGAAACAATTATTTTATAAATAAAACACAGGCTCCTATAAGCAAGCATCCATGAAATCTTCCTAATGTCCTTAATCAAAAATTTGATTTTTTAAATCCAAACCTCCTAACTTATCATAGAACCTTCAATTTAGATATTTCAACAGTCTTTTTCCTTACAATGATGGTGGCATTCTAAAAGGAAACAGATAGGTGGCTAATTTGATCGATGAAGTGGCAAGCTTATTAGATCATGATGAGATTGGTACCATAGAGAAGAAGACTTCGAACACAGGGGTTATGAGGGATCGAGGAATAGGATAGAGGGTTTCGGATGAAGGCCATGTGACACACGAGCAAGCTTTTAACATTTATTTCACCATGTCAAGGTATTTAGTGTACACGTGGGATCACGTGACAGACACGGACAAATGGCATTGAGTCCTATCTATCTATTTTCCTTAATTTGATTGATTTGATCATTTTATCGACCAAATTGATAAAATCGAAACCTTGGTCACTTGATTGCTAGTATACCCAAATTTTATGGTACAAAAAAATATTTTTTTTCCTTTTTTTGTGTGTGTAAGTTAGGTATTTTTGCCTTCTAGTTGGGGTTGAATTTTGTAGGCATTCAGGTAGGTATTTTTGATGCCAGAGTTTAATTACTGCTGACTCTTATAAACTATAACCCCAAGATTGAAAATTTAAATATTTTTCATTTATTATTTGTTTATATAGTTGTTATTTTGGAGCATCATACCATGTTAAAGTTCCATGCAGACTAGAGAGGGTAAAAAGAGAATTGCTTTTCATCTATGGTGTGTGGCACCGACAACTAAAAGAGGGAGTTGCAAATAATTTGGTTAACAGGAGGTTCTATAAATAAATTTTACTCTTAGAAGGTCTTATGGATACATGGGGGGCTATTAACTATTTTTTTTTTCCAAAATAAGAATGAAGTTTGCCATGTAATGGTGGCCAGGCTAGCGGAGGCCGATAGCCGTCAAATTGATGCAACAGTACATTGCGATAGGAATGAGAGAGAGGAGAGTTCGTGTTTAATGGTAAAATAAGAAAGGGTTCTAAAAATTTAAAATTTTTAATTATTCTTCTAAATATCACCTATTTTTATATAAAATCATACATGTAATTTAAATTATTTATCATACTAGCCATATACAGGCGTGCAGGCTGACCAAAGCTCTTCAGGCTAATCAAGGCTCTTCATATAGACTAAGACATGCAGAATAAGACATGCAGGTCGACCAAGGATCTTCAGGCCGACCAAGACTCTTCATGCAAACTAAGGCATGTAGAATAAGGCATGCAAACTAACCAAGACTATTTAGACCGATCAAGGCTTTTCATGTAGACTAAGGCATGCGGATCAAGATAGTCAGGCCAACCAAGACAGTCAAGCTAACTAAGACTCTTCATAAGACTAAGGCATGCAAAATAGGATATAAAGGCCGACCAAGGTTCTTCAAACCAACCAAGGCTCTTCATACAAACTAAGGCATACAGAACAAGGTATGTATGCTGACCAAGGCTCTTCAAGCCGATCTAGGTCCTTCATGTAGACTAAGGCATGCAGATAAAGGCTCTTTAGGCCAACCAAGGCTCTTCATGCACACTAAGGTATGCAGACCAAGGTAGTTAAGCTGATCAAGGTTCTTCATGTAGACTAAGGCATGCAGACCAAGATAGTCAGGTTAACCAAGGCAGTCGATCAACTAAGATAGTCAGGTCGACCAAAGCCCTTCATGCAGACCAAGGCATGAAGACCAAGGCAGTCAGGCCGACCAAGATTTTTCATGCAAATTAACGCATATAGACCAAGGTAGTCATGCTGACTAAGACTCTTCAGGCCGATCAAGGTTCTTCATGTAGACTAAGGAATGCAAACTAAGGCAATCATATCAACCAAGGCTCTTCAAGTCGACCAAAACTCTTCATACAGACTAAGATATATAGAATAGGGCATGCAAGCCATCATGACAGTCAAGCTGACCAAGACTCTTTAAGCTGACCAAGACTTTTCAGGAAACACTCCCTTATCATCAAGGGTTAACTGATGCTCATCTCTATACCCAGATTACTGACAAGTCACATCATATTTCATGACCATTAATCATTACCATATCTTTGTATTTAAGAGGAGCACATACTTAAGTAGCGATCCATGCCACCATCAAGAAAATATGGCAAAACTCTATAAAATGACAAAGTAGCAATTAAAATGGAGTAAACATCCTTGCAATAGAGAAATCTTCTGACAATCTACAGATAAGCCCTATCACTTCTTACCAAATTACTTAGATCACTCCTATATCAAAAATTCCCTGTCTTCTACCTATAAAAAGGAGACTCCCTATGAGCCCCCAAGGCATGCCATTTTTCTTTCTACCTATGCTCCTCATACTATTAGCCTAAGATATTGACTTAAACATCAGAGGGCCCACACCAGAGTTACCTTTGGTTAGGGCTTTTTTATAAATTCAGCCTCTCGAAGAGTCGCCTGTGCCACTTGCTCTAGCACTTTCTCCAGCATCTCTGGCATTCCATGGTTTTTAGCACCAAGAGGAATGGCCTAAAATATTTTGAGTACAAACCAAAGGTAGATTAACAACACCACCTAAACAAGTTTCATCCTGTCATGATTATACTACCACTTCTTGGCCAGTGGAGACCAGGCCAACAATTTGATCCCGTCACCACTAACGGGAGTCTCCTTACCTCCATAGTTGAGTGGAGTTAATGCGAAGCAGTTCAACCTGCTCCTCCAGTAGGCTCCAAACTTGATGGTGGCCATCCAAACTATTCAAGTTACCCTTGTATCGCTCCCTGTAATGCAACCTCCTCTTACGACATCGTAGTTAGACTCGATGCCATAGGTGCTGTCACCATCATTGGAACAATCACAGGCTCCTTCCAAAAATTCGAGGAGGCCTACCCACTATAGTCATCCCAAAAATAAGATGCAACCACCTTGGCTCTTTATTCACTGTAGGTATGATCAGCTGAACAACCATAGCAAGCTAAGTCCTAGGGTGACCAACCCCTAGTTGGGATAGTAAACACCGTCATTGGGGGGTGCCGCAGCAGAGACCCCAATGGTGAGCAAATAATGATGCTAGGAAAAGGCCCCTTCGACCGTATACGGTGCCCCTGGCCATATGTAGACTCCTCCTTGATTGGAGGGGCTATGGTATAAAATAAGGAGGGAGATGTGGTAAAAATTAGGAGGGCACCATTAGTCCCACAACAACCTCAACAAACAACCTCAACAATCGATAAACAGTTATTTGGTTTCTCTAATCAAAATAGTGTTAGCATTTTCACACTACCAAACAAATAGAAAGCATGCAAGTAAACTTTTTTATTATTAAAAGTGACCAAGAGCTATAATGTGGTCATCGCCATAGGCGAGTGACAAAAAAAGGGGGGAGAAGATTGATCATTTCTCGACTTCGGTGCCACCCTTTCTGGTCAAATGACCCATGGAGCTTCACTGCATCAGCACCAAGAAGGTCCCCGAAGCCCCTGCACCTCCCTGTTGGGTCCAACTCCTCTGATGGCTTGGCATCCTTGTTTGCCAACACTAGATCCATCACCTCCATGCATGGCCTGCCTGCTATCGCTTCGACCCTTTGATCGATGAGATCAAATCAAGATCCCCGAGATCCAGTGGAGATCTCCTATAAGCTTAGATCCCAAGAGCTAGGGCAGACCAAATGATGGAGAGCGAACAAACCAAGAGAGGATATGATAACTATATTATATATCTATATAAAAGTATTAATTTAATACTTAAATTATCTTTATTTATTTTAAATTAATACTTTTATATATCTTTTGTAGAAAAGAAGAGTGCCAACATGAAGAGCTCGATTTATGGGCTCAAACGAAATAAGTTTGAACTGAATCGGATCTAAAACGAGCCTAGAATCAATTTTTGAAAAATTAATAAGGGAATTACATGAAGTTTAAGGCAACCGGTCCATGGTAGACCTGTTGCCTAGTCCACAGAATGCTCTGCGGTCCACGGGCAGCCATGACCAGTGATCCATGGCATAGAGCCATGGACCATGATGCTCCGTTTATGCCAAAACTTGCCGGAGATGCCTCCAATCATCGTTGGGACCACCTGCACCGCCTCCGCCTCCCAAAGAAGCACCCGAAAGCCACCAACTCACCATGCTAGTCGCCGTCCCGCATGGCTTTCTCCACATATCCTCCTTTCTACCATGAAACATAACCCTCCACATGGCCTGTTACAATTTACATCAGAGAACCACCGGAAGATGCACAGATCGCCGCCATCCATTTCATCTTCAGTTCGGATCCGGCCAACCCTCGCTCAATCATCCTCCCCACGACCTACTATCATGATCGTGCCATCTCCTCCTTTGTAGCAAGCCGTTCCACCGAGCATCACCAACCCTCCTCCTAGCGACGAGTTCCGGTGACATGCGAGCAAGTCCAGAAAAGTTCGGTGTAGCCCTATTGGTGGCAACGACAGCCCAAGAGGTCTTGGTGGCGGTGCTGTGCAACAGGATCAAACCATCAGGGAAGGAAATAGCATGGATTTTAGAGCAGTCAAAGTATTCAATGGTTTATATTGATTTCCAAGATATGATTGATTTCTGGATCTCCGAACAAGATCTGATGGCAACCAACTAGTTGGTCAAATATTGAGTGGGAGCAGGACTTTGCAGTCTAAGTTAATTAGGATCAGGGATTACTATCTAACTATTAAGTCCTGTAAAATTAAATCTTATCCATTATTTCAATCCTCATGTTTAGTCCCACATCGAAAAATCATGAAAAACTCTCCCCTATTAAACCCTATAAAAAGGCTCATATGCCTCTACCTGGAGAATCAACTCCCAGGAGTCCTTTTAGAGCCTTGGCATAGAAGGAGAGGAAGGGAAGATCATGAACGGCTAAGGAATTCCTGTCTTCGAGGAGTAGATGAGATTTCTGATATTTATATTTTATATTTTTCTATATATAATTAGTGTTTAATTATAATATTTGCTTTTTATGAATAAAATTATTTTTCATTACTTCAAGTAGTATTCTGCATGTCTAGACTATAGTTAGATTTTAGAATTGTCTATGACTACATAAAGACGAGTCACGATCCTAAGATATGATTCATGCTCGGCAAGATAGGCTATGTTCAGAATCTGATTATAGAAAATTTTATTTATATGATTAGAGACTTTGAATAGCCTATGGCTACGTAGGAACGGATCAAGGTCCGTATCTAGCGAGATAGGCTATGCTCGAGGATTGATCATAATTTATTAATTACATATTGAATAAATACTTAATATAATACCAAATACCGAATCGAAATCCAAGACATCTTTTATATTGATTTCCTACTTTGTTTAATTCTTATTCTTAGTATAATCATATTCTTACTCTTTTATCTCTCTAACCAATTAATCTCTAATTAAATAATCCTAAAAGTGAACATAATCCCAACTGATCCCTGAGGATACGTTCCCAACTCACCCTAGCTATAGAGTTGAGTTAGTAAATTATTTTTGACTATCTACAACAGAGATCAAATTTTGGCACGGTTGCTGGAATCATTGGCACGGTTAGTTAACCAAAAAATAAAATAAAATAAAATAAAACAAAACACAAAAATAATTTATTAGGATTTTTTTTAGAGACTTAAACTAACTTGTTTTGACATCTATTTGCACTACATTGCATCTACACAAATCATCTTAAGGGTACTAACCCCTAAATAACATAAGGTGAGGATTTTATTACCCTTTCTTAGCCCACAAATTACCATCCTTATATTGCATTAACCTAAGCCTTTAATTAAAATTAATTATATGTTGGTCCCTAAGGATTTTCGAGCTCACTAGGACAAGGGACTCTGAGAGTTGGACTAGCTTAGAATTAACTAGTTCACTGGTGTCTAAGAAAAGGGGTTTAAGGATAATGTAGCCCTGAAGGAAGGTGACTCTTTAATTGGTTCCATTATCTGACCTAACCAATTTATTTGGTATCTAAGGAAAGCAACGGGGGGATCCCCACCGACCTTACCCTTACCTAGCTAGTGGCTAGTTAGTATCTGACTTCGAAGACTCAAAGGTGACCTCGGAATAGTTAGGAGTTGTCTAGAATTAGGGAACCCTAGGATAGAGAGTCTGTTGATTGCTAACTTGTTTGTAATTAACCTAGAACTTTAATTAACACTTCTTCTCCATCCCTCTCTAGGACTCCTTAGGCTTGCATCTTTAGACCTCTTCTCGGTCTTTCTTCTCTCTTCTCCCCCCTCTTTCTTCTCTAATAAAAAAAATCAAAATCATAAATTGGGGTTAGACCATGGAACATATAGTGAGACCAACTCATCTCGCCAATTAAGGGAGTACTTCATTCCTTCATATACACATATTCTCCATGTATTCAAGCACCTCATATAAAGGCAACCCAATATGAGATTAAGTCCAGTATTATACAAATGCTACCATCCTTCTATGGACTTAGTCAAGAGGACCCATACAAATATCTAAGCGAATTTCTTGAGATATGCTATACTGTTAGAATTCAAAATCTATCTGATAAGGCCCTTAGGTTGAAATTATTTTTCTTCTCAGTTAAGGACAAGGCTAAATATTGGCTATATTCATTAGAGTCCATGACCATTTCAACTTGAGACTAACTACAAAAGAAATTTCTCAAGAAATATTTTTTAATAGGAAAAACAAATCAGATATGGAAAGCCAAACTAGTTTTTTCCAATTGGAAGGGAAGATATTCCATGAAACTTGGGAGAGGCTCAAGGAACTTATTCGCAAGTGTCCATATCACACCATACCCAAATGGCAACTAGTCCATTGCTTTTATGATGGATTGTCAGAAAAGCATAGGCAGATGGTTAATGCATCCTGTGGTGGGACATTCTAGCTCAGGAGTGAGCATGAGGCCTGGCAATTATTTGAGACCCTGAGCGAAAATTTTTTGCACTACATGTCTATCACATCTAGAAAAACTCTTAGGCTAAATCTTAAAAGAGGTGAAGTATATGAAGAAAGCTACTCTGTGACATCCACAGCAAGGTGGATATACTATCCTAGGTTGTGGGTGCACTATCCCAGAAATTTGATCAATTGTTGCAAGTTGGTCACACCTCTTCCCCATGTGCACAATCCCAAGATATTTGTACTATCTGCTCAAGTCCTGCTCATACTATAGGTGATTGTCCAGCAACTCATCAGTTTCTTGAGCTTGTACAGGAACAAGCCCACCCAGCCCAAACGCATACTATTCCTAGACCAGGAAATGACCCATACTCGAATATGTCTAATCCAGGCTAGAGGAATTACCTGAATCTCTAATGGAAACATCAACCCATGGTCAACCCAACTTCTCACAGACCTAATCACCAATGTGATAATACACCATATCCTCAGTTTCATGATGCCCCACAACCATCTCCTAGTCATTATAATTCTAATTTTGAGGAGAAAGTTTTACAGGCTTTGGCTAGACTAGAAACCAACTCTCAAACCCTTGACTCCCATACATAATCTATAGCTAAACTAGAGTCCCGAATTGATCAACTAGCTACAGCCATCTCAATAGGAGGGAGGAAGGGAACCTACCTAGCCAACCTATTAGTAATCCAAAGGGACAATACAGGGCTGAAAGCTCCAACGTTCTTGAACCTTGTCTTGAGCATGCCAAATCTATAATGACCCTAAGAAATGGAAAGATTTTAGAGCAACCACTAAGGATCAATATGTCAACCCAAAACAAACTTGACTTACCTAATGCCAAGGAAGACCCTAAGGAAAGGAATGAACCAATTTTTCCAGCACCTGCAATTAGAGTTCTATATGGAAGTACTCTAGAAAAATACAAGATGGGGGCCAAGATGAATGAAATGCTTGAATTACTTCAATAAGTCCATATCAATCTTTCACTCTTAGATGCCATCAAGCAGGTCTCAACTTATGCTAAATTTTTTAAGGATTTATGCACCCACAAATGTAGATCTTAGGCACACATTCCAAAGAAAGTCCGTCTCACTGAGCAAGCTAGCTTAGTCTTTCAACACACAACTCTACCCAAGCTCAAGGATCCTGGTAGCGCTATCATTTCTTGTGTTATAGGGGGCCTAATCATTAAGAAAGTTTTACTAGACTTAGGAGCAAGTGTCAACCTCCTCCCAGGTTCAATATATAAACTTTTTTGGCTTGGAGTACTAAAGTCCACGTCGGTAACCCTACAACTAGCTGATAGATCTCTTAAGGTACCACTGGGGATAATTAAAGATATATTAGTCAAGATGGATGAATTCTACTTTCTTGTAGACTTTATTGTATTAGATATGGACTCGGAAAGTGACCCTAGCTAAATCCTAATTATTTTAGGCCAACGCTTCCTTGCAATAGCTAATGCTTGTATAAACTGTAGGACAGGAGCCATGGACGTGTCATTTGAGAATAAAAAGCTAAGGTTGAATATATTTAATGCAATCACAGGACCACAAAGTGATAGGTTTGATGAAGTAAATGCGTTAGAGGAACTTGTAGAAGATACCACCCCTATCATGCCCTTGCAAGACCTTTTGCAAGCTTATTTAACCCATTTTAATTTGGACATCTTTGACATAGATGGGTACATGGATAAAGTGAATGCACTATTAGAACTACCCACTTTCACTCCTCCATGGATCATGAAATATGAGCAGATGTCCCCTCCCTCTGATACACCAATAGCTTCCTTATTAGTGATCTTACCTACACTGGAACGAGAGCCACTCCTAGTTATGGATCCTTTCTTCGAACATGATGCAACCCCTGACAAGGAAATCCAACTATAGGTTTACCGAATGAATCCAATGGAAAAACAATTTTGGATCCACCAGTAGACTGCCTAACTAAATTATCATTTCAAGAACCAAGTAATGCAGTCTTTAAATACGATAGCCCTGATGACTTTATTGAGAACCCATCCTACAAATATCTGAATTATATTGGAATAGATAACATGGAGAAGTTGAGTGACTTATTAGATCCACCTTGGTACCATAGTGGGAGCAATTTAGTGTGTCCTCCAATTTTTACCTAGCCCCTACACTAGAACCACCATATACTTTGCACACCATGCCATCTCCTGGTACCTACTATCAGGAGATACATCTTGTAGACATACATAAAAGAAATCTGGTATGGAACATCACTGCCTAGACTTCGTCCAACCATCTACCATGGCTAGGTATACCTAATAATTTAGTGAATGTATCAGCTGATATAATTTAAAAGATCCACTAAGTCTGGCTAAAGACGTTAAACTTTGCACTAGTTGGAAGGTAACCCAACAATCTCATCTTCTTTTTACTATAATTACAGGAAGAATAAGAGCTTGCTACTTCAGGAAGCCCTCTTCAACTCTCCAAGCACACTCACCCCAGGTGTATTCTCTCTTTTTCTATACTTTCTTTCCTACTCCATTGAGGACAATGTTGATTAAGTTGGGGGAGAGAAAAACTTGACTTGGTTAGATCTTCAAGCATGGTTAGACATGATTATGTTAGGTGTATCTAATTACTATCTCGAATTGGAGTTAGATAGGTACCTTAATCAATGATTGATTAATGGTTTAGATAATTCTAGAGATGTTGAGGGATAAATTATTAAAGAAATTCAATAAAGGGTAGGGTTTAGATCATAAATAATTTTATGGAGTAATTTCAAAACCTTTTGATCATTGTTCTCAACGAAAAATCTACTTTATGGGGGTATAAATCAAAAGGTTAAGTATACTGAAGTTTTTCCTTGAAAAAAAAAAGAAAAAGAGTTAGTCCCATTTCATAGCTTTACTTGAACTCTTACTGAGTAACCGGGCTCCTTCGCTTGGGTAAGCATTGTGGTTCACATCAAAAGATAAGAAGGTCGAGAAATATGTTAAGCAATAGTACCTTCCTGAGTAATCGGGCCCTTTCATCTAAGTAAGTATTATGGTTCACATCAAAAGAGAAGAATACTAATACTTAAGAGGCTAGGATATGGCACTATACTTGAAAAAAAGAAAGAAAAAAAGAAGAAAGAAGAAGAAAGGGAAAAACTAGCTGGCAAAAAGGTATTTCACTAGACCCTTGGAAAGCTAGAGGATTCAAAGAGTAAGGTAAAAAGTTGTTGAAAGAAGAACGTTAGAAATTTCTATGGGCTCTACCCAACCACTAATTGGGTTGAATTAATAACCCGATGAAGTATCTCAGTAATGGTCTAGCCAGGTATCAACTACCTTTAGGACTGCCTAAGTTAATATCCAATTCAAGGATAGGTTGATACATATAGTTAATCTACCTACTTTACTCGAGGATGAGCAAAGTTCAAGTTGGGAGGTGTGATAACGATATTATATACCTATATAAAAGCATTAATTAAATATTTAAATTATTTTATTTATTTTGAATTAATATTTTTATATATTTTTTGTAGAAAAGAAGAGTGTCAATGCAAAGAGCTCAATTTATAGGTTCAAATGAAACAAGTTTGAAATGAATCAGATCTAAAATGAGTCCATAATCGATTTTTGAAAAATTAATAAGGAAATTACACGATGTTTAAAGCAGCCGGTCCATGGTAGACTGGTTGCCTGGTCCATAGAATGCCCTGTGGTCCATGGGCAGCCATGACTAGTGGTCCATGGCACAGAGCCATGGACCATGATGCTCTATTTGCACCGGAACTTGCTGGAGACGCCTCTCATCATCGTCGGAACCACCTGCACCGCCTCCACCACCTGGAGAAGCACCCAAAGCCACCAGCTCACCATGCCAGCCGCCATCCCGCACGGCTTTCTCCACATCTCCTCCTCTTTGCAATGAAACAGACCCCTCCACATGGCCTGTTACTATTCACATCGGAGAACCACCGGAAGATGCATAGATCGCCGCCATCCATTTCACCTCCGGTTTGGATCTGGCCAACCCTCGCTCAATCCTCCTCCCCACGGCCTACTATCATGACCGTGCCATCTCCTCCTCTATAGCAGGCCATTTCACCGAGCATCACTAACCCTCCTCCTGGTGGCGAGTTTCGGAGGCATGTGGGCAAGTCCAGCGAAGTCTAGTGTAGTTCCCATTGGTGGCGACAACAATCCAAGAGGTCTTGGCAATGGTGCTGGGCAACAGGATCAAACCATCAGGGAGGGAAATAGCATGGATCTCAGAGCAGTCAAAGCATTCAATTGTTCATGTTGATTTCCAACATACGACCGATTTCTGGACCTCCGATCAAGATCCGATGGCAACCAACCAGCTGGTCAAACATTGAGTGGGAGAAGGACTCTGCAGTCTAAGTTAATTGGGATCTAGGTTTACCATCTAACCATTGAGTCTTATAAAATTAAATCTTAGCCATTATTTCAGTCCTCATATTTAGTCCCACATCGAAAAACCATGAAAACCTCTCTCTTGTTAAACCCTATAAAAAGGCTCCTATACCTCTATCTGGGGAATCAACTCCTGTAGTTCCTCTAGAGCCTTGGCATAGAAGGAGAGGAAGGGAAGAGCATGGGCAGCTAAGGAATTCCTGTCTTCGGGAAGTAAATGAGGTTTCTGGTATTTATCTTTTATATTTTTCTTTATATAATTAGTGCTTGATTGTAATGTTTGCTTTTCATGAATAAAATTATTTTTTATTACTTTAAGTAGTATTATGCATATCTAGACTATAGTTAGATTTTAGAATAGTCTATGACTATGTAGAGACGAGTCATGATCCTAGGATATGATTCGTGCTCAGCGAGATAAGCTATGCTCAGAATCTGATTATAGAAAATTTTATTTATATGATTAGAGACTTTGAATAGCCTATGGCTATGTAAAAGCGGATCAAGGTCCGTATCCAGCGAGATAGGCTATGCTCAGGGATCGATCATAATTTACTAATTACATTTTGAATAAATACTTAATATAATACCAAATACCGAATCGAAATCCAAGACATCTTTCATATTGATTTCCTGCTTTGTTTATTTCTTGTTCTTGGTATAATCATATTCTTACTCTTTTATCTCTCTAACCTAATTAATCTCTAATTAAATAATCCATAAAAATGAACATAACCCCAACTGATCTCTGAGGATACGATCCCAACTCATCCTAGCTATAGAGTTGAGTTGATAAATTATTTTTGACCACCTACGATAACGATCAGGATACAATACTTGAACTCCTTAGGTGCTACATCGTCGAAGCCATTGGAGTCAATCCACCAAGCTCCACAAAGTGAAAGAATCAACACTCCATCTATTTCCCTTCAATTGTTCTAGCTGCCAACCCTTCGTCATATTTGTCTATGCCCTCTTCAAATGATGGCACTAGCCCCCTAGGTCCTCAACCATGGAATGATATCCTCAGCAATCCCCTCGGCCATGAAAAGGCCTCGATGATGTTAGTCCCCATGAGTCCTTGGCCAAGGAACGATGTCCTCGATGATCCCCTCGACCATGAAAAGGCCACGATGGTGCTAGCCCCTTGGGTCCTTGACCACGGAACGACGTCCTTGGCGATCCCCTCGACCATGAAAAGGCCCTGACCATGCTAGCCTCCTGGGTCCTCGACCATGGAACGATGTCCTCAGCCTCTCCTCCGGTTGGATTGGCATCCACAGAGAAGATCTCGCCTTGGCCTCCTTCAATCGATCAACACCCATAGAGAAGATCTTGTCTCAGCCTCCTTTGGTCAGATCGGTACCCACAGAGAAGATCTTGCCTCAGCCTTCTCTAGTCGAATTAGTGTTCACTAGAAGAAGGCCCCCTGGCTCGGCTCTGATCGATGTCCACAAGAAGATCCCTTTAGCTTAGTGGCTCTAGATGACCCCTCCTCTGACTCACCTCCAACTAGATTGATGACCACCTCAGCCTCTCCTCCGGTTAGATCGGCGATAACCATGGCCTCTTCTTTGGCTCATTTTTAATTGGTCAGAAAACGATGAAAAATAGATAAGGAGGCTGGATTATTCGAGGAGCTAAAAGATTATAAAAAAAGGGAGGCATGACTGGAAAAACCTTTAGTGGAGCAAGATCTAGACCCTTTATAATAGGCTGACACACAAACCATTGTTAGAAAATTGGCTCCAGCCAGTGTACATGCAGTGGTTGAGATCAAGCAGTCAAGGTTGAGCCTTTGAACTCAAGGCCAAGGTAAAAGTTGAGGTGGAGATCGATCTTCCAAAGCTAACCGTCCATAAAGCTGAGCCTCCAAAGAGCCTGAGCTCCAAAGAAATCAAGCTCTAACAATTTTTTATGGTAGGAGGCATTAAAGCCATATGTCACTATCCTTTATTACAGATCTGTAGGTCTATAAAAAGCCACAAAAAATCAACCTATGGCAAGGGTGATAATAGTCTTTATTAGGGGACAACTCGATCGTGAATCAAGAAGCTTGATGGGACTCTACTACCCAGACTATATACTTCCTGCCATCCATCAATAATTTAACCCTCTCCATTTTTTAATGAAAAAACTCCTGATTAGATGGTGTATATATTTTGACCGACTAGAAGGACATTGAAGAAAAGGCCACTCAGTAGCCCTTGGCTCCAAGTGACCTTTGATCGGAAAGAGCCTAAAAGCCATTCAGCATCCATGATTCCAAGTGACCTTTAATCGATTAGAGCTTAAAAGCCATTCAGCACCCATGCTCTAAGTGACCTTTGATCAGTCAGAGTCTAAAGGCTATTCAACAACCATGGTTTTAAGTGATCTTTGATCGGTCAAAGCCCAAAGGCTATTCAGCACCCGTAGCTCTAAATGATCTTTGATTGGTCAGAGCCCAAGGTGACTCAATATCCATAGCTCTAAATAACTTTTGATCGGTTAAAGTCTCAAGGCCTCATAATGGCCTTTAAGCCCCAACGGGCTCTGTTTGGCTCATCAAAAGAACCTTTGATTAGCCTTGACTCCATATCCTTAACATCCTTTGAATGCATACTCCCATAGCCTGACCAAAGCTTGGACTAGGAAATAGAGGGATATGTGTTGGAAAGAATTTTGCTTGAACCAAAGATATGGAGCCCAAGTCAAATAAGCCCGGTCGGTTAGCCCTATTACATGCTCTCTGATCATTCGGACGAGATCATTGATCAGCCAAAGGTTTCTTTTTCGGCTCCAATATTACTAGATACTTATGAACCGACTACGGCATACATATTAATACAGTCAGGCTAACCAAGGCTTTTCATGCAGATTAAGGTATGCAGACCAAGATAGTCAAGCCGATCAAGGCTCTTTATGCAGATTAAGGTATACAGACTAAGGTGTCAAGCCGATCAAGGCTCTTTACGCCGATCAAAGCTCTTTATACAAAGGCATATAGAATAAGACATGTAGGCCGACCAAGGCTCTTCAGGTAGACTAACACATGTAGAATAAGGTATGCAGGCTAATTAAGACTTTTCAGGCCAACCAAGGCTCTTCACGTAGACTAAGGCATGCAGAATAAGGCAGTATATTGACTAAGGCTTTTCAACATACTAAGACATGCAGACTAAGGTAGTCAGGCCAATCAAGCCAATCGGGTCGATCAAGACTCTTCATGCAGACTAAGACATATAGACCAAGGCAATCAGGCCGACCAAGGCTTTTAAGCCGATCAAGGCTTTTCATATAGACTAAGGCATGCAGACTAAAACAGTTAGGCCGAACAAGGTTCTTCATGCAGATTAAAGCATGCAAACCAAGACAATTAGGCTGATCAAGGCTCTTCATATAGACTAAGGCAGTAGGCTAACCAAGGCAGTTTGGCTGACTAAGGCTCTTCAAGCCGACCAAGGCTCTTCAAGTCAATCAAGCCTCTTTAGGAAACACTTCCTTAGTCATCTAAGGATTAACTGATGCTCATCTCTACATCCAGATTACCTGATAAATCACATCATTCTCATGACCACTAATCATTGTCATATTTTGCATTTAAGTGGAGTACATGCTTGAGTAGCAATCCATACCACTATTTGAAAAGCATGGTAGAACTCCACACAATGATAAAGCAACAATTAAAATAGAGTAGATGTCCTTGCATGCTGGAAATCTCTTAACAATCTACTAATAAGCCCTATCTCTTCTTACCAAATTTATTCTGATCTCTCTCATACCCAAAATGCCATGTCTTTTACTTATAAAAAGGGGGCTTCCAGTACATCATTTTTTTCTTTGTCTATGCTTTTCAATATTATTAGCTTAGAAACTAACTTGAGTATAGAGTATCCATGTTGGAGTGTTCATACCAGAGTCACTTCCAGTCTGGATCTTTTTGCAGCTACGGCTCCCTGGAGATTAGTCTATGCCACCTACTCTAGCATTTTCAACAGATAAATTTTAGTACCAATAATATATATATATAGTGTTAGATGCCTTTTTTTTTTTTTAATTACTTTTTATATTTATCAAGAAAAGAGCTTATTTTTTAGAGAGAGGGCCACGGAAATAGTGTAAATAAATTTGATTCCAGCTTCTATTTTTAATTTTTATAGGCGCCCATCTGGCGCGAAAATACTTGATCTAGAGTCACGGATGGTATGGTGACCATAGCCGACTTCCACGTTCTCACCTTCGGTAACTCTAACCATCCCGTATTGCTCCGCTTTACTGCCAACGGCCCCCACTGCGTGCCCCTCCATCACGTGCAACCATCACATGGGTCCACATCCTAATGGGACACGTGGCTCCACGTGGCCAGCCGCACGAAGTTTTCATACAGCCACGCCAGCTAATGATGGCACCGCCAATCACGTCCCAGGTCAAATAGAAACGTGCAATTTAACGAAACCAATCAGCCCTCCCACCTCGTAACCCTAGACGTTGATTCGATTCTTATAACCGAATGAGCCCAATATCATCGCCCAGCATGTCCATGCCATAGCGCATAATTCTATTGGTTAAATACAATTGGGTTCACTTTGAACACCAATGATTTCATGACACGCTGGGAAGGAATCGCGGGCTGAAATTAGGCTGCGGAGCACTTTCATGTCGAGACGAAAAGGGATCCAGCGAAGCGGACGCTGAAACCGACCAAAGCCGTCCGATCATGATCGATCGCGTTGAGATCGGAAGAGACGAGCGGCGTGGATCGGTTGGACACCGACCATGGGGGACGGTGGGGCCTATAAATAGCAGGAGGGGGGAGGGAGGCTTCCATCGCTGTTCTCAATTGTGGGGGCTTTTTCGTCTTCCTATTCGCTCGGTCGCTCGCTCGCTCGCTCGCTCGCTCTCTTGAAGGCCGCGCAGAAAGCAAGGGGAGAGAACAGGAGAGAGAGGTGGTCGAGGAGGAGGACAGGATTTCGATTTCTAGGGTTTTTCTCTGCTCGGATCCAGGTTTTGTATTGGATTTTGGTAGCGTTTCTGTTGATTTTTTGTTGTTTTTTTCCATCTTTTCTCTCGATTTCGCTGTCTATGATTTGATTTCTTGGTCCCGATCTTTATATAGGGTTTTCTTCGAGCTGGCTCGGTTGGAGCTAGGGCTTGATTTTACGGGCATTGTTTTGGTTGGGGGTCTTGCTTCTTGCTAGCCCTAGCGGGGAGTTCGTGGTTGGAGTATGATTTAGGGCTAGGGTTTTGATTCTTGTACCCTGCTTTTGAGGGGTTGCATGTTGGGGGAGGTTTAGGGTTTTGAGTTTCTTGTTTTGGAGGAAGATTTTGGATTGGATTCCTCTGTTTCTGTGATCTAGGGTTTGGAGGTCCATTGAGGGAGGGAAGAGTCTGGTCGAATTTAGGGTTCGATGTTGTTTGTAAGGCAATGTTTGATGTTTCTTGATAATGAATTTGGTTTAACTGCTGTGTTAATCGCGTGTTTTTTATTCCGTGATAGCAGATAGATTCAAGAAACCCTGTCCGGCTCCTCGCTGAATCATAATTTAATCCTGTATCGACACTAAACTAGGTATAACAAAGTTCGAAAAAAAAAAAGGAAGTAAAGCAAGGATTTGAAACAATTGATTTGGTGGGAAACAATTGATTTGGTGGGAAAATTTGAATTGTAACTCAACGTGAACGATTAATTTCGGCACCTATCTGGAACTTATACTGCAAGACATTAACTAACTGTACCCTGGATGCACTTAGGGAACTGAATAATGGTGGCGTGGTCGGCGTGTCTATATTTGGTGGATTGACCTTATGGCACCGACAGTTCTTTTAGAGTACACTAAAGAAAAGAAGCTGAAGAAAAGTTCACAGGATCTTTCATTCACAATGATGGGGAAATCTCATAAGTTCTCAAAAGGACATTCTGCTGGTTTTGTCCCAGACTATCGTCATGCTGTGGATACAATGGGCGAGTCAGAAGGGTTTGGTAGCTCAGGGCGGGCCGACTCAGAGGACTCCTGCGCCCCAAAAAGGAAGTGTATAAGATTAAATATGGACAGAAACGATCACTTTAATGCCCCTCTGCAAGTCATTTTTTGTCCAAGATGTCTAGTTCAGAGAGAAAGGATTTGGAAATGAGACTGAGGTCAGAGCTTGAGCAGATTCAAAATTTTCAGAAGAAAATACTTTCGAGGTGTGTGAACAGTGGCGGTGTTGCCCTATCATCCTCTACTGGCGGGCACGGGAAGAAACGGGATCCTCTGGGGCAGAATGGTTCCCAGGTGAAACGTGGGCTTTCAGGAAGGTTTGAGTCCACGAAACAGGCTCCACATTTTGTTAACAATTCAGATGCAATGCTGATAAAACAATGTGAGGCACTCCTCAAGCGCTTAATGTCGCACCAGTATGGTTGGGTCTTCAATACTCCTGTTGATCCGCTGAAGTTGAAGATACCTGATTATTACAATGTTATTAAATATCCGATGGATTTGGGAACTATTAAGTCTAAAATAGTTTCGGGTGCTTACTCCAGTCCATCAGATTTCGTTGCAGATGTGAGGCTTACCTTTGACAATGCTATGACATATAACCCTCCTGGTAATGATGTTCATATCATGGCAGAAACCTTGAGCAAATTCTTTGAAACAAGATGGAAGACTATTGAAAAGAAGCTGGCTGCGGCTAATGCTCACATTAAACCGGAAACAGATGCTCCTAATTTGGAGATGCAGTCAAAGAAGCGGAAAGCCCCTGCTATGAACCATAACATTGTTGTGCTAGAGAATGTGAAGCCAAAGATGACAGTGGAGGAGAGACAGGTTCTAAGTAGGCGTCTAGAGTCCATGCTGGGGGATTTACCAGAGCACATTGTTGATTTTCTGAGGCAGCACAGTGACAATGGAAATCAGACCAATGAAGAGGAGATAGAAATCGATATTGATTCTTTTAGTGATGATACATTTTTGGAGTTACGGAAGCTTTTGGATGATGACTTGCGGGATAAACAGACAAGACAGCAGGCAAAAGCTGAGCCATGTGACTTAGATGTATTCCATTTCATTCAAGCTCTTAGATTTTGGTTTCTTACATTTCTGAGTATCTATGCTAATTTTTTTTTTCTTTTTTCAGATTTTGAATGAATCTGGCCTCAGCAATTCATCGATGCATCCTTGCAAAGGTTCACCTTCTTGGTTCATGTTGATTCTTTTTGGAAGAATAGATATATATGCATCAAATAAGACACTGAAACTTTTCTTTCATCTTGTTTGCACATAGGCAATGAGCCTGCTGATGAGGATGTAGATATTGGTGGCAATGATCCTCCCATCTCAAGCTATCCTCCAGTGGAGATCGAAAAAGATACACATCTCAGAAATAGCAAGTACAGCAGTTCAAGCAGTTCCAGTAGTGATTCTAGTTCTTCTTCCAGTGGTCTGTGTTTGTTTCTGTGGCTAATGTTCACCTTTTGTTTCTTGCTTTTACATCATTGTTTATACATTGCTTCCAGGGTTGATCCATTTTTCTGTAGCTCTTTTTCTTATACCTTTTGAGATATTCATTCATCTTGGTACTAATTCATTCCACCAAACACCGGCACCACTTGCAATGCTAATTCTTATTGTTTACTTAGACGCATATTTCTAGGGCACGAGAGGTATGCATGATTGTGATGACTTCATGCCATTTGCTAAATAATATTTGATCATGCTCTGTGCTTAAATGGTTGTTTTAGTTTTTGAAATCCTTAATATTGTCTGGTTGTAGTACTGTTCAACATTCTCTATGCCTTTATTGAATGGAGTGTGTTACATTAGACGTAACTTCCCTCTTATATACTTGAATATAGCATGTTCAGTGCACATGGGGACAGAGAGAAAAATATGCGAAGAAATGATTCTATAATAAAGAATACTTCTTTTGATTTTATGAATTATGGATGCTAATGATTGAGAGCTGCATTTGGACTCCATGATTAGCTTGATTTGCAGGATTTGACCATCTCAGACAACAATTTGTCTGAGAGAATATTTGATAAAAGGATATCTTCACCATTATTAGAAAAAATAATTGTTTGAACTACTGGACTTTGGCAAAAGAGTAGAATATGAGTGGATTCAATTTTGAATGAGCTATATGGGAAGGCTATGTTTTGAGTTTTGAGGGGAACTGTTGGAGAGTTTTCTGCAAAACTTTTGAAAACTCTAAAAAAATGGTATGTAGGACTTCTAGTTGTTAGGGATAGAGTTGAGAAAAATTGCATGGGATGATTCCCGAGAGAGAGGCTGTAGAAGACTCCTAGAAAGCTGAATGAGTAAAAAAGAGAGGATGTACTTTTTATTTTTCGTAATATGTTATGTTTCTTTTTTAGTAAAATTTATCATGTAAGTTAGTGGATTTTCAATCTAGGGGCAAATTTGATAGACCCAAAGCCCCCATATGCTCCATGTAGTATAACATATATTTGTATAAACTTTAGTATATAATTTCTGAATTTATAGATGATACAACTATTGTCTGTTTTATTGTGTGGGTAATATGTGAAGATATCTAATGAATGTTAGATGCGTGTTTTTCAAGTTACATGTACCAAGAATAAGTTGCCTTAAATCTTAAGTTTCTCTATTTCTTTTAATTTGTGAAGGGCCTCTGTGCTGTATTTTAAGCAGGATTTTATGAGGTCATATGAGGTGTTGGCAGCCTTTCCATAGTTCTTATTAAATGGTAGCCCGCTGTGTAAAATTTTAGATGTTCATGACTGGATGTCATGGTGTTCAAGGATTGTTATGTTCTGTCCCCTCTATGATTCATATGTGTACGAGTCTAACTCACCAGCTTTATGCTTTAGTTTGATGAACCTTTTTTCTAGGTTATTGATTCGAATTTATATGTTGGTTCCTTGTTTGAGAAGACACTGTTCTCATATTATTGTGAATTGCATGTTCTTGAAGGCACAAATTTATAAAGGGAATGGCCTGCTTGGTTAAAAAATTGTTTGTCTGTTTTTCATAGTCATAAAGAGATGCAGGGTTGGATGGTTGAGGTTCTAAGCAAGATATTTGATTTGGTACTTGTAACTGGTTTGTTTGAGTTTTTCAAAAGAAGAAAGATAATATACATATATATATATATATTCTATTTATTAGTGGCACTATTTGTGATCAGTCTGTTGGGAATGCTGGAGTTGGATTTGCTCTTTCCATGAAATGTAATTTTGTTTGGGAGGCCAGAATGTGCTTTCATTGCTTACTAAACTGAGACTTGACTGAAATTTTTATGTGAAATTGCGGTGCGTGAGTTTAGGCATCCTATGGACAAGTTCATATTATTTTCAAGAACAAAACACATTCTTATGAACAAAACACTTGGATTCTGTTAGACTTATAGTTTAGCCAGTTAGTTCTTGTCAATATATCATCATTTCATATCTATACTACTAGCTACCTGCTTTTGTTTTAAATTTTAATGCAAAAGTATTGCAGTTGCAACTCAATTTGTGAACATTGACTACTAACTTCAAATTTTGAATTTTTCTTCCTAACTAAATGCATTAGCTATTACATGATTCAATTTTCTTGTATTTTCCTACTCAAATATTGTTGGCACATGTCATAGAACTGTTTTGAGTTTTTTAAATGTGATCTATACATTCAAGACCTTGGATTTGTTGAAGGAAGACTTATCAACACACAGAACTTTGGTCTCTTGAATCCTTAACGATGGAAGCAAATTTGTGAAGTTGCCTGTAGTAAAAAGATTGGATTGCAAGGTGTTGGAAAGTCCATTCGCAGGATGATGTTTACTATATCTCTTAGAATAAACAACCTCTAAAAATATCTGTTGCTTTTTCCATGATTTGCTATTCCTTTGTGTCTCTCCTTTTTAGTTGGTTATCCAGAAGGTTGCTAACTTAACATGCAAGTTAAAATTTGACTAGATTAATCTAGCAAATGAAAAAAATCTGCTATAGATTCTAAGAATTTCCATAAGAATAACAATCGTAAAATGACAGGTCAAGATCATAACCATAGTGTCAAGTTTCCCTTAAACTCTGAAAAACAAAACCAAAAACTAAACACTTCGGTTTTAGCAGGAGCCTTAAAACGGGCACAATTTTTGGGGTTTCAGTTGAAATTGATTTGTGGGAAGAAATTAAGTGTAACAATAGGCTATATTTGCTATTTTTGCCATTTCTTTATTTCTTTGATAGCCATGAAACATTTTTCTCTAGAAGATTTTATGATGTTTGAGGATATTGGTTTTCCTTGAGGTTGAAAAGAGAGAAATCTTTACCAGAGTTCCTTGACGTGCTCATCATCAGGACATTGGTTACTGTAATAGAATGGAACCAGTTTTTATTAGCTACACTGGAAATGTGCTTTTTGTTGTAGGTTTATCCATGTATTGACGGAAGATGGTATTGGCTATTTGTTTTGTGACACACGATGTGCATGGTTTTCGGGTTCTTCACATTTATATGGTTACTTGGTTTAGTTTAATTACCATTAGAAGAGTTTATCAGTGACTACTTGTAAAATCTAGTAATATTTATTTTTTTCAAAAATTTCAAAATGATTGTCATTCTGATTTTGAAGTCCTAGAATATGTCAGGAGTTAACTTGTTATCCTAAAAGTTGGGGTCTGAACAGTGGTTAAAATCCTATATGGTTTAGGACACATGCACTCCCCTTTTTTAGAAGGGTTTTCTGTTTACAGATTCTTCATTTATCACCATGGTAAAAAAATATTAATGAAAAAATAAAAGAGGATGGAGTGGTCAGACCATGGAATAAGTCCTTTTTGTTTATGTCCATCATGTACATTAAATGAGACCAATTTAATAATTCTAGAATAGGTACCTCTTACCCTTTCTCATTACCCTGTAAGAAAAAAGAAAAAAAAAATCCTATGGTCCAAATAACCTATAAAAAACTTCAGAAATTGTAAGCTTGAACTGGTTTAATTTGATTGCACTAAATTATAAATGGCTTTGAAACTGAATTTTTCAGGACATGTAATGCAGCATACTTTAGTTTAGAGGTCAATATCATTTTGACTGGTGTATTGTGCTGCATACTTTAAATCTTGAGACAAAGTATTATTGTTGTATTTCATTGAATCCATGTAGTTGGTGCATTTTCATTGATGATTTGTTAATTTGGTAAAGCCATCCTTAGTGGGCGGTAGTTTATCTTTCCACCATTATTTTCCTTAATCCTTTGTTTGGTATGAAGGATGGATTATAGAAGGATGATGGATAGGATGGATTATAGAAGGATGATGGATAGAATAGGAAGGATGGATGAGAGAGAGGATGGATGGATATATAGAGCAGGATGGATGGATGGAGAGGATGGATTGGTTTTCCATCTATCCTTTAATATGTAGATCCATCCATCCTCTCATATGTTTGGTGAAATATGAAAGGATGGATGGGAATGATTTTCTGTTTGGTATCGCAGGAATGAAAGGGATGATGGACGGTACTTGTATGATATTTTTATTAAACTATCCTTTAATAAAAAAATTATTATTATCAATTTATAATACTTATTTATATTAAAGAAGTATACAAATTTATAATCTTTATGATTTATAATTATGTAAAAAATTATTTAAAATTTTAATTTTGATTTAATTTAACTAAATAAATGATTTTATAAATTAATTTATTTTTATATTAATTATATAAATAAATAATTATTTTATAATTTAATTTAAATATTTAATTATTTTTATATAAATAGTTAATTGAAAATAGTAGATATAAATTAAAAAACAGAAGACAATTTTAATTATTTAATTATAATCTAGAAATTTATGTGCTTAAATTAAAATAATTATTAATTAAATTTAATAGTATGGATAAAATAAAAATATATGCAAATAATATGAATGAAGAAATGAAGTATTGTAGTTTTATTAAAAAAAAATTAATGAGGGGTAATTTGTCATTTCAAAAATTCACCTCTCATTCTCTATCCATCCTCCGTCCTTCCAATTTGAGAGGATACAAAAAGGTGGGCCCGAATGGATGGCAATCTTTACTTTTCATCCATCCTAAAATTTTTTGAACCAAATGATGGAAGAGGCCATCCATCCTCTCTTTCATGACCCCGACCAAACATGGTAAGGTTTTTAGCAATTTGAAAAAGTTTTCATATTATCTGTGTTCATTGAATCCGATGTTAGTTTGGGATAGCCATCCATAGTGAAGTGGTAATATTCCATTCACCATTATCTTCCTTAAGGTTTTTAAACCATTTGAAAAAGGTTTCATTACTACCAAAAACATGGATTTTGGTTGGGATACAAGTTGTTCAAACTTAGCCTAATACCATTGTAGACTTGAAAAGTTGCTATTGCTTCAGGCTTATTTTTAACACACTACACTCAAATGAAGCTAGTGGCCGTGGACTGGTCCAAAATCATTAACAACCCCGGTTGTATCTCAAGCAATTGCTTTGTGGAAGAGGGACAATTATATTCCTTCTAAAGGCTCTCTAATCAGTTACATGTTGCAGGAAGAACAAGGTGTTACTTCTCACAGAGTTTCATATGAGAACCCTTGTTACTTTGTTACTGCTTTTTTGTTCTTCTTTATTGAAATCTGGAAGGACACCATTACAACATTACAGGATTTATGTTCATTTTCTAATGAGATGAGATTGTGCGAGTGGCTGAAAAAGTTCAATTCAATGTCATTGGACATGACTGAGTGTTATAACAATGTAACTTGTATTTTCTTTAAATGGGGAAAGGGACCTTTTGAAAGGAAAAAAATTACCAAGTGAAATGTTTGTCAAGTCCCCTTTTTTGGGGTGAAAAAGGGAGGTTACTGCACTCTTTGAAACATACATACCCCATCCTCCAATGGTCAACCCTCACCAACTGAACAAGACGAGGGGGATAATTCTCCACTTAAAAATGAGTATGTTTGTTTACTAGTCCAGAATTAGCCAAGCCAATCAGTTGGCTGGGTCCCTTCTTTATGCATGTCTGATACCTTGAAAAGAAGTAGATTGCTGCGACTGCCCAAATGTTTAAATTCTATAAGTCAAGGATGTGAACACGTTATTGGCACTGACTAATTATTGTTCCACTCTGACATTTGATGAGTCACCTTAAAGTTATAAATTGATCACCCATAGCTGTTCAACAGCATAAGCCCCTCTCCATTCTGCTACAAGTTTCACCTTTGGAATGAAAACCCAGAATGGGAATACTGACTTGGGTGCAATGGTTGATCCCCATGTTTCAGGAATTATGATATCTACCCACAATCATGGATCTCTCTTCCATTAATCATCAAAATCAATTTTAGGAACACCATGGGAAGGGAAAGGAAAGAGTATAATGGTTGGGAGTGGCCTACTGGGCCCATAGATGCCTAGTGCTTGTCAGTGCCAAGATAAACTCATTGGGTATTTACCTTCATGTCTTAGCCAAGAGGCTGTTTCAAGGCCAAAGCAGCCAAATGTTAGGTGACATGACTTTTCCATTAAGGCCAAGTCCTTAAACAACACAAGTACTATTGTAATGGTTCTTTGAAGGTAACAGCGGTATACTGATGATGGTGATGATGATTATCCTATTAATTCAGGGCTAGGGCTTCTCTACTTGGTTGTTAGTTTTAAATACACCAATTCATGGAGTGGATAAAGGCCTATAATATGAGGAAAGTTTTAATGGGAATGATGCATTATGAATTTCTAATAATGATTAGGGGTGACTAAATTCAATTTGTCAAGCACTATAGAACCTAAAGGTTATGGTTTCCAAGAATGGTGCAATGCTTGCGATCGAAGGTAAATGGGTTGGAAGAACTTTGATGGTTTAAGGGTAGTCATTAAGGTGGACTGGCATATTAGTGGAAAGTGGAAGGTGGTTCTCTATCTTTGAAGATAGGAGTTTTGCAGGCAAACAAGTGATGGCTGTTAAAGCAAAGCTTTGTGTGTCTTTCACTGGTTATTAGAGGCTAATGAGCTTTTATGAGGTCATGCATGTCTGTTGTTATGTATGTTGAAGCTAACTGGAATCTGGAATGTAGTCTCATTTAAAGAAAAATGGCAGAATTCTGGTGTTGAGGAAAATACAGCTTCTTTGGTTGAAGTGGATGGGATTTCAAGAGCTTATGTCAGCTTTAGTAAAGACTTGCATATAATTTAACCAAACTTCTGCAAGTCTTTTTTTCTTTAAATTTTTGAATCACCTAGAGAAAGCCTTAAGGGGGGGAATGTGCCAGCTTATCAAGGTGGTAAAGTGCTTGGCAGTTGGACCAAATGATCTGGGATCAAATCTTCCCTTCATCAAGGTTTGAGAGGCTAAGGGTATTTGGGGGAGGGCTACCCCTGTTGCAGAGTTTATTGCATACAGGCCCCTTGTATGTGTGTGTGTGTGTGTGAGAGAGAGAGAGAGAGAGAGAGACTTAGAGAGAGAGCTTAGAGGACTGATGTCACATGTCAACATTGCTGGGTCTGCATTGCATTGATATAATGGCCCAAATTTTGTGGGGACAATGAGCACATTAGGATGGCGTGTCCAGTTTGGTTTGATGGTCTCAATTATAGATATTGTTTCATTTATGTAGTGAATTTTGATGCCTGTAAATGTTGACAACTGTTGGAAGTCTCTTTCCTGTGTCAATATGGGCTTCCAATGCTTAATGATCAATGAAATGGTCAGCCATGGTGCATATACATTGTCCATTATGGCTAGCATTTGAGTTTGGTCCCCACCTCATGTATTGCAGGAGTATCATTTGAGTTGTGTGAACATATTTGTCCTCGCTTCAGTTTATCAATATTTGACTGATATGGTCTCTGTAGACCCTTTCAGTTCCAAGCAAAGATATGCTGGCCCTATTGAAAATTTGAACAAAAGGGTGAAAGCAATTAAGACATCATTCATAATGTTTCGTCATCCAATTAGTGTTAGGTTATATGATTCTCGAGTCATCAGACATTAAGGCATGTGCCAAGGCCGCCTCTGAAGTTGGTTTCTGATGGTGCGTGCATTTATTCTTCTTCATTTTAATGTTCAAGTAGCACTATTTCTATATGATTGAAAAGCAAAAAACTAATATTTGAGTAATTTTTGCATGGTAGATGCGTACGTAGTTTGTGGCTGCTGAACATGGTTGCATAATGCATGCATTCTTCATTTTTTTTAGCAGGGAAACCATCTTGGTTTGTTTTTTTATATTTTTCCTGTTTTATTTTTATTTTTTGATGTTCAAAGTTTGATAGGTTTAATGATTTATGGAACATGAAAATTTTGAATGAGAGGCTTGTTATGCTGTTATAGGAGCCCATTGCATACATGCACCCTGAGTTATTTTTAGTCCTAATTCACTGTCTAGAAAATAATTACACCAAATCATTGTTCATCCTTATTCTTCTTATGATTGATTGGTCTGATTCATTAGTTAAGGAATGAATTAAAAAGTATTGCTTGTTTGTAGTATCTACCGGTAATTTACCGATAGTTGAGTTTTGAACAAGTTTGTTTATTATTGTTGCAGAGATGATCTGTTAAATTTCTCACCTTCTTCTGCGGTTATATTTTTGTTCATGTAATAGTTTTTTTGGCTTTGTACATAATAAGTCAAGTTATTTATTTTTTTCAACAGATTCAGACTCTGGTAGTTCCTCAGAAAGTGAATCAGATGATAGGGTTGCTAGTCCTGCAAAGACTGCAAAGGTATATGCTACTTTACCTCATGGTATTTTATTTCATCAGCACGTACCTTTTCTAATCCAACCAGCCCCCATGGGGGTGCTCCTCCACATATGGTCTTTGTAAATTGTTCTTTCTGGCTCCATCCTTTTTTGACTCTATTAGAACTAAATTTGCATTGCTGTTGTTTCATTTTCTGTTCAGGAACATGCAAGAACTGAGGCAACGCTGGACCAAGAAAAAAGTGAGATAATGAATCCTCTTGATGTAAACGGTAAGTATTCAAGCTTGTGATACGGTTTGAGAAAAACTATATTGTCTTGTGTTTTATTCTTTGGTTTCTAATCTTGCATTATTGGTTACATACAGGACCTGTTAATGGGATGGATCACCCAGAACAGGATGCTGGCCCTGAACTACCAGTGGAGGCAGATGGGCATCGAGAGGGTAAGCATGAATTTCCAAGAAGAAACATGTGAGACTTTAAAGGGATCCTGAGCATTTAATTTGGATGGATCTGCTTTTAATTTCCCTATGAAAATTTTAGGGGAGAATGCTCCATCAGAGAGGCAGGTCTCCCCAGAAAAGCTTTATCGAGCAGCTTTACTGAGGAGTCGCTTTGCTGATACAATTCTCAAAGCTCGTGAGAAAACATTGGGTCAGGTTGGTTATGCTCAAGTGACTAATCTATTGCAATAAAATCTTCTTTCATTCAAGTTATTTTACCATATCGTTGACTGGTAACAATCTTTTATCAGGGAGAAAAAGGAGATCCTGAAAAGCTGCGGCGTGAAAGGGAGGAACTTGAAAGGCAGCAAAGGGAAGGTATGAAAGCTTAAAAAATTAGGATGAGTTCTTAAATTTCTCCTTTCCTCTTCGTATGGTTAGGAGTTTCACTTGTATGGAAGCAGAGAAAGCACGACTTCAAGCTGAAGCTAAAGCTGCTGAGGAAGCCCGTAGACAAGCAGAAGCAGAAGCTGCAGCTGAAGCTAAACGCAAACGTGAACTTGAGAGAGAAGCAGCACGTCAGGCCTTGCTGAAGGCAAGTAACTTTTGTTTCAATTTGTTAGGTTCCTGTCTTTGACTTGTTCTTTTCCATCATTTGATGATGGTAGATACGTATGGGGAATGATTGCAGATGGAAAAGACAGTGGAGATCAGTAATGACTGTAGAATTCTTAAAGATCTCGAAATGCTTAGAACTGTTCCAGCTGAGCATGTTCCAAGTTCGGTTGATGAGACAAGCCCAGATCTATCCCCAGATGGCATGGGTGGCTTTAAGCTTGGTGGATGTAACCCTTTAGAACAACTTGGGTTGTACATGAAAGAGGACGATGAAGAGGAAGAAGAGTGTGAGCCAAGCGGTGTTCCTGTAAATGATGTTGAGGAAGGAGAGATTGATTGACAGCATTCTTCTCTGCTTGGCTTTCTTTGTATATGCTCTTGAAGATACAGCAGCAGAGAATGTTGATCTGGGACATCAGATGCGCACATACAATCCATTCTTTCTTGGGTTGGCTTTAGGTGATCGATCACCAAAAACTTTTGCCAACTCTACTTATTTATTGGAGATTACCTTCCTGGTGCCTGGCTGCTTATGCGCAGCCTTCAATTTTGGGAGCGGAAGTTTTGCACAGCATCGATAGGAAGTTTGCATTTTGTAAATGCTCGGCGGAAAAAAGATCTATTTATGATGCATTTATGGTGAAACCCAGTTGCTGGATTTGATATTGTTCTCGCACTAATCCTTGCTGTTTGACATTCAAAATGGAAAATGTTGCAAGATATGTTTCTTCATTAGTTTATACTGGGTGAGACATGGGGGTTGTACATTGCTGTTGATAATTGAAGTTTTGAAATGTGCTCCCCAAACTGTATACATATGGTTGATATAAGGAAACGAATTTCTTGATTCCTGATTTCTTACACTTGTCATGTATGAAATGTATGTCAGATCATTTGCCTTCAAGTTAGAAGGTTGTCATTTGGAAATGTACTAATTTCTTTCCCCCGTTTCGTGAACAATCATTTTAAGGTTTATAGATTTGAATTGACATCGTACCATCTAGCATTGTATGATCTATTATTGTACTGGTAGAAATTTTAAAGAACATGATGTTGAAGGGTGTAGGGTTGTTGCCTCTTTCGGTGAGATTTGTTTTGTTCTATTATGATTGCATAACATGATTAAATGTTAATTATTAGTATGTAATTATTGATGTGCCAAATTGCAAAACCAAACAAGGCTTTGGCTATCTCGTCTCATGAAACTATTTTATACTGATCACAATGTTAAATTTGTAAATAAGTTCATAACTTTCTCAGTTTTCTTTTTTTGATTGCCCTTGAACCAGTCTAACGAGTGCTTTAATGTGCGGTCATTTTTGCAATGTACCCAAAATTATCCCATGGTGCATTAACATCTTACATGAAGTTGTAGAGTGGCTCAAAAGATATCAATCGAAACAATTTCGATGGGCAAGCATCTAAAAAAAGCAAAGCCACCTCTCTTCCATCCCCGAACACTGCCCATTACTACAAATCAAATAGTGGACCCACCCCCTACTCCAAACTCCACGACTCCCTCCCTCTTCGGAGCTTCCAAAGACTTGTCCCTTTATATGCTTTCTTTCCTTCCATTGCAACTTTCCGACCCTACTGCTCGAAGCTCTCCCGTTCCCTCTTTCGTCTCTCCATATCTCCTCCCATGGTCACCTCCATTACCTTCGTCATCCTGGCAAGATTCGTCGCCACAAGGATGTTTGTTCCTCTCCAAACCGTCTGCCGTCCCCAACCTTGCTGCCTGGTCCGGTTTAAGTCCAGCCTCAGATTGGATATGACACGTTGCTTTCTCCGGTAACCATCTCTTTTTCCTGTTCGCATTGCTATTTGATTTATTTGGGTTGTGTGATTGAGGTTTGGGTCGAGATTGGCATGAAATCCCCATTTTTTGGATGGCGGCTATTACGAAGAATTGATTGAGTGGGATGGTTGTACTGGATTTGAGGCCGTAAATGGAACCAGTTGATTTATGATCTAATATGATCCGATCTGATTAGATCTAGCATGTATCCATTTAGGAGATTCGTGGAGCCGAGTCAGATTCTAAAATTGAATCCATTCTATTTTCTAAAACAGATCTAAATTAAATAAATTTGGACATGACCTGACCCTCTCGATCTGTTGAGAATTTTGAATTGATTTAGATCTTGAGATAAATGACCCGATCCAAGTCTAGCAAGCCAAAACTTTTTTGAATTGATTTTTAAATTAATTTAGATTTTAAAATAAATGACCTCGCCCAACATGACCCGAATCTAATTTAGGATCCGAACCGGGATCCTTTAAAAAAATACTATTTTTTAAAAATAATATTATCGAAGTATGACTGTTTCAAACAAATTTACAGTTTTATCCACACCGGATTGTTTTTTTTTACCACGCGGAGAAACCTGTGTCTTTTCATAAAGTTAATTTTTTTTTTTGGCTAAATCTGCACCTTCTCATGAAGTTAAAAAAATAAAAAACATTGGTCGAAGGCACAAGTTCTCATAAAGTTAAAAAAAAATTCGGCTAAAGGTGTAGGTTGAACGCAGCCTTCTCATAACATGCGAAAAAAAAATCATTGAAGGCACAAGTTAAACCTGCGCCTTCTTATAAAACATAAAAAAAAAAAAAAATCACCTGAAGGCGCAGGTTCAACCTACGCCTTCTAAACCAGGGGCGAATAAAAAAAATTAGATTTTGTATAAAAACTCAAAAAAAAAAAAATTTCAGACCAGTGGTAGGACCTTGCAAGCCAGACCGATGGCAATATCCTGATGGCCGGACCAACGGTTAGATCGATGACAGGACCCTAGTGACCGGATCGGTGGCAGGACCTTGATGTCCAGATTGGTGATCAGACTGGTGGCAGGACCCTAGCGACCGAACCGGTGGCAGGACCCTAGCAGCTGGACCGGTGGCAGGATCCTGGTGATCGGACCGACGATTTGACCAGTGGTAGGATCTTAGCGGTCGGACCTGTGGCAGGATCCTGCTGGCCAGATCGGCGATCAGACCGGTGGTAGGAACCTAATGGCTGGATTGGTGGCAGAACCTTGGCAGCCAGACCGGTGGTAGGATCCTGGCGACCGGATCGGTGGCAGGACCCTGGCGGCCGAATTGGTGGCAAGACCCTAGCGACCGAACTGGTGGTTAGACCGATGACAGGATCCTAGTGGCCGGACTTGTGGCAGGACCTTGCCGACCGGACAGGTGATCGGATCGATGGCAGGACCTTGTAGGCCGGACTGGTGGCAAGACCTTGCTGCCAAACCGGTGATCAAATCGGTGGCAGGATCTTGCAGGCCAGACTGGTGGCAAGACCTTGCTGCCAAACCGGTGATCAAATCGGTGGCAGGATCTTGCAGGCCGGACCAGTGGCAAGACCGAACCGGTTAGACCGACCAGATGACGGTTAGACCGGTGACAAGACCCTAGCGACCGAATCGGTGGCAGGATCCTGGTGTCCGGATCAGCGATCAGATCGGTGGCAAGATCCTAGTAGCCGGACCTATGGCAGGATCCTAGTAGCCGGACCTATGGCAGGATCCTACCGGTCGAACCAGAGATCAGACCGATGGTAGGACCTTGAAGGCTGGACTGATGGCGGGACCTTGCAAGCCAGACTGATGGCAGGATCCTAGTGACCGAACCGATGGTTAGACCGGTGACAAAATCGTAGTGACCAGATCGGTGGCAGGACCCTGATGTCTAGACCGGTGATCAGAGCGGTGGCAGGATCCTGGCAACAGGACGGGTGGCAGGATCCTGGTGTCCGGACCGGCGATCTGATCAGTGACAGGATGCTGGCGACCGGACCGGTGGTAGGACCTTGGCCGCCGAACCGGTGGCAGGACCCTGGCGACCAGACCGGTGGTTAGACTAGTGACAGGACCCTAGCGACCAGACCGGTGGCAAGATCCAGGTGTCTAGACCGACATCAGACTGGTGGCAAGATCCTAGCGACCGGACCAATGGCAGGACCTTGCCGGTCTAATAATTAAAAAAATATAATATTTAAAATTTTGAACTTACTATTTATAATACATAAACATAAAAATTTAATATAATGCTAAAACTCAAATAATATGGTCCATACATAAATATAATATATAAGTGAAAGTAAAAAAAAAATCCTAAGTCCCACATGGCGGTCGTCTCCTCCTACGTGGAGGTTGCTCCAATGATGTGAAGATTCTAGTTCACTCGATCCCTGATATCCTATCGGAAGCTCTACCTTAGTATGAACTGGCTTTTGTTTAGCACCCTCATGTGTTGATCCCTCATCGATAAGTTCTTTCCCATGGGCTGAGTATCCCTAATGCATCATGTACTCTGGCATGATAGTATAATCGAACTGTGCTGCAGCATCCTCCGCAGATGTGAGTTGTCTGTCATCCTCATGTAGATAACTGTTGTTAGGTACATAGGGAGTGAACTCAGTCATCGAAAATGGAGAGGTACTACATCGATGAGTACGTTGTGTATGTCGAGTTACAGGAGCTGCTCCTAATAATGATGCGTAAGAAAAATGTGCAGGCATCTCATCCTCTCTGTCATCATCATGATTAAATCCTCGTAACTGGATACGAGTCTGCTCATGGATATTATGAAGGACGATATCACATATATCCATGATAGACTGGGATGACATAGATATAGAATATAGCTGAGCAAGCTATCGAATCATGATAATACCATCGCTCTGAAATATACATGTAATTAGAATATTTATTAAAAAATTTAAACTTTGAAGTACGTTTAATAAAGCAGTTAAAATGCTTACCAGGTAATCATGCCTCTCACCAGTACAACTTGAATCGCCTAGTGATGCGACGGTACCACTCCATGTATAGATCGTAATAATCCATGATACCGTCAATAGGAGGGCTGTCAAATATATGATCTCCATGGCTCTTCCAAAGCTATATAAAATGCTGATGAGTAAAGGACTAGTCCTGATCGGGTCGTTCTTTAAGATTGATATGGTGCAGTGCAGTATCTATATCATACCGATCTGGTATGGACTGGCGAATCCCAAACTGCTATAACACTCTATTAATAAACTGCCACTTTACGATGCGAAAACAAATAAGTGGCACTCGGGTACACATATATCTTGACCGTGTAGAAAATAATCAGATAGATGGACAAGAATGTCAAGAGTATATGGCTACCATATTACCTGTTAATTATAAATTAAAATAATAAGATATTTAAAAATGTAATGTTCAAAAACTTAACTTTACTTCTTACCTACTTCGGTCTCAGGTGATCAAAATATAGTCTGTATGAAGAGACCACGTGTTGATGACTCTGTAACCGAAAACTCATCTCTCTATTTATAAATAATAAAAATTACATGGTTAATTAAACAAATAAATTTCAACAAAAAAAATGTTGATACTTACCTGATCCCTAGGGACCTTGCGGTAATCCAGCTCCACCATCATCAAAGTCGATCATAGGGTCTATAATCAGTCGAAATAATCTATGTGGTACAATATCTAGAAATCTATCCCATGCCCAAAGCTGTAGCAATATCAATGATTCAGCAATATCATGGAGATCTCTCCGGCTAGCCCTGCATATATGTCTGTACAGCCAAGCTAATCCTGCACCACCCTAATTGTAGTGTCCGGCTATCCCAAAATCATGTAGTAGGGGTAAAAACATGAGATGTATCCCCCTCGCTGACGTATCCATAAATAGACACCCTCCCATAAATTGTAATATATAAGCTCTAGCATGGTGCTGAATTGCTATCTCATCTGCATCATGGGGTAACTCATGAAACTACTCCGCTAGCCATACTAGACTCAATTATGATCCCAGAAGTCGACCCTGGGGTCGAATGACTCATAATAACTGTTGGCAAAGTAGATGCCAATCGATCTATGTACTGCTAGTGACGGGTAATCCATCAATAGGTAAGTCCAACTGGATGGTAATATCTTGTAATATGATGGTACATTCTCCACATGGCATATGGAATGTATGAGTCTCTAGATGCCACCACTCTACCAGTGCCATAATCAAGTACCAATCCAGCTGTATATAACCTATGCATGCCAATCCATAAAATCTGGCCTGTTGTAGGTATGGTACGATACATCTATCAAGTGGTATGGACCTGCGTGTCACAAGCTCCCTAGTCGACACTAAAGGAAACCTGCCTCCTGTCCATCCCACACCAATCCAAAATGATGGGAGTCCTGATCATGCAACACTGAATGATCTACAGGTCCTGGATCCATATCTAGTAAAAGCTATAAACATATACAAAGATTTGCTTTAACTATAATTAAGAAATTATGTTTAACAATCATCATTTTTGAAAAATAAAATGCATAACACTAACATGTAACAAACAACTACATCAATACGGAACTGTAATGAATTATATCATCTTTTACTAAACTAATGAAATACAAAACTTGGATAGCAATAACAATCCAAGTACAACTAGCAATAATACAGGTACTGAAATAGAATAGACAAATACATCCTGAATTAATTACAAAACCGGGCTCAGGATCAATGAAGTATGATGGCCCTCATGCAAATTTAATACAATTCCAATAACACTGATCAATCAAATCTGAAGTCAATTGTCCATGACGCATCATATGCACATGTCCTGCCATGAAAAACAATTTTCCAATGTTAAAAATGAGACATGAAAAATGCAATGGTTATTGATTTACAATAATTTTATTATGCACAAAAAATAATTTTGGATCAAATATATAATTACCTTTCGATAATAGTACTAATTTGTATTTTTAGTTGGACATGACTTTCTATCATGTCCTTCCGCTTGACAGATCATGCATCTATCTATTTCCGCGTTCCCTCAAATCCATATCATTCCTAATTTTGGTAGAGTGTGGCTTATCTTTATGTCACAACCATGTTATCTCAGGTATAATGGTAATATCTTCAGCGAGTTGCGACCAATATGCTTGGTAAGGAATAGGTTAAAATTGAGGTGCATATGACTAATGATAATCATTTAAACTATAGCACCAACAAATCCATAAAAATCAATTTATTGTCCAGTTGGCCAACCCAAGATGGGGAGGGAATTGGGTTCGAAAACTTTTAAACAAGTATATGCCTTTTAAAATAAATACAATATGTATATTGTGAGCCTTGTGTTGTGTGTAGAGCGGAAGCAAGTAAATGTACATAAAAATAACAATCACACAAACACAGCGATGTATAGTGGTTTGGAGCAACCCATGGCTCCTACGTCCACTATCCAAGATACCACTTAGAATTTTCACTATATTCACAAATGAATACAGCCGGTTTATTTTACACCGGGCTCACAAACCAAAATCCAATCTTGGTTTTATACCGGGATCACCAAGAATCCAAACTTTGGTTTTCATGGGCTCACCAAAACTCACTCTTGGTTTTACACTGGGCTTACCAAGAACCCAAACTTCGTTTTCACGGGCTTACCAAGAATCCAATCTTGGTTTTCACGGGCTCACCAAAAACTCAAAACAAAAACAAACAAAACAAACAAATAATGCAACACAAAATACAAACTCCTGAAGAGCAGATAGTTGCAACTTTAGCTTGATTTGGTGTAGCTCTAAGGCTTCAAGATGTGCTCTTCAAAGCTCTTTCTCTTCTTCAAAAGATGTCTCAAGAGTTGTAGTAGAATGATCATAAATCTCTCTTGAGTGTGAAAGATGAAGCTCATTAGATTCCCTAAAAGATTTTCCTTTGAAGCTCACTCTTTCTTTTTTAACTCCAAAACTATTCCATTCATCAAAAAACCTTATTCCTCTTGAGTTTGGATCTTCATTTTATACTCCTTGAGGTGTTCTCTAGTTGTTTGGACCGTTGGAGTGCCTTGGAAAATGAAATATGACCGTTTGGAACCGTTGGAAGGAAGAAAAATAATTTCTGCAACTAGACATTGCTGTTTGAAAGTGCAAAACTCGAGTCGGCTCAAGTCATCCGAGTCGGCTCGAAGTTAAAATGAATTCTGGCAGAAATGGCTAACAGATCTTGAGTCAACTCAATGTCATAGTACAGAAAAAATAGGTTTATGTCCGAGTCGGCTCATTTCACTCGAGTCGGCTCGAGCAAACGAGTCAGCTCAATCTACAGAACTTCTTTCTTGTGCTGTGCCATGCCAGTATTTGAGTCGGCTCATCTAAATTTTGCCCAAAAGCTTTCAAACTTCTCCAAACATCTTCCAACATCTTCCAAACCTATAATACTCTACAAAAACAATCTTTACAAGAATAATTAGCAACATAATCATGCATCAATATTTTGTAATCATCAAAATCAATCCTAGGATCAACAATCTTTCCCTTTTTGATGATGACAAAACATTGGGCATGAAAAGAATTTAAAAAGATTAACTCTATAAAAGATTGTATTTCAATCAAATTAACAAGTATCATAAACTCAAACATATAAATAATAAACTCCCCCTTAAATTATCAATATATTTCAAAAATGAATTTTTCTCTTTTCAAATGTTTTTTTTCATGACACCTTATAGCTCTCCCCCTTTTTGTCATCAACAAAAAATATTCTTAACCATTCTTTATGGGGAGATCAATCAATGATTTTCATAATACCACAAGAATATTAAGATGTTTTGAGATAATTTTACCTTCTCTTTACTTTCTTCATATTCTTGTCAACATTCTCCCCCATTTTTTTACATTCATTCTCATGTCTCCTTAAACATCTCCCCTTGATATAAAATTCAACATAAACTTTTTCATGTCAACATACTTTTCTTTTTATATCCAAATTTATCAAAACCATAGTTAATGGAGCATTACATTATTTGATAAGATTTTCAATGTATATGCTCAACAATTAAGTGCATTAAAATCATGAGAGCATAGTATGCATCAAAATCAATCATTTCTCATGGTCAATAATTAAGTGTATATTTTTCACATCACAAAATGATTTTCAAAAAAGTATTCAAATCATATACGTTATAAGCATGATCAATTTTAATCATTAACATAAATAAGCTTAAAATGATCAAATTTAAGACATTTTCAATTAAAGAACACAACACAAGCATAGTCACATTTAAGCATTAATTAAGGTAGTTGATTAGGCTTATGAGGTTTCATGTTAAACATTAAGTATGCTAGCACATTTCAAATTATCTATGCTAGAGTAAGCTAGATCTCTTGATTCCATAGTTCATTGCCATAAGACTTGAATATCAATCATACCTTAAACATTCAAAATATTTCAAGTTAAAGTTCAATGAATTTCACATAATCAAGAATACTAGTAACTTTGCATAGTTAGCATTTAACTTATCTTGAAGCATCAAATATAATAAATATAGCAAATTGCTTCAAGTAAATGACTAGCATTACATATATCAAAAAGTAAGGAAGGGTTTGAGTAAATTATACCAATATGAATAATCTTCCATTTGCCATTGTTTTTACAAACTATTAATCCACTTGCCTTAACTTTAGGATGAAGACTTGCTCTTCCACCCTACTTCATACCTTTCATAGCTACTTTATAATTGCAATCTTCTATTTCTTATGATGGGCTGCAAGACAAACCTGCAAAACAGCTAAGTGGACACCTTTGGTACCTAAATCTTTTTGGATCCATTGGAGTTAGTACATGTGGTTTCTTTTGAAATCTAGACTTTTTTTACATCACTTTTATTTTTCATTTTCATATTGCAATGGATATTGTTGTGTCCAAATTTTTTGCAACAAAAGTAAACAACATTACATTTTTGAAATTTGTTTTGAGCTGAAATCTTTTTTTCAACATGATTAGAATTTGAATTATAACCAATTCTAGCTATATCCTTAAAAACTTTTGATTTTTCAAAATCAACTCAAGCTTATTAGAACTTAAAGTCAATTTATCAACTAAAGGCTTGAGTTTTTTAACTTCTTTTTGCAAATATATATTTTCTTCATGTAAAACCTTATTCTTTTTAAGATATTCACTCTTTTCTTTTTCCAAGGTTTTGCATTTTTCAATAGAATTATTCAATTTATTTTGCAAAGACACATTCTTTTCTAAACATTTATCTTTTTCATTTTGAATGATTTTGCAATTCTCGAAAATAGAATTTAATTCACTTTGCAAAACATCATATTTTTCAAAAGCATCATTTCTTTCTTTTTAAAGCATATCGTGTGATTATTTTAAGATTTGATGCTTAGTTCCTAACTTTTTATATTCAAATATTAAACAATAAAAAGCATCAATAAGTTCGTCAAATATAAATTCTGAGTTAGGTACAGAATTAACCTCATTTTGTAGAACTATAAAGCAAGTGTTAGCAATTTTTGACTGCTCTTCATTTTCACTTGAGCTTGAATATTCGTTGTCGCTCCAAGTGGCTGCCAATGCCTTCTTTTTCTTTTCCTTCTCTTTGTATGGCTCCCCCATAGCCATATACTTATTTTCTTTGTCTTTGAATCTGCCCTTTTCCATAAATTTTCTAATTTTTTTCATAACAAGGGCCAAGTCATCTTCATCTAGCTCCTCTTCGGATGATGAACAGGTGAACTCTTCTTCAGTTTCTTTAATATCCGCCTTGAGTGCTATTGCTTTTTTTTTCTTTTCCTCTTCTTCACCTCGGTACTTCAATGTGAGTTCATGAGTGATAAGTGATCCGAGAAGCTCTTCTAATGGGAGATTACTTAAATCCTTTGCCTCTTGGATTGTGGTTACTTTAGGATCCCAAACTTTCATCAAAGATCGAAGAATCTTTTAAATCATATCTGCATTAGAATACATTCTACCAAAACTTTTCAAACCATTAATAATGTTAGTAAACCTCGAAAATATTTCAAAAATAAATTCATGAGGTTCCATTTTAAACATTTCATAGTCATGCATGAGCATATTGATCTTAGAGTTTTTAACTTGTATTGTGCCTTCATGAGTGATTTCAAGTTTATCCCAAATTTCTTTTACGAAGGTGCAGGTGAAAATCTGATTAAACTCATTTGCATCTAAAGCACAATACAAAAGGTTTATTGCTCTTGCATTCAACTCTCTCATTTGCATTTCATAAGCATTCCAATCCACTTTCGATTTTGGAATGTTTATGCCATCAACATTTATCATGGGAGTGGGAGGTTTTCTTAAAATAATTTTTCATAATTTAAAATCTATAGCTTGAATATAAATTTTTATGCATGCTTTCCAATAGCTATAGTTTGTACCGATAAAAAGTAAAGGTCATGTAGAACATTGCCCTTCGACAAGATATGTGCTCATGTGGGTAGCCATTAATCTTTACTCATAGCTGTTAAACTAGAGGCACAGAGACCTACTTTGATACCAGTTGTTGCCCAGTTGGCCAACCCAAGAGGGAGGGTGAATTGGGTTTGAGAACTTTTAAACAAGTATATGCCTTTTAAAACAAGTATATGCCTTTTAAAACAAGTATAATATGTGTATTGTGAGCCTTATGTTGTGTGTGGAGCGGAAGTAAGTAAATGCACACAAAAATAACAATCACACAAATACAGCGATGTATAGTGGTTCGGAGCAACCCACAGCTCCTACATCCACTATCTAAGATACCACTTGAGATTTTTGTTGACTCCGTTATTGATTTTGATGATAAGCAAAATAGTTAAGTGTAAGTTGAGTACTAAAGGTTTCTTTGAAGTGTGTTTTTGTTGAAAAGGTGCTCACAAATTTGAAAAAGTTTGTTTGATTGAAGTAAACCAAGTTTGGATGAAAAGATCTGCTCAAAGAGGACTTGGATAATCAAAGATTGCTTGAATGGTCAATTGAGTTAAGTATAAATGCATTTCAGCTCAAGTTCTGACTTTTCTGTGAAGATTTCAGTGAAGTGTCGACTCAAAGTGTCGACACATGACACCAAGTGTCGACACATGGAGGTGAAGTGTTGACTCAAGCCGGTATGCAAAGAATGTTTCAAATAGCACAACTGAAGTATCAACACATGGACCTGAAGTGTCGACTCAAAGTGTCGATACATGGTTCAGCTCATCGTCTGAGATTTTCAAGCCACAGAACTTGCTGAAAATGAAGATCTGCTGAAGTGTCGACACATGGAAGCAAAGTGTCGACTCACCTGAGGAAGTGTCAACATATCTGAGATTTTCAAAGAATCAGATTGAAGATTTTTGAACTAGGTATCGACTCAAGAAGTTCAAATATCGACCTGAAGTGTCAACTCATAACTTGAAGTGTCGACACATGAAATTCTGAAAACAGTAACTGCTAGTTTTTCAAATACAGAACTCGACCCTTTTACCCTCCAATGGCTAGAAATGGGATTTGAGGCCTTAGAGAGGTATTTATTGATGAGAATGAGATAAGAGCATTCAAGTGAGAAGAAAAGAGAGTTTTAACTCCTATTCATTGAAGATTCAACTATTCTCAAGCAAAAGCAAGTCTCCAAGCATTCAAGAGCCTTCAAGAGTATTGAAGATCATCCATTCTTGAGCATTCAAGAGGCTCAACAAGTTCAAAGCATCTCTACATCGAGCTTCAAAGAGATACCCGCTTTATTTTAGAAAGCTTATATTGTTTCTCTACTTCTAAACTTGATTTGTTGTAAGGTTCTTGGTTAGCTTATTATAAAATCAAGGGAGGTTATTAGTGAGCCTTTGAAAATCAATTAGGTTCTTGGTTAGCCCAGAAAATCAAGAAAGGTTGGTGGTTAGCCTGTAAAACTATTTAAGTTCTCGGTTAGCCCGTAAAACCAAGGTTTTGACTTGTTGGCCTTATAAAAATAAGTTGGATTTTTGATTAGTGAGCCCGCAAAACTAATCAATTGTAATCGGTGTGATTATAGTGAATTTTCAGGAAGATCTTGGGAAGTGGATGTAGGTGCATTGGATAGCATCGAAATACTATATTTCTTGGTCTTTGTAGTTGATTGATCTCTCTACTTGTTTTACTTTTATTGCTCTTTATTTTCGCTGCACTTTTATTTAAGAGCATTATATTTGATTTCATTATACCTTAATTGATTGTTGAATTAGATTGCATAGCATTGCATTGCATCAAGTAAATATTTTTTAGAGATCCAATTCACCCCCCTCTTGGGTTGCTTACTGGGCAACCCTCTTGGGTTGCTTACTGGGCAACAAGTGGTATCAAAACCCTGTTCTCAGTATATAGGCTTTATTGCCTTGAGTAAAGATCTATGGTAGCCCCAATTGGTACTAGCGTAGTTGAGGGTCAAGCCTCAAATAGACCTCCATTTTTCAATGGATCAAATTACACATATTAGAAAACTAGGATGAGAATTTATATGCATTCTATTGATTATAATTTATGGAGAGTTGTAGATAAAGGTCCTCATATTTCTTCAGTAATGGTTAATGGTGTTTCCATCCCAAAGCTCGAAGAGGATTGGGATAAAAATGATATTAAGCAATCCGAGATCAATGCAAAGGCAATGAATCTTCTCTATTGTGCATTAGATCCTAGTTAATTTAATAGGATATCTACATGCACCTCTGCTAAAAAATATGGGACACACTTGAAGTTATCCATGAGGGTACCGATCAAGTGAAAAATACTAAGGTGAACATGTTAGTGCACACATATGAGATGTTCCGAATGGAACCTAATGAATCTATCACTGATATGTACACAAGATTCACAAATATTGTAAATGGAATGAAAAGTCTTGGAAAGGTAATGTCTAATGCTAATCTTATGAATAAAATTCTCAGGTCACTTCCAACATCATGGGATTCAAAGGTGACCGCAATTCAAGAAGCAAAGGACGTTGACAAACTACCTCTAGAGCAGCTGGTTGGATCGCTCATGACTTATGAGCTAAATTTGAAGCAAAAGTCAATGGACATGGAAAAAAAGAAAAAGGGGATTGCTTTCAAATCAAACATACAAGAAGAATCCTCAATAGATGAGTCCGAAGAAGAAGATGATGATGAAGGTGAAGAAGCTCTCATTGCAAGGAAATTCAGAAGATTCATGAAAAGGAGGAAGTTTCCTTATAAAAAGAAATATCAATCAAAAGAAAAAGGAAAAGGAGAAGGAAATACCTACATGCTTCGAGTGCAAGAAGCCGGGACACTACAAGTTCGATTGCCCTCTCCTTAAGAAGTCAAGGAAAAAATTAAGAAAGAAAGCAATGATGGCCACCTGGAGTGATAGTGAAGACTCCAGTTCTGAAGAAGAGCAGACAGAAGTTGCAAATATCTGTTTAATGGCACATCAAGAGCAAGATGAGGTAAATTCCGATACTGAAATAGATTTTACTTTTGATGAGGTTAGAAATGCTTTTGATGAACTTATGAATGATTATAAAATAATTTTATCTAAAAATAAAAGGTTGAAAAAGTATGCTAATAGTTTTTTCTTGAAAACAATTCTTTGCTAAATGAAGTTAGTGATTTGAAATCTAAATTAGATGTTTTGGAAAAGAAAAATAATGCTTTGCTAATGGAGAATGAAGTTTTGAAAAGATCCAAAAATATTATTTCAAATGGTAATCTTTTAAAAAAAAATAGAGATTTAGAGTTGGAAAATGCTAAGTATAAATATGAACTTGAAAAGATAAAGCCTTTTGTTAAAAAATTACTTATAGTTCAGAAAAATTGAACCTACTTTTGAATAGTCAAAGAGCCATTTTCAATAAAGCAGGTTTATGTTTTAGACCACAAAAATAACAAAAGTATTTCAAAACCTTTTTTGTACCTGCATCATCAAGCATAACTTATTTTTCTTATAAAAAGCTAGGTCATAAATCTTTTCAATGCAATTTAAGAAAAATTAATTCTTTTGATAAAGTGTGGGTTCCAAAAGGAACCATTTTAAGTGCTAACCCTAAAGGACCCAAGTTGGATTGGATACCTAAAAACAAAGCTTGATTTTATTGCAGGTGTGTCTTGCAACCAAGGAGAACAAAAGACTTTGATATCTTGATAGTGGTTGCTCAAGGTACATGACGGGAGATGTGAAGCAATTCACTTCTCTTGAAGCTTTGAATGGAGGGAGTGTGACTTTCGGGGATAATGGTAAAGAAAAAATCATTGGTATTGGTAAGGTTCACATAACTCCTTCTAGTTGTATTAGTAATATACTGTTAGTTGAAAGTTTAAAGCATAATCTTTTGAGCATTAGTCAATTTTGTGATAAAGGTTTTCAAGTCATTTTTAAATCATCTTATTGCATGTATGCTAGTCCGAATATAAATGGAGTACAATTCATTGAAAAAAGGCATGAAAATGTTTATTTGGTAGATTTAGATGATCTATCTTTGCCTAATGGAGAATGCCTTGTTGCAATGAATTCTACTAAGGATGAAACTAGTTGGTTTTGGCATAGAAGATTAGGGCATGCTAGTATATATTTACTTTCAAAACTTTGCAAAAAGAATTTGGTTAGGGATTTACCTAAACTTTGTTTTGAAAAAGCTAAAATTTGCCAAGCATGTCAATTTGGTAAACAAGTTAAAACTTCTTTCAAACCAAAAGGTTTTGTAATACTAGTAGGCCACTAGAACTACTTCATATGGATCTCTTTGGACCAACTAGAACATCAAGTCTAGGAGGCAAGAGATATGGATTATTCATAGTGGATGATTTTTCGAGATTTACATGGGTTTTCTTTATAGCACATAAAGATGAATCATTTTCTGCTTTTATAAAGTTTTATCGAAAAGTCTTAAATGAAAAAGGTGTTTCAGTTATTTGCATTCGCAGTAATCATGGAACTGAATTTGAAAATCAAGATTTCGAAAACTTTTATAATGAAAAAGGAATTGAACACAATTTTTCTGTACCTAGGACACCTCAGCAGAATGGGGTAGTAGAAAAAAAAATCATACTTTGGAAGAAATGGCACGAACTATGCTTTGTGAAAACGATTTGCTGAGATATTTTTGGGCTGAAGCTATTAATATTGCATGTTATATCTTAAATCAAGTTTTAATCCACCCTATTTTGAAGAAAACTCCATATGAACTTTGGAATCAAAGAAAACCAACTTTAAAGTATTTTTGAGTTTTTGGTTGCAAATATTTTATTTTAAATAATGGAAAAGATAATCTTGGAAAATTTGATGCCAAGTCTGATGAAGGTATCTTTTTAGGATACTCCACATCAAGCAAGGCATACAGAGTTTTCAATAAAAGAACTTTGGTAGAAGAGTCAGTGCATGTTGTTTTTGAAGAATCTACTAACAAATCCTCCAGAAAAGAGGATACTTCTGATGAATGTGCAGGTGCTGACAAGCTTCAAAAGTTAACATTGAATGATCAACCTCCTCAGCCAAGTGAAGAAGATCAAGACAAGAATGAGAAAGGAGAAGACTCCAAAGCATCAAGATCTACCTAAGGAGTGGAAGTATGCTCATGGACATCTTAAGGAGTTAATCATAGGTGATCCATCTAAAGGGATAAGAACTCAAGCCTCAATTAGAAATGAATGTGATTATATAGCTTTTGTATTACAAGTAGAGCATAAATATTTTGAAGAAGCTGAAAAAGATCTTAATTGGATTAATGCCATGCAAGATGAACTAATTTAGTTTGATAGAAATAATGTATGGACATTAATAGAAAGACCATCTAATATTTCTATTATTGGCACAAAATGGGTGTTTAAGAATAAATTAGATGAAAATGGAATTGTTGTTAAAAATAAAGCTAGACTAGTTGCTAAAGGCTACAACTAGAAGGAAGGGATTGATTTTGATGGAACTTTTGCTCCTGTTGCTAGACTTGAAGCAATTAGGCTATTATTAGCATTTACTTATTTTATGAACTTTAAACTATTTCAAATGGATGTTAAGAGTGCTTTTCTAAATGATTTTATAACTGAAAAAGTTTTTATTGAACAACCACCTGGATTTAAAAATCATGCACATCCTGATCATGTTTTTAAATTGTACAAAGCACTTTATAGATTAAAGCAAGCACCTCGAGCCTGGTACAAGAGACTCAGCAAATTTTTAATTAAAAATGAATTTTCTAGAGGCCATGTAGATAAAACACTATTTTTGAAAAGAAAAGATAATGATTTATTAGTAGTATAAATATATGTTGATGATATCATTTTCGGTGCTACTAATGAAATTTTTTGTCAAGAGTTTGCTAAGCTAATGCAGGATGAGTTCGAGATGAGCATGATGGGATAACTCAATTTCTTTTTCGGACTCCAGATCAAGCAAACTACAGATGGAATCTTTATTAACCAAGCTAAGTATACAAGAGAAATTATAAAGAAGTTTGGAATGGAGACTACTAAAGCAATAGGTACGCCTATGAGCCCCTCTTGTAGACTTGATAAGGATGAGCATGGTAAATCAGTAGATCAAAAGTTATACAGAGGTATGATTGGCTCTTTACTGTATTTAACTGCTAGTAGACCAGATATAATGTTCAGTGTATACATGGGTGCTAGATATCAGTCTGAACCTAAAAAATCACATCTGATGGCTGTTAAGCACATTATTAGATATCTATCTGGTATTGTTGATATTGGTTTACGGTACTCTAGAGATTCATCTACTGAATTAATTGGATATTCTAATGCTGATTTTGCTGGTTGTAAATTGGATAGAAAGAGTACTAGTGGTACTTGCCAATTTCTTTGAGTTAACTTAATCTCATGGTTTAGCAAGAAACAAACTTCAGTTGCACTATCCACAGCTGAGGCGAGTATATTGCAGCATGAAGTTGTACTCAAATCTTATGGATTAAGCAATAACTTGAAGATTTTGAAATCAAGTTGGCTAGTATATCTATTAAATGTGATAATACTAGTGCTATCTGCTTGACTAAAAATCATGTTCAACATTCTAGGAATAAATATATTGAAATTAGATATCATTTTATTAGAGATCATATTGAAAATAATGATGTTGTGCTTGAATTTATTAGTACTGAATTTCAATTAGCTGATATCTTAACTAAACCTCTTTTAGAAGATCGATTTTGTATGATTAGAAGAGAGCTCGGGATTATTAATCCTTTTGATTAAAATTTTCCTATCTTTGACTCAAATCAATCTTATTTGACAACAATCATGATCAATCTTTACTAATTTTGTTGAATTTCATTGAATTATGCTTGATTTTGATCAATGCTTCAATCTCTTATTTTACGATTTTGAAGCCGATGTGTCAACACATTCATGAGTCGACACTTGAACGGTAGCAGATCGAGAATAAGGGCATTCCGAAGCATTTTTCTTCCCATTTCTTCATCTCTCTCGAGCCGACACTTGATCTAAGGTACTGCTCACTACTCCTTCCCTCTGCTTCATGATTTAAACCCGTTGATTCTTCGTTTAGAGCACTTGGTAGTTCGGATTTTGCTAGATTTCATCTCCCATTCAGATTTTGAGCCTTAGAAGCCCTAGGTTTTTACCCAAATCTTGCCCAAATCCTTATTCTAAGCAATGGGACCCCGAAAGCAAGTAGTCCGTCACCCTCGTCAGTCCAATCAGGAGGAGGAACGAAGAACGAAGGCTAGACATGAGGCTAGAGCTCCTGATTCGCCAGCACGACCACTTTTTATAGCTTCTAGCAGGATGAGCTCGAAGACTGTCATCGGGGGACGATGAGTGGACTTCACTTTTGTTGACCAACAGCATTTTAGGATCGGACAGTGGATTCAACGGGCTGGTTTTACTTCATTTTGCTCACTCAGTGAGAGGTTTTACCCCGGGCTTATCAGGGAGTTTTATGGATCACTCACCCATGGGACTGATGGATGGATGGCACAGGTGAGAGGCTGGGATATCCTAGTTTCATCAGAGGTTTTGATAAGAGTATGGGACATTCCGATGATTAGATCAGTGGTGGTGTCGCTTGATGGACAGAGTAAGTGGACTTCAGTATATCTTTGAGTCTGATATATTGTCTGAGGGAGCCACCGTACCCGCATCCCGACTGTCAGCAGAGATGAGATTGTTGCACCACATTATCTCCCGGATACTTCTGCCAAAGACCGGATGCTTCGATTACATCACTGAGCGGGAGTTGCTAGTGATGGTCTCTTTGGTTCAGCGCACGCCCGTCTACCTTCCAGTGCTTATGATTCACCAGATGATGGAGGCGTCGACGAGCCAGCGACTCTGTCTACCTTATGGGATGGGGTTAACTGTTCTATCAGAGAGTATGGCATCAGCTTTGAGGACGAGCCCTTCCGCATGCTACTTCATATTGATATGTATGACATCAGGTCATTACACTGGATGGGTTATCATCTATTCTAAGGCCAGTGGACTCGCAGGATATCTGGTCAGATCGAGGACAGAGCTGATGACGATGATGTTGCAGAGGAGGTGCGCATCCTCTCCAGTGAGGCAGGACCTAGCGAGAGTCAGCATGAGACAGCAGCACAGCCAGCGGTTGCATCTCAATCTGAGCCTACTACTACAGCATAGCCTCGGCTAGCGGTTGCATCTCAATCTGAGCCTACTACTACAGCACAGCCTCAGCCAGCTCAGATGGAGACTCGGGTGTTTCTGATAGCTTATTGGATAGAGTCAGATGCATTGAGATTGATCTTTTGATCGTGAGATAGCATCTTGACTGCTTCATAGCTGAGACTAGAGAGAGCCATAGTGGACTGAGTGATGGCACCTCAGCTATACTGACTGCACTGTCCAGACCTTCAGTGAGTATTCCAGTTGCTGATATTGCTCCACCTGCTCCTGCACCTGTTGTTGATGTTGATGATGTTGTTGTTGTTGTTGTTGATGGTGATGATGTTGATGGAGATGATGAAGAGACTGACTCTGGTGGATTCGATTTCCTAGATCTGACTACAGAGCCAGCGGCAGAGGTGATGGCAAACTTGCCCAGGAGTCCTACTCATGACCCTTCTAGTTCACCTTCCCAGACTCCAGTCCTATCCTCTCCTTCCAGATCGGATGATCATATTCCTATTCCTATTCTTTCACTAGTTATTGATTCTCATATTGTTGATACCTCGTTGTCGATACACCGATTATTGACACTCCTATATTGATTCGTCGATTACAGACTTACCCGTTCATTTTTCAGTTGATACATCTATCCTTGATACACCTATCATATCGTCAGCTGATATGCCTATTTTTGACATACCCATAGTTGATACTCCTACTATTCACACATCCTCACTTATCCAAGAGCTTGGTTTTTACACACCTGGCTTTCAGTATCTTGACTCCAGTCCCTTCTTTGATCGTACGCCGCTTCCGGTAGTCGCTGAGACTGTCGAACCGATTAGTTCCATTCCTGTGGAGGACATTGCTTCTACCTCTATTGCCCCAGCCAGAGGCGGACATATGCTCGACGTAGAGGACGTGGTCGTCGTACCCCTTCACGGCCGACCAGGACCCGACTCGAGATCTCAGATCGATATGGCCTCGAGCTTGATCTTTTACTGATATAGGACCGATTGAGATCGGATCGTCTGATTCTGATGATATGGATTAGGATTATGATATTTATGTATTTCTAGATAGTTTACTTTTACGCATCTATGTATGTTTTATCTTTTGTTGTACAAATTCTAACTTGAATGAGATATCATATTGTACTTCATGTTTGTGACTTCAAATGAATGAAATGGTTTACACTTTTCTTAGTTCTTCATGTTTGGATCTCATATTTGTCTTCCTACCTTTTTAATGATAACAAAAAGGGGGAGTAGTAGTAAGATTAAAGTATAAATGTGAAGAATAAAGTATAAATGTGATATATATTTGTGAGTAGTAAGTATAAATGTAAAATGTATTTCGTGATATGAAAGGGGTAAATGAGAGTATTTCCAAAATTTCAAATTATTTTGAAAACTTGAATTGAAATTGTCTACAAATTCCTTAAGAAAGGGGGAGCAATACTTTGTTTTCATTGAAAATCCTTTTTAAAGTGAATTTCATCTTAAAACCCCTCTTGAAGTGTTTGAAAAGTTATTTATAAATTATTTTATGGATCATCAATTCAGTGGGAGCTTTACTTAGTGTTGAATTTTCTTTAGAGTGTCACGAAACATGCAATTATGTTTCATATATATCCCAAAGCTCTGATACTCTTAATCATTACAACTTGCTATGATAATCCTAAATTTTTATATCATTCTTATTCTGATACATCTTGTCAATATTGAAAATTACTTTGATACAACTATTGCATTTAATTCTATGCACCTTGATGAATTCTTTTAAAAGCTTTTTATGCGATTTATACTTAAAGGTTTTGCTATCATCAAAAAGGGGAAGATTGTTGACTCCGTTATTGATTTTGATGATAAGCAAAATGGTTAAGTATAAGTTGAGTACTAATGGTTTCTTTAAAGTATGTTTTTGTTGAAAAAGGTGCTCACAAAAGCTTCTTGTCGTCCTGCACGTCTTCTCTTTTACAGGCCTTATGCCCCAAGAACCCACGTACGGTCATGCATAGACAATACCTCAACGTGCGTCTCTCACCTACGGACAATATCTCAATGCAGATATCCCTTCTCCAAAGCCCCGTGGAATATCCCATGGTACCAAGTCCTTCATGTGATATCTCCCTCACGTGTACCTCTCTGCAAGCCCAAGCCATGACCGTGCCTCCTCTCACCAGAACGAGCTCCACCTGCGGACTCCCTCATGCGGGATCATCTCACGGCCATGTCCTCATGTGATATCTCCCTCATGTGGTCTTCTCAGAAGTTCTCCACCGTGGCCTCCTTGTACCCAGGAGGTCTCCCACGGTCCATACCCCTAAGGGGCATTCCAAGATCAGCCCCTCACGATCACTCCATGATCGTGAGAAAGTCTTCATGCAGATCCCTCTTGGTCGGCCTCTCTCCAAACCGAGAGATCCCAAAGGGGTCGGCTCCCTTTAAAAAGAGAACTCTAGTTGTAGAGGAATCTATTTATGTAGTATTTGAAGAATCTGCTAACAAATCCTCCAGAAAAGAGGATACTTCTGATGCATGTGCAGGTGCTAAAGAACTAAAGAAGCTAACCTTGGATAATCAATCCTCTCAAGAGAATGAAGAGGATCAAAGCAAGAATAAAAGAAAAGAAGTCATACAATCCACATCAAAGCATCCGGATCTATCCAAAGAGTAGACGTATGCTCATGGACATCCTAAGGAGTTAATCCTAGGTGATCCATCAAAAGGGATAAGAGCAAGATCTTCAATTAGAAATGAATGTGATTATATTACTTTTGTTTCTCAAATTGAACCAAAATGTATTGAAGAAGTTGAAAAAGATCCTAATTGGATAAATGTAATGCAAGATGAACTAAATCAATTCAAAAAAAATAATGCATGGACTTTAGTTGATAGACCATATAATGTTTTAATTATTGGTACAAAATGGATTTTCAAAAACAAACTTGATGAAAATGGTATTGTTACTAGAAATAAAGCTAGGCTAGTTATTAAAGGCTACAAACAGGAGAAATAAATTGATTTTGATAAAACCTTTGCTCCTGTTGCTAGACTTGAGGCAATTAGACTACTATTAGTATTTGCATATTTTATGAACTTCAAATTATTTTAAATGGATGTCAAAAGTACTTTTCTAAATGGCTTTATTTCTAAAAAAGTGTTTGTTGAATAATCAACTAGTTTTGAAAATCATGTACATCCTGATCATGTTTTTAAACTACATAAAGCACTTTATGGTTTAAATCAAGCACCCCGAGCATGGTATGAAAATCTTAGCAAGTTCTTAATTGAAAATGATTTCTCTAGAGACCATGTTGATACTATATTATTTCTAAAAAGAAAAAATGATGATTTATTAGTAGTACAAATTTATGTTGATGACATTATATTTGGTGCTACTAATGAAATTCTTTGTCAAGAGTTTATCAAACTTATGCAGGGAGAGTTCGAAATGAGCATGATGGAAGAACTCAACTTTTTTCTCGGATTCCAAATCAAGCAAACCAAAGATGGAATCTTCATCAACCAAGCTAAGTATACAAGATAAATCTTAAAGAAGTTTGGGATGGAGATTACCAGATCAATAGGTACACCTATGAGCCCCTTTATAAACTTGATAAAGATGAGCATGATAAATCTATTGATCAGAAATTATATAGAGGAATGATTGGCTCTTTATTATATTTGACTACTAGTAGACCAGATATCATGTTTAGTATTTGTATGTGTGCTAGATATCAGTCTAATCCAAAAGAATCTCATCTGTTGGCTGTTAAGCACATATTTAAATATTTATATGGTATAATTGATATTGGCTTGTGGTATTCTAGAGATTCATCTATTGATTTGATTGGTTATTCTGATGCTGATTTTGCTATATATAAATTAGATAAAAAAGCACAAGTGAAACTTGTCAATTTTTTGGAGTTAACTTAATCTCTGGTTTAGCAAGAAACAAACTCTAGTTGCACTATCCATAGCTGAGACTGAGTATATTGCAACAGGAAGTTGTTGTGCTCAAATATTATGGATTAAGCAACAACTTGAAGATTTTGGAATTAAACTAACTAAGACACCCAAAAGATGTGATAACACTAGTACTATAAATTTAACTAAAAATCTTGTTCAGCACTCTAGAAGTAAGTACATTGAAATTAGGCATCGTTTTATTAGAAATCATGTTGAAAACAATGATATTATGCTTGAATTTGTGTGTTCTGAAATGCAACTAGCTGACATATTGACTAAACCTCTTCAAGAGAATCGGTTCTGTATGATTAAAAGAGAGTTAGGGGTCATCAATCCTTTTGATTGAGATTTTTCATCTCTTCACAATCTTTGACTTTTGTCTAATCAAAATTGCTTGTAAATCTTGTTTAAATTCTTTAAATTCCTTGAAATCCTTCCTATTTTGATCATTGATCCATTTCCCATTTTTTCTTGGTTTTAAGTCGAAGTGTCGACACCTGGAAGTGTTGACACTTGACTCTGTGTCATGAGTCGACACTTGGACAGTGACAAACTGAGCTAAAATAGGGAAAATAGATAGTTTTCTTTGCATTTCTCACTCCAGTTCGAGCCGACTCATCCCTTAATCGAGCTCCACCATCTTCTTCCCTCCAATCTCGGATTCAATCGCCTGATTCTTCACTTGGGACAGGTTTTCTTCGATTTCTCATTGCTCATTTTCCTTTTCACTGTGTTTGCACCGTAGAAACCCTAGGTTCAGGAAGAAGAAAGAAGAACCAAGGCCATGCATGAGGATAGAGCAACAGGTGTGCCTGATGTTGCTGCTAGATCTCTTGTTCCTACAGCGAATCGGATGGGATCGAAGACCATCATCAGAGGATGTCATGTGGACTTCGATTTCCTAGATCAGCAGCATTTCAGGATAGGCCAGTGGCTGAGGGATGCAGGTCTTGCACTATTTTGTTCATTGTCTGAGAGATTCTACCCGGGACTGATAGGAGAGTTCTACGGTTCACTTGCCCAAGGTAGCGATGGCTGGATTGCACAAGTCCTTGGGAGAGATGTTCCAATATCCGTAGAGATTTTGAGCAGAGTATGGGACATCCCTATAACAGGATTAGTTATGGATGCTTTAGTTGACAGAATCAGTGGACTCCGATGCATCTTTGAGATAGATGATCTTCCTGAGGGAGCCATTGTAGTTGCTTCAAGGCTGACACCTAATATCAGATTACTGCACCATATCGTAGCTCGGATCCTTCTATCGAAGATCGGACGATTTGACTTCATCACAGAGTGTGAACTTCTGGTCATGGTTTCTCTGGTACAACGCACTCCAGTATGCCTCCCTGTGGTCATGGTACATCAGTTGACTGAGGCATCGATCAGCCAGAGACTGTGTCTGCCCTACGGGATGGGTTTGACATTACTTTTTAAAGCTTATGGAGTGATCGTAGACGATGAGCCCTACATGCAACTACTTTACACAGACGTCTATGATATCAGATCACTTCACCGGATGGGTTACCAGCTTGTCAGAGGCTAGTGGAGATGATGTATATCTGGTCAGGTCACTGATAGAGATGATGATATGGTGGAGTGTATCTTTTTAGGTAAGGCAGAGCCCTCAGAGCCACCTAGTGATATTCCTGAGGTTCAGCACGAGCCTTCGGCACAGCCAGAGCCCACTCCTCAGCCTGAACAAGCACAGACAGATATCCCCGGTGCTACTGACAGTTTAGAGGATAGGGTCGCTTGCATTGAGACTGAGGTGATGATTATTCATTAGCGAGTCGACAGGATTCATATGGAGATGAGGGAGAGCCATCGAGGATTGAGTGATGGCATCTCTGTCATTTTGTCTGCTTTAGCTAGACCTTCTTTAGGCAGAGCTCCTGCACTTTCAGCTCCAGCTGATTCACCTCCAACACTACCTGCTCCATGACCTGACATGGCAGATGATCAGTTTGACTCCATAGAGTTTGATGCGATAGATTTTATGATGGAGCCAGAGCCATAGACAACAGATGTTCCTAGGAGCCCCATTCATGTTCCTTCCCATCTATATCATGATACTCCGATTTTATCTTCTCCTTCCAGATCTGATCCACATCCTTCTTCTATTCCTGCACCTACTTCTATCATTCCATCATCTGGCACTCTAGTTTTACACTCTTCAGCTTTTCATACATCTTCCCTTATTAGGGAACTTAGATTTTATTCTCCTGATCTCCACCATCCTGATTCAGGACCCATTTTTGATCCTTCTCCCCTTTCTTTTGATACAGTTCATCCGATCAGTTTTGTTCCTGCTATTGATGTTGCCTCCATCTCTTATATACTAGCTAGAGGTAGGACATACATTAGACACAGAGGATGAGACCATCATGTTCCATTGAGACCTACCCGAACCTGATTTTCTGATCTCCAGTCGATGTGGCCATGATCCCGTGCTTTTACTGATACTGGACCGATGGAGATTGGATCCTCTGATGAGGAGCACTCTTCTTAGGATAATCTTTATGTTCAAATAGTTTACATTTCAACATTACTTATATGTATCTTTGTATCAAAGTCTGTATCAATGTATGAACTTTTGAATTGAATGAATGAAAGTTTTTATGTTAATATTTTGTCTTTGCTTATTACCTCATGTAATTATTGCTCAATTTCTATAATGAAAGCTTTTATCATCTTTTTTTCTCTATCCTTTTTTTAATGATGACAAAAAGGGGGAGAGATAAGTGAGATAAGTTAAAAATAAGTGTGAGATAAAAATAAGTGAGAGATAAAGGAAAAAAGGATGAATTATTTTTGGTAAATGATAAAGGGGGAGAGTTAAATGAAGAATAATCAATTTGATGTGAAAGAGAAAAATAAGAGTGAAAGTAAAAGAGCAATTAGTGAGGGGGAGTAATCAGTTTGCTAAAACTTCTTGCAAAATCTTCGAAATTAGTTTTTCAGTTTATGAAAACTCTTTGAAATTTAATTTTTTGAATCACCTTTTGAGGGGGAGTATCTATACTCTTTAATCTCTTGTTCAAAGATTTTTCTGTTGATTACATTCATTATGTTTCAATGCTAAAATTCTTATTCTTAAAGTTTGATTTAACCTTGATACACATTTGGAGTATCATGGTTCATATAATTTAAGCTATGATATTCCTTATAGTTCAAATTCAATTCAAATGAGTTTCTTGACTTAAACTTTCTACCTTTTACCTTTACTCTGATACAATTGCATTAAGCTTGATACTATTAAAAATTTTTAAGAGCTTATCATATGGAATATATTAAAAGTTTTGTCATCATCAAAAAGGGCGAGATTGTTGACTTCGTTATTGATATTGATGATTAACAAAATACTTAAGTATGTTTGAGTACTAAAATTCTTTGAAGTATGATTTTAATAGAAAATGTACTCATCAAATCAGCAAAAATTGAACTGCTTGTCAAAGATTGAAGAAGCCCTTTTTATGGTTGAAACATTAGTGTTTAATGGACTTAAGTATTCAAGACTTGCTTGAAAGGAATTAATGAGTTCAGTTGGAAAAGGATTCAACAGAGTTTCAGTCATTTTTGAAGAAGTTTTAGCAAGTGTCGACTCAAAGTGTCGACTCACAGTTCAAGTATCGATTCATGACAGTGCAAGTGTCAACTCAAGCCGGCACATAGAGAGAAGTTTCAATGGCACACTTGAAGTGTCGACTCATGCCATTCAAGTGTCGACTCAAGGATCGACTCAAAGCCTGAGACAGAATTTTTCAAAACATGCTGAAATCCAAGATTTGCCTCATGTGTCGACTCATGGATGATAAGTATCGACTCATGTGTTGACTCACCAGATGAAGTGTCGACTCATTTGAGATTTCCAGAGAGCTTCAATATAGAATTTTGAACTAGGTGTCGACCATGGAACTTAAGTGTCGACCCTAAGTGTCGACTCACAGCTTGAAGTGTCGACACTTGGAGTTCTGGGAACAGTAATGGCTTATTTTTTCAAACACAAAACTCATCCTTTTGGCTCCCAACGGCTAGTTTCTCATGTCTAACGGTCATAAACCGACTTTTGGGCCTTGGGATGGTATTTACATGATTCAAATTAAAGAAGAAAGAAGAGAGAATGAATAGAGAATAAGAAAAAGAAAGAAAGCAAGTGCATTTACTCCTACATTCATTGAGAGCTATTACCTCCAAGAAAAGAAGCCTTTAAGCATTCAAAGCAATCAAGAGCCTTCAAGTCCAACTACTTTTGAGCATTGATTGAGACTTCATCAAGTTGAAGAAAAGCATCTTCATCGAACTTCAAAGAGATAACAGCTTTTATTAGAAAGCTTTTCTTGTGTCCTTTTTCTCATTTCTTACTTTGTTGTAAAGGTTTTTGGTAAGCCTAAGAACAAAATCAAGAAGATTTTTGGTTAGTTTAGTTGAAAACCAAGGAGATTTTTGGTTAGCCTAGTTGAAAACCATGAAGATTTTTAGTTAGCCTTTGAAAACCAAGAGGTTTCTTTTGGTGAGCCTTGTGAAAACCAAAAGGGGTTTTGATTAGTGAGCCCGAAAAACTGATCGGCTGTAATCGTGAGTGATTATAGTGATTTTCCAAGTGGGCCTTGGAGAATGGATGTAGGTGCCTTGGAGTGCACGAACCACTATACTTGGATTGTATTTATGATTGATTGTCTCTTTACTTGCTCTTATCTTTCATTGCAATTTAAATTTTGCTACACACTCCTTAAGAACACACTACACATATATCTCTCTAGCACTTATTTTGTTTATTGAATTAGTACACACACTTGTATATAATTTTTAGCAATCCAATTCACCCCCCTCTTGGGTTGCTTATGGGCAACACGATCATGCTCGGACAATATCTCAACGTGCATCTCCCATCTATGAACAATACCTCAACGCAGATGTCCCTTCTCCAAAGCCCCATGGAACACCCCATGATACTAAGCCCTCCACGTGATATCTCCCTCACGTGCGCCTCTTTGCAAGCCTAAGCCATACCATGCCTCCTCTCACTGGAAAGAGCTCCACCTGTGGACTCCCTCATGCAGGATCATCTCACGGCCATGTCCCCACGTGATATCTCCCTCACGTGGTCTTCTTAGAAGTCCTCCATCGTGGCCTCCTTGTACCCAGGAGGTCTCCCACGGTCCACGCCCCCAAGGGGCATTCCAATATCAGTCCCTCACGGTCACTCCATGACCATGAGAAAGTCTTCATGCAGATCCCTCTTGGTCGGCCTCTCTCCAAACCGAGAGACCCCAAAGGGGTCGGCCCTCTCTTGGATGCTTCTCATCACACACGCCCCATCTTCTTGGATTGGGTGTCAACAATCTTGGTCTTCTTGGAATCACATGGGCTAACAACTTCTTGATTTATTAGGACTCAATTACATGGGCGGTTAGGACTTGTCTTGGGCTAATAACAAACTGATTATGACACCTCACATTGTTGGGATTCCTAATTGGTTACAACCAACCAACTAACCAACCAACGGCTAACCTCCTAACCAATTAACAAACCTGGACCCAACCCCATAACCCAATTGGGTTATGTTACAATCTCTTTTTTTTCCTACATCTTTTCTCTATAACTTTATTGTTGCATGGTATTGAATCTAAAGAACAGTTGTTGGTCTGTTTTCTTCCAGATTGCTACCGCTGCGTATAGGCGCTGGTCTGGAACAGTGCCTGGAAATTTCAACAGTAAAAGCCTAGAAGACCATATCAAATTGAGCACATGTTGGATGACCGGTTGGATTGCTAATGAATTTTACCCAACAACCAGGATTAAATTTCTCTACTGCATGTAACCACTTGGGCAGTAATTCATATGATTTGTCCCAATTACCAAACACCATGGCTATTGCTTTTTGCTTTGCTTTCCATAACTTTCTATAAGTGGCAGTGTAATTGAATTTATTCTTTATGACCACACTAAATCCTGCAATAGCAATTGTAAGTACTTTTTTAACCGGATCATGTATTTCATTGGCAATAAAAGTAGAGTCTAATCTAGGATAATCCTAAGACATCACTTCAGATATGCATGTATGGGGATCACAGTATCGTAATATCTCGAAGTAATCATTTCGTTTAATTGCTTTGAGCTTCCATTGACATCCAGATTCTTTATTCTTGCATTTTATAGCCCATAAATTTGGAGTTGACTCAGCAACCTTGAATTCATGGTGTATATCAATTGAATACTGCTTCATAACACTTTACAATTCAGCCTTATCTGCAAAACAAAATCCTTTGCATAACTCCTGACCAGCTTTCCAGATAAAAGAAGGTTCTTGAAGGGAATAGTACATCGACACATTTGCATCTTCCCAATTAAACTAAGTAAATGTTGCTGAGGGAGCCTCAAATATAGTATAATTCGGTACAATTATATCATGTGGACTTTGAGCAACACCTGATAGACATTGATATGCACTGATAGTAAAAATTTTATCTCTATATCCTCATCATCGATGATTGAAATAGGTACATACTTCACTAATATCGGCTATACAAGTTATGGATATCTATATATAACCAACATTTTATACCTTATCTTGTCAATATGGAAGATACTATATAACATGTTCAGTAATTCTTCATGTGTGATTCTATATTTAATTCTAATTACTTTTTCTGGTCCTCGATTATATTCAATACCAAATTCTCCATTAACGATACAACCATTGATATAACATAACGCTGTGATAACTTCTTCCATTTTTCACTATAAAAAATTAAATGAATACTTGATGAAACATGCTATATTTAATAAATTAAATATAACGTTGATAATATTTATAAAAAGATGCTTCATGCTGACATTCAAAATAAAAATCTATATATACATATACAAATATGCTTTATATACAAAACTATTTATAACATAACAATCATACAATGAGAAGCTAAAAGATACATAATATTAAAAAACTATTATATTATATTTTTTAATATATACAAAAATAAGATTAAAAAATGATATACGTAAAACATGCATCCTATCACCAACTAATAGGTAGGGCCCTATCCAATTTAGAAATTGCAGTCAATTTTATAGATCAATTAATCGTAATCAAATGATATGCAATTAGGATCAAAAGAAATTTTGACAGTATTTTTTCTTAGTTTTCCCTACATAAATATTTATATGCAAAGAGAACTAAAGAAAAATGCTATCCAAAATTTTTTACAATCCTAATTTCATATCATTTGATTACTATTAATTGATCTATAAAATTGATTGCAATCCTCAAACTATCCAGATTAGACAATCAATTGATCAATGTACATAATTCTAGGTATCCATATAAAATAATATAAATATAAAGATACGTAGAATATGCATATCAATCAATTGACAGGTCTACGGTTCTATGCAATACAAATTTTATAAACATAAATAACGATCTAATTAATCATTTTCATATATATTTACATAGTACAAGTATGCCAATAAGAATATATCATAAATACTAAAAATAATAAACATGAGTGATGCAAATCCATATTAAAATTGCATAAATATTAAAAATTCATCCCAAACATTGGCTCGACCTTCAAATCGAGAATTTTTATCGTAACCTAAAATTAATTTAATACAGCATCCCTTACAATTTTTAATATAATTTTATTTATTACTTTAATAATAATATTTTTTTCAAAGGATATCATTTCTATTATTTAAATTTTATTAAACAATATTCTTGTACAATATAGCCAAACATTTTATTTCTTACAAAATTATTTTCTTATAGCTTCCCTTATAATTTTAATATAATTATTTTTAATTTAAATAGGGCTAATAATTTAATTTGTATAATAAAAAATTTTAATTTCTAGATGATTAACATATAATTTTTGTAATACTATTATTACTTCAATAATCACAACTATTACTCTTCATAAATATTATAAAAATACTTTCTTTACATTATCATATATTTTTTAAATTTAATATTTCCTACTGATTTTTAATATATAAATAAATTTAAATATTTTTTTTATTAAACTATGATTAATGTTTACTTTATAACTAATTTTGTAATTTCTAATTGATTAATATATTCTTAAAACTCCTAATACATTTTTAAAAAATATATATCTATTTTTTGTTACTTTAAAAATATTTTTTAATCAATTATCACCTATTTTATTTAATGTTAATTAACCTATATTTTCTTAACAACATAGCTAAAAATTTTATTTCCTACAATTTTAATTTTTTAAAGTTCCCTTATATTTTTTAATATAAATATTTTAAATTTAAGTAGAACTTACAACACATTCGTATTCTAAAAAAAAATTATTCCTAACTGATTAACTTAGAATTTTCCTATCACTAACATTATTTTCGTAATTACAATTATCACTCTTCATAAATATTATCCAATATTTTAAATTATTTTATCTTATCATTTCTAAATTTTATATTTACTACCAGATTTTTTAACAACATATAACTTTTAATATATAATTAACTAATTAAGGATTACTATTTATTTTTAAACTAATTGAATAATCTATTATTAATTAATATTTATTTTTAAAAACCCTAGTATATTTTTTACATAAATAATTTTTTTAATTTTAATACTAATGCTTTTCTGATCCACACCTATTTTTAAAAATTTTCATTATTTTCCTAACAATCCATCCTAAATTTTTATGGAATAAAAAATGATATTTTATTATTATTTTTATTTAAATAATTACAACTACTACTATTTTTATCTATAATTAATTTATGTATTTACTAAAATTTTGATCTATACCAATCTAACATTTTTTAACTATTTTTCCTGTAAATAAAGTATTAACAATTTTATTTAATCTTATTTATACCTACAAAAATCTATAAATATTTATTCATATTTTAAATTTAATATTAAATAAATCCAATCCATCCCAAATTCACTAGCACCATGATCGCAAAAACAAATTTTTTTGAATCGTTAACACAAATATATTTCTAAAAAAGTTAACAACTAATTGGGATCTAACATGTCAAATATACAAAAAAATTAATATACCATACAAAAAAAAAAGAAGCATGATTAATATTTAAAAAAATTAATATTATGTTTTAAATGGCAGTAATAACATGTTACTTCACCATTTCAAAAAATCAAAAATTTCAATCGTATCTATTATTTCTTTTCTAAAAAAATCCAGATCATTCCAAAAAAAAATTTTAAAAAATAAGCATATATGAAAGATGGAAGGCCACAATCAAACTATAGAAAAAAAAAATTTAGAACAACCATTGGATCGAAGACAAAAAATGCAGGGACCCGCTCTCATTCTTTTTTTTCCCTGCTGTGTGTTTGCTATTTTTTTTTCATTCAAAAGAGACAATGATATCAATTCAAAATCTAAAAAGATACAGATTGATTGAACATGCATCTTCTCGCTGAAGACGTAGGCTCGGCCTGCATTTTTAGCTTTAATGTGTGCCATCCACTGACCCAGGTGGGGTAAAAAAAATCGAAGTCATGTCCCATCTGCCGACCCAAGTGGGGAAACAAAAAAAAAACAAAGCCACGTCCCATCCGCTGATCCAAGTGGGAAAAAAAAAAAAAAAAACAAAGCCACGTCGTCAAAAAATGGTAGGATGATAAAATATTTCAAATGGCAATAATTAGGTAATATTATATTTAAATAACGTTATTTTAAAAAAATATATAATAACCCATCTAAATTCAAATCCAAACCCATCCCGATCCAAGTCTAGCAAGTCAATCAGCTGAGGATGGAAAATACAGAACTGGATAATATCTTTATCTCCTCCTGTTTTGTTTTCCTCCTCTTCCTTCGCATCCAAGGAATTGTAGGTTTCGTGTTCAAGAGCTTCGAAAAATCCCTCCTTTCAAACCTCCTAACCATTTTGAATCTCCTGGTCTCTCCTTCAATCTTCGATCACATGGAAAAACGGGGTCGAAGAAAGTAGCCGTGGCCAACAAACTTTTTCCATGAGGTCTGAGGTTCTCTTTTCTTTTCTCCTATCTTGGTGAGTTTCTTGGAGATATCTCTTTTTTTGAGTATCTGCTTCGCCTCTCTTTTGAGATGCTATCTTTCATTTGTATTTGATTTACATGTAAACATTTTTTTTAATTTAGACTAATATTAATTATATTATTTTAATTAAAATCAGGTTGATTTTATGATCCATGTTGATAAACGAATGTTGAGCCCATTATTATGTGATCATTGTTTAGGCTAGGAGCATCTCATGTGATTTGGTATGGTTGAGACGGCACAATGTAGGCCTTGGCCCAACTGGCCCAACTGATGGAAGAGCCTGTTAGGATTTGCTTATAAATAATAGGCTATGTCCCCTCTCCACTCCTCATTATCATTTGATATTCTTTGTAAGTTTTATTCTTACGACTTGTTCCATCGATGAGCCATCTATCAAGAGGATGTTGGAAAGAAGGACTTTGCCTTCGATGTTCACATGAGCATTACTTCCAAATTTGGGATTATATGAATAAAGGTATGTATTGGAAACCCTTTTTGATATTGATTATGCGGTAAAAATCATAAAATCAGATCTAAACATTTGTATTCTAATCGTTTGTGATCCATGGGATCAATGAAAATTTTCTTACATTTGGTTTCAGAGCTTTGGTTGTTGTGATTGAAGATTAGAATCGTTGTGTTCTCATGGAAATAAAACCTTCCTTCTTCCTCTTATTTTTCCCCACCAATCGTTATCGATATGTGCATGCCGGACGTTGTCCGTGCTGTGGAGTGACCGGCGGCATCGAGATGAAGGTCGCGGTGACTGCCGGGAAGGAAGAAGATAAAGTCCAGTTGAATTAAAAAAACAAAACACTCAAACCCCGGTGGCGATCAAGCATCAAGACCTGATCCCAGTGATCGGGAACATGATGTCGGCCAATTGATTGAGATCCCAAACTAAACACATAAAAAAAAACTATGGGATAAGCTTGTGGGTGGCGGCCATGGAGGCTGCGATCGGCCATCCTTGGGCTGTCACACGATGGTTGTGGTTCCTGGCCGGTCCCGTGACTGATCTTTCCCCCTCCACCCGGTGACAGCGACTGGTGAGCCACTATCTCCACCGGTGGCCCGATCTGTTCTTTAAAAAAAATGGGGAACTTACCCGTCCGGCCGGTCATCGGACGGGTTCCGACCTCCGGCATCTTCACTGGAGCCGGTGACGGGACGTTCTTGGCCAGCCCCGGCGGTGGTCTCGCCGGTGGGGAGGATCTAAGGGAAGGGTTTTGAGTTTTGGGGAAGGCCCGTGTCTTGGTTTGATTGTGGGGAAGATGAAGGCTAATGGGTTTTGGATTTTGGGTTCAAACCCAAAATCCAATAACCCATTAACCAATAAGCTTTAAAAAATGGCCATTTTTGTATTTAGACCCTTGAGTTTGCTAATATTATATATTAGTCCTTTTATAATTTAGTCCCTCTAAAATTTATAATTACATTTTGGTCCAAAAGACCATTTTGCACTTAGGCCCCTAGACTTTCTGATATTTTATATTAATCCTTTCTGCATTCAAATCCTTGGAAAATATATATTTTCATATTGATTCAAAAAAATTAAATAAAGGGGACAAATTGTGGTGGGAACAATCATGCCCTTCTCCTCCTATACCTCGTTAGAAGCATCCGACGATGATTGACCGGTGATCATTTAGACAGTGGTGATTAAGGCTCGTCCACCGGTGCCGGTGCCGAGCAGCATTGGGCCCTTGGGATGCTGCTCCTGGCTTTATTTTCTCGAACATCTCTAAGGGGTCCTTCGCTGTACTACCACCGAATGGATCCTGTTGGATTTTGGTAGTTCATGGTGTCCCATCGTAGGGACCTCGCTATCTTCCAGAAGGAGATAGCGGAAGCTGTTGACGGATTGTTAGACCCCACCCAACTTGTTATGAATATTGTGGCAAACTTCTTGGATAACTAGACGAGTGGCCGATGGCTCTCCTGTGATGCTCCATTCTTGTCTCTTCCCAAACTCAAGTCGCCAGTGACCAGGGAATGGTTGCCAGTGGTTGGTTTGGCCGGTGGCTCTCCTTGGAGGAAGATCCCAAGCTCGAAGAAGCCATTAATGGAGTTTTTGGAAAGTCTCGATTAAGTTGAAAGGGGGAGGATGAAGAAAATGCTTTAAAGGATTTTGGGTTGATGGGTTATCGGGTTACAACCCGCTTTGAACAGAATTTATTAATTATAAATTTAGCCCAAGTTGAAAAACTGGCTGGATCTAATTATATTGGGCCTGTTTTAATTTTAGGATTAAGAAAATTTTTATACTTAAGTCCCTATAAATTAAATATGAGTCTATATAAATTTTTGATAGATCCTGTTATTTTTGAAATTATATTTTACAAGAAAGTTTTTATATTTTTAAAATTTACGGTTTGGTCCTCTATTATTGTTTGTTGATTAAAATTGCTGGAACTTACTCATTTTACATCCAATTTGAGCATTTTTTGGACCATTGGACTCATTTTAATTTGAAAAATATTTTGGTTAAATTTTTTATCTATAATGAAATATTTAAATAATTTAAAATTATTTATATATATAATTCTACTCACTATTATATAATTTGAGTATGTCTTTTCATAGTCTCAAAGGATTCGAAGCACTTTATGAATTTTGAATAGTTGAGTTATTAAAAATTAATTAATTATTTTTTATTATATTTGGAATTACATATTGATGTCTCTATTATAGTTGACCTAAAATTGACTGTAATTGATTGTGACACTTATTATATACTATAATTCTTGTCCAAAGATATTTTATAGTTATGTAGTAAGTGTTATTGATAGAAGTGGCATTTAGAATGCATTATAATATTATAATATGATCAGTGGGGTGCATGTTGTTAAGTATCCCATTTTGGATTGATCTTTTGTGACATACATGTCATTGAAGTGTGTCATTTTATATTTATTTGGACATTTATTCTCTCTGTATAAATAATTTATGGATTGGCATAAGTATTTATAACCAAAGTGATTTATTTACGTTATCCATGAGTTTTTCATTATAAGAGAGTTTCTGATTATTGCATACAATCGCCTATCCAAAGGAGGTTGTTGTATATTTTAATCTGGAAAGGTTGCATAGGGCATTGTGTAGTAATGGTGCTCTGGATTTCATGGGCTTGTCTATCCAAAGAGGATAGGTTCGTGACTGTTAGGATATTTCATTTGCTTGTGACTTTATGTGAAGAGTATTTATACATATTATATATTCTGCCCAAAGGAGAATATGTGATATTGTATTTGAACTCTTGTATATCATTTATGGTATATGCCCATTGATTAGTATTTTGTATTCCTGCCATCTTTAATTACACAATCATTTATGTTAATAATAATATTGTTATTCAATTTTTTGACTGGATCAAAATATCAAAGGTAGAGGTATATTGGGCTTAGAAAATTTGTCTGCCCAAAGGAGAAAGATTTTTGAATGCTTTGTATTCTCATTATGTTAACCTTTATTTTCTTTGAAAAGAAATATATATTGGGTCTAGGAAATTTGTTTACCCAAATGGAGACGTATTTTCAAAATTTATTGTTGACTCCTGTATTGATTTTGATGATTAACAAAATACTTAAGTATATCTGAGTACTAACCAATTGTTGAAGTGTATTTCATCAAAAAAGATACTCATCAGGTTAGTAATTTGGATTGCTTGTCAAATAGTTTGAGAAGCCCTCTTTATGGTTGAAACACTCAAGATTAGTGGACTTAAGTATATAAGGATGGCTTGAAAGGACTTAAGAGTCAATTATAAAAAAGATTTAGCAGAGTTTCGATTAAATTTTAGAAAGTTTCAGCAAGTGTTGACTCACAATGTAAGTATCGATTCATGAAAAGTGAAGTGTCGACTCAAGTCAATACACAGAAGAAGTTTCAGATGACATGCTTGAAGTGTCGACTCATGCTGATGAACTGTTGACTCATGTGTCGACTCATGGATCGACTCAAAGCCTAAGACAGAATTTATACAGAACATGTTGAATTTTAAGATTTCCCTCAAATGTTGACTTATGGAAGCCAAGTGTCGACTTAAGTGTCGACTCACCAAATGAAGTGTCGACTCACCTGAGATTTTCAGAAAGCTTTAAAGAACATTTTTGGAACTAAGTGTCGACTCATGGAAGCCAAGTGTCGACTCATGACCTGAAGTGTCGACTCATGAAACTCTAATGAACAGTAATGGCTAGTTTTTTCAAATACAGAACTTATCATTTTCATCTTTCAATGGCTAGTTCACCTCTCCAATGGTCATAAACTGCCATTTAGGATTTGAAAAAGTATTTAAGGTGATCTTAAATGAAAAAGAAAAGAGAGAGAAATTTATATTGAATATTCATCAAGAGTTCATCTACTTTCAAGTCAAGCCTTCAAGCTTTCAAAGCATTCAAGAGCATTCAAGTTCAACCATTCAAGCTACATTTAAGGCTTCAACAACTTAAAGACAAGTATCTACAGCAACTCTACAAGAGCTTCAAAGAGATACTTACTTTTATTGAAAACTTTTTGTATTCTTAACAATATTATTGAATCCTTTTTTTGTTTCTAGTTTCAAAGGGATTGAAACTAGAAGTGGTGGTTTGTTGGTGAGCCTTTGTGTTAAAACCAATGGAAGTTTTTAGTTAGCCTAACTCACAAAATCAAGGAGGTTATTGGTAAGTCTAAGTTACAAAATCAACTAGATTTTTTGTTATCCCGCAAAACCAAAGGGGTTTTGACTTGTGTTTCCGGGAAAAACAAGTTGGGTTTTGATTAATAAGCCCGGAAAACTAATCGGCTGTAATCAAGAAAGATTATAGTGAAAATCCCAGGTGGAACTTGGGGAGTGGACGTAGGTGCTTTGGTGTGCACCGAACCACTATAAAAATTTTTGTGTGTTTGTGTTGCTTGCTTTTTCTTACTTGTCTTTACTTACCTTGCATTTGGTTTTTAAATCCGCTGCACACTCTTGAGCACTCATAAACACTAGCAATACACAAGAACTTTAATTGTTTTTGAATTGGAATTCATTTGCTATTATTTTTCTCTTGAAACCCAATTCACCCATCTCTTGGGTTGCTTACTGGGCAACATTTATATTTTTATTATATTGACATCATTTTTGGAACTCAAAAGTACATCATATTCTCTATCTAAAGGAGAGTTTTATGATGATGCACATTGTACATTTATTGAAAATAGCTTATTATATTCAATGCCTTTATTGATTTATTATTTGTACCTCAAACATGTTGCATCATATATGAGCTTGATTGATATTTTATATATCTTATGGCATCTCAAAGGTCAAGACTTAATAATCCCTGATTGGAAGGTTTATAAATTTTTATGGATGGTGACCACCAAAGTGGCATATTCATTGAGATTTACAAGATCTTTTTATGAGCTATTTAAAAGGGATTGCATAGCATTATATGTTGAAGAGAGATTCCTTATATATGTCATTTTTTCTAAAAAAGTTTTATTGTATTGGACCAAGGGCTCTCATTAGAATAATGCTTATAAAGTTTTTTTTGGAATATATTGTTATATTTCTCTATTGATTAATTGTATAAAGATTATTTAGCAGTTAATATATTTATATTCAATAGAGTTAATGCTCCCATTATAATGACTCTGACTGAAATGTAAATATAAAAATTGAAATTATACTAGTACTAAGTATGATGAAATATAGATATTATATTATATAATGATCTTCTATCTTGGTTGTCTTATTAGAGTACTCTAGAATAAAACTGCATTAAAAGTGATAAAGAGTGAATTATTTTATTTGAAGTATATTTATATAATTGATTACATTCTTATTATTGTATTTAAGAATGGTGATCAAATTTTGATCTCATTTGTGATAAATATGTAGAATTTAATAAAAGAAAGTCTAAATAGCTGATGGATAAATAAATTAACATATGAGATGGATGGTATGAAGGTGTTAGGGTTTATATCTTGACACTAGAGAGAATTGTACCTAGAATTAGTATTATGAGATTTCTATCTCTAATACATATGCTATTCATCATATTTAGTTTTCTTGTTATGCAGTTTAATGAACTTAAAATCATATATATGTATCAGTCACATTCTAAGATCCCATATATAATAAATAAATAGTATTAATAAATATTTATTTAAGTATGGGATAGTTGTTTAATACACCATGTCTGAAATTTCTAAATAATGGTGTGACTGAGAGACAAAATACACTATGAAAGATATGGTTTAAAGTATGATGAGTGGGTGCAATTTATCATGATATCTCTAGTATAAGATCCTAAATAATTGCCATCTATATTCTTGAAAAAATGATATCTTTTTTGTGTTGAAGATTGGTAGAAAGTCCAATATCTTTTAACTTTATTATTGGAGCTGTCCTGCAACACTTAATCATTGATAATCTATCAGCGAATAAACCTTATTTTTATAATAATTCATTGTTTATTTTGGTTATCTAGTTATTTTTAAATGAATATAGATTTTACTATCTTAATAGAGGTATAAAGAATATTGAGTCAAATCATGCCATATTTGTAGATTCTGATTTGCATAATATCAGATACTTCTATATATTAGAAGTATGACATTGAAGAAAAATAAGTTGTTACTCTTATTTATATAAATATTATATTTCATCATACTGGAAGATAGTGGGAGAGCAATATTAAATATACAAATTAATTATAGTACCTCCATTACTAGTTAATATAGCACTAGTAAAGAAATCATATGATAAGAAAATAGATACATGTCATTTTTTATGACAATGTAAATGACTGGAGGTTTTATTTTATAGAATGCTTGAAAATAGAATCTAGTGGCATTCTTGGATATACAGGCAAAGTTTGTGGCAGTTGCAAAGTCACAATTCATATTATTTTTATTATGAAACTTTGTCCTAGGTCTTATAATTATTGATTATATCTTAAAACTACTTAAGATTTATTATAATCATAGGCAGCTATGTTCTTTAATAAAACAATAAAAGTTTTCATTATCTCTATCTATGTAAAGATAGAATTTTTTGTCATCAGAGTTGTAGTTGAAAAGAAGAAATTTTATATAATTTACAAAGTCAATGTTTGTTGATCCTCTAATTAAGAATAAGATCCATAGTTTTTTTTATAAAACATGTCAAGAATATGGACATTTTAGAGTTTTTTGATTTTTTGAATTAGTGGAAGTTTGATGTATTTATACATTGACTTGATTGATAAATTTTATTTGTCATTAATTGTTGGATTATAATCCAATGATACATAAGTATCGAGTGTATATGAATAAAGTCTGTATCGACTGTTCCTCTAACCAAGAATTTGAAGCCCGTATGCTTTACAAAGTATATTGAAAATATGAACATATTGAATTCTTTTGTTGTGCTTGGTTAGTGGGAGTAACTTTATATTTATGCTTTATTATTATAAAAGTTTGGTTTCATTTGATTTTTCTATCATGTGTTTTTATATACATTATTAACATGACAGTTGATGCATTGCATTCCTATATAATTTTATATAAGCACATATGTAACAAAATACAATATAGTATCTCAAGAATGTATTTTGTCTTGAGAATGATAGTTGTATAGGTATGTCTTATTTGATAATTCTGAGATTTCATTGTGTTTGAAGATATACAGACTTCTTTTGAAGTCGTGAAAATTTTCTAGCTTGTTACATTGCATATGATTTAAGAGAAATTATAATTGCAGGTACATATATTTAATTTATTTTGATTATGAGATGTCTCTTTTGGTTATGTACCTGATTGAGACCAGGTGTCGAGTTTCAGATTTGTTGTGTTGTTTCGTCATTGACACCATTGTTGAGTATGTCTGAGACAGAATGACTTGTTGTTTGATGCCATTAAAATTTTCCTTACTTATTTTATTTCTAGACATGTTGAAGAGAAATTGGATAACTGACAATGAAAATAGCATGTTTTATCTTGATGCTATTTTCTTGCTACACTACCATACCAAGACTTATGTCGATAGTGTTTATGATGCTTGTAACCATGGATAAGTCTTGCATCGGATAAGTAGTACAATGACCCTATGATTCGACATCATGGATACTGTTGGACCGAGTCATTTGTAAGTATTGCCTATGGATCATATGATGGCCACATTATGTTTTCAACTCGAGAGTTATTTTTTAAATAAAATGTTTCAACATTATAATTAATGGAGTCCAAGTAGAATAATGTAAGAATTTTCTTAATTGGGTTAACATTAATTGAATTTTTCTTTTAATTAAAATCGGGTTGATTTTATGGTCCATGTTGATAGATGTATATTGAGTCCATTATTATGTGATCATTGTTTGGGCTAAGAGCATCTCATCTGATTTGATATGGTTGAGGTGGCACAGTGCAAGTCTTGGTCTAATTGGTCCGTGATGGGAGGGCCTATTAGGGTTTGCTTATAAATAATATGCTAGGTCCCCTCTCCACTCCTCATTATCATTTGATCATTGTTTGGGCTAAGAGCACCTCATCTGATTTGGTATGGTTGAGGTGGCACAGTATAGGTCTTGGTCCAATTGGCCCGTGATGGGAGGGCCTATTAGGGTTTGCTTATAAATAATAGGCTATGTCCCCTCTCCACTCCTCATTATCATTTGATATTTTACGTGAGTGTTATTCTCACGGCTTGCCCCATCGATGAGCCGCCTACCGAAAGGATGCTGGAGAGGACTTTGCCTTCGATGTTCACGTGAGCATCACTTCCAGGTTCAGGATTATACGAATACAGGTATGCATCGTAAATCCTTTTTGATATTGATTATGTGATAAAAACCATAAAATCAGATCTAAACATTTGTGTTCTAATCGTCTGTCTGTCAATGATTCATGGGATCAATGAAATTTTCTTACATTACATGCTTTAGATTTTTGTTCGAAGTGACTGTGATCTTTATTTTTTGGAGTTTCTTTGCAACGTGCTCTTGCTGGCTATGAAATCTTGGATTGATCAGATGTTTGATAGTGTAATGTAGTTCTTAATCAACATATGAACCTGGAGAGGGTTTTTAGTTTGGTGATCGAGAAGGGAAACAGAGGAACCTCTTCCTTTTTACTTCGGCAGATTTTTGTCGATGATAGAATTGTTCTTCTATGAGATTTTTGTCTTGTTCTCTATATTACAAGAATATTACTATTCAATAGGTTCAAAAATTCCAATATGTATGTATGATTGAATTATATGGTGCTGATAAATGGATAAATTTTTATAAATTATACACCAAAATACAAAGTTGTTCTCGGACCTGGACCTGACCCGGTCCCAAACTAGACCCATATTTTATGAATCAGTGTTGGGTTATATGCGGACCCGGCCTAATCCGAATGATCCATTGGGTTAAGAAATTTAATCATGGACCCGACCCGATCCAATTATGTTGAATTTGGATCAAATATTATGACCTGATTAAAGAACCGGATTGGTCGAGGTCACTCATAATCTAGTCGAACCCGATCCATTTGTACCCTTACCTAGATTAGTCGGAAAAAATATAGCAATATTTGGAATAATCGAAATCATACCGAGAAGTGGCCGTAGAAAAGATGTCGTTCCAATGATGCATGGGTATTGTAATTTTCAAAATTCGGAAGATTTCTTGATGCTTCGTATTGCAGTGGATTATTCGGTTAAATACATTTTGATTTTGAGTTTTGTGTTCTTTTATAATAGATTATTCAAGTCTAGACAGTATGAATGCTTAGCTTGTAAATTTCAGCATAATATCTAATTATTTGTACCGTTGCGCTTCACAATTCGTGTTAATTAAATGCACAAAGAAGGCAACAAATCTTTGAGTTGGGAGTATGCGTGAAGGTGTCTTTTTTTTTCATTAGAAATTAAATTCTATGATTATAGGATCATTTTTGATCCAGTGTTTTTTTCAATTATTCAGCTTGGTATAGTTTCCTGTTATAATATTCTGATTCTGCCCACTTCCACTCTCCATCAATTTGTGCGACAAGCACGGCACTTGGTTTAGAAGTCTTAAATCCTCTTGCTCTTGGACCTTGATTTCCATGCAGGGTGACTGCTAGCTTGAAGTGGTTAAATGACAGAGATTACTTCTTGACTCTAATCCTTGGGTTCGTAAATATGGCTGTCCATGCAGAGGTTTTATTTCATATGGAAGCTAGATTTGTACCAAGTTATATGCATGGATTAGGATTTTTGAACTTCCCATCAGAGAAGAGATCCTTTCAGGTGATGGACCACCGTCCTGTCTGTCCAAAATAAAAGTTATATGTTCCCCGGATCAAATGAGATGAAGGCATGGAGCTACTTGCCCGGTTGCATTGCTAAAAAGAGATTTAACTATTTTCAATGCAAACTTATACTAATTAACTTTTATATGCCGTATTTCATTGTTATATAGAAGGTGTAAGTTTTAGCAGGAAGAAAAAAGGATCAGAAAAAATTGACATGCTTGGGGCAGCCACCGAATCCGGATAATGCTATTTTAGTTATATATAATAGATTTGAAGTTCAGGTAAGCTAATATCCCAGAATTGCAAGTTTGGTCCATCCTTGTACATTGGATGAGCTGAATTAATTCACTTGGAAAGGGCACGTTACATGGATACTGAGCTGAGGCTCAAAAGAATCTTGGAAAAGGATGGATCGAGTAAGGGTTTATTGTTGTGATTGTTTTACTCCTTTCTCTTAGAAGCACTTCCTTCTATCGAGTATATGATCAAGATGCAGGTCAAGTTTATGTTGAAAGTTGTGATATTTTTATAGTAGTGATCGATTTGTTTTCTTTCTGGATACCATCGGAATGCTTTAGCAAATCCAGTTTATCATGGGTTGTGCTATCGGTGATCCCCTTCGAGGGAAAAATTTGGTGAAGTATGACAATGTTCTGGTTGAAAAGGAGAGAATTCGGGCTATGTAGGAGCTTACAGCCATTCAGTAGGGCTATGCAACATGTTTATCGACAACTTTTAATACAAAGTAATTTATATATTATAATTTTAATGATTAATGAAGTATTGGATCATATTTAAGCACCATTTGTTTCATGATGTAGATTTAGTCCTGCCATTTTTTACATAATCTATAATTTAACCCTAAACTTCCTTAACGTTAACCTCTCAACATGCTAATAATTATGTGCTGTTCACTGATGGCTCAAAAAGTGGAAGCTCCTGTTGCCATGGTCACCGGAGCTTCTGGAGGAATTGGAAAAACGATAGCATCAGCCTTGGGCAAACCTGGTTGCAAGGTCAGTTTACATTATTACATTTTGGTTCTCCTACTATAGTTAAGATTAAACATTTTGGCATATGGAATCTCGGCGATTTTAAAAATGTGTATGACCTATAAGCAGAAAATAAGGGATTCATTTTGTGGGAAGTTGTTTGGGGTTTTAATTAACTTTTAGAGTTATGGTATTTTTTGGTTTGTTTTTTAATAAATCCTTACTTTTAATATTTTTAAAAACAAGTTTTTTTTTTTTTTTTTTTATAAATAAAAGGAATCGGAAGGTGGGGGGGGGGGGGTTTTGACCGGTATAGCTATCCCCTCTGGGCATGACTATAAGGACCCCACTCTGCTAAAGAATGTTCCATGCATGGTGACAACGAAAATGACTCGACCATTCCCCGTCACATTTAGTGAGTATGTCATTCCAACTCCACCACGGCATCAACGGTTCAATAGCAAATCCCGCACATCCATATCTAGGCATCCAGAATAAATTTATATTCATTTATTCATTTATCATTTTAGTAAATCTTGTATAGATGATGTATCATATTTTTTTGAGATTTGGTTTATGTGATTTCAAGATTTTTTCTTTAATAAAATCAATTTTCTTCGTTTGCAAGAATCCTTAAAGAGGCTGTCTCCGTATATTTATATACATGTTCTACATGTATATACAAACATAAAATATTTTATTTGTTAATTTTCACAGAAGTTTTTATTCTAATATGATTTAATAAATCTGATTTATCAAAAACAAAAACAGATTGCTTGAATACTTTAGTGCAATTTAGTAATGATGTCCATAGCATAGAATGTACATGATGAGCCACATCATCCAATCCATAGTACTATATATTGGGCTCTCGATAAATATGTTTGGCTATAAAAGATTCAGAGTCATTTTCATATGCTAGCTATCATGTCGAATTGAATGATGCCCAATATTTAGAGATATAGAACTAGATAGCTATCGAATAACTATTAAAGAATCTTCTTTAATAAATATATGAGTAGCATTTAGAATACTCAACATATATGTTATCCCCTCGCAAGCAGCACGAAGTTCCATCATTAGTACTGTAGTCTCCATCAAACGGGTACCTTTAGTTGCAGCAAAAGTACTATTAGAGTTTCTTATAACAACACACTACTATTAAAATTAATACTAAGGAAACCCGGGGATGGTAGATTCCAAGAAAAAAAGATTTTTTGAGAAGGCACAGAAAACTGTAGAGTTGGATTCCCAACTTCAAGGACAGGGATTTTATCACTGGATTAGGTGATGATTTGAGAAATAAAAATAAATTGAGATCACTATCATGTAGAATTATTATGACAACCAAATACAGTGATCTTATCATCTTCACTCATATCATCTTTAGCTTAATCATCTCATACCACATGCCCTCTATGATTAAAATATATTAAAAGAACTTTATACACTTCTAATATCTAAGTCAAACTTTAGGATGAACACATCATATCTTGAAAAATCGGCTAAAACCATCCCCTATCACATATTATGATTCAAGTAGACTATTAAATAATATTGAAGACAAAATCTTGAAACCGGACACACACGTACATATATTATAAATGATATCTTCTCTTTATATATATATATATATATATATGAGAAGACTTGTTCAAAACATTAGATAGAATTATTCCTTTTCCATCATTATCTATTTTAATTACCTTTATATCAAATATTTTTTTTAAAAAAAGCAAAATCATCACTACAAGAAGGAAAGCATGTATGTCAGAAAAGTCAGCCAATCCCACTATATCAAATAATATTTAAAATAACTTGTTATTAGGTAGTATAACTCTCTCAAATTATCATACTTTTTTTAAAAAAATCTTAGGATCTATTTGGCATCCTGTTTTATTTCTTAGTTTCTTTTTTAAAAATAAAATTACAAAAGCCAAGACAAAAAACATGCTTAATATTATTATTTTATTATTTTAAATTTATTTTTATTATTTTTATAAAATAAAATTAATAAATTCTTATTTTCAATATTTTTAAAAATAAAAAATTTAATATTTTCTTTTAAGCAACACCAATAACATTCTATTTACTATCCCAATGTCCACTATTATTATCATTGTCACCACTATTACTACGGCATACCAATGGGCTTCGCCATGTTATTGATAGCTTCATCACCCATATTATTATCACTACTATCATCATGATTGCTATTTCTACCATATAATCATTGCTATTATTGTTGCCTCTATGTGCTACTACCACTGCCACTATTATTGCCATTGCCACTATCATCACTATCATTGCCTCCACTACCTCTACTACTATTATTACCACCTCCACTATCATCATCATATTTGTTTCTAAAATTAATTGATATTATCAAATATGTTTATATTTTTTAAATTAAAAAAAAATAAAAATATAATTTTTGTTTTTCTGCTTCTAGGAATACGAAAATGAAACTGATGCCAAATAGTACCTTAGATTTTATCTTTTGTAATTTCATTTTAGTTTTTTCTTTGGATGATGCACTGTCCTTATGGATTTCCTTTAGAAATTGGGCCTGTTAGCTTGCCCAACCCAATTCTTTTTAAAAGGCCTGACCTAAGTTTGGCCTAAATCCTATACATGTGCTTGTTGGACTGTAGGATGAAAAAAAGAGGCCTCTATAAATCTTTCTTTTTTTTATCCCACTGGATTTGGGTGAGGAATTTGGTCGATATGGGCCTTATTTAAATAGGCAATGTAATCCATGATCCAATGAAAATCCAGCCCAATCCTGCTGGATTTCCCAAACAGGCCCTAAGCTGAAAGTCTGAAATAGTGAAAGCCTGGTGACAAATCACATACGCTATATAGAATGCTAATCACAATTTAAACCTACTGTTATTAGTTCATGCAAGAGACGAGTGATGTTTCTTAAACATGTTATTTGTGTTGTTTTGGAATTTAATGTAACAAATGTCCTGATGATGTATCAGATTTTCTGAGATTTGGGTTATGTGATTTCAAGATTTTTTTTTAATAAAATCAATTTTCTTCGTTTGCAAGAATCCTTAGAAGTTCATATATATGTCCTACATGCGTACATAAACAGGAAATATTTTATTTGCCGATTCTCATGGATGTATTTATTTTAGACTAGTTTAATAAATCTGATGTACCAAAAAATAAGTAGATTGCCCGAATATTTTGGTACAATCTAACAATGATGCCGATAGTGCAGAACCCATATGATCGGCCACATATATTGCCATTCAATCCGCAACACTGTTAACTTTTTGATAAATATGCCTGGCTATAAAAGATTACATAGCTATTTTCATATGCTACCCATTCCGTGAAATTGAATGATATCCAATGTCTAGAGATATAGAACTAGATAGCCATCAAATAATTGTTGAAGAAAATTAATCTTAAAAAAACTAGGAATGGTAATTCCTAAGAAAAAAAGATTCTCTAAAGGCACAGAAATTGTAAATTCGAATTCCCGACTTCAAGGACAAGGATTCCATCACTGGTTTAGATGGTGGTTTGAGATGATTTGGGATCGCTATCATGTAGGATCATTATGATATAACCAAATATAATGATCTTTTCACCGTCACCCACATCATCTCTGATATTGACTTGATCATCTCGTACAAAACGTTCCTTATAGTTAATATATACTAAAAGAACTTTATACACTTCTAATATGTAAGTCAAACATTCAAGATGAACGCATCATATCTTACAAAATTATTTAAAACCACCTCCAATCACATATCGTCATGCGAATGTAAACTATTAAATAAAATTGGAGACATAAAATCTAGAAACCGGACACACACTCATATATTATAATGATATCTTCTCTTTATATATATATATATATATATATATATGTAAGATGACTTAAGAAAACATTAGGTAGAAATTTTCTTTTTCCATCATTATCTATTTTACTTACCTTCATATCAAATATTTTTTTGAAAAAAATGAAATATCATCACCACTTCAAGAAGGGAAGCATGTATGTCTGAAAAGTCAGCCAATCCCACTATATCAAATAATATCTAAAACACTGCAACCTAGAATTGGCAACTTGTTATTTGGTAGTATAACTCTTCCAAATTACCATTATGTTTTTTTAATCTTAGGATCTGTTTGGCATCCTGTTTTATTTCTTAGTTTTCTTTTTAAGGTCGTGTTTGGTATATTGTTGGGCAATTTTGAAAGATAATATGGATTGCCAATAATATGGGTTGCCAGCAATGTTGATTGCAAGTAATATAGATTATTATATTTGGTATATGCAAGTAATGCTATATAATGTAAAATCAAATTTTCAAAATATCCCTAAATAAAATATATATTTATCTATTTATTAAAAATATATAATTTTATATTACATTTAAAATATAAAAAAATATGTTATATTTTTGTATAAAAATAAAAAATATTGTTATATTAAATAAATTTAAAATAAAAAAATTATATATTAAATAGTTGATATATTTAATATATTACTTAAATATATTAAATAATATATTAAATTAATATATAATATAATATTATATCATATTAATATATATTATAATATATAATATATAAATATAATATTATAATATATTTATCATATTACATTATAAAATATAATGTATATTATATTATTATAAAATATTAAATATATTATATTATATGGAAGAGAAAAAGGAGAGGAGAAGGGGAGCGTAATTTAATAATCTTGATTACTTAGAAAATGGTAATATGGATTACCACCCTCTCAAAGATAATCTAGATTGTCTCTTGAAAGGCAATCCAGATTACCAAACATGATAGATTGACATTCAGAAAAATATACCAAATACAGTAATGTGGTGGGGTTTATTAAATTGTCGGCAATCTGGATGGATTGCCTGCTATCAAACGTAACCTAAAAATAAAATTACAAAAACCAAGACAAAGAATATGCTTGATGTTATTATTTTATTTTTTATTTTTAAAATATATTTTTATTATTTCTATAAAAATAAAAATAAGAATTCTTTATTTTCAATATTTTTAAAAACAAGAAATTTAATATTTTATTTAACTAACACCATCAACATTGTGTCTACTACCCCTATATCTATTAACATCACCATTGCCACCGGTACCGCTACTACTTACCAATGGCCTCCACTACATTATTGGTAGCTCCATCACCTTGTATCATTATCATAACTACCACCATAATCACTACTATTATACAATAATTGCTATTATTATTATCTCTGTCACATCATTGGTTCCCCTACCACTGCCATTATTGCTGCCATTATCACTGCCATCACTATCATTGCCTTCACGATCTTTGCTACTACTACCATCACCTCCACCATCATCATCATATTTGTTTATGAAATTAATTGGCACCGTAAAACATGTTTATATTTTTCAAATTAAAAAATAAAAATATAATTTCTATTTTCCTATTTCTAGGAATAGAAAAATGAAACTGATGCTAAAAGCACTGTCCTTTCCTTTAGGAATCGGGCCTATTAGCTAGCGCAACCCTTTTTTTTTTTAGTCAAAGGCCTGTCCTAAGTTTGTCCTAAATCCCATATATGGGCTTGTTGGACTGCAGGATGAAAAAAATGGACCCCTATAGATCCTTCTTTTTTTGGATAAGTCTATGTGCACCGCATGCTCTGCACAAAATTCAAGTTGGCCTACACCATCTTTTAAAAAAAAGGCTGACTCTCTATCATGTTGATAACAAACACCACTCCTCTAATATTCAATGCACATCCCATCCCGTCCCATCATGCCAACTTGGATTTACATGGATCAATAAAAAAATGTGATGCAGGCTAACTTGGATTTTCTGCACGGCATGCGGTGTATAAAGACTTTTCCTCTTTTTTATCCCACAGGATTTGGGTGAGGGATTTGGTTGATATGGGTCTCATTTGAATAGGCTGTGCAATCATGATCCAATGAAAAATCCAGCCCAATCCTGCTGGATTTCCCAAACAGGCCCTAAACTGAAAGTCCAAAATTGTGCAGGCCTGGTGACAAATCACATACAGTATATGGATTGCTGATGACAATTCAAACATACTGTTATTAGTTCATGCAAGAAACAAATGATGTCTCTTAATCCTTGTTATTTGTGTTGTTTTGGAATTTAATGCAACAAATGTGTTGATGATGTATCAGATTTTCTGAGATTTGGTTTATGTGATTTCAAGATTTTTTCTTCAATGAAATCAATTTTTTTCATTTTCAAGAATCCTTGAATAGGCAGTGTCTTCATATTTATATACATGTTCTACATGTGTACATAAACAGAAAATTCCTGGAGACCGTGGGTTGTAAATTGTTTCAAGGATACCATTTTTGAAGTTTGATAATTAATTATTGTAAAAACAGCACCTATTTGAGAACTTTTCTCCTTCACCACTCCAACACTGACTGTTTTTCCCTCTTTTATGTCTATTATTCTTTCGCCTTTTTCTCTTGCTTCTTCCTTTGGTTTCTAAGTTGCTCTATATTCCTTCTTGTGCTAAGGATAACCGATACATCTGTTCTTGTTTTCGTAATTTTCCTAGCTATATACTATTTTTTGGGGGTAAATGCAAGCTATAGTTCCTATTCTCTTTGCTCATCATAGATTAAAGGATGCTCGGTGACATTTAATTAATAACTTTTTTTTTTTTTTTTGATAGAATAAAAGGGTGAGGAGAACAAAAGGGTGAGGAGAGGGGGGTGAACCCCCCAGTGTAGCTCCTCGCTCGGGCTCCAACCCATTAGACTTTTGTTCGATTTGGGCTGTAAATTTCTACACGTGCCCTCTCCACCAACTGGATGAGTACATCAGCCTAACCCCACTATGACGTCGGAGTTTAGGCCACTCAGCCCCTAGTCACGTGGCCTAGAATTAATTTGGAATTTAATCGAGTCACCCGCAGAATCATTCCTCGAACCCGTGACTAGTGAATTATATACAAGAGCTGAGCCGTGCCTTAACCAACAGCGCTACCACCGTAGTGGTAATTGTTGCCGATCTTATCACGGTGGCCCGTAGCTCGTGAGCTGGCGCTGGTTCTCGGACTCTCTCACCTTGAGATCTCCAAGCCTCCGGTCCTGCAAAACAAAGTCAGAGATCCAGGCCGGGGATTCCGGCGGGGGCACTCCGACGGTCAAGTTAGAGAGCGGCAAGATAGAACAGGTCCTCTAAGACGGGTTCCCGAAGGATTCTCGTGCTTAGAGGAGGTGTAGATGACAGAAGTGTGGGGAAGAAAGGGGTTGAAGCCCAGCTTCCTGCGCTGGGTTCACCGAACTCACGCCTCAGGACTTCTTGGGGATCCCAGGATCGTTCCTTCGATATTCTTTTTCCCTCTCTCCTTCTTGACTTACCTTTCCGTCCGCTTTTACTGTCCTTTTATACCACCAGACCGCCTTTGGCCCACGTCCCCTCCCGGAGGCTCCTGGAGATCTCTGAATCTTCCCCTCCCCCTTCTTCTCCAAGTTTGGGAGTTAAGTAGCCGGCACGCCTCGTCCGTCGTGTATCACGAAAGGAAAAAACTGGCGAGACCTCGAGCCAAGTGTGGGAGCTCTCCTTTCGGGGCGTTGATGGTGGGCTTCTGGCATTCCAAGCTCCTATCCGCGAGGGTTTTATTCCTCGATCGCGGAGCCCTGCTTATTTGATATAAACGCGCGAAACCGCTGCGGGTCATACTGGCGCCCTGTACAAGACGCGGCGCACATCGATTCTAGTGGCGACCTCGTGGCCCGTGTCTCTGCCTCCTCGAGGCTTTGCAGAGTAGGGCTGACTTCGGTCGAGGTGGACCCATTAAGGGGTGCCACCTGGCGAAGGAGCAGGAGGGCCCGGCTCTACCTCGGTAGAGATGGACCCATCCTGGGGTGCCTCCTGACGAGGGAGCAGGGGGCTGCCAACTTCGACCGAGGTGGGCCCCTCCTGGGTGGACACCTGGCGGGGTGGCAGAGAGAGGCTCGACTTCGGCCGAGGTGGACCCGTCTTAGGGTGCCACATGGCGAAAGAGCAGGAGAGCCTGGCTCGACCTTGGCAGAGGTGGGCCCGTCTTGGGGTGCCACCTGGCGAGGGAGCAGGGGGCCGCCAGCTTCGACCGAGGTGGACCCCTCATGGGTGGACACCTGGCGAAGTGGCAGAGAGAGGCTTGACTTCGGCCTAGGTGGACCCGTCTTGGGGTGCCACCTGGCGAAGGAGCAGGAGAGCCTGGCTCGACCTCGGCAGAGATGGACCCGTCTTGGGGTGCCACCTGGAGAGGGAGCAGGGGGCTGCTAGCTTCGACCGAGGTGGACCCCTCCTGGGTGGACACCTGGCGGGGTGGCAGAGAGAGAGGCTCGACTTCGGCCTAGGTGGACCCATCTTGGGGTGCCACCTGGCGAAGGAGCAGGAGAGCCTGGCTCGACCTCGGTCTAGATGGACCCATCTTGGGGTGCCACCTGGCGAGGGAGCAGGGGGCTGCCAGCTTCGACCGAGGTGGACCCCTCCTGGGTGGACACCTGGCGAAATGGCAGAGAGAGTCTCGACTTCGACTGAGGTGGACCCGTCTTGGGGTGCCACCTGGCGAAGGAGCAGGAGAGCCCGGCTCGACCTCGATAGAGTGGACCCATCTTGGGGTGCCACCTGGCGAGGGAGCAGGGGCCACCAGCTTCAACCGAGGTGGACCCCTCCTGGGTGGACAACTGGCGGTGTGGCTGAGAGAAGCTCGACTTCGACCGAGGTGGGCCCATCTTGGGGTACCACCTAGCGAAGGAGTAGGAGCGCCATTTCTCGAGCGGTGGAATTTTGAAAGAAAAATCTACGTGGCACCGGAGGCATCTAGCTGGATCTGACACACGTTCCACGTCAGCGATGCAGCCATATCAGTTGCCCCCCATCCTCAGGTCCCATCGAAGCATCGTGGCTTTGGACGTGGGGAGTTAATGCGGAGATGACGTGGAAAGGATGAAAATCCCTTGCCATAATTGCCATGGTCGCTGCCGCCACTTCTGTTGCACCTGAGATCCTGTGGGAGGCTGCCACGTGTACGTGTCTGACGTGCCATTAATACGCCATTTCGAAAATGTGACAGTTTCCATCGGACCGATGCGTCAATATCGGGCGTGCCTCCACGTGGCAATCATCCGATGGCCCGAGATGGAAAGAGGCGTACGGCTGCTGTTGATTGAGTTTGAAAAGGAGGTGGACTTTCCGGAAACGAAGTCTCTTGGCTTTCTCACACCTTACCGGGAGTTGCAGCGGTCTCCCTTCATCTCCCAGGGGTCGCCATTCCTTGGGTTCAAAACATCCCGGTGAGTGCCTGTGACCTTTTCCCTTCTTCTTCTATCTCCAGTTTCCTCGCTACTTCGAGCCCCATTTCCTTCTTGATTCTTCTTCCTTGATGGTGCGTCGCCATCATGTTTCTTCAAACCCGGACGAGGTCGGCCCTTCCCGGCCGAGGACTCCATCATCTTCCTCCTCAGAGGGAGAAGAGATTACGGTAGAGGTTCGAAGGCAGCTTCAGCCGGGGACTTTGACCATAGGCATCCCTAGGGGTCCTAGGTCTCCCCCTGTAATCTCCGCACATCCCATTTCTTCTCTTTCTCCTTCAGTGGTGGAGGTCTCTTCTTCTGGTCCCTTCAATTATGCCTCGACGATGACTGGAGACGATCTTTCCTGGATCTGGGATACCTATAGGGTTTCGGATTCAATCCGTCTCTCCCTTCCAGGATCTAGGGACCGAGTAACCTCAAGTGGCCCTGGGAGGGTCGCCTTCTACGAAGACTTCCTTGTTAGGGGTCTTCGTTTCTCCCTTCATCCCTTCTTTCTTTCGTTTCTCAGTCACTACCGTCTTGTCCCGGCCCAGTTGGCTCCCAATGCCATATGGGTCATCTTTGCTTTCATCGTCTTCTGTCACTTTCATGGGTTCGTTGCCCGTTTCTCCCTTTTCAGGGCCCTCTTCACCTTGAAACGCTACTCTGCCGATGATGGCTGGTGGTATATTTCACCCTGGCCTAAGTGCCTTAGGGTCGACCTCCCTTTGTCGATCAAGGACTGGATGAACCGCTTCTTTTTTGCCTCGATCGAGGATGTTGATTGGGCCTGGAGTGAGCCGGACCGGTCACCAAACCGGAACTCCTAGGTTGAGCCGGTGGACCATGAAGTCTACACCCAGATGCTGGGCGACGTGGTCCCGGCTATCGATGTTCTGCTTTCAGGGCAGAATTTATTCGAGGCAGGGATCAGTCCCATTTGGGAGTTGGGTGAGACCCCGGATCTCCTTCTTTCGCCTTCACTTTTTGCTCTGCACTTCTTTTCTTTTAAATTGGCCTAACTGTGTTTCTCCTTCAGGTATGAAGTTCTCCATCGAAAGCCTGATGGAGGGTGCCCGGAAGAGGGACGCTGCTAAAGGGATCCAAGCGGCCCCAGCGAAGAGGGCTCGTACTGAGGCGAGCCAGGGGCCCGCGCCCACTTCTGCCACCACCATCCCCGGGACAACGAGTCCTGCTCCTAGGCCGGCTCAGTCCCGTGCGCCTGAGGTCCCTGTCATCGAGCTCGATAGGGTAGGGGATAGAGGATGCTGGAACCCCCTCGAGCGATGCCTGCTCCAGTTGCCGCGCCGGTCATCTCCACAGTGGCCACCAGGGCAACGACAGCCCCACCGACGGCCACATCGCCCGGCGAAGGGACGGCCACCCAGCCTGCTGTCGATGCCCACATTCCACCCCCAGGTCTTACCGCCAGCTCCTCCATTATCCATGACCAAGGGCTCACGAAAAGGGTGATGGAGTTTGCGAGCACCTCCCGGGACCGCCATTTGAGGGGCGGCCGGGACTATGCTGACGCGCTGCTATGGATCCTCCCTCTACTCTTCACGGTAAGTCCCGAGCTCTCCTCTTTTAAAGTTCCAGTTGGATCTTATTGACATCTCATCTCTTCTTTGGCACAGATCGGGATCGATGTTCTGCTGCTGAGGAACTTCCTCTCGGGCTATGCCAAGAAGGATGCTGAGAAGGAGAAGAAGCTCGGCAAACTCGCGGCTGACGTTAAGGACCTCATGGAAAAGGGGGTCGAGCTGCGGGGGAGCAACTAGGCACTGCGAGCAGACCTAGGTCACGCCGAGGGGCGTGTGAGGGAGCTCGAGACCTCTCTGTCAGAGGAGAGGATCTCGAACCAGCGTCACGCTGAGCACGACGCGACGGAGATGTCACACCTCAAAGCTCAATCCTGGTCTCTGGAGCGCCGGGTTGAGGAGGTCCTTAAGGAGCTTAGCGCAGCTAAGGACATGAACTCCTACATCAACGGGCTGCTGGAGGCATCCAAGAAAGAGGCGCAGGAGGCCGTGCCGAGGTTCCGGGCCTCCGAAGAATTCAGGGCGGAGGTACATGAGGCGGCTGTCGACTCCTTCCTGAAGGGCTATGAGGTGTGCCGGGAAAAGGTAAGTTTTTTCCTTGAGCTCGACCTCGGTGGAGTAGTTCTGGGCGGCCGGAGGAAGGAGTCCACCGAGGGAGCTCTGACTGCGACGGTTGTTGAGGTGGTGGCTCCCGAACAGCCTTCAGACGACGCCAACGACAGAGAGGGTGCCCCCCAGTCGGAGGAGGACGCGGCTGCAGCGAAGTAGCCCTACGGCTCCATTTGCTTTCACTTTATTTCTGCAGAACGTGTTCTTTTTCTTTCTTTGGGGTCACCCGGCCTGTCGGGGCCCCCTTTTGTAAGAAACTTTTATCAGAAATGAAAATTCCTTTTCCATTAACTTGTTCCTTCTATATATATATTTATTTTATTTTTTATTTTTTTTGCATCTTTCGGACTAAACCCCGGCGCCAGCCACCGGGACTAAGTCCCATGGTACATTCCGGGCTAAACTCCGGGATTGCGTGGGTGAACTGGGTTCTGCTCCACCTTCCAGACCGAGGTTCGGGACTTCGCTTTGGAACCAGGTTCCCTGCGAACTTCCGGACTGAACCCCGGGGCCGCAGGCCGGAACTGAGCCTTGCGCGACCTACCGAGCTATTCTCCAGGGTTTTGTAAGACCGAGACCTAAGTCTTCGGGACCTCTTCCAGATTGAACACCAGGGCCGCATGTCGGAATTTAATTCTGCGCGACACTCCGGACTGAACTTCGGTATTTTTATGGGAGGGGACTTCATACCTTTGCGGATCTTTTGCCGTGCCCATGCTCGCCGAACCTAGAGCTGGATGGCTTTTATCCTATGAGACGAGAGTAGAATTTGGTGAAAAAGGTTTTATTATTGAAGTTTGAGAAGCCTTACACTATTGGTAGTACATCCTCAAGTTTGAGGCGTTCCAAGTGCGCGGGAATTGGGATCCGCCTAGCTCCTCCAGGTAGTACGCCCCGTGGGGAAGTGCCTCCGCCACTCTATAAGGGCCTTCCCAATTTGGGGAGAGCTTTCTGCACTCCCACGGTTTGGAGGCTTCAACGCGGCGTAGCACTAAGTCTCCTTGGCGGAAGGACTTCGGTCGCATACTGGAGTTGTAGTATCTGGCCACTCGTTGCCGATAAGCTGCCATCCGAACTCGGGCCCTATCCCTCATTTCTTCAAGGAGGTCCAGGTTCAGTAGCAGCCACGCCGGGTTCTCCGCCTCGTCATACTGTGCCATGCGCAATGTTGGCAGGCTGAGCTCAATTGGAATAACTGCTTCCACCCCGAAGACGAGGTTGAATGGGGTCTCGTCCGTAGCCATCCTTGGGATAGTGTGGTATGCCCAAAGGATGCTCGGGAGCTCTTCTACCCACCTCTCCTTGGCCTGGTCTAATCTTGTCCGGAGGCCTTTCAAGATGGTCTTGTTCATTACCTCGGCTTTTCTATTTGTCTAAGGATGCACCACCGAGGTGAAATGATGATGGATTCTGAGGTCGTCGCAGAACTCCTTGAACTCCCAACAATCGAACTAGCGTCAGTATCGGTGATGATGGTGTGGGGCAAGCCGAAGCAGCAAATGATCGACTTCCAAAGGAACTTGGTGACATTCGCCTCCGTGATCTGAGCCAAGGGCTCGGCCTTGACCTACTTCATGAAGTAGTCGATGGCCACAATCAGGAATTTTCGCTGCCTGGATGCCAGAGGGAAAGGTCCTAGGAGATCCATGCCCCACTAAGCGAATGGCCATGGGATGGAGAGCTAGGAGAGTGGAGCAACAGGCTAACGTTGCACCACAACATGCTGTTGACATCGATCATACCTTTTTACGAAGTTAGCTGCATCTTCTCTCATGGTCTCCCAGAAATAACCTTGATAGATGGCCTTATACGCTAGCATCCTGTCCCCTATATGGTTCCTGCAAATGCCCTCGTGGATCACCTGGAGCATGAGTACGGCTTCGGCAGGTCTCAAACACTTGAGGAGCGGGTAGGAGTAGGACCTCTGGTACAGTAGCCCGTCCATCAATACGAACCGTGCGGCCTTCCTCTTAATGAGGCAGCCGCCACACGATCCTCAGGAAAGCTACCGTTGGTAATGTACTCGATGTACTTATCCATCCAGCTGGGCTCTGGGCTGACCTGCTAGACCTCCATGGGTGTCTTGTAGCTCGGGGCTTTAAGGTGCTCGATGTAAGCGCGGCCCAGTGACGAGTCCGACAGGGTTGCCAGGCAGGAGAGGGCGTCCACACGAGCATTTTTCTCTCGAGGAATATGGGAGATGCTGAAGTGCCTAAAACCTGCCATGCTCGTTCGTACGAGCTCTAGGTACTTCGCCATTTGGGGGTCTCGACCTCGTACTCCCCCGAGACTTGCCCGGCCACCAGCTGCGAGTCGGTGAAGACCCTAAGGCAAGCCACGCCCAGCTCGCGGGACACTCTTAGTCCCGCAAGGAGCACTTCGTACTCTGCCTGGTTATTGGTGGCAGCAAACTAGAAACGGAGCTCACACTCGACGACAACCCCTTCGCCGTTGGCAAGGATGAGTCCGGCTCCACTCCCACCAGAGTTCGAAGCTCCATCCACATGAAGGATCTAGACCTCTTCCTCTAGTCCAGGCTCTGGCTGCCGGTCTTCGGGGCTCTCTTCCGGCCCCTCACCCATGCCTGCACACTCAACCAAGAAATCAGCGAGTACCTGCACCTTCATGGCCGACCTCGACCGGTAGGTGATGTCGAACTCGCTAAGCTTGAGCACCCACTTCGCCAGGCGTCCAGACATGTCAGGTCGGTTGAGCACCGCCTTCAGTGGCTGATCCGTCAAGACTGATGGGGTGTGCTTGGAAGTAAGGCCTGAGATGCTGAGGGGACATGATTAGCGCAAAAATCAGTTTCTCAGATCCAGAATACCTGAGCTCCATATCGCGGAGGAGTTTGCTCGTGTAATACACCGGCCTTTGTATCCTTTTATCATCCATCCGAACCAGGACCGAGCTGACGGCCTCTGGTGTGACCGCCAAGTACAGTAGGAGCTCCTATCCCTCCTCCGATCGAGAGAGGAATGGCGGTGATGCCAATGTCTTCTTCAGCTCTTCAAATGCCTCCTGGCACTCCTTCGTCTAGGTGAAGTCGTGCATCTTCCTCAACACCTTGAAGAAAGGGTGGCAGCGGTCAACGGACCTTGAAATAAACTGGCTCAGGATGGCTATCCGACTGGTGAGTCACTGTACTTGCTTCTTGGAGGTGGGTTGCTCCATGTCTAGGATCGCCTGAACCTTCTCCAGGTTGGCCTCTATCCCTTTTTGGGTCACCATGAACTCCAGGAACTTTCCTGCGGATATGCCGAAAGCGCACTTCGCCGGGTTCAACTTCATCTGGTGAAGCCGGAGGTTACTAAAGCTCTGCTAGGTCACCGACATGGTCCAAAGTGGGCTTTCTCATCACCAGCATGTCGTCCACGTATACCTGCATGTTGCAGCCAATTTGGTCTTTGAAGACCTTGTTGACCAAGCATTGGTACGTGGCACCTGCATTTTTGAGGCCGAACGGCATCACCTTATAGCAGTAGGTCCTGCAGTCGGTGATGAAGGTGGTGTGTTCTTCATCCTCAGGGTGCATTTGGATCTGGTTGTACCCGGAGAAAGTGTCCATAAAAGAGAGGAGGCGATGCCCCGAGGTAGTGTCCACAAGCTGGTCGATCTTTGGAAGAGGGAAACTGTCCTTCGGGCAAGCTCGATTGAGGTCAATGTAGTCCATGCAGATCCTCTACTTGCCGTTGCTCTTCTTTACCATTACCATGTTCGCCAACCAGCTGGGATACTGTACTTCTCGTACAAAGCCAGCGGCGAGAAGCTTTTCCACTTCCTCATTGATAGCCTTTTGCCTTTCTGCAGCGAAACTTCTCTTCTTCTGGATGATTGAGCGGCACCTTGGATCAATCTTCAATTAGTGGGTGATGACCTCCGAGGGGATATCTGGCATGTCTGCAGTAGACCAGGTGAACACATCAGCGTTCGTCAGGAGGAAGTCCAGCAAGCGAGCCCGCTCTTCTTTCGGGAGTTGGGCTCCTATCTTCACGATTTTCTGAGGCTCCGAGCCAAAGGGGTACGTCAATAAGTGCTCCACAGGACCTCCCCTGGGATCTTGCACTCTTAGATCGAAGTCGTCAACGTCGGAACCGACCTCGGCATTCCGGGCCCCTGGGACCGTCTGCAGGCAGTGCGGGACAGGTTGGGCCATCCCCCTCATCACCCCCGTCCCAGAGGCGGTAGGAAACTGCACCATCAACCTCTTGGTGGAAATGACCACGTCCAGCTGGTTGAGCCCTGGACGGCCTAGGATAGCATTGTAAGGTGATGGGAGTCTGACGACGGTAAACATCATCATGACCGTGCTCTGCCGAGGTGGGGATCCGACGGTACCAGGGAGAGTGATCTCTCCTTTGACCTCCATAGAATCTCCGATGAAGCCCACAAGAGGGGTGTGCACCGGCTTTAGCTGATCATGAGACAAATTCATCTGGGAGAAAGCATCATAAAAAAGTACGTTAGTAGAGCTCCCACTATCCATCATAATGCGATGTACAGGATGCTTTGCGATGGTCATCTCGACCACCACTGCATCATTGTTTACATTTTCATTTTCATTCACCTTTTCAAAGGGGAGTACATTCTCCAGTTCTCCAGCCTCCCGGGCTCTCTTCGAGGCATGCCCTATCCCCCATGAGATCATGCCCACCGGCTTCTCTATTGGACGGTTGTCAATTGCAGGGATGGGAGGAAGGGCCGCGAGTGGTTGGCCCTTTGCTGGGGCCTCGCTCCTCACAAACTTCCAGAGGTAGCCTCTCTTGATCAGTTCCTCGATCTCCCATTTTAGATTGCGACACTCCTCCGTGTCGTGGCCGTGCTCGCGGTGAAATTGACAATACTTCATCTTGTCATGGTGTTCCTCGGGTTCTGAGGAGGAGGTCGGCGGAGGTAGTTCTCACCCTCAATTTCCATGAGGATCTTCGTTCTAGGAGCGAGGAGAGGGGTGAAGGTTCGCTACGGGGCAGCACCATTCTTCTGCTTCAGACCTGGACGAAGGCCCGCAGGTGGTCCAGGCCTCCGGGTCCCAGGGACATCCCTTGGGGCAGGCTTCTTCAAAGACTTCCTGTCTAGCTCTCGCCTGGTACGGTCGGCCTTCTCAGCTCGGATGTACTTGTAGACACGGAGGAGGAGCTCAGAATACGTCTTGGGGGCTTCTTGTCCAGGGAATACGTCAAGCGGGAGGTCTTGAGCCCACGCTTCAACGCCAGCATGGCAACAGGCTCGTCTAGGCTATAAATATCGAGGGTGGCGGTCTTGAAGTGGGTGACATAGTCCCGCAGCAGCTCCTGGTCTTGCTGGCAGATAGAGAAGAGACTATCCACCTTCCGTGGCACCTTTCGGTAGGCGTCGAAGTGTGCTACAAACTTTCCTTCTAGCTGTTGGAAAGAGCTAATGGATTCTGGCTCAAGGCGGGTGAACCAAACTCGAGCAGCCATCCACAGGGTGGCTGGGAAGGCGATGCACAAAAGAGTGTTCTTTGCTCCTTGCACCCTCATGAGAGCCTTATAGCTCTCCAAGTGGTCCAGGGGATCGGTGGTCCCATCATAGGGATCCACCTGGGGCATGCAGAACCGATTCAGGATCAGTTCCTCTTGGATTTCCCGGGAGAATGGTGGCTGGGCGTTATAGCCCACTGGCTTAGCTGGGGAGCTTTGCTTGTTGGCGAAATGGCAGGAGAACTCTGCCAACTTGTGCTCGTGTTCTTCCAGACTTCTCTTGGCCTGGCGCCTGATGGCTTCATCAGGAGAAGGAGGTGCCGATCGTCTTGGTGAGGGGCCTTGCCCCGATGGCGCCTGCTGCACCATATTGCTTCGGCATCGTTGGCCGGGGATCGACTCTCGTGATCCACCGAACCGGAGTGGTTTCTCTTCGTAGGAGTATGATGGCTCCCGCGAGGGTTGGTAACTGCCCGCAGATGGGAAGGCCTGCCTTGGATGGAGTGCAGGCTTCCGCGGGGGCCCGTGGCTCGGGCCGCGGGGGTCCCTGGCTAGGGCTGAGTGGCCAGGGAGCGCTGCTGGTGCTGCAGCTGCCGCACGGCCATAGTCAGTGTTTGCAGCTGCTGGAAGACAGCTGTAAAAGGACCGTCCACCGAGGACGGCTGAGGAGGAGGAGGTAGAGCAGGAAGTTCCCTCTCTGGGCTGCGCAGCCCCTAGGGAGAAGGAACCTCTCCTGCTCGGCTGGTGGATGCTTCGCACCCATGCATCACCACCATGGTCGACGTACGCTCTTGCTCACGGAAAGCTTGTCTGTGCAGGGGTTGCTGTTCTGCCCCCTACCTGGCACGCCAATCTATTGCCGATCTTACCGCGGTGGCCCGTAGCTCGTGAGCTGGCATCGGTTCTCAGACTCTCTCACCTCAAGATCTCCAAGCCTCCGGTCCTGCAAAACAAAGTCAGAGACCCGGGTTGGGGATTCCGGCGGGGGCACTATGACGGTCAAGTTAGAGAGTGGCAAGATGGAACAGGTCCTCTAAGACAGGTTCCCGAAGGATTCCCGTGCTTAGAGGAGGTGTAGATGATAGAAGTGTGGGGAAGAGAGGGGTTGAAGCCCGGCTTCCTGCGATGGGTTCATCAAACTCACGCCTCAGGACTTCTTGGGGGTCCCAGGATCATTCTCTCGATATTCTTTTTCCTTCTCTCCTTCTTGACTTACCTTTCTGTCCGCTTTTACTATCCCTTTTATACCACCGGACCGCCTTTGGCCCATGTCCCCTCCCGGAGGCTCTCGGAGACCTCTGAATCTTCCCCTCCCCCTTCTCCTCCAAGTCTGGGAGTTAAGTGGCCGGCACACCTTGTCCGCCGTGTGTCACGAAAGGGAAAAACTAGCGAGACCTCGAGCCAAGTACGGGAGCTCTCCTTTCGGGGCGTTAACGGTGGGCTTCTGGCGTTCAATGCTCCTATCCGCGAGGATTTTATTTCTTAATCGCGGGGCCCTGCTTATTTGATATAAACACAGTTTCGCACATCGCCGTGGGCTGTACTGGTGCCCTGTACAGGACGCGGTGCACGCCGATTCTAGTGGTGACCTCGTGGCTCGTGTCTCTGCCTCCTCGAGGCTTTACAGAGTATGGCTGACTTCGGTCGAGGTGGACCCATCAAGGGGTGCCACCTGGCGAAGGAGCAGGAGGGCCCGGCTCGACCTCGGCAGAGGTGGACCCATCTTGGGATGCCACTTCACGAGGGAGCAGGGGGCTGCCAGCTTCGGCCGAGGTGGACCCCTCCTGGGTGGACACCTGGTGGGATGGCAGATAGAGGCTCGACTTCGACCGAGGTGGACCTGTCTTGGGGTGCCACCTGGCGAAGGAGCAGGAGAGCCCGACTCGACCTCAGCCGAGGTGCACCCGTCTGGGGGTGCCACCTGGCGAGGGAGCAGGGGGCAGCTAGCTTCGACCGAGATGGACGCCTGGGTGGACACCTGGCAAAGTGGCAGAGAGAGGCTCGACTTCGACCGAGGTGGACCCATCTTGGGATGCCACCTGGCAAAGGAGCAGGAGAGCCCGGCTCGACCTTGGCCGAGATAGACCCGTCTTGGGGTGCCACCTGGCGAGGGAGCAGGGGGCTGCCAGCTTCGACCGAGGTAGACCCCTCCTGGGTGGACACCTGGCGAAGTGGCAGGAAAGGCTCGATTTCGACCGAGGTGGACCATCTTGGGGTGCCACCTGGCAAAGGATCAGGAGAGCCTGGCTCGACCTCGGCAAAGGTGGGACCGTCTTGGGGTGCCACTGGGAGGGAGCAGGGGGCGCCAGCTTTGCCGAGGTGGACCCCTCCTGGGTGGACACCTGACAAAGTGGCAGAGAGAGGCTCGACTTCGGCCGAGGTGGACCGTCTTGGGGTGACACCTGGCGAAGGAGCAGGAGAGCCTGGCTCGACCTCGACAGAGGTGGACCCATCTTGGGGTGCTACCTGGCCAGGGAGCAGGGGGCTGCCAGCTTCAGTCGAGGTGGACCCTCCTGGGTGGACACCTGGCGAGCGGGTGGCAGAGAGAGGCTCGACTTCGACCGAGGTGGACCGTCTTGGGGTGCCACCTGGCGAATGAGCAAGAGAGCCCGGTTCGACCTCGACCGAGGTGGACCCATCTTGGGGTGCCACCTGGCGAGGGAGCAGGGGGCTACCAGCTTCGGCGAGGTAGACCCCTCTTGGGTGGATACCTGGCGAAGTGGCAGAGGGAGGCTCGACTTCGTCGAGGTGGACCCATCAGGGGGTGCCACCTAGTGAAGGAGCAGGAGGGCCGGCTCGACTCGACAGAGGTGGACCCGTCTTGGGGTGCCACCTGGCGAGGGAGTATGGGGCTGCCAGCTTCGGCCGAGGAGGACCCCTCCTGGGTGGACACCTAGAGAAGTGGCAGAGAGAGGCTCGACTTCGACCGAGGGGACCCGTCTTAGTGTGCCACCTGGCGAAGGACCAGGAGACCTGGTCTACCTCGACAGAGATGGACCCGTCTTGGGGTGCCTCCTAGCGAGGGAGCAGGGGGCTGCCAGCTTCGGCCGAGGTGGGCCCTCTTGGGTGGATACCTAGCAAAGTAGAGAGAGAGAGGCTCGACTTCGGTCGAGGTGGACCCATCTTGGGGTGCCACCTGGCGAAGGATCAGGAGGGCACGGCTCGACCTCGGTAGATGTAGACCCATCTTGGGGTGCCACTTGGCGAGGGAGCAGGGGGCTGCTAGCTTTGGCCGAGGTGGACCCCTCCTGGGTGGACACCTGGCAAAGGGCAGAGAGAGAGGCTCGACTTCGACCGAGGTGGACCCATCAGGGGGTGCCACCTGGCGATGGAGCAGGAGGGCCCGGCTCGACCTCGGCAAAGGTGGACCCGTCTTGGGGGTTGCACTGGCGAGGGGAGCGGGGGCTGCCAGCTTCGGTCGAGGTGGACCCCTCCTGGGTGAACACCTGGCGAAGTGGCTGAGAGAGGCTCGACTTCGACCGAGGTGGACCCTTCTTGGGGTGCCACCTGGCGAAGGAGCAAGAGAGCCTTGCTCGAACTCGGCAGAGGTAGACCCGTCTTAGGGTGCATCCTGACGAGGGGAGCAGGGGGCCGCCAGCTTTGGCCGAGGTAGACCCCTCTTGGGTGGACACCTGGCGAAGTGGCGAAGAGAGGCTCGACTCGGTCGAGGTGGACCCGTCTTGGGGTGAACCTGGCGAAGGAGCAGGAGAGTCTGGCTCGACCTTGGCAGAGGTGTACCCATCTTGGGTGCCACCTGGCGATGGAGCAGGGGGCTGCCAGCTTCGGCCAAGGTGGACCCCTCTGGAGGAACCTGGCGGTGGGGTGGCAGATAGAGGCTCGACTTCGGCTGAGGTGGACCGTCTTGGGGTGCCACCTGGCGATGGAGCAGGGGGCTGCCAGCTTCGGCCAAGGTGGACCCCTCCTGGATGGACACCGGCGGCTGGGGGGTGGCAGATAGAGGCCGACTTCGGCTGAGGGGACCCGTCTTGGGGTGCCACCTAGCGAAGGAGCAGGAGAGCCTGACTCGACCTCGGCAGAGGTGGACCCATCTTGAGGTACCACTGGCGAGGGAGCAGGGGGCTGCCAGCTTTGGCCGAGGTGGACCCCTCCTGGATGGACACCTAGCGGGGTGGCAGAGAAAGGCTCGACTTCGGTCGAGTGGACCCGTTTGGCATGCCACCTGCGAAAGGAGCAGGAGAGCCGGCTTGACCTCGGCCGAGGTGGACTTGTTTGGGGTGCCACCTGGTGAGGGAGCAGGGGGTGCCAGCTTCGGCCGATGTGGACCCCTCCTGGGTGGACACCTAGTGAAGTGACAGAGAGAGTCTCGACTTCGATCGAGGTGGACCCGTCTTGGGGTGCCACTTGGCGAAGGAGCAGGAGAGCCCGGCTCGACCTCGGCAAAGGTGGACCATCTTGGGGTGCCACATGACGAGGAGCAGGGGGCTGCCAGCTTCGGCCGAGATGGACCCCTCCTGGGTAGACACTGGCGAAGTGGCAGAGAGAGGCTCGACTTCGACCGAGGTGGACCCATCTTGGGGTGACACCTGGCGAAGGAGCAAGAGAGCCTAGCTCGACCTCGACAGAGGTGGACCCGTCTTGGGGTGCCTCCTAACGAGGGAGCAGGGGGCTGCTAGCTTCGACCGAGGTGGACCCCTCCTGGGTGGATACCTGGCGAAGGAGCAGGAGGGCCCGGCTCGACCTCGGTAGAGGTAGACCGTCTTGGGGTGCCATTTGGCGAGGGAGCAGGGGGCTGCCAGCTTCGGCCGAGGTGGACCCCTTCTGGGTGGACACCTGGCTAAGTGGCAGGAAAGGCTCGACTTTGGCCGAGGTGGACCCATCAGTGGTGCCACCTGGCGAAGGAGCAGGAGGGCCCGGCTCGACTTCGGCAGAGGTGGACCCATCTTGGGGTTGCACCTGGCGAGGGAGTGGGGGCTGCTAGCTTCGACGAGGTGGACCCTCCTTGGTGGACACCTGGCGAAGTGGCAGAAAGAGGCTCGACTTCGATCGAGGTGGACCGTTTTGGGGTGCCACATTGCAAAGGAGCAGGAGAGCATCACTCGATCTTGGCAGAGGTGGACCCATCTTAGGGTGCCACCTGGTGAGGGAGCAGGGGGCCGCCAGCTTCGACCGAGGTGGACCCTCCTGGGTGGACACCTGGCAGAAGTGGCAGAGAGAGGCTTGACTTCGGTCGAGGTGGACCTGTCTTGGGGTGCCACCTGGCGAAGGAGCAGGAGAGCCTGGCTCGACCTCGGCAGAGGTGTACCCATCTTGGGGTGCCACCTGGCGAGGGAGCAGGGGGCTGCCAGCTTCGACCAAGGTGGACCCCTCCTGGATGGACACCTGGCGGGGTGGCAGAGAGAGGCTCGACTTCGGCTGAGGTAGACCCGTCTTTGGGGTGCTACCTGGTGAAGGAGCAGGAGAGCCTGGCTCGACCTCGGCAGAGGTGGACCCGTCTTGGGTGGTGCACCTGGCGAGGGAGCAGGGAGCTGCCAGCTTCGGTCGAGGTGGACCCCTCCTGGCTGGTGGGATCCTGACACCTGGGGGGGTGGCAGAGAGAGAGGCTTAACTTGGCCGAGTTGGATCCGTCTTGGGGTGCCACATGGCGAAGGAGCAGGAGAGCCCGGCTTGACCTCGGCCGGGTGGACCCATCTTGGGATGCCACCTGGCGAGGAAGCAGGGGGCTGCCAGCTTCGACCAAGGTGGACCCCTCCTGGGTGGACACCTGGCGAAGTTGCAGAGAGAGTCTCGACTTCGGCCGAGGTGGACCCGTCTTGGGGTGCCACCTGGCGAAGGAGCAGGAGAGCCCGGCTCGACCTCGACAGAGGTGGACCCGTCTTGGGATGCCACCTGGCGAGGGAGCAAGGGCCGCCAGCTTCGGCCGAGTTGGACCCCTCCTGGGTGGACACCTGGCGGAGTGGCAGAGAGAAGCTCGACTTCGGCCGAGGTTGACCCGTCTTGGGGTGCCACCTGGCAAAGGTGCAAGAGCGGCATTTCTCGAGCGGTGAAATTTTGAAAGAAAAATCCACGTAGCACCGGAGGCATCCAGCGGATCTGACACATGTTCCATGTCAACGATGTAGCCATATCAGTAATTATACCACGTTTTTAAGATGCACTTTTCTTCTCCCTTTCTGACATGGATTCTCCGATTGCACTTTAACTGTGATTCTTTGAAATTAGTTATTCCATCTTAGAAGTTTTGGCCTGGACAGGACCAATAACAAAGTAGTAAAAACAAAATGATGAACCTGAAAATTGATGAAGGTATGTTATGTTTACGACTACCAGTCTACCACATCTTTGTGAGGCATTACAGTGTCCCAGCTCCTTAACTGCTGTATTAATTTGATGTTCTTCCTTTCCATGGTGATTGGGTGCATCATATTTGAATTTATGCCATCACGTAGCCTCGTAAAGGTCTTTGATGTGCAATCATTCTTTTTTTTTTTTAATTTTACTGCTGAATCTTATCAGTTCATGACTTTGCATGCAGGGAAAGATCATCAACATAGCATCTGCTGTTGGTCTTACCGGCAACATTGACCAAGCTAATTACAGTGCTGCAAATTAGGCAGGGGTGATTGGTTTTTTACCAGACTGTAGCAAGGGAATATGCAAGCAGAAATATCAATGTGAGCTTATGGTTCCATTAAGATACAAAGTAATTTTAGCCTAGATCTTGGATTTTGTCATAATCCATAACTACCCGTGCTTCATGTGAATGCTGTCTCCCTGGCACTACAAAAAAAAAGCTGGTTTCCCGACGCTTTTTTAGATTTTTTCGACACTTTAAAGCAACAGGAAAAACCTTCCTGATGCTTTAAAAAGCATGGTAATCGCGTCGCGTAGGCGAGGGTGGAAAAGGGTTTTTCCCGACGCTTTGGGTTGCGTCGCAGTAAATCAGATTTTTCTCGACGCTTTTAAGCGTCGAAAATATGTTATTCCCGACGCTTAAAAGTGTCGGGAATAATCTCGAAATAAGATTATTTAAAGCATCGGGAATTCCAAATATTTTTAAAAAAAATAAATTATTCTCATTGCATTTTATTTTTGCCATGGTTGGTCCTACGGTTGTTACAGCCGTGACAGTGACGTGGCCAGGCTCAGGTATCGCCAAATACGAGCAAGCCACGTGTAAGTTTTCCCGGCGGAGTCAGCGCCACGTCCTCAAAGCCAGGATCGGCAAGACTACACGCCCGAGACTGTCTAAGGCAAACCGCCCTCGCCGAGGTCGAGCTCGGCTCGGAGTTCCTCTACCACCTCATTGGCGCCCGGGCCCGGAGGGGGTCCGCCCAAGTGAGGTCGGCCAAGGTCGGGCGATTTCCTGCCGCCTCGCCAGGGGTCCACCCAGGAGGGGTAACCGAAGGAAGCCGAGGTCGGCTGATTCTCCGCCCTTCGCCAGGTGACCGCCCGGAGATGGGCCACCTCGGCCGAAGCCAGGCGACCTCCTGCCACCTCATTGCGCCCGAGCCGGAGGGGTCCGCCCAGTGAGGTCGGCCAAAGCAAAGGCGACCTCCTGCCGTCGCCAGGTGTCCACCCAGGAGGGGTCCACCTAAGCCGAGGTCGGCTGACTCTCCGCCCTTCGCCAGGTGGCCGCCCAGAGACGGGCCCACCTCGGCCGAAGCCAGGCGACCTCCTGCCGCCTCGCCAGGTGTCCACCCAGGAGGGGTCCACCTAAGCGAGGTCGGCTGACTCTCCGCCCTTCGCCAGGTGGCCGCCCGGAGAGGGCCCACCTCGGCCGAAGCCAGGCGACCTCCTGCCGCCTCGCCAGGTGTCCACCAGGAGGGGTCCACCTAAGCCGAGGCGGCTGATTCTCCGCCCTTGCCAGTTGGCCCCCGGGGACGGGTCCAAATCAACCGAGGTCAGACCGCTCGCACGGAGAGGGCCCGGGGAGAGAGACGGGCCCCAAGGCCGTCCCTCGGGCCGTACGAATCCCAGACGGTGTCCCGTACGGAGGGCGGCGGCAGCGGAAACATCACTTGCGTTGGCCCGGCAGGACCCGCAGCCGAGAGACCCGATCCTGACGAAATAGGCCCCATAGATGGATGGCGCCCGCGCTTGGGGAAGAGAGCGCTCTCGGAGCCCGAGGCCTGACCGGCCGCCCTGCCAGCGCCGCCCTCCCCTCTTTCTCTTCTGTCTTTGCCTTTTCCTGCTGGGCCCGGCGGACGAGGTCAGGAAGCCGCCTGGCCTCCTTCACAAAAAGGGGAAAGAGAAGAGGATGGGGGAGGGGAGCTTCCGAGGAGGAAAAAGACAAACGCACGATGAGGGGAGATAAAGAGGGAAGGATCTGGGGATGATGAGGTAAGCCAATTAGCCTGGGGACAAGGAGAAAGCACCGGCACAAGGCCTTGCTCCGAGAGAAAAACCAAAAATCCCGAGAGGGGAACACTGGGCGTGGGCTCGGCAAGGAGGCCCAGCCGAGATTCTGGTCCCCAGAGCATTTCCTTCACCAGTTAACTCTCTAAGTCTGGAACCCTTTAGAGGGTCCGGCTGGGGAGTCTGTTCCTTCTCGTCGTCTACTGACTTGACCGTCGGAGCTCCCTCGCCGGGATCCCCGGCCAGGGTCCTCTAACCCCTTTGTTGCAGGTTCTCCGAGGAAGGGAGGCTCCCTCGCCAGGCGGTCAGGAAGGATCGGCTGATCCGAGGCACGGGCGCGGGCAGCGAGAGCGGCAACAGATTGGCGCGCCAGGAAGGGGGACAGGACACTAAACCCTAGTGGGAACCGGCTTTCTGCAGGTGTCACGCTCTCCAGCAATGGTGGTCACTCGTGGTCGTGAGGCGTCCACCAGCCGCGTGGGGGATGTCCACTCCCCTCTGGGGGGCCACAGCCCCGAAAGGGAGCTTCCGGCTCCCCCTCCTCTTCCACAGCAGCCTGCCCCGGTGGACGGATCCCTTGCGGCCATCGTCCAGCAGCTGCAGACCTTGACCTCAGCGGTCCGACAGCTTCAGCATCAGCAACGGTCCCTGGCCACTCAGCCGCAGCCAGGGACCCCCGCGGCCCGAGCCGCGGGGCAGCGTGGGAGCCTGCGCTCAATCCAGGGCAGGCCATCCCATCCAAGGGCCATCTCCAACCCCCGGTGGAGCCACCAAGCTCCCGCAAAGAGAAACTATTCCGGTTCGGAGGATCCGAGAGTCGATCCCCGGCCGACGGGGCCGAAACGGCACATCGCAGCAAGCGACGCCGAGGCCAGACCTCGCGCCGAGACCGATCGGCGCCCCCTTCACCCGTAGCCTCGGTGGAAGACTCCACCGATGAAGCCATCAGGCGCCAGGCCGAGAGGCGCCTGGAGGAGCATGAGCGCAAGCTGGCGGAGTTCGCTCGTCGATTCGCCGACCTGCAGAACTCGTCGACGGACCCGGCGGGCTATGACTCCCGCCCCCCTTTCTCTGAAGAAATCCAGGCGGAACCAATCCCGAAATGGTTCCGCATGCCGCAGGTGGATCCCTACGACGGAACCACCGACCCCCTGGATCATTGGAGAGCTATAAGGCTCTTATGAGGGTCCAGGGGGCCACCGACGCCCTTCTGTGCATCGCCTTCCCGGCAACCCTTCGGAAGGCCGCTCGAGTCTGGTTCGCCCGCCTCGAGCCCGGGTCCATTTGCTCCTTCCATCAGTTGGAAGGAAAGTTTGTGGCGCACTTCGACGCTTGTCGAAAGGTGCCAAGAGAGGTGGACAGCCTCTTTTCCATCCGCCAGCAGGACCAGGAGCTGCTCCGGGACTACATCACCCGGTTCAAGACCGCAGCACTGGAGATCTACAGCTTGGACGAGCCCGTCGCCATGCTGGCCTTGAAGCGTGGACTCAAGACGTCCCGCCTAACCTATTCCCTGGACAAGAAGCCACCCAGGACGTATTCCGAGCTCCTCCTCCGCGCCACAAGTACATCCGAGCGGAGGAGGCCGACCGCACCCGTCGAGAGCGGACGGGAAGACTCCAAAGAAGCGCTCCCGAGGGACACCCCGGGAGCTCGGAGGCCGGGCCATCTGCCGACCTCCGCCCAAATCCAAGGCCGAGGGGCGAAGCCACTCCCGAGCGGAGGTACACCCCTCTCCTCGCACCTCGAACGAAGATCCTCATGGAAATCGAGGGCGAGCGCTACCTCCGCCGACCTCCTCCTCAGAACCCGAGAGCCGTCGAGACAAATCAAAGTACTGCCAGTTCCATCGCGAGCACGGGCATGACACGGAGGAGTGTCGCCATCTGAAGCGGGAGATTGAGGAGCTGATCAGGAGGGGTTACCTCAGGAAGTTCATCAAGAACGAGGCCCCCTCTGAAGGGCAGCCGCTCGCAGCCCTACCGCCTGTCCCTGCGATCGACAACTGCCCAACGGAGAAGCCCGTGGGCATGATCTCGCGCGGGTCCGGCCGAGCAATGAAGAGAGCCCGGGAAGTCCCGGAGAATGTAATCCCTCCAAGGGAGGGGAAATAATGATAATGTAAACAACGATGCCGTGGTGGTCGAGATGACCATCGCGAAGCATCCTGTACATCGAATCATGATGGATAGTGGAAGCTCGGCTGACGTACTTTTTTACGATGTATTCTCTCGGATGAATTTGTCCCCCGAACAGCTGAAGCCAGTGCACACCCCCCTGGTAGGTTTTACAGGGGACTCAGTGGGGGTTGAGGGGGAGATCACTCTCCCGGTCACTGCCAGATCCCCGCCCCGACAAGCGACCGTCCTAATAACATTCACCGTCGTCAGGCTCCCTTCGCCTTACAACGCCATTCTCGGGCATCCCGGGCTCAACAACTGGACGCCACCATCTTCACGAGGAGGCTGTTGGTACAGTTCCCCACGCCTTCCGGGCTCGGAGAGATGAGGGGGACGATCCAGCCAGTCCCGCTCTGCCTCCAGACGGTCCCAGGCGCCAGGGGCGCGGAGCTCGCCCATGATATCGACGACCTCGATCTGAGAGAGAAGGAACCCAGGGGAGGGCCCGTAGAGCGGCCTGCTGACTTTCCCCTCGGTTCGGATCCCCTGAAGATGGTGCAAGTCGGGGCCCAGCTCCCCGAGGAAGAGCGAACCCGCTTGCTGGAGTTCCTCCGCGCCAACGTGACGTGTTCGCCTGGTCAGCAGCCGACATGCCGGGCATCCCGCCCGAGGTTATTATGCACAGGCTGAACGTGGACCCAAGTTGCCCCCGGTCCGCCAGAAGAAGAGAAGCTTCGCCATGGAGAGGCAGAAGGCGATCAACGAGGAAGTAGAGAAGCTCCTCGCCGCGGTTTCGTCCGAGAGGTCCAATACCCTAGCTGGCTGGCAAACGTGGTCATGGTAAAGAAGAGTAGCGGTAAGTGGAGGATCTGTGTGGACTACACCGACCTCAACCGAGCTTGCCCAAAGGACAGTTTCCCTTTCCAAAGATCGACCAACTGGTCGACACCACCTCAGGGCATCGCCTCTTGTCGTTCATGGATGCCTTCTCCGGATACAACCAGATCCAGATGAACCCGGAGGACGAAGAGCACACTGCCTTCATAACTGACCGCGGGACTTTTTGCTACAGGATGATGCCTTTCGGCCTCAAGAACGCAAGGGGCGACGTACCAACGTCTGGTCAATAAAATCTTCAAAGACCAGATAGGCCGCAACATGCAGGTGTACGTGGACGACATGCTGGTGATGAGCAAACTCGATTCGGACCACGTGGCCGACTTGACGGAGACGTTCGGCAACCTCCGGCGCCATCAGATGAAGCTGAACCCGGCGAAGTGCGCTTTCGGCATCTCCGCCGGTAAGTTCCTGGGGTTTATGGTGACTCAGAGAGGAATCGAGGCCAACCCGGAAAAGGTCCAGGCCATCCTGGACATGGAGCAGCCCGCCTCCAAGAAGCAGGTGCAACGATTGACCGGCCGAGTCGCGACCCTTAACCGTTTTATTTCCGGGTCGGCGGACCGCTGCCGTCCCTTCTTCAAGGTGCTGAGGAAGATGAATGGCTTTGCTGGGACCAAGGAGTGTCAGCAGGCCTTCGAGGAGCTGAAGAAGATGCTCGCCTCGCCACCTTTACTGTCCAGGCCCGAGGAGGGGGAGGAGCTTGCCCTCTACCTGGCGGTTACCCCGGAGGCCGTCAGCTCTGTCTTGGTCCGAACCGACGACCAGGGGCTCCAGCGACCGGTGTACTATACCAGCAAACTTCTCCGAGACGCGGAGCTCAGGTATTCCCGGCCCGAGAAACTTGTTTTTGCGCTAATAGTGTCTGCCCAGCGTCTCAGGCCCTACTTCCAAGCGCACCCCATCACCGTCTTGACGGACCAACCGCTGAAAGCGGTGCTCAGCGACCCGATACTTCGGGACGATTGGCCAAGTGGGCACTGAAACTCAGCGAGTTCGACATTGCATACAGGCCAAGGTCGGCCATGAAGGCACAGGTGCTGGCCGATTTCTTGATCGAATGTGCAGGCTTGGGCAAGGAGCCCGAGGAATGCCCATCGCCCCGGCCGATGGAGGTTGGCACCGATGAGACGGAGAGGAGCTGGATCCTCCATGTGGACGGAGCCTCGAACTCCGGCGAGAGCGGAGCTGGGCTCATCCTTGCCAACGGCGACGGGGTCGTCGCCGAGTGTGCACTCCGTTTCCAATTCCCCGCGACAAATAACCAGGCGGAGTACGAGGCACTTCTTGCTGGACTGAGAATCTCCCGCGAGCTAGGCGTGACCAACCTCAGAGCTTTCACTGACTCCCAGCTCGTAGCGGGGCAGGTATCCGGGGAGTACGTCGCGCACGACCCCCAAATGGCGAAGTACTTGGAGCTCGTCAAGGCGGGCGCGTCTAAGTTCCGCCGCTTCAACATCTTCCACATCCCCCGCGGGGAGAACGCCCGTGCGGACGCCCTCTCCGGCTGGCGACCCTGCCGGACACGATGCTGGGACGCGCTCAGTGGAGCGCCTTGAGGTCCCAAGCCTCGAAGCACCGGTGGAGGTCCATCAGGTCAGCCAGGAGCCCAGTGGATGGACAAGTACGCTGCGTACATCGCCAGCGGCACCCTGCCGGAGGACCGACAGGTGGCTCGCCTCATCAGGAAGAAGGCCGTGCGCTTTGTCCTGATGGACGGAGCAGTTGTATCGGAGATCCTACTCCTACCCCTCCTCAAGTGCGTAGGACCCATAGAAGCCAAGCTTGTGCTCCAGGAGATTCACGAAGGCATCTGCGGGAACCACGTGGGGGGCAGGGCATTGGCATACAAGGCCCTCCGTCAGGGCTACTTCTGGAAAATAATGAAGGAAGACGCCGCGACTTTGTGAAGAAATGCGACCGGTGCCAGCGTCACGCCACGGTGCAGCGGCAACCCTCCAACCCCATCTCTCAGCTCTCAGCCCCTGGCCATCGCCAGGGGGATGGACCTCCGGGCCCATTCCCGCCGGCGTCTGGCCAGCGGAAGTTCTTGATAGTGGCTATCGATTACTTCACGAAGTGGGTCGAGGCCGAACCCTTGGCGAGGATCAACGAAGCAAACGTCGCCAGGTTTTTCTGGAAGTCCATCGTCTGCCGCTTCGGCCTCCCCCACACTGTGGTCACCGACAATGGACGCCAGTTCGACTGCCGGGAATTCGAAGAATTCTGCAGCGACCTCGGCTCAGGCATCGCTTTACCTCGGTGGCGCACCCTCAGACCAACGGGGAGGCCGAAGTCACGAACAGGACCATCCTTCAGGGCCTCCGCACGCGGCTGGACCAGGCCAAGGGCAGGTGGGTCGATGAGCTTCCCAGCGTCCTTTGGGCATACCACACCACACCAAGGACGGCTAACGATGAAAACTCCATTCAACTCGTCTTCGGAGCCGAGGCAGTCATCCCGATCGAGCTCAGCCTACCCATGCTGCGCGTGGAGCAATACGACGAGACAGAAAACTCGGCAGGATGATGCTCAACCTAGACCTTCTCGAGGAAATAAGGGACAGGGCCCGAATCCGAATGGCGGCGTACCGGCAACGTGTTGCCAGATATTACAACTCCGAGTGCGGCCTAAGGTTTTCGTCCCAGAGACTTGGTCCTCCGGCGCGCCGAAGCCTCCCAACCACGGGAATGCGGCAAGCTATCGCCCAACTGGGAAGGCCCGTATCGGGTGGCAGAAGCCCTCCCTCATGGAGCATATTACTTGGAAGAATTGGGAGGTGCCAGGTTCCCCGGACGTGGAACTCCTCAAACCTGAGAATGTACTACCAGTGATGTAAGGCTCCCAGTTTCTGTAACAAAGCTTCCCCACTTCAAGCACTCCCTTCTAACTCGACGAGAAGGCTGCGGCATCGAGCTCAGTCCGGAAGATCCGGGCTTCGGCCTGGAAGGTGGCGCCGAACCCAGTTCGCCCACGCAAGCCCGGAGCACAGCTCAGCAAGCCGCGCAAGGCTTGAGAAAGCCTGCGGCATCGAGCTCAGTCGGAAGATCCTGGGCTTCGGCCTGGAAGGTGGTGCCGAACCCAGTTCGCCCATGCAAGCCCGGAGCACAGCTCAGCAAGCCACGCAAGGCTGAGAAAGCCTGCGGCAAGGAGCTCAGTCCGGAAGATCCTGGGCTCGGCCTGGAAGGTGGCCGAACCCAGTTCGCCCACGCAAGCCCGGAGCACAGCTCAGCAAGCCGCGCAAGGCTTGAGAAGCCTGCGGTATCGAGCTCAGTCTGGAAGATCCTGGGCTTCGGCTGGAAGGTGGCGCCGAACCCAGTTCGCCCATGCAAGCCCAGAGCACAGCTCAGCAAGCCGCGCAAGGCTTGAGAAAAGCCTGCGGCATCGAGCTCAGTCCGGAAGATCCTGGGCTTCGGCCTGGAAGGTGGCGCCGAGCTCAGCAAGCCGCGCAAGGCTTGAGAAAGCCTACGGCATCGAGCTCAGTCCGGAAGATCCTGGGTTCGGCCTGGAAGGTGGCACCGAGCTCAGCAAGCCGCGCAAGGCTTGAGAAAGCTGCGGCATCGAGCTCAGTCCGGAAGATCCTGGGCTTCGGCATGGAAGGTGGCACCGAACCCAGTTCGCCCACGCAAGCCCGGAGCACAGCTCAGCAAGCCGCGCAAGGCTTGAGAAAGCCTGCGGCATCGAGCTCAGTCCGGAGGTCCGGGCTTCGGCCTGGAAGACGGTGCAGAAACCGTGTTGTCTGCGCGAGCATGAAGGCGACCCAAAGTCGGGCCCGCTTAAGGCTTGCCCTGCTGCGACGCGACTCAGCAGGCCCCATCATTCGATTTGAGCAATGGGAGGACCAGGCTTGCAGTTATTCCAAGTGTTCCAGACCGACATCTCAGAAAGAAAAGAAGAGAAAAGTGAGACGAAACAAGACCAAGGTTTCGATAAAGATTAGATCTTCATTGACATAAATAGTCGGTACAAGCTAGGAGCCCCGACAGGCCGGGACTCCCTAAAAACAAAAACAACAGAAGGAAGCAGAGCAGAGAAGACAGTGCCGGATCACTGGGATGTGGGGTCGGAGCCATCTGCCGGAGGCGCGGGTGCTGCGTCCTCGACTTCTACAGCGGCCGGATCCTGGGGCTGTTCCGGGGCCGCGGCATCGCTGGTCGACGGTGCGCAGGGTGTCGCTTCGGCCGTGCCGGAAGCCCTGCTCTCACCCGTGGCCTCCTGCCACCGACTACAACTCGCTCAGGTCCAGCTGGGGGAAGAAGGCCCCCACCTTCTCCCGGCACATCCGGAACCCCTTCAGGAAGGAGTCCACGGGGCCTCCCGGACTTCCGACGTGTACTCGTCGGAAGCACGGAATTTGGGGACAGCCTCTTGCGCCTCCCGCTTGGCTGCCTCCAGGAGCCCGTTGAGTACGCGCTCCGGTCCTTCGCCGCGGCCACATCTCGCCGGGCCTCCTCCAGCTGGCGCTCCAGCCATTGGGAATGGGCCTGCAGGCGGGCCTTCTCCGCCGCTCCTCCTCAGTTCGGCGCTGGTTGGAGGTCCGCTCCTCCAACAAGGAGGCCTCCAACTCCTGTTCCGCTCCTCGGAACGTGTCAGGTCGGACTGGAGGGCCTGCTTGTCGGCTCGCAGCTCGGCGCCCTTCTCCATTAAGTCCTTGACGTCGGCCGCGAGCTTGCCGAGTTTCTGCTCCCGCTCGGAGTCCCTCTTGGCGTTCCCTACGAGGAAATTCCTCAGTAGGAGGACGTCGTCCCGATCTGCAATGGCAAAAGCGACACAGGTCAGAGCAAAGGCAGGTAAGTCTCGAGATAGGAAAAAGGAAAAGGAAGAAGCTCGGGCTTACCGTGAAGAGCTGCGGAAGGATGCCGAGCAGCGCGTCCGCGTAATCCGGCCACCCCGAGCTCGGCGGTCCCGGGCGGTGGAAGCGTACTCCATCATCTTCTCCGCCAGCCCCTGTCGAGGATGACCGAGTCCCGGTGGGTGATCACCGGCGCCGGGGCCTTCGGGCCGGTCCCTGCGGCAGCAGCCCCCTCAGCCGAAGCCGCAACCGATGGGCCGGCGATCGCCACAGGCGGTGCTGTCGAGCTGGCAGCAATGACGGGCCCGGCGATGGGCGGAGAGGGCAGACGCTGGAGCTCTCTCTGCGGCGCCACCAGGTCGCGCGGCCGAAGTATCAGCGACCCCGCCCTGAGGGGGCCTGGGGGGGAAATGCGGGCACGGTCGCCACGCCACGACCTCCGGCTCGTCTCCGTGCGAGCCCTCTTCGCTGCGGGCTCGTCTACCTCCACGACGTCCCGCTGGGCCGCCCCCTCCAAGAGGTTCCCAATGACCTGCAAGACAAAAGAGACAGAAAGACAGCCGGCGGTTATGGCAGAGGTCAATGCGGGGCCAAATCTCACCAGTCTCGCGGATGGGACTGATACCGGCCTCAAAAAGATTCTGCTCAGAAAGCAGAACCTCGAGCGCCGGGACCTCGTCGCCCAGGAGTGGGTATAGGACTCCTGGTCCGCCGGCTTGACCCGGGAGTTTCGGTTCGGGGTCCGGTCCGGTTCACTCCAGGCCCAGTCGACGTCGTCGACCGAAGCGAAGAAAAATCGGCTCTTCCATCCCTTGACCGAGGAAGGGAGGTCGAACCGGAGACACCTAAGCCGGGGTGAAATGTACCACCAGCCATCATCGGTGGAGCACTTCTTCAGGGTGAACAAGGCCCTGAAGAGAGAAAAACGGGCAACGAACCGTGGAAGTGGCAGAAAACAATGAAGGAGAAGATGACCCGGATGGCATTAGGAGCCAGCTGGGCCGGGACGAGCCGAAAGTGGCTAAGGAAGGAAAGAAAGAAAGGATGCAGAGAAAACCGAAGACCCCCAAGGAGGAAGTCTTCGTAGAAAGCTATGCGTCGGGGCCACTCATGGTGACGCGCTCCCCGGACCGTGGGACAAACAGACGAATAGACCCCGGGATGCCATAGGCATCCCGGAGCAGAGAAAGATCACCTTCGGTCATGGTGGAGGCATGACCGGAGGGATCGGCAGGAAGAGAAGGCGGAGCAGGAAGAGAAGGCAGAGCAGAAGGGAACGGAGGGGCACGGCAGGTGCAACTGGGGGGGACCGGATCCCCCTGGGGATGCCGATGGTGACACCCCCGGGTTGCAGACGCCGGCGGACCTCCTCCGGGATTGTCTCCTCATCTGAGGAGGAAGAAGATGGAGTCCTCGGCCGGGATGGACCGGCCTCGTCCGGGTTGGAAGAGACATGGCGACGGCGCGCCATAGAAAAGGAAAGGACAAAAAGATCGGAAAGGAAATGAGAGAGAAGGAGGGGGCTAGAGGAGAAGAAGGAGGCACTCACCGAAAATGCACAGACGAGCACGAGCAACAGGAGTTGTTAGCCTGCAGCAAATCGCCCACGAAGCAAGGGAAATGCCTCATTCTGGAAAGTCCCCTCCCTTTCAAACTCAGCCGACAGCAGCCATACCCGTCATTCTGCCTCAGGCCACTGGATGGTCGCCACGTGGGCGCATGCTGGACACCGACGCCTCGTTAGTAGAGTAACGGCCTCTGCCTCGAAGCGACGCATTGATTACGGGCAAGTGGGCGACGCGTGGCGGCTGCCCGTAGGTCTTTAGCCGCATCGAGCCACGGCGACCAGGATCGTGGCAATTATGATGCAAGATCTTCCCCTCTCCACGTCATGTCCGCATTTAATCCCGACGTTCCGTTCTGCGATGCCCCGACGGAACGGCGGGCTGGGGGGCAACTGTTACAGCCATGACAGTGACGTGGCCAGGCTCAGGTATCGCCAAATACGAGCAAGCCACGTGTAAGTTTCCCCGGCGGAGTCAGCGCCACGTCCTCAAAGCCAGGATCGGCAAGACTACACCGCCCGACGACTGTCTAAGGCAAACCGCCCTCGCCGAGGTCGAGCTCGGCTCGGAGTTCCTCTACCACCTCATTGGCACCCGGGCCCGGAGGGGTCCGCCCAAGTGAGGTCGGCCAAGGTCGGGCGATTTCCTGCCGCCTCGCCAGGTGTCCACCCAGGAGGGGTCCATCGAAGCCGAGGTCGGCTGATTCTCCCCCTTCGCCAGGTGACCGCCCGGAGATGGGCCACCTCGGCGAAGCCAGGCGACCTCCTGCCACCTCATTGACGCCCGGGCCCGGAGGGGTCCTCGGCCAAGTGAGGTCGGCCAAAGCCAGGCGACCTCCTGCCGCCTCGGCCAAAGCCAGAGCCAGGTGTCCACCCAGGAGAGGTCCACCTAAGCCGAGGTCGGCTGACTCTCCGCCCTTCTCCAGGTGGCCGCCCGGAGACGGGCCCACCTCGGCCGAAGCCAGGCGACCTCCTGCCGCCTCGCCAGGTGTCCACCCAGGAGGGGTCCACCTAAGCCGAGGTCGGCTGACTCTCCGCCCTTCGCCAGGTGGCCGCCCGGAGACGGGCCCACCTCGGCCGAAGCCAGGCGACCTCCTGCCGCCTCGCCAGGTGTCCACCCAGGAGGGGTCCACCTAAGCCGAGGTCGGCTGATTCTCCGCCCTTCGCCAGTTGGCCCCGGGGATGGGTCCAACTCAACCGAGGTCAGACCGCTCGCACGGAGAGGGCCCCGGGGAGAGAGACGGGCCCCGAGACCGTCCCTCGGGCCGTACGAATCCCAGACGGCGTCCCGTACGGAGGGCGGCGGCACGCGGAACATCACTTGCGTCGGCCCGGCAGGACCCGCAGCCGAGAGACCCGATCCTGACGAAACAGGCCCCATAGATGGATGGCACCCGCGCTTGGGGAAGAGAGCGCTCTCACGGAGCCCGAGGCCTGACCGGCCGCCCTGCCAGCGCCGCCCTCCCCTCTTTCTCTTCTGTCTTTGCCTTTTCCCTGCTGGGCCCGGCGGACGAGGTCAGGAAGTCGCCTGGCCTCCTTCACCAAAAAGGGGAAAGAGAAGAGGACGGGGGAGGGGAGCTTCCGAGGAGGAAAAAGATAAACGCACGACGAGGGGAGATAAAGAGGGAAGGATCTGGGGACGACGAGGTAAGCCAATTAGCCTGGGGACAAGGAGAAAGCACCGGCACAAGGCCTTGCTCCGAGAGAAAAACCAGAAATCCCGAGAGGGGAACACTGGGCGTGAGCTCGGCAAGGAGGCCCAGCCGAGATTCTGGTCCCCAGAGCGTTTCCTTCACCAGTTAACTCTCTAAGTCTGGAACCCTTTAGAGGGTCCGGCTGGGGAGTCTGTTCCTTCTCGTCGTCTACTGACTTGACCGTCGGAGCTCCCTCGCCGGGATCCCCGGCCAGGGTCCTCTAACCCCTTTGTTGCAGGTTCTCCGCAGGAAGGGAGGCTCCCTCGCCAGGCGGTCAGGAAGGATCGGCTGATCCGAGGCACGGGCGCGGCGGCGAGAGCTGCAACAACGGTAATGAAAATTATGGTACGCTTTTGTTGTGTGGCATCAAATCACAAATTATTAGACTAATTTATGTCCAGCACTTGAGAGTTTCACATCACAAATATATATAAAATGCAACCAACTTCTTTATCAAGCATTCACTGACTAATTCTCAAACACTTGCACCAATAAAGTATGATATGAGCTTGATGGTAACACATTCTTAGTCTGTTAATTGACCAAAAGTGGGCTAACAAATAATCCAAATTTTCAACAGAATGAGTTCAGAACAATGTGGTTTCAGTCTTGAGTTTACCTTGCTAACATATGGAGCCAGCGAAGCACTTAATTAAAATTTAAACAAATGCCGCAGATCCTATACTTGATATCCAGCATGCTCTTTGCCCTTGTTATACCTGGCCAATTGTGCATTGAGGATGGGAAAACTGGGATTTTGTTAGAATGATATTACTCCAATAAAATGAGATCATGCTCAAAGTCCTATTTCTTGTTCAATTGCCATCTATTATCACAAAGAAGTAATGCTTTGGAATTTCTGCCGGAGTTGTTGAAAATGCATCATACATGCAACGGGACTGGCATAGACAGAATCAGCATAAGCGTAAAAGAATCTTATGAATATGACATGAATTTCACCAATATATATATATATATATATATATATATATATATATATATATATGAGACATGAATGGATCCAAACATTCTAAAATTCTTTAAGAAAAATATTAAAATAAACTTACATCAATATTTACCTGCAGATTTGCTTTCTAGCATTTCAAACTGTACAGGCATAAGAAGATATTTCAGCAGAGTAGCATCCATAGTTCATTTTTGACTTCGACAAAAATTGCAGACTCCACCATTACGGCTTGAAAAGTCACCCTACATGCTATCTTCACAAGAGAAAGTCATCATCACTAATAAGATAATCCTATGTGAATATGATATGGAAGTATAAACAATTCAGTGTAACAGCATATGGCCAATTATGCATGGTCATTACTCATACTAGTGGTTCAGTACACACCAAACCAGTTGAAATATATACCGAGGTCAATTATCTGTAGGAGGTAGATCGACATCCTGTCCACGAGGATCTGATGCTCCAGAAGCCTATATAAAAATATTTAAATTATTTAATTTATGAAACTATGAATGATAATATATTATATAAATTATTAATTTAATATAATAATATATATTTAATATGATATATAAATATATACCTGATGTGAAAAATATGTCTGTACGACAGATGTAAGCCGCTCAATGTGCTCTCTCATTCTATCCATTGCTGCTCTATCGGCGGCACGGCTATGTCGTATCTCCTCTAGCTCGGCGGCATAACTCCGTCACATCTCCACTATCTCGTCCTCGAGTCTACGAACACGTACATCCTGAGCACTATCTACAGTCTCACGTGTATATGTCCTAACCGCAGATAAATGAGTGGGAGTGACTCCAACTCCATATCCCCTTACTCGACCGTAGCGCTCTGGGCCCATCAACTCTGTAAACACCTCGACCTCGATGCGACTACTCTGTGTAGATGCTGTAGACTCATCAACACGCTCGGCAATAAGAGCTGTAGCTCTTTCCTGTATTAATTTAGAAAAATTAGTTAAATCTTAAAGACTAACAAAAAAAAAAAATTATATCGTTGAATGAATTAAATTATAATAACTTACATATATATCTCTCGACTTATCTCTGATCAAAGTGCCATCACAATGGGTATGAGTCATCCGGTAAAACTCCACCTAACCGGGTTCCCTCCCATGCTCATCGACCTACAAGAAACATTATACTTTTAAGCAAATAATTCAAACTATTTTAAACATTATTTAAGTATCAAGATATATATGTATCGCGATACATCATCCGCAACACATATACATGTCCCGCGACACATATTAAGTATCAAGAATTTGCATGAACAATGGGCAATAATTCGAAAAAAATCTAGGTTAGATTTTATCGTAATCAATATTAAGTTCCATCTCTTAGATGCCATTTAGAAGTCTCTTCTGCCCAACCTATATATGCTGCAGATTGTTAACTCCAATTCTAAATTCCTCTTTTCTGTACTGTATACAGAAACTTGAGCCCCTTTTCTTATTGGACCTCCTCAAACACTCTGCACTTGCCCATCTTAGTTGGTTTATGATTGTATTTATCTATTAACTGTTACATTATATAAATTTTATAATTAAATATATCCTAAATCTATTTAAATGAACTTCATCCATAACAATTCAAATTCAATGATTGGATTAACAATAGCAAAGTTGTAGCCAAAATATCAATCATCGGTTAATGTTTTTAATTCTTCATTTGAAATACTATAATTTTTAGAGGCCTAAGCATTTGATATATTTTCAAATTTTGCTTGATGTACAGGCTCACCTGATATATAATATTAGTATTGATGTGGCAAGACCGCTGACGTGGAGAAACCGGTAGGTGCCACGTCAAGAGAAGACGCCACGACGACTCTCCGGTTCGGATCCCACTACCGAGCTGAGCTGAGCTCTCCCAGGGCAGCAAGTCAAGCTCAGTCCTCCGCCAGGTCGAGCTCATGAGCTCGGTGCCTAGGTCGGAGCTGTATTCCGCCCTCTAGAGTGAGACCCTCGGAGGTTAGTGCCCTGCGATCGAGGTCGAGCCAAGAGCTCGTCCGCCAATGTGGAGCCTCTCCAAGCGTGCACCCTCTGGACCGGGTCCATCTTTCAACCTTCAGAGCGAGACCCTCGGAGGTTAGTGCCCTGCGGTCGAGGTCGAGCCAAGAGCTCGCCCGCCGATGTGGAGCCTCTCCGAGCGCGCGCCCTCTGGACCGGGTCCATCTTTCGCCCTCCGGAGCGAGACCCTTGGAGGTTAGTGCCCTGCGGTCGAGGTTGAGCCAAGAGTTCGCCCGCCGTTGGGAGCCTCTCCGAGCGCGCGCCCTCTGGACCGGGTCCGTCTTCCACCCTCCAGAGCGAGACCCTCGGAGGTTAGTGCCCTGCGGTCGAGGTCGAGCCAAGAGCTCACCCGTCGATGTGGAGCCTCTCCGAGCACGCGCCCTCTGGATCGGGTCCGTCTTCCACCCTCCAGAGCGAGACCCTCGGAGGTTAGTGCCCTGCGGTCGAGGTCGAGCCAAGAGCTCGCCCGTCGATGTGGAGCCTCTCCGAGCACGCGCCCTCTGGACCGGGTCCGTCTTCCGCCCTTCGAAGCGAGACCCTCGGAGGTTAGTGCCCTGTGGTCGAGGTCGAGCCAAGATGGTGCGGGCACCAGACTCAGAAGAAGACTTCAGAGCTCCATCTGGATCTCTGATTAACCTTGCCCGAAGAATTAGGGTTTTTTGGTTTTTAATAAGAGTTGACTAGATCAACTTAATTTAGCTTGAGTCTACATTACCTGCATTTTATTTTGTTGAGTCATGTTGACTCAGTAGTGGACTAGGGTTTCAAAATGGGATGTTACACTTTCTTCCAAGACCACGCAAGTGGACACCACACTCCCAGTCCAGGGGGCGCCATATCCACATCCAGCAGCTTTTGGTCCCCACTCCACAGATGGCAACCTCCTTCTCTCATGCGCCAGATAAGGAGAAGTCCACCAAGAGACCACCAATCAAGGGGGCGGCCAAGACTTTCCCAAGAAAATCCAAGCAAAGAAGGGAAGAAATTTCTCTTGGAAGAGCATATCAAGGGGCGCCCATTACCTGCCAAAAAACCTAAAACAAAGATGGGAAGAGCCTTGACTTAGGGAGGAAGAAAAGGAGGAGTCCAAAAGAGTTCATCCAGGGAAGGAAGAAAATTTTTCTTGAAAAAATCCAAGCAAGGTGGTGCCATCTACCTGCCATTTATAACCCAAATCCTAATTTTTGGTATTTTGGCCGACCATATGTAAGGGATTTGCCCTAATTTGGAGATCCCCTCCTTTAGTCCCACATGGGAAAATATGAAACCCTTCTCCCTTGTAAAGCATTATAAATTAAACCCTCTTGTAAGTTAAAAAAAAATCATAGATGAATGAAAGAAATTTTTCTTGAGCAAACTTGTGTTTTCTCTTGTCCGCACTTGCTTCCAGGTGTTGAGCTCCGTGAGGGAATAAATCCAGGTTCCCCTGGAACCTTGAGGAGGTGAGAGATCTCCAAAACCCTAAACCCTAGGTTAGCCACTCAATTCCCAAACCCTAGCCGCCATCACCCTTCTCTTTCCACCAAGCCTTAGTCTTTTCCTCTTCTCACGGCCACCTTCTCCAAGTCCTGGCCGACCACCAGCAACCGACTCCAGTCTAGCTACTGCAGATCCACAGCAATTCTAAGAGGAAGTCAGATCGGCCTCCAGGAGAATTCGATTTCAGCAACTTCAGCTTTCAAGTTCATCAACCTGGTAAGATCTTTTCTTGAGTTTCTGAATTCCATCATTTGTTCCTCTTCTTTTCCAGATCTTGAGTCCAGGAGAAGCCGACCAAACCACGAGACCAGTATTGGAGGATCCATTGCGAGAATAGCCGACTCCGAGGATCCCACAATCTGCTCGAGAGAGTTCTTCCACCAGAATCCTGAGAAGATCACTGTCTGGTGAGTAAACCATCCCTCCTCTCTACTTCTGTTCTGTTGAAAGTTCAGAGCGAAACCCTAGGTCTGGGAGTTTCTCAACCCCCAGCGATCCGTTACTTCTGAACTACTCTGATAATTTGGTTCCTTCTAAACTGTGCTTTCAATCTTTACTTAGTTTCCTTCAACATAGTTTAGCTTTACTTTGAGTCAAAGCCAATTTCTGAAATATATATATAAAAAAAAAAGAATTAATCTAAATTTTACTTCCGCATACGCATCTTTGTTCTTTGTTCTGCATCATTTTTGGTATCAGAGCTTCTGTTCTGCATCAATTTTGGTATCAGAGTTTTCGTGCTGCATCATTTTTGGTATGAGAGCCCTGTCTAGGATTTCTGTCTGATTGTTTGTTTGAGTCCCTCTCTTTTTACTTTGTCTGCTCGAAGTAGACTCCCCAGGACATCCGGTCCTAGGAATGAAGCGGGGTGCAAACCTCCTCCTCCCATTCCACGGGGTGTTCCTAGGGCGTGTAGGGGATCCGTTGGGTTACAACTTCGTAGCAGAAATTGTAAACGGGGAAGTGCTCTATTTTCAGCCCGTAATTATCCTGTTGCAGGAATTATTTCTCACTGCAGGTAACTCCAAATTTAGTAATTTTTGTTTTGATGAAACCAGTATAATTGAAACTAATTTACATAATTTTCTCATGATTTATTGGTTTCCATGAAATTTTTGAGAATTAAATTACTGCAACTCTGTTTTTGTGTTCTGCAATCCATTTATTTTTGAGTGTTCATCTCTTAATTCAACTTAAGGGCATTTGAGCATCTAAGATAAGGGGAGGAGTTGATAACCTCTCCTTAGCCCAAAACCACCACCCCTTCATTCGAACCTAAGCCTTTAATCTAAAATTGATTAGACCTAATTTGCCCTAGTGGGCTAGGGACATCAACAAGTCGGGTCAAGGCTAGTGTTGAGTCAGTTTGTCTGGTTACTCTGTGTGTGCTTTGTACTCAGTGTCTAGAATGGTGGTTCAGGGATTCTATCCTGAAGGGCTTGTGTGCTGGTCCGCCTACCTGGCCAATCTCTGATTGGTGTCTAGGATTGGCATTCAGGGACCTAACACTCCCCTTACACCTGCCTGGCTGAGTCCTGAGTTACTACAGGCTAGCTTGCCACTCTGATTGGGCATCTAGTTTGGGCTCTAGGTCTAGTTAGCCAGTAGTCGCTTTAGTCTAGTCACATTCTGTGTGCTTGCTTGCATCATCATGTCTACCCAGAATGGAGTACCCTACCAACCTAGTCAAACCCAACCAGATTTAGAGGCCATGGTTAGAAATCTTACCGAAAGTATGACCAAATTGAGTCAGGACATGAATGAGGGCTTTTCCCAGTTTAGGGATCGAGTCCAAGTACTTGAGAAATGTAGACATCAAAATTGGACCCCTGATCCAAAATTTAATAGGCCCCAACCTCACCCATGCCAGGAACCTAGGAGGACCTTATACCATGATCCCGAGCATAACCTTAGGAAGCCTAACCATGATATCTATAGTATGGATCGTGTCTATGAGAGGTCCTTACAATATTCTAGACCAGTCACTCAACAACCCAAGTCTTCTAGATCAAACCATTTAGATCCACACCCATGCCCAAGTAAGGTCTCTACTAGCTTGAAACCCAATGTGACCCAGGTTCCTATATCTCAAGAATGTTTGTTTTGTGGAGAAAGAGGCCATAAATCTAGTCAGTGCCCATGCATAGGACTGGCTTGTGCACAGCTAAGTGGTAAGAATCCTAAGGATGACATTAATGAGGGAGAACCTAAGCCTACCAATAAGGAAGAACGGTTAGGTATGACAAGCCTAGAATCAGTTGACCCGATTACCACTGACCCGAAACCCATTGAAGATGGCATCGAGGAAGTATATGATGCTGGCTTGAGTCTAGTTGATGAATATGAGGGGGAAGAACTTGATGAATGTGACATTGATACTATTGGTTCCTTACCTGAGGAGACCTTGGAAAGTAACCAATTGGTAGGACCTAGTTCAGAAATTCAAGAGATTTGTGAGAACCAGGTTCCTTTAGTCAAATACCCCCAGGAAGAACTCATAGTGTTAGCCCGAGCTATTAGTTTGTACCCTCTAATGACAGTCATACCCCAAGTACCAATTGAAGATCTTTGCACTGAACTGTTTATGTTTGCCCACCCTATGGTAGATCCTCTCCATAGGATGACTGAATCAAGCCTCTTACAATTGGACCTTGTCCCATGCCCAGCCACTAAGGTCTCTCCCGTAACCTCAGTTGGACATCCTTTTCTTGAGAGGATTGATTCACCCAGTCTTGTAGAAGTCCTCCTTATGGCCCCAGACCCCTTTCTTCGCATGACTGAGCTACCCTTCTATAGAGTATACCTTTCCTCACCCATAGGTCAAATTTCAAGTCTTGAGGTCATCATCCATAGACCCTTCCATGAATCATTCTCTAATCCATCTCTTAAGAAAGTGGATCATTATTTGCTTAGAGAACAAACCTTAACTGTTGCAATCACATGTCCTAGGCTACTCCCCGAACCATCTCTTGATCCATTCCTAGGAGTAGCAAACTTTTCCTTTCGTAAGGATGACCAGTTGACATTCATAGATCACCATTCAAACCTTCAGGTCACCACCTTTAGCCAGCAGGTAATTCGAGACTCCACCTCATATTTCATCCCTTTCTCTAGGACTTCCAATGCTTCTTACACCATCCAAGTATACTTTGTCGAAGTCTTTAGAGTAAACCACGTGTCAGAATCTATTAGGTTTGCCACCTACTTCTGGAAGACCTTATGGCACCTACTAGGCACCCATGATAAGTTTTCATGCTCTGCATGCCATCCTCCGACCCAAGGTCAAACCTAGAGAGCCGTAGTTTGTTAGGTTTAGACCTAGGGTTCCTTTGAATAAAGTCCATTCTTTAGGAATGCATCGTCAGTCGAGTTTAGGACATTGTCTCAGATTTTGGTTGAGTGAGAATACCAGGAATTGGGATTTGTATTTACCCAGGGCTGAATTTGCATATAATGACTCGGTCAATAGTCTACGGGTAAGAGTCCATTTGAAATTATGCATGGTTACAAACCCCACACACCTCTTGACCTAGCTCCTTTACCAGTCCACACACGGGTCTCTGAGTCTGCCAAATTTTTGCACAGCATATAAAAGACTTGCATAAAGAAATTCAAGCCAAAATAAATTTAAGTAACGAAACTTATAAGAAATTGGCTGATTCTCAAAGGCGAGTCAAAACTTTTGACGAAGGAGACTATATAATGATTAGGTTAAGACCTGAACGGTTTCCTCCTGTAACCGTTAGAAAGTTACATGCTAGGGGAGCTGGACCATTTAGAGTGGTAAAGAGAGTAGGATCCAATGCCTATGTGCTCGAGTTGCCTCCAGAACTAGGCATTAGCTCCACTTTCAACATTACAGACCTAGTAGAGTATAGGGAGCCAGCTGTGATTCCCAGTGAGGCTTTTGAACCTAATCCTGCTCTTGAGAGTGAACCTGACCCTGTGTGTCCACCAACAAATTGGCCTGTGAGGAAAGAGCAGATTGAAAAGATCCTGGATGATCAGGTTATCTCTACTCGTAATCAAGGATACCAAAGATACCTGGTCCGCTGGCTAGGAAGGCCAGATTCTGATGACTCTTGGATCTCCCGAGAAGAGTTACAAGAGCTGGACCCATACCTCTTGGAGAGATACCAGAGCCAACTTGATCCTTACTCGACAGGGTCGAGTTCCTCCACCCTAGGAGAATTGGTGCGGGCACCAGACTCAGAAGAAGACTTCAGAGCTCCATCTGGATCTCTGATTAACCTTGCCCGAAGAATTAGAGTTTTTTGGTTTTTAATAAGAGTTGACTAGATCAATTAATTTAGCTTGAGTCTACATTACCTGCATTTTATTTTGTTGAGTCATGTTGACTCAGTAGTGGACTAGGGTTTCAAAATGGGATGTTACACTTTCTTCCAAGACCCGCAAGTGGACACCACACTCCCAGTCCAGGGGGCGCCATATCCACATCCAGCAGCTTTTGGTCCCCACTCCACAGATGGCAACCTCCTTCTCTCATGCGCCAGATAAGGAGAAGTCCACCAAGAGACCACCAATCAAGGGGGCGGCCAAGACTTTCCCAAGAAAATCCAAGCAAAGAAGGGAAGAAATTTCTCTTGGAAGAGCATATCAAGGGGCGCCCATTACCTGCCAAAAAACCTAAAACAAAGATGGGAAGAGCCTTGACTTAGGGAGGAAGAAAAGGAGGAGTCCAAAAGAGTTCATCCAGGGAAGGAAGAAAATTTTTCTTGAAAAAATCCAAGCAATGTGGTGCCATCTACCTGCCATTTATAACCCAAATCCTAATTTTTGGTATTTTGGCCGACCATATGTAAGGGATTTGCCCTAATTTGGAGATCCCCTCCTTTAGTCCCACATGGAAAATATGAAACCCTTCTCCCTTGTAAAGCATTATAAATTAAACCCTCTTGTAAGTTAAAAAAAAATCATAGATGAATGAAAGAAATTTTTTCTTGAGCAAACTTGTGTTTTCTCTTGTCCGCACTTGCTTCCAGGTGTTGAGCTCCGTGAGGGAGTAAATCCGGGTTCCCCTGGAACCTTGAGGAGGTGAGAGATCTCCAAAACCCTAAACCCTAGGTTAGCCACTCAATTCCCAAACCCTAGCCGCCATCACCCTTCTCTTTCCACCAAGCCCTAGTCTTTTCCTCTTCTCACGGCCACCTTCTCCAAGTCCTGGCCGACCACCAGCAACCGACTCCAGTCCAGCTACTGCAGATCCACAGCAATTCTAAGAGGAAGTCAGATCGGCCTCCAGGAGAATTCGATTTCAGCAACTTCAGCTTTTAAGTTCATCAACCTGGTAAGATCTTTTCTTGAGTTTCTGAATTCCATCATTTGTTCCTCTTCTTTTCCAGATCTTGAGTTCAGGAGAAGCCGACCAAACCACGAGACCAGTATTGGAGGATCCATTGCGAGAATAGCCGACTCCGAGGATCCCACAATCTGCTCGAGAGAGTTCTTCCACCAGAATCCTGAGAAGATCACTGTCTGGTGAGTAAACCATCCCTCCTCTCTACTTCTGTTCTGTTGAAAGTTCAGAGCGAAACCCTAGGTCTGGGAGTTTCTCAACCCCCAGCGATCCGTTACTTCTGAACTACTCTGATAATTTGGTTCCTTCTAAACTGTGCTTTCAATCTTTACGTAGTTTCCTTCAACATAGTTTAGCTTTACTTTGAGTCAAAGCCAATTTCTGAAATATATATATATATAAAAAAAGAATTAATCTAAATTTTAATTCCGTATACGCATCTTTGTTCTTTGTTCTACATCATTTTTGGTATCAGAGCTTCTGTTCTGCATCAATTTTGGTATCAGAGTTTTCGTGCTGCATCACAAGAGCTCGCCCGCCGATGTGGAGCCTCTCCGAGCGTGCGCCCTCTGGATCGGGTCCGTCTTCCGCCCTCCGGAGCGAGACCCTCGGAGGTTAGTGCCCTGCGATCAAGGTCGAGCCAAGAGCTCGCCCGTCGATGTGGAGCCTCTCCGGACGTGCGCCCTCTGGACCGGATCCATCTTCCGCCCTCCGGAGTGAGACCCTCGGAGGTTAGTGCCCTGCGATCGAGGTCGAGCCAAGAGCTCGCCCGCCGATGTGGAGCCTCTCCGAGCGCGCGCCCTCCGGACCGGGCCCGCACTTCGCCCTCCTCCACCTGGGCGCCCCCGCAAGCTCGGAGTGCCTAGGCTGGAGCGAGCCTTGTCGTCCTAGCTCGGCCCCAGCCCGGACGAGGTCCTCACCAATCGAGGACACCGGCGAGCCTCCCGAGGACCGTACTGGAGCGCCTCTCAGACCTTACTGACCGCCTGAAACCACCAGTTACACCAAAAAGGCAGGCAGCATGTTGATCGAGATGTTACATTCCTCACCAACCACTCAGATCATCCAGGAAAGAAAGCCAACCGGGAAATTCGAATCCTGCGGGCGGCGGCCCGCCAGTCGAGGCACCCCCAAATTTCTTAGAGTGAGGCAACCAAGAAGAGTATCAGAGCGCCTGACATCACGCCCTATCATGAATCAGGAAAGGCTCCCTGGGACACCGCCGCATGTGCCTGACAGCCCAGCGGGGATCCCGAGACAAGCACCGAACGGTAACCAAAGTTCACGACCAACCTGGAGGTAATACAATAACTCGAACACACCAGACAGCACACAAGGAAGAAAAAAAAGAGAGAAGGCCACCCCCATGAGCAAGGGGGGCAGGGCACCACCGTGACCATCACAAGCATAAGTGTAAGCCCGTCCAAGAGAGGGCAAAGTGCCACTACCACCACTGATGGAGGGAACCGAGGGGCACAAGGAGAGGCGAAGGAACAGAGCATCCCTCTGTCCCTACTATCACCCTCCCCCAGCGACGTTCACGCCTCCACACACATCTTTTACTCCTCCTAGTATGGAGTCCATCAAGAGGGACCCGACCAGGAGGATCTGTTCCCTGGATCATCACTGACTTGATCGTCAGAGTGCCCCCGCTGGAAACTCAGGCCTGGGTCTCTAAACGTTATCTCGCAGGTCCAGGAGCGAAGGGCCGCCGTGCAGCAAAGCGTCCGTGCCCAGCAAGGAGATCCAGGAACCGAGAACAGCGAGCGGTAGGAGGAGTGCACTCCGACGCCAACAGCAGCTACGGGCCACGACGGTCATGGCGGCAACAAGTATCATTATACATGCATAAATACTTTAATATTGAAAATATAAGCATATAGTTTAAATAACTTACGAACTCTTTCTGACTCGCGTGTAACTCTTGGATCCCGATGTGTGGGGAACAGATTGGGATGCTCGTGCAGCTCTACCAATATCAGAATATGTCTGCAAAATAAAAAAGATAACTTCTTTAGACCAGAAAGCTATGTATATATATACATAATGTGCCATATTTTATAATAAACTTGCTTCAAATAAATTAGAAGATACATGTCCCCTATCAGAAAACCAATAGTGAACTAACTCCATCCACTGATGAGGGGTACAACAGGAGGACAGGTACCAACTATCTGCTCTTCTATCATACCCGGCAACTTGTACTTTGTTTTCAACTGGGCTTTATATTCTTTCCATTTCCGGTTAAGTGATTTCAGTACAAAGTCATGGGAGGATGGAGGAAGTACAAACTTACCCTACAAAATAAAATAATTAATAATAATATAAAACATACCATAATATTTGAACTATGCAAGATAACAAATAATTTAATACAAATTTTTTACCTGTATAACTCGTAGAACCTCTACTTTATACATCGGAAGCATATCATTCCACTTAGCATAGCTAAGTGGACAAAGCTGATGCCTCCGTGCAACCATCCCCAGAAAAGAGCTCAATAAGCTGGTGGCTTTTTTAATTGGCTGCCCTAGCTCATTGCACTCAATCAATATCCTCTCACCCTCGGGCATCTACCAAACATCATGTACTACTGTAGGCCCGCGCCTATGCTAACACTCCCCGATCCATCTGCACAGAAATAGATAAAAGTAAGCTATAATAAAAAGTGTAATCAATTTTAAAGTTACCAAGGATATTGGAATAAATTATCCTGAACATGTATCTCATCATCTGCTGGATCGACGGGAGAGTCATGATGCCCCGAGAATGATGAAGTTGCAGTAGTATGCTGTGTGGAAGGATAAGAAGGACCGGCATGAACATCCTCTGCTGAAGTACTGGCCTCAGCATGCTGTCCAGAAGAACTACCGGCCTCTGTCCGGGAGTGCTGGAACTGTACACCAAGAAAACGTCGCCCACGAGACATCGTATCACCTATCATTTACATCAGAGACAAAATTAGTGAAGATAAATAGTAATTTAACATAATAATTACTATAAATTCCAAACATTAGAAAATTTAATACCAATAAGAATCAAGCATTAACGTTTTCTTCAACTTCTGTCCTAACTAAGGGTATTGTAGCATGTACGTCATCAACTGGTACAAAATTGAATGGCATGGAATGCGTATAAGTATCATCATCTTCCAGTTGTCTTCCCATATCATATAAGTCCCGAGGTTTTGTATTAATAACAATAGCCCATTCTTTGTCCTTTGCATCTTGTACGAAAAATACTTGACGAGCTTGAGAAGAAAAAATAAATGGATCATCCTTCAATAAGACACTAGTATGTATCAACATTGTAAAGTTTACAAGTGTAAATCCATTTGCATCTTTTTTCAAACCCCTTGATGAATTTATATCTACCCAATCACATCTAAATAATATGACTTGAAAAATTCCATAGTAATCAAACTCGTATATATCTTTAAGTGCACCATAATAAGTCTTTCCATCAGCTTCTACCATAACACCACTATTTTGTATTTTTTTAAATTTCTCACGATCTTTAGTGTGAAATTTAAATCCATTGATTATGAAACCATTATATCTGATGACAATTTTGTTCGGTCCTCGAGCCAAGGCTATTAATTTATCTGAACAATTCTTCTCCATTATTGTTGAGACCTAAAAAATCATAAAAATTGTTAACATGTTATTCGATGATAAATCTATACAAATATTCTTTAAATATATGTAAAACATGTTTTGAAAGCCATGTAGGAAACAACTCGACTAACAATCACTGTTCAATCCTTGGATTAGGTCGAGTGCTATGACTAGCTTGTCGCTGAGACATTAAAAATTTGCTGCATAAAATTTATAATTATTAAAATTATTTCAAAAATAATATATGATATTCAAAACCATTGAAATATATTAAGTATACTAACCTTCGATAGTCAGATATTATTTCACTATGAAGTAACACATAACGGTGTGCTTGTGCAATTGATTTATGGTCTAATACAATACTTTCACCTTTTCCAGTAATCTTCCTGCAGTTAAAAACTTATACAACTCTGCATTGGCTATGAAATCACTATGCCGTTGAGGTATGTTAAACACAGTATCAACACCTTGAAGATATCTTAAACAAAATGTCAGACACTATTCAGCAATATATCCTTCCATAATAGAGCCCTCTGGATAGGCTCTATTTCGTACATAATCTTTCAAGCATACAAGATATCTACAATATATAAAACTTTTATGTACACATCATCATGACACTACTTTTATTACAAATTATCTAGAGATTACAAATTAACAATAATACCATTCAATAGGATACACCCATCTGTAGTGTACCGGTCCACCAAGCTTGACTTCTGAAGCTAAGTGAATGATTAGATGTACCATAATAGTAAAAAATCCAGGTAGAAAAATTTTCTCCATCTGACAAAGTGTAACTGCAATATCCGACTCTAACCGATCAAGCTCTCCAGGATCGATAACCTTTGAACATAATGACTTAAAGAATGATGATAACCGGACTATAATTATAAGAACTTCTTTAGACACTGATGATCTTGAAGCTATTGGAAAAATATCTTGCATCAATATGTGACCATCATGACTTTTAAGATTAGAAATTTTCCAGTCTTTAAGATGCACACACATTGAAATATTAGATGCATATCCATCAGGTACTTTAATATTTTTCAATACTGTCAAAAAATTATCTTTTTCTTGAGCAGACATGGTATAAGATGCAGGAGGCAAATAAATTCTATCATTAGCAAGCATTTTGGGATGAAGATCATGTCGGATACCCAATTCTTATAAATCCATTCGAGCCTTTATGTTATCTTTGGTCTTTTCATCAAGATTCAATAATGTTCCAAGCAGATTATCATATACATTCTTCTCTATGTGCATGACATCAAGATTATGCCGAATAAGATTATGTTCCCAATAAGGTAAGTCAAAGAAGATACTTCTTTTCTTCCATAAATATTTGCTTGACTGATTTGAAGATGCTATCTGTATGTCTTCCTCATTTTCATTTTCAAAAAAAATATCAGGATATTCAAATTGTGCATCCATAGTACCAGTAGTCATTTCTTCTACCAATCCTTCTTGGTCATCCCTCATTCTTTTTTTAGAAAACTATAAGAATTTACCATATATGTAACTGATGGAATCCATTTGTCTACGAACATTAATTCCAGAAGGTGGAATAGGTGCACATCTCATTTCTATGGTACCATCAAATAAATCTAACTGAAAACGAAACGGATGATTTGGTTCTAACCATTGACGATGTCCCATATAACAGAATTTTTTTTCATATTTTAACCAAATTGAATGTGTCGAATCTGCACAACAAGGGCATGCAACCCGTCCTTTTGTACTCCAACCAGAAAAATTGGCATATGCTGGAAAATCATTTATAGTCCACAGCAAAGCCGCCCGTAGATTAAATTTTTCACCATTTGAAGCATCAATTGCTTCGACACCTTTCCACAACTGTTTCAATTCCTCTATTAAAGGTTGGAGAAAATTATCGATATCATTTTCTGGATCCTTATCACCTGGAATAACCATTGATAAGATAAGTGAGGATTGTTTCATGCACAACCATGGTGGTAAATTGTATGGTATCAGAACAACTGGCCAAGTACTGTATGTAGAATTTAGAGTACGAAAATGATTGAAGCCATCTGAAGCTAAACCCAATCGAACATTACGAATATCAGAGGCAAAAGCAGAATGCCTAGTATTAAATACTTTCCATGCTAAACTATCTGCTAGATGTCTCAACATTCCATCCTTTGTACGCCCTTCATGATGCCATCTCATCAATGAAGCTGTTTTTGATGATGAATATAGCCTTCTCAATCAAGGTATAAGTGAAAAGTAATGCAACAACTTCGTCGATTTTTTGGTACGCCGCAGCGTATCTGTTGCATTCACTACATCCTCATCTCCTTCATGAGTTGTCCATCGCGAAGATCCGCATACATTGCATGACTCTCGATCAGCATTTTCACCATGATATAACATGCAATCTTTTGGACAGCGATGAATCTTTTGATATCCAAGATCCAGATTGTTGACAACTTTCTTCGCTTCATAATAAGAAGATGGTAAACCATTGCGTTCTGGAAATGCATCCTTTAATAACTTCAGAAACATAGTAACTCTTTCCCGACCATCCATTCATATATTTATATAAAATAAATGTATAAGAAAAGAGATCTTAGAAAATTTCAAACAACCCGGATATAATTGTTCATCTGCTTCTTTCGTTAAATTATGATACCGAGCTAACTCAGAAGTTGATGATTGCATTTGCTCCTCGATATATGTTTGTTCAATGAATGTAGAACCTTCATACATTCAACTTATTTCATGTGTACCAGTTGAACCTTCAAAATTTTTAACACCATGTCGAAAAACATCTGTGATCAAACCCGTCATATCATCATCTCCTACTGGATTCTCTTGCATATTACTGGATCCAGAATCAGACGAGATTTCACTACTTAATTCTGGCAACATAAATTCTCCATGAAAAATCCACTGAGTATAACCTCTTGCAAAACTATTCCATATCAAATGTTCTTCAACTACTTGTGGATCTAGATAGGAACTGTTAACACATTGTCGACATGGACATGAAATCTTTCCATTCAAACTACTTTTATCCATACCAAATTTAATGAAATCACGAACTCCATCTAAATATTCGTTCATATTTCTCGGTTTATTTATCCAGCTTTTATCCATTTTAGAAAAAAATAATCCAACTCTCATGTTATTTAAATACAAAAAAAATTTCTTCAGTCAATAATAATGTACCAAGTTTTTTTAAAAATATATCAAAAATAACATAGATTAAATAGTAAATGCATCCTATCACCAACTAATAGGTAAAGAGGTCCTATCCCATTCAAGAATTGTATTAATTATATAGGTCATTTACAATAATCAAACGATACGGAATAGGAGTTCCAAAAAAATTTTGGCAGCATTTCCCTTTAGTTCTCCCCATATGACTAAAAATATATGAGGAGAACTAAAAGAAAATGCTGTCCGAAATATATCTGAAACTCTATCCATACCGCTTGATTATTGTAAGCACCTATAAAATTATTTGCAATTCTCAAACTGTCCAAATTGGATAATCAATTGATCACTATACATAATTCTCCCAACCGTACAAAAATAAAATTAATGTACGGATGATATAGAATATGTACATTAATCAATTAACGGGTCTATGTTTCTATGCAAAGCAAGTTTTATAAAAAATATTTAAAAAAATATTATTGATCATAGCAAAACTATACATGATATTGAAATGAAGGATTTGCAATGTCTTAATAAATAGAGGAATGATAAAACTAGTATGAAATAGAGCAAAATAAAATGTCTATGATGTATCAAAGTAAGCATAATGGAGTAACATCTTCCAAAGCAAGCCAATGCCAAAATAATTAGAAGCAATCATTGAAAGGTAGTCGAGCTTGGTTGTAGTGAGATGCATACCTGTCAAAAAACTTCAGACCAAATTTAACATTATCAGTGAAGGCAATTTGATAAAATGAAAGATTTCATGTCCATGGTACCATACCTTTTAGATTTTGTTCATTGTCATCATAAACTTATCTTAGGTATTAAAACTTACATTATCAGATATATATCAGCTACTTCGCACTGTCTCAAGGAAAAAAATGCTAGTAAACTAAATGACAAAACAAATCTACCAACATAATTTTGCATTGCCAACAAAGGGACAGCAACTCTATTTGCCTGATTGATGAGCTTGACTAAATTTTACAAGTGGCTGTTTAGGAATTCTAGAATAATTGGTCACATATTTTTGACTTGTTATCTGTGATCAGAAGGGATATGGTTATGTGTTGACAGAAAAGATTCCAAAGCAATAGATGAATCACGGCAACATCAGATCTAATTTAAAAATTAATTTGCTAAATAAGGTAAGAAGACCTACAAAATGAAGCACAAATCCAAGAAAGACGGGTATGATTTCTCCAAGATTAGGAGCCTACCTGATAGAAGATCGAAGGGGATTTCTTCTCCTCCGGTCAATGGAAACAAACGAGATCCGGATTCAGCCCGCCGACGATGGATGGAGGGATCGAAGTGGATTTCTTCTCCTCCGATCAATGGAAACAAACAAGATCCGGATTCTGCCCCGACGATGGATGGAGGGCCTCCGATCAATGGAAACAAACAAGATCCGGATTCTGCCCCAACGATGGATGGAGGGAGGGAGAGGGAGATGACGAAGGGAGGGAGAGGGAGATGACTCGAAAGGAGGGAGAGCTCTCCACGGCTTTTATTTAGATGAGGCGAAAATGGAGCAGCATAAAAAACCCGTCCATGGCTTTTGCCAATGCTTTCTAAAAGCATCATGAGCACTGTAGGACTTAACGACGCTTTTTCCTAGTGTGGGAAAAAGAAGTTGCCTATTACCCATTTCGTTGTAGTGATATATAAGGAATATTTATTCACAACGAACATCATACATACAAAGCATAAAGCCAGTCAAGATGAGAATATCTGATAGTCATGCATGAAAACATCATATGTCATTTGCCAAGAAATTTATAAAACTACATCATGCGATCATATTCATAGAGAACTCTTAAAGACAAGATAGCATCAATTAGGTAACTAGCAACATGTAGAAACTAAATAACCATTACATCGACAACAAAAAAATCATATGAGGCATTTAATATGTAAAGAAATTATTGGCTATGAAAGTAGGGCACTGACACATACACAAAGAAACAGTTTGACATGATTCATTGAATCTAAGCCTATAAGCCCAACAAAAAATGTGATCGCATCATGATTTGTTCACTGAGATTTCCTAGGCAAAAGTTATTGCATCAAGCATAAGGTCTTGTAAGCAAAGGAAAAAGAAAAATAATATATGTAATTTAGTCATAACTCAATAGAAAGTAGGAACCTTAGTCACCAGTAGTGAAACTAGCCAACATCAAGCATAAGGTCTTGTAAGCAAAGGAAAAAGAAAAATAATATATGTAATTTAGTCATGACTCAATAGAAAGTAGGAACCTTAGTCACCAGTAGTGAAACTAGCCAGCGTCAATGAAAAGGAAAATACAAATATTATTTCATTCACTGGCATGGGATTAGGCAGGTTCTAACTACAAAATTTTGCCAGTTTGCAACCTTATGGTATCGGACATGTTCTAACGTCTTACCTTTATTTCATTTTGAATCATTGATAACATAAATATGTTTTCTTGCGAGAGATAACATAAATATGTTGGTTGATCCTCTGTTCCACTTTTGTTCCTTATCTTGCTTCTAGCTCACAGGGAACAGGATCGGTGAAATCGCCCTGTAGGAGGGGTCAAATCTTTTCTCCTAGTTCACTCTCATACCTATCATTGCTCTCTCTCTCACTCTCTCTGTTTTTTAAGATTTCCTGAATAACGTACCGTGGAAGCACCACAGTTCAATTACCTGTATCAAATACTTGGAAAATAATACCAGGACATTTTTAACTTTTGATTTCATTTCGAAATAGAAGCAATATAAAATTTATTAGCTTTTTTTTTTCCTCCTACACTTAGCCCTCAAAAGATAGGAATGGAAATTACCAACATCTTTATTTCAATAATAATTATTTCTTTGTTATGTAGATTGGCACTCCATGGTTTGATGGCACAGAGGGTGTGACGCAGTGTCCGGATATACCTGGGGATACTTTTGCTTACAGATTTGTTGTTGATCGAGTATATCCACCATCATTTTTACAAAGGTTAGGCAATGTGATGATATGTCTCACACGAGAAAATTGATTCCTAATGTAAGTTCCCAAAGCATGTTGAGTCATAAGAAGATGATTATAGGGCAATGGTTTTCAAGAAGGTTCTTTTATAGAACTAATCAGCCAAGAGAATGATCAAAACATGATATCTATATTATATCAAATAAAAGGGAGTCCATATCTTAATATTTGTGAGAGTTATCTAGGTATAAGACTCAATGGGGATAAGAATCAGTACCAAAATTTCAATAATTGATTAACCATCTTTTCCCTTTATGGTCGATCCCACATTCTTTCTCCTACATTTCCTCCCACTGACTCAACCATGGTTTCATATTTTGGAATTTCTCTTGAGGCTTGCTACAAATTCCAAGCTATGCACCAAACTTCTTGTGCAAGAAAAAGTTCTTAGTAAATATGGGCCAGAAAATATAGGCTTGATATGCCATCTTAGTGCTATCCCATGAACTCAATCAGCCAAATAGCCTTCTAAAAGCAAACTTTACAAGAACAGAAAAGATATCCAGAAAGTGTCTCGTAACCTATTACTCATCACCAGACAACAATAACATTTGAGGGGTGACTCTTTTGTTTCAATTTAACATCTCTTCTCATCTCCAGTGACTTTCCGTTAGAGCAATTCAAATTCTGATGCAGTTTAATCTTCTGACATACCACATTTTATATTGATCTACTTTAACAACAAAAAAGGGACCTCTTCTTGAGTTACATCATCTTTTTGCAATCATTGTTTACTTTTTTGTCCTTTTTTTTTCCTTTGGAGGAAATTAGCTCTTTTAAGGTCCATATCTAGTTCCTCGTCTGCCAAAATCCATTCAACTCAACCCTTATACACCCAAATCTATTCACAAAACATAACAAAGTCATTAGCTTCCAATTCCCAACGCTGAGCTCCACTAGGGCTTCAACCTCTCTTGTGGTTTCAAGGTTAATCCCGGGAGTTCCACTACTTTATCATTCCATAAATCATTTTCTTAAATGGCATCGATCACTAGTAGCTTTCCTCAATTCTTTGCAAGTTTGATCACGCAATTGATCAATGGCAACAAGAACAATCATCAATCTAACTTAGTACTCGCATTAAACAAAACTAGCAGGGAAAAATGATTTACTGACCTCGAGACGATGCCGCTTGCCACAAAATATCCACCGGTGGCGTCCGGTACCAAACAATCTCACAACCAAATGAAGAAGAGGAAGGAGAACTATAAGAGAATGGGATGAAACCCTAGAAATATAACAAGCTCAAGAACAGAATGGGTATAATAAAATCCTCAGTACTAGGGTTTCAGATAACCGAATGATAACAGTTTTGAGCTCCAAACTAGACAAAATATGGGATCCAGAATAGAGTTTGGAGGTCAATAGCTAGAGAATCAAAAAGAACAGAGAAACGAGGGCTTGTTACGGTGAGCTACACCGGGGAAATACCCCCTACCTTTTTTTTCCATAAAAAAAAAATGCCTCATCAGTGTTTTGCTGAAATGCCAGCCAAGGACTTACACATTTTGCTCCTTTTAGGGTGAGACGATGGACGGATCGATTCAGATCTATGCATGATGGACGGCGACGAAACAGAGAAGATGGAGGAGGAGGGATGGAGCAGGTGGCACAGCGATGGCTGGGACGATGGATCGGCGAAAAGAGATGGAGATTGATCACCGGTGTGAACGGAGACGATCAGAGAAGTCCCGGAGATAGCGATCGCCGGTGCGAATGAAGGAGAAAGAGGACGAGGAAGAGGAGATGGAGGAGAAGGGAGGGAGAGGGTTGCTGGAGGCGACGAATAAAATGAGGGATCGGGGAGAGGGTTGCTGGAGGCGGCGAACGAAATGAGGGATCGGGGGATCGGGGCGCTGGAAGGGGACGAAATAAGGGATCGGGGGATCAGGGTGCTGGAAGTGGGTAATATTAGAATCTCTCGATGCTTAAAAGCATCATTAGATCCCATTTATTTCCCACGCGACAAAAAAGCGTCGGCTAAACCTCATTAATTTCTGGGATTTCACGACGCTTATATAAAGCGTCGGCAAAGATAGGTTGGCATATTCCAATTTTACTGTAGTGTGGGTTCATTGCATCTGATGTGACTGCCAAACTTGGAGAAGACATCGAGAAGAAGATCTTGCAGACCATCCCACTAGGTAAGCATGAACCACCATTCATCTTTATTCTGGCTTTCTAATCAAGTCATTTATATTAATGCCAAAAGATGAAAAAGTCGTGCTCCTGGTGTCGGCATCACCACCGAGATGTCATAAGCAAATTGGAATTTACTGGACCACCAGGCTTTGGAAGTTATTCATCTAACGTTGGCTAGGAACGTCGCGTTCAATATCTTGGAGGAGAAGATGACAGCTGAATTGATGCATGCACTATCCAACATGTACGAGAAACCTTCGACTTCCAACAAGGTTTATCTCATGCATCGTCTGCTCAACTTGAAGATGAGCGAAAGTGCGTCCATAACCAATCACATCAATGAGTTTAATTTGATCACTAGTCAGTTGAATTCAGTTGACATAAGCTTCGAGGATGAAGTCCGTGCCCTAATCCTATTATCCTCTTTGCCTGAGAGCTGGAGTGCAACTATGACAGCGGTAAGTAGTTTGTGCAGCTTGAGCAAGCTGAAATTTGAAGAGTGTTATGGAATGGATCGCAGTGGAATACGAAATTCACAGAAAAAGAAAGAAAAACCTGGCAAAATAAATCACAACATAAGGGATTATGTGGTTCGGAGACTTCTGCTCCTATGTCCACGGCTACACAAGAACAAATCTTCACTATAGAAAAGATTTACAGGAAGTTTTACGGGATGCTCACCCCAGTCCTCAAACAGGAGAAAGAAAAGAAGAAAACAAAAAATACTCCAAAAAATATCTCTCACCTGGAAATAATTTTTTGGTGCAAGATCTCTTGCCTCCCTACAGTTTTCTCTCTCTCTTTCTCTACCTTTTTCTCTCTTGGAAAAGGTCTTCAAGGCTTCTGTAATGCTCTCTGTCGATGCAGGCTTGCTCTTGCTTCCAACGTCGACTCTTTGCTTTAAAGAGCCCGAAAACAAGAGAAAATATGACTCCTGATCGCTGTAGAAGACCAAAATCACCCATGAACCAACTCCAGCCATTCGATCGAAGATCAAGAGCCCAGATCGTGCCAAAAATAGTGCCAGATCAAGCCCGATAGAGGTCGAATCAATCTCAGCTATCCGATTGATCGATCAGATGGTTCAGATCGCAAGAAACGCGGTAGACCACGAGAAACGCCCCTGGGAAATGCTGGGAAATGCGGGGAAACGCCCAGGCACGCTACCGCTCTTGCCTGGGCCAAGCCAGCATGTGCGTCACGTGGGCTTGGGTCGTGCGCCCGGGCCTGGGCCGCATGTGCCCGCCCGCGCATGCCTGGGCCGTGCGCGTGGGTCAGGCCAGGCCAGGCCCAATTCGGCCATTCGATCCATTTTTTTATTTTTTTTTTGGTTTTCTGGGCTTGGTTTTTTGGGCTGGGCTACTACTGGATAAGGCTCCACGCCTAATAACTCTCCCACTTAGAGACTTAAACACGATATCAGCATCCACCTGAAAAACAAAATAAAACTTCCAAAACAAAAGTTAGTATCTTGTATGGCGCCTCCAATCAATTAGCTCTGGAGGCCAATTGAGGCCATACACAGCCCCAATTTCTCTACAGTGACCACCTTTGTCAGCATATCAGCTAAATTCTTTGAGCTATGAATTTTCTCCAGTGACGGACATCCATCTTCAAGCAATACCCTGATGAAATAATACCTCGGTTGTATATACTTCGTTCTCGCATGAAACATCGGGTTCTTCGCAAGATGAATAGCACTTTGACTGTCACAGAACAGTGCACTGTAGCTCTGCTCTCTACCAAGCTCCTTCAGCAAATCTTGCAGCAGATCATCTCCTTGCTAGCTTCAGTGATTGCCATATACTCTGCCTCGATGGTGGAAAGAGCCACGATCTTCTGCAGTTGCGAGATCCAGCTCACCGCTATCCCGCCAATGGTATACACATACCCAGTTGTGCTCCTCGTGTCAACATCACCACCCAGGTCTACATCCACATATTCCTGTAAAGTCAAACTGCCTCTCCTATAGCATAAGCCGACATCCTTGGTACCTTTAAGATATTGCAGGATCCACTTGATAGCTTCCCAGTATTGCTTGTCCGAATTTGCCATGTACCTGCTCACAACTCCCATTACATGTGCAATGTCTGGTCTCGTGCAAACCATCGCATACATCAAGCTGCCAACAGCTGAAGCATATGGAACCCTGGCAATTGTCTTCAGCTCATCATCAATCTTGGATGACTATTCCTTCGAAAGCTTGAAATGTGCGGCCAAAAATATCTTCATCGGCATTACATCTGGCATGTTGAATCTGTCCAATACCTTTTCAATATAGCTACTCTGAATTAACTTCAGTGTGCCTGCTGCTCTGTCGCTTTCGTTCCTCAACCCAAGTATCTGCTTTGCTGTGCCCATATACTTCATTGCAAATTCTTTAGACAGCTCTCACTTCCATCTTCCAATCTCTTGCATGTCTGGCCTAGCAATCAATATATCATCAACATACAAGAGTAATATCATGAAACTGTCTTCGAGTATCTTGAAATAATAGCAATGATCCTCCTGGCATCTAGCAAAACCATTGTTGATCATGAACCCATCAAACTTCTTGTACCATAACCTAGGGGCTTGTTTTAAACCATACCAGCTTTTCCTCAGCTTGTATACTTGATCTTCTTTATCAGGGACCTCGAAGCCAACAGGCTGCTGCATGTAAATATCTTCATCTATCTCATAATGCAGAAAGGTAGTAGTAACATCTAGTTGCTCTAGGTGTAGGTCCTCCACAGCTACAATGCTCATAACAACTCGAATCGTAGAGAGCTTAACAACAGGAGAAAAAATTTTGGTATAATCTATACCCTCTTTCTGTTGGAATCCTTTCACGACCAGCCTCGCCTTGTACCTCTTATTGCCATCGGGTTCCTCTTTGACATTGTAGACCCATTTATTATGCAGTGCTTTCTTTCCATCTGATAGTGTTCTGAGCTCCCATATCTTATTTTTTATCAACGATTGCATCTCATCCTTCATCGCCAGCCCCCACTTTACCGAATATTTGCTCTCCATAGCCTCATCAAAGCACTCTGGCTCCTCTCCATCTGTCAACAACAAGTAATGTAGCGAGGGTGAGTACCTTACACGTAGTTTCGAGATCCTTGCAGATCTTCTCAATTGAGGTGTCACTAGCTCAGGCTCAAGAACTCTTGCTCCCTTGGCAATGTCCTCTTCAGTGATCTCTTCTAACTCTACTTGCTCTTTCTCCTTGTTTGCCTCTTTTGCTCTATCTGGAACACCTTGGTCCTTATACAGGCTTCTATCATTAAACACCATGTCTTTGCTTTTGATGATTTTCCTGTCCTTCTCGCTCTAGAGCTTATAACCAAAATCATCAGTGCCATAACCAATGAAGAAGCACTTCTTCGACTTTGCATCTAGCTTGTCTCTCTTCTCAACATTGACGTGGACATAGGAGACATAGCCGAAGACCTTCATGTGAGATAAGTTTGTTGATTTACCTGTCCACTCTTCTTTAAGGATCTTACAATCAAGAGGGACAAAGGGATCTCTATTAATCAGGTAGACAGCAGTGCTAACTGCCTCAGCCCAAAACATTTTGGGCAATCCAGCATGGAGCCTCATGCTCCTCGCTCTCTCATTCAGAGTACGGTTCATGTGCTCAGCTATCCCATTTTGTTATGGCGTACTCGGGATAGTATTCTCCATCTTGATCCCATTAGCTATGCAGAACTCCTTAAACTCAGTACTACTGTACTCACCTCCATTATCTGACCTTAGGCACTTGATTTTCTATCCAGACTCATTTTTCACTAAGCTTTTCTACTTCTTGAAAGTATCAAATATATTAGATTTATTCTGCAGAAAATAAATCCATACATTTTTAGTGGAATCATCGATAAATGTCACATAATACTTTGAGCCTCCAAGGGATGCCATCAGAGAGGGACCCCACACGTCGGTGTGAACTAGCTCCAACTTTTCTGATCTTGGTGCTCTGCCTGTCTTGATGAAGCTGACTCTCTTCTGCTTTTCAAGAACACAATACTCATAGAAACCAACATCCATCATCTTCAGACCAGCTAGCTTGCCCTTTTTCTATAATACTTGCATTCCTTTTTGCCCTATGTGATCCAAACGGTAATGCCACAACTCTGAGTCTGCCTGTGCCAAAGCCACTGCGTCTTTCATGTTACCAGATCATGCCCTCCTTGAAACCCCATGCAATCCTAAAGTCCATGCCTAAAAATTTTGTTAAATTGAAATTCTAATCTGATTTAAATCAAATTCAAATTAGATAAAAGTTGGGCTTAATCTGAAAGTGAGAGAGTCCCTAGAAAATCGGGGAGGTGCCAAAGTAATGCCTCCTCTACTTTTCTTGCATGCACAAAGAGAGGGGCGACAATTCTAGTGCCTCTCCTCTTTGCATCAAATAAGAGAGGGAGTCCCAATCATTTTGGATTTTGGCTTTCTATTATAATTGGATTTCAATTTAGATCAATTTTGAACCCAATTCAAACTTGATTTGAATTAAATTTGATATCCCATCAATCCTAATCCAATTAGGATTAAAATCCAAGTCTTAGATTATAAAATTTAATTAGTTTCAAAATATGTCAAGCCTAATTAAATTAAATATGATTTAATTCAGTTAGGTCTTGATTCAAAATTTAGCTAAATCCAATTTCATTGTAACACTTACAATTAAGTCTCTTAGGCTAATAGTTAGTAATTTCTATATTGTAAATTTTATAAATTGATTTAAATCATCAATTCAATTGAAAATTTGATCATGATCCAAACTGTTGATCAAGTCAAGTTTCTTTTGTATGTGACTCCACAGGTTCTATTCTATTTGGTAGTAAGATATACCATGATCTCCATTAAAATATCATTTTTTTTTGATAAAATGGTGTATTCATTAACGAAAGTGAATACAACCCATAAAATCAGACCACAAAATATGCCGAAGCTGTGAAGGAACGGCATGCCACTCGGTCCACAAAACCGGACCAGAGTGATTGGCCACAAACGAAGTGACCCAGTCAGTCGCCGAGTTCGCCTTTCTACATACATGTCTGACCAGCGAACAAACACAACCCTGCAATAAAAGATGAATATCTCTGACAATAGGATGGGAAGCAGGCGTTGAGGTCCTCCGATCAATCTAGGAAATAACCAAGGTAGAGTCTCCCTCAATAAAAAGGCAGTCCCTCTGAAGGATAACCCAAGCATATCTGATCCCTGCCCAAGCCGCCAGAAGCTTAACCTGAGGGATCGAGGTATCCCAGACCGGGAATCCTCCCATCGCTAAGAAACCCCAAGAGGGGTCCCGAATAATGAATGCAATAGCTCCACTGCCCTGGCGGAGGCTACCATCAAAGCTGACAGTACAAAAAGATAGAGGGGGGGTTCCTAAGTAACAGCCACCCAACAGGTCACTATAGAAGTAGAAGGGAAACCCCAGGTCTCCACTCTTGAGACAGTCAAACCCCAATACTTGGTAGCATCAGCCCTGGCTCTTTCCACTAAGAGCCTGGGAGAAGAAGTAGAAGAGAATATCCGGTTGTTCCTGGACAACCAAATATGGTAAGCAAGATAATCGATAAAAGAGACTTGGAATGAAGCCGAATTATGAAGGGAGGAGATGAAGAAGTCGACGGCCTCCTGGGCCTGATCCTCCCAGCCAAGAAAGCCCGCCAGTCTCCAAACCATCGACACTCTAGTATAAGTAAAAATTGCATGAGTCTGGGTCTCACAATCCATGTCACAGAATGGGCAGTGCAGAGGGATGGAGAGCCCCCTAGAGGAGAGCAAATAACGGGTCGGAAGCTAACCCCAAGCAAACTTCCATATAAACAAAGCCACTCTTGGATGAACCAGCACTGACCAGATCCAAGCGAAGGAATGAGGTGACAGGGTAAGCGGCACCATAATCCTCGTCAGATCGGGAATTGGTGCTCTCTGAGAGGCAGAGTGCTGCCAAACCCTTAAGTCCGAGCCGGAATAGACCGAAATAGGTATAGATAGAACTCGGAGGCCAAGACTATCACCGAAGATAGAGAGCACAGCAAGGCAATCCCAAGAAGTCCGATTAGGAGACATGATATCAGGGATAGAAATAGAAGCCGAAGTATAAATAGAGATAAAGGTGGGCCACCATCGAAGAGGAGTCTTGGAGATCCAATAGTCATCCATAAATCTGATAGAAGTACCATCCCCGATGACCCAAGATAAATGCAGAATAACAGCTTGGGCCCTCCTAATCATCTCCCTCCAGATAACAGAGCAGTTCCTAGGAGGAGTCCTGGAAACATTGAAATCAGTCAAAATATCACCATACCTGACTCTCATGAGGGAGGACCATAGACTGTCCAGATTAAGAAGGAACCTGATGACATGCCTTGCAAGAAAAGCCTCACGATGACAGTCTTCAGGTAACTCCCAACTACCATTGACCAAGTTTGTGTCTAAGGCGAAGCAGCTTGTAAAGGCAGCTCGAGGGTTGGATGTCAAGTCTGGGGAGCTGGGGAAGCCAAAGGGAGATAATCCCATTGCTCTGCAAGGGGTTTCAAAGGGACATGACGAGGTGTGCGATGAAGTATCCAATAGTCTCTCCTCTGTGGGTGGGCTTGACCGGGGGAAGGGAAGGCTGCTGCTCTGCTGCTATCTGTTGGGACTCTGTCTGAGAGAATTGATGCAAGAAAAAATGAAGGGGTGTTTGTTGGAAATGGAAAAGGGGAGCGGCAGGGCGCCGGCTCTCCTAAGTCTTAATCTTGTAATGAAGATTATGGTCTGGAATGTCAGGGGGGCTAGGAAGCCCTCTTTTGTTTCTACTTATCATAGGTATATGCAACTGTATAATCCTTCTCTTTGTGTGTGGCTAGAGACGAGGGTGTCAGGTCCCAGTGTGGAGCATATTAGGCATCATGTTCCCCGTGATTGGGGGTTCTATTCGGTGCCATCCCATGGTTTGGCTGGGGACATTATTGTCACCTGGAATTCAGGTCTCCTGAAAGTCAATGTCTTCCAAGGATCTAACCAATTGGTCGCTATTATGGTCTCCAAACCTAATCAGCCCACTTGGCTCCTATGTGGCGTATATGCCGGTATGTCCTATAAGGAGAGAAGAACTGTCTGGGAGGAGGCCTCCGTGTTGATGAATCAGGGGATTCCTTTGGTGGTCGCCAGTGACTTTAATGTTATTGACCGTCCTGAGGACTAGCGGGGTGGCATACCCTTCACTCAGGATAGTGCTTCTAAGAAATTCTCTGATTTTATACAGAATAATGGGTTGATTGATTTGGGTTTCCTCGGCCCTAGATTCATTTGGTGCAATAATCGAGCTGGCGCGGCCAGAGTTTGGGAGAGACTTGATAGATGCTTTGGCACACCGTCTTGGTTGTCTCTTTTTCTGGATCATACGGTGCATCATCTCAGGTGGATTGCCTCGGATCATTGTCCTCTTCTCCTTTCTATTGATCACAAGATCCGGGATCAGTCGCCTTTCAGATTTGAAAAATTCTGGCTATCATATCCTAAATTAAAGGATATAGTCCGTGATGTGTGGAAGATGTCGGTCAGGGGTGGTGCTCAGTATAGGATTACTCGGAGGCTGCTTATTCTTAAACGCCGACTGCTTCAATGGAAAAGGGTGGAGGTGGGCAACCTTCATGAACGGTTGAGGTCCGTCAAAGCCTCTATTGATTCTTGGCAGGCTAAGGAGGATGCGGTTGGTTTTCTTTCGGATGCCGAGTTAGACTCTCTCCGCAATTGCATCTCTACTCATCATTCCCTGTTGTCGAGACAGGAGGTCCTCTGGAGGCAAAAATCCAGGGTTCAATGGCTGCAGGAGGAGGATAGAAATACTAAATTCTTTCACCAGGCTACAATCATTCGGAGGCATTCCAATATGATTCGGGCTCTTTATTCGGATCGTGCTGGGTGGATCCAGGATGATGCTGCTATTAGGAGGAAATTCTTCAATTTCTTCTCCTCCAGGTGGACCATTCCTACTCCTACTCCCCCTTTGTTTGATTATTTGCCTCCTCAGGATCCTGTTACTTCTATCCAAAACTCTTTGCTATTGGCACAGGCTTCTGAGGAAGAAATTAAATCTGCACTCTGGTCAGTGGGGGAAGACAAAGCTCCAGGTCCGGATGGTTTCCCCCCTTCTTCTTTCGATCATGTTGGGATATTCTCCGCTCCGATCTGGTTAATGCTATCTAGTCCTTTTTCCAATCTGGAAGGATGCCTCAATAATGGAAGCAGATGTTTATTGTTCTTATTCCCAAGTGAGAGGATGCTTTCGAGCCGGCTCATTATCATTCGATTAGTTTATATACTACCCTCTATAAAGTTTGTGCTAAACTTCTGGCAAATAGGATGACTGCAGTTCTGCCGAAGCTGATTAGCACGGAGCAAGGGGCTTTTGTTCACACCTGGAGCATCTATGATAATATTCTCATTGTCCAGGAATTCATGCATGACCTCCATCAGGCTCCTAAGTCTCGGAGTTTGATGGCCATCAAATTAGACATGGAGAGGGCTTATGATAGGGTCAGCTGGACCTTCTTACAACGAGCACTGCTGGATCTTGGTTTTCATCAGGAATGGATCTCCAAGCTAATGGCCTGTATTTTTAGCCCCTCCTTTTCCATCATGATTAATGGCTCTCCTTCGGAATTCTTTTATTCCTCTGTGGGTCTTCGCCAAGGTTGCCCTCTTTTTCCATCTCTGTTTATTATTTCGGCTGATTATCTTTCTAGATCTTTATCTACAGCTATTAAGAATGAGGTTATTCAACCATATATTCCTGCTCCCGGTGCCCGGCCAATTTCTCATTTATTATTTATTGACGACTGTATGCTCCTTGGTCGGGCTTCTATTACCAATGCCCGAGGCATTCGGAGAGTCTTGGAGGGTTACTGCTATATCTCTGGTCAAAGTATCAATTTACAAAAATATGGAGTTTATTTTAGCCCCAAAACTCCTATCAGAACTCGTCATAGAGTTCGGGATATTTTAGGGATTACCGACCGGCAGGGGGCATTGTATTATCTGGGTATCCCTATCTCGGGAGCCAGACTTTCCAGGGCTGACTGTGCTCCACTTCTGGTGGGTGTCCGTCAAAGGATTGACGGCAGCAGGGTAGAGCTCTCTCTTCAATGGGCAGAATTACCCTTATTCGGGCTGTGCTTGCTTCTCTCCTTAATATCATTGAAACTCCTTTCGATGGGTTAAAATGATTCCAACTTATCCCAACAAGGATCGTTGATCCAAAAATGATCCTAGTGAGTTCTCATAATCTACTCATGATGCTTAGAAACATGTAGTGGCAACTCAGCAGAATAAAAGAATTCCTAGGTATAGTTACTATGTGATCGAGTTTTTTTATTAAAAGTCTCGATAAGATGCAGGTCATGAAAACTCATCAAATTCTAAGTATTTGTTATATGCAAAACTTAATTAGCTTGTGTCCAATCATAAATTTCATGGATATTCTTTTCTATCTATCATGTTGCTATGGCCATAGTCTTAAGGATTCAGTCTCTTAGGTTGCATAGGATTACTCCTCAACTACTAAAATTGGTAGTTTTTTAATAAGTGCACATCCTACTCCTACAGTGAATCTACTACAGCCAGCGAACACTGCAAGGACCAGAATGGCTAGGGATCATATTTATGTGCTGTCAAACTACACAACCATGCTATAAGCAACTAAGGTACCGTAGGTCTAAGAACTAATCATACAACTACAGCATTGAGAATGTCACTGATGAGTGAGTAGACATTCAAGTGACTTCTCATTTTGATTATGCTCAGTATCATTATTATCTAATAACTACTTGCATTCTCACTCTATTGTCCCTATACTGTAAACTCAAGACTCATCTACTCGAAAGGAAAGTGATCCATACATTGATCTTAGTGGATCAATCATGGTCCCTATGATGATCCAACAACTTAGAGCAATTTAGGAGTTAATCTATAATGATATATATCTTAAATTTTCCATTCTTAAGAATATATCATTATCCATTAACTTCTTAGATGATTCATAGACACATCACATATGAATAGATAAGAAAATTATCCATTTTATTAATTTGAATAAATCAAGTATAAAAATATATCTTAAAATTATTATAATGTATCATGCCAATTTGACTTTTAGGATATACATCTAACAATCATCCACTTGTATTAAAATCAATTGGCCAAGTACCTAAGTTCCATCTTTTCAAAGTGGACTTCAATCTTTTATCAGCTCAACTGCTTCATCAGTGGATATACCACTTTATTTGTGGAGTCTATTTTGGAGTCTATTCTTCACACCTCGATGTATTTTTTTTGAGGTAGTTGCGCATAATATGAAACCATTGCTCGATGTGCTTGGACTTCATATAAGACCTGAGCTCTTTAGCAAGGGTTATGGCTCCATTTTTATTGCAGTACATGATGATGGCATCTGATAGCATCACTCTGAGCTTTGTAATGAACTTATATCATAAAGCTTTCTTTACAGCTTTTGAGATGGCGATGTACTCATCTTTAATGGTTGAATCCATGATAATCAATTATTTAGAACTCTTCCAACTTGTAGAACACCATTATATAGAATACATATCTTGATGTAGACTTTTTATCATCAAGATCAGACAAAAAATCTGAATCAGTGTACCCTTCAATCCACAATTTAGAACTTTCTCCAAAGACAAACAAATCGTTAGTTCTTCTTAAATACTTAAGGATGTTCTTCATAATAATATAGTGCTTTTCACCTAGATTTGATTAACACCTGCTTGTGACACTCATAGCAAAAATGATATCAAGTCGTGTACATAATATGACATATGTTATAGTGGTGACGAATCCATTTGGCCCGGACGCAGCATCATCCCTGCTAGCTGACATGGCCACGTGCTTTGCGCAGCATCCTCGAAGTCTTCCATCAAAAGAAAATGGTGGATCCGCTTATTTAAAGGGAGGGCCGACCCCTGCGATGGCCAGGTCAGCACCTCGGCCACCCCACTTCGGCTATGCATGGGCCCAGCTTCAAGGCAGCTCAGCCTATGCACCTTGGCCTGACAAATTCCATGGCCAGGCTCAATGCCTGTGTGGAGTCCGTCCGCCCGCAAGCGCATCCCAGCAGGTCCAGTTCTGGCCATCTCAGATCGTCAAACCCAGTGCCGCACTCTGGCTTCGTCCGCTTACAGCAGACCAGCCTCGGCACCTCGGGGGATGGCACGCCTCCGCGCACCCCGACCCATCTCCGGCTTCAGTGTGCCGAGGGGCAGCGTGGAGCCCTGCTCCAGTGCACAGCCCTGATTGGCTCTGCTAGTGCCCTTGTTTGGCTCCGTCAGCTCCGGCTTTGACCGGGAACGGTGCACTCCATCTCTAGCCCAGCTCGGCACCCCAGACATGCCCGCACATCCATGGGAGCAGCACGCAGTCCGGCCCTTACAGCAGCGGTCTTCCAAAGCTCTTGGTCGCCATGACCGAGATGGAGCTCTCCATCTCCGTGTCCACCCCAGTCCGGCCGCTGGAGAGCAACGCGACTTTGCCCAGCAAAGTCCTGGCTCCACCCACCTGGCACGTCGGCTCCACGAGCCCCAGCTCGGCTCTGCTCTGCATGGCCCGCGCGTCGCCAGGAAGCAGCCATGCCTGGCTCCGACCACTTCAGCCGTGCCTGGCTCCACCTGCGTCGGCCATGTCCGCTGCGGCAGTAAGGAGCCCAGCCCCAAGACAGAGCTCTCCGGCTCTGCCCACTTCGATCCAGCCATGCCCATAGAGATGTGGCGCGGGTTAGGTCCAGCACCTCCAGTGCCCCGGTCGATCCGGCACACCCGCAGGGGTCCAGAAGCATGCCCACACTGGTCCGTCCGCTGGGGAACAGCGCACCTCCACGGTCCAGCACACCCGTGCACGCGTGGGTTCGCAACATGTGAGTTTGTACCATGCACCTCGATCCACGTGCATGGAGCCTCTATAGGCCTCTCCTCAATCAGCATGCATGGGAAGCCTTTACAGGCCTTCTCTCGATCCGCGCTCTGCATGGCAACCTGGTGCGTAATGTCTAGTGCATCGACTGTGCTCCAAGATGGCTCCGCCCATGGCTTGCTTTCGCCCACTACGGGCACACTCTCTTCAGCCCGTGTGCTGCACAGGAGCAGTGCCCCGACCAGTTCGGCACTTCAGCACCTCATCCCGACTCGATCGCTGGGAGCATCGCACAGTTCGGTCCCATCCACGTGGGCCTAGCATGCTTCCCAAGGAGCCCCATCCACATGGATCCTGTACCACGCTACCTGCAAAAGAGGACTACGTTAAAGCCTTCCAGGCCACTTTTTATACTAATCAGGAAAGAGTGCCCCATCCAAGGCACTGCACCCTCTCATTAACTTTCTGAGTCACCCAGAAGAGGAAGGTTCACCAACCCATCATAGCCTCACAGGCCTATCCTAGCCTCATAGGCCTACGTCAAGGAGAGAAAGCCTCCCTAAATGATAGGAGCAATCTCATGACAGGTAAGAGGGACCTCCAGCCAAGGTAAGAAAAATGACCACACGCTCATTAACTGGCTCCCAGGCCATTATTTTTCCTACATAGCTCCGGTTGTTCTCCTAACTGACTTGAGCATCGGAGTGTCCCCGTCGGTACCCCCTGCCGGGACTTTTTGCAGGTCTCCATTCATGAGGAGCGATGGGGGAGAAGGATTCCTCCCCACCGGAGAGGTCTACAGGAAGACCGGCACAGTTCCAAACCCCTCTCACTCTGACGACAACCCCTCTGAACATGGTGTCTCCACCAAGTCCCGTAGAAGAGGGCCTGTTCTCCTTGATCGCCTTCGATCAGCGAACCCGGTGATGCTGGCGGAGAGTCAACTCACCTAGGCAACGTAAGAGCTACAGGCCAGAGCGATCTAGGCGGCAACAGATTGGCACGCCAGGAAGGGAGGGCAGACAATGCTCTCAACAGGGTGGGACAACAGTTTCCACCTTTGTCCTTGGTCCCCGAGGGGTAGACCAGGGGCACAGGGTTGGGGGCACAAAAGCTCCCCTCTCTCTCGGGACTCCAAGGAGTGGTCTCAAGAGAAGATCCCGAGCTGTGAAGGTGCATCGTCACCCTCGACAGGGCAGTAGGTAGCAAGCCAAAGATGGAGCCACCACCGGGCGGTGCCACCTTCCAGGAGTCCTATTCAACAAGAAAAGAAGAAAACAAGAAAACAAGAAAACAAGAAAAGAAGAGAAGAAGAGAGAAGAGATTCATGCCCGTGGTCTTTTCAAACACCAGGCACTTCTCATGCAACGGAGCCTCATTCTCCCATGAAATAGAGTTCCATCTCTCCCATGCAAAGGGTCTCTTTCTTCCCATGCAACGGAGCCTCATGCTCCGATGCAACAGGACCTTATGCTCCCATGCAACAAGGATCTCATTCCTCCCATGCGACGGAGTTCCACTCTCCCATGCAACGACGTCCTCTCCTCCCATGCAACCAAGTTCTACTCTCCCATGCAACGAAGTCTCATTCTCTCCTAAGATGGTGGTCGGCGAATTTAATTCTGGCCTTCTCAAGGAAGAAACATATTCTTATTTTATTCATACAACCGGAGCTCAACAGGTAACTCCTTCCCCCACTGTATTTGTAATGTGAAAAACTGTGTTCCAAGTTTACAGGAAAAGCTCCTGTACTACCAACAAGGGCAAGCAGCACAGTCCACCAGAGCCTGCCACTGCCCGCAAGGTTTCTTGACAAGCACCAAAGCCAGGAGCCCCAGCGCCCTGCATTCAAGCCAGGAAACTTCTGAAGCCCCGCACTCAAGCCGGGAGCCTTAGCATCCCGCACTTAAACCCAGAAACTCCTGAAGCCCAGCACCTCAAGCTTGGAAACTCCTGAAGCCCGGCACCTCAAGCCCGGAAACTCCTAAAGCCCGGCACTTCAAGCCCGAAAATTTCTGAAGCCTGGCACTTCAAGCCCAAAAACTCCTGAAGCTTGGCACTCCAAGCCCGGAAACTCCTGAAGCCTGGCACTCCAAGCCCGAAAACTCCTGAAGCCCGGCACCTCAAGCCCGGAAACTCTTGAAGCACGGCACTTCAAGCCCAGAAACTCCTAAAGCCCGGCACTTCAAGCCCGGAAACTCCTGAAGCCCGGCATTCTCAAGACGGGAAACTTCCAAAGCCCAGCACTCAAGCCGGGGGTCTCAATTCCCCGCACCAAAGCCAAGAAGCTTTCGAAGCTCTGCATTCAAGCCAAGAGTCAGTCAAGCTTCTCATTGAGGCCAAGTTCCTTACTGAAATCAAGCTTCTCAATGAAGCAGAGTTGAGGCCAAGCTCCTCACTGAAATCAAGCTTCTCAATGAAGCAGAGCTGAGGCCGAGCTCCTCGCCGAAGTCAAGCTCTTTGATAATATTGAGCTCCCTGCCGAGGTCAAACTTCCATTGGAGATGAAGAAGACCGACCCCCACCATGGCTGGGGAAGGTAATGAATGGAGTATGATTCTTGAAAGGAGGAAGCGATGAAAGCCCAGTTACTTCACTCACACCATACGAGACTGTGGAGTGGGATTTTGTCCTCCACTCCATGCAAACATGACACAAACAGTGACCATATTCCTCCATACAACGTGTGTTGGATGGTACCAAACTAATAAATGCATGAGCCGAACTGCTCCCCTCCTGAGGATTTCCATAACACCATCGTCACCAACCTTGTCAAACATCCTCGACCACCAGAATGCATGGGGCTGACTACTGTGGAAGCTTGTGATGGTTGCATCTCCACCAACTGGGGTTTATGATAGCCGCGTATATTCCTCGAGCTCCCTCGCCAGCTCAGGCTCCCTTAAGGTCGAGATGCCCTGGTCGAGGTCGAGCTCCTGCTCTTCCAGCCAAGGTCAAGCTCCTTCTCTTCCAACTCCCTCTCCAGCTCCGGCTCCCTCAAGGTCGAGACGCCCTGGTCGAGGTCGAGCTCCTGCTCTTCCAGCTTGTTTGCCAGCTCCAGCTCCCTCAAGGTCGAGACGCCCTGGCCAAGGTCGAGCTCCTGCTCTTCCAGCTCCCTCGCCAGCTCCGACTCCCTCAAGGTCGAGATGCCCTGGCCGAGGTCGAGCTCCTGCTCTTCCAACTCTCTCGCCAACTCTGGCTACCTCAAGGTCGAGATGCCCTAGCCAAGGTCGAGCTCTTGCTCTTCCAGCTCCCTTGCCAACTCCGGCTCCCTCAAGGTCGAGATGCCCTGGCCGAGGTCGAGCTCCTGCTCTTCCAGCTCCTTCGCTAGGTGGCTCCCTCAAAGTCAAGATGCCCTGGCCGAAGTCGAGCTCCTGCTCCTCGATCTTTCCGGTTGCTTCTACGCCCTCACCAAGGGCTCTAAGGGGTGCTGTAAGCCTGGCCGTGTCAACCATGTGCCCGATCATATATGAGTGCACCCAAGCTATGCTCCTCACCAACTTCATCCTCCTCGGCACCACCTCCGATCCGGCTAATGAGGAGTCAGACTAAAGCACTAGCACCATCACCATGCAACACCAACTAACATTCGATCAAAGTACCTATAGGCAAGTGAGTTTCGACAACACTACCTTCCACTTTGATTTGCAAGCCATTCCCTGTTCATGAAGAGGACAGCCGCGACATGATGCCTTCATTTAGGCTCTTAAAGACCAACGACTAAAACTCCGGCAAGTTCAGTTCCATCCAGTGACCGACTTCTTGCAACCAGTACAAGGTCTGCTATAACAGGGAACTGAGTGGATAAAGCTATTCCCTTCATCCAAAATGATGAGAAGTAATGCTTTGGACTCACGGAGTGGGGGTATCTATTATAGTGGTGACGAATCCATTTGGCTCTGACGCAGCATCATCCCTGCTAGCTGATGTGGCCACGTGCTTCGTGCAGCATCCTCGAAGTCTCCTATCAAAAGAAGATGATGGATCCGCTTATTCTAAGGAGGGTCGACCCCTGATAGCCAGGTCAGTACCTTGGCCACCCCACTTCGGCTATGCATGGGCCCAGCTTCAAGGCAGCTCAGCCCGTGCACCTTGGCTCAGCAAATTCCATGGCCAGGCTCAACGCCTGCGTGGAGTCCGTCAGCCCACAAGCGCATCCCAGCAAGTCCAGCTCTGGCTATCTCAGATCGTCAAACCCAGTGCCGCACTCCGGCTTTGTCCGCTTACAGCAGACCAACCCCGGCACCTCGGGGGATGGCACGCCTCCATGCACCCCAGCCCATCTCCAGCTCCGGCATGCTCGTGCCAGCTCGGCGCTCTGGGAGGCAGCGTGGAGCCCCGCTCCAGTTCGGTGCACTAGGCCCTCTCCAGTGCATGGCCCCGATCGACTCCACCAATGCCCTTGTCCGGCTCCGTCAGCTCCAGCTCCGACCGGGAATGGCGCACTTCGACTACATCCCAGCTCGGCACCCCGGACATGCCCGCGTGTCCAAGGGAGCAGCATGCAGTCCGGTCCCTGCAACAATGGTCTTCCAAAGCTCCTGGTCACCGTGACCGAGATGGAGCTCTCCATCTCCGTGGCCACCCCAATCCGGTCGCTGGGGAGCAGCGCGGCTTCGCCCGGCATAGTCCTGGCTCCGCCCACCTCGACACGCCGGCTCTGCGAGCCCTGGCCCAGCTCTGCTCCGCACGGCCCGCACGTCGCCAGGAAGCAGCCACGCATGGCTCTAACCACTTCAGTCGTGCCTGGCTCCGCCCGCGTCGGCCATGTCCGCTGCAGCAGCAAGGAGCCCAGCCCCAAGACGGAGCTCTCCGGCTCCGCCCACTCCGATCCGGCCACGCCCATAGAGATGTGGCGCGGGTCAAGTCTGGCACCTCCAGTGCCCCTGCAGGGGTCCGGAAGCATGCCCGCATCGGTCCGTCCGCTGGGAACAGTGCGCCTCCACGATCTAGCATGCCCATGCATGCTTGGGTTCGCACCACACACCTCGGTCCATGTGCATGGGGCTTCTATAGGCCTCACCTCGATCAGCATGCATAGAAAGTTTCTATGGGCTTTCTCTCGATCCGCGCATCTATATGGCAACCTGGTGTGTAAAGTCTAGTGCATCGACTGTGCCCCAAGATGGCTCCGTCCATGGTTTGCTTTCGCCCACTCTGAGCACACTCTCCTCAGCCCATGTGCTGCACAGGGTAGCGCCCCGGCCAGTTCGGCACTTCAGCACCTCATCCCGACTCGATCACTGGGAGTATCGCACAGTTCGGTCCCATCCACATGGACCCGGCATGCTTTCCAAGGAGCCCCATCCACGTGGATCCTGTAGCACGCTACCTGTAAAGGAGGACTATGTGAAAGCCTTCCAAGCCACTATTTATATTAATCAAGAAAGAGTGCCCCACTCGAGGCACTGCACCCTCTCATCAACTTTCTGAGCCACCCAGAAGAGGAAGGTTCACCAGCCGATCATAGCCTCACAGGCCTATCCTAGCCTCATAGGCCTACGTCAAGGAGAGCACGCCTCCCTAAATGACAGGAGCAATCTCATGACAGGTAAGAGGGACCTCCAACCAAGGTAAGAAAAATGACCACACGCTCTTTGACAGGCTCCCGGGCCATTATTTTTCCTACACAGCTCCGACTGTTCTCCCAACTAACTTGAGTGTCGGAGTGTCCCCGCCGGTACCCCCGGCTAGGACTTTTTGCAGGTTTCCATTTATGAGGAGCGATGGGGGAGAAGGATTCCTCCCCACCGGTGAGGTCTACAGGACAACCAGCATGCTTACAAACCCCTCTCACTCTTATGACAACCCCTCCAAACATGGTGTCTCCACCAAGTCCCGTAAAGGAGTGCCTGTTCCCCTTGATCACCTCCAATTGGCAAACTCGATGATGCTAGCGGGGAGTCCACTCACCTAGGCCACGTAAGAGCTATAGGCTAGAGCGATCTAGGCGGCAACAACATACACGAGACTCCCTATAACTAAAGTATAAGGGATCTTGCTTATGCACCGAATCTTCTCAGATTTACTACGACACATTTTCTTGGAGAGACTAATACCATACCTAAGGAATAGTAGTCTCCCCTTAGAGTTCTTTATGTTGAACATTTTTAGTACTTCCTCTATATACATCTTCTATGAAAGGCCAAGCATTCTATTTGGCCTATCTATATAGACCTTAATTTCTAGAATATAAGATGCTTTTCTCGATCTTTCATGAAGAATTCTTTGGAAACCATCTCTTGAACCAGGTTAATATAAGAATATCATTCTCAATAAGAAGAATGTCATGCACATATAATACGAGAAAAGTGAGAGTACTCTCACTGACCTTCTTGAATATACAAGGCTCCTTCTTGTTCTTAATGAAATCAAATGATTTGATCGCATCATTAAAATGAGTGTTCCAACATTGAAAAGCTTGCTTTATTCCATAAATGGATCTATGTAGCTTGCAAACTTTGTGATCTCCATCATTGGAAGTGAAATCCAAAGGACTATTCTATGTAAATATCTTTATCAAGATATCCATTTAGGAATATAGTTTTTATATCTATCTGTCATATCTTATAATTATAATAAGCTATAATGGTAAGCAATGTGCAATAGATTTAAGCATAGCTATGGGCAAAAAGGATCTTGATAGTTAATGTTTTCATGTTGACTATAACCCTTTGCCACTAGCCTAGCTTTGAAGGACTTTATCTTATCATCTGCACTTGTCTTCTTTTTGTATATTCATTTACATTCGATTGATACGGTATCCTTTGATGATCTGCTAAGGTCTAAACTTGGTTTGAATATATTGAGTCAATTTCAAAGTTTATAGCACTCAACCATTTTTCAAAGGCAATGTCTAACGTGGCCTTGTCATAGGTTTTAGGACCAACTGCATGATCTCTTTCTCCCACGAGGAATATTTTTTCTACATCCTCTATAAGTACATCCATAAATCTTTCAGAAGAATGAGGGACCTACTAGATCTACAAGGTGGTGAAACTACTAAATCTATTGGCTTAATGGGTTCAACCTGATCTACAATTAGCTACTCTTCAGAGACTTTCTCTTCGAGCTCAACTAGCCTCCCACTATCTCCATCTTGGATAAACTATTTTTTTAAGGATGTGGCATGTCAGCTCATAATCACATTGTAATCCTCTAGAAAGCAAAAGTAATATCCTATTGATTCTTTAGGATACCCTATGAAGCAAGCTTTCATTGATCTAGCTTTCCATCATTAGTCTTTAATATAGGCTAGCATTCTGAAATCTTAATATGACCAAGACTCGATTTCTTACCATGTCATATCTCATATGGTGTGGTAGAAATAGATTTAGAGGGAATCCTATTTAGAATATAAATTGAAGTCAACAAGGCATGTTTCTAAAAAAATATAGGTAAGTTAATGAAGCTCATCATGGATAGGATCATATCCAATAGATCTTATTTCTTTTTTTTGATACCCCATTGAGTTGGTTAAGGTGTACCAGGAGAAGTCCATTATGAGACTATACTATTATTCTTGAGATAACCTAGAAAATTTTTACTAAGGTATTTCCCTCCTTGATTAGATCAAAGGACCTTAAGGGATTTTTCTATTTATTTTTCTATTCATATCTAAATTTCTTGAACTTTTCAAAGATTTCAAACCTGTCTCATAAGAAATATATACGCATACCGTAAATAATAATCAATAAGGTGATGAAGTACTGATAATTATCCCTGGCTTGCACACCAAATGGCCTTCACATATCGATGTATACCAAGGCTAGAAACTCAATGGCTTGCTCCCCATGTCCTATAAAGAGTAACTTAATCATTTTTTCTTGAAAGCAATATTCACAAACTAGGCATGACTCAAAACTCAATGAGTCAAGGATCCCATCCTTTTTCATCTTGTTAATCATATCCTCTCCATTATAACCAAGTCTAAAGTACCACATATACTTGTTGTTAAAGTCATCTCTATATCTTTTGTGTCATACAGTATTCACTAATTGCTCATTAACATTCATAGATACATTGATATGCAAGTGATAAAAACTATCAACTAAAGGAACTCTTGCAAGCAATTTATTTCTCAAATAAATAGTCTTTATTGAAATTTAATTCAAATCCATTATGTGCTAGTACAGATACAAAAATCAAAATTTTACTAGCTAAAGTACATAATAACAATCTTTTAAAATTAATCTAAGTTCTAACAATAATTATAGAGAGTATGTTCCAACAGTAACTACAACAACCCTTGCTCCACCGCCAACCTATGGGATCATTTCTCCTTCCCTTAGCCCTCTATGTTCTACCAAACCCTGCATAGAAGTATAAATATGAGTACTTGAATTAGAATTTAATACCCAACTAGAAGTAGAGGAAACCGTAAAGTTAGATTCAATAACGAGCATACTGGACATACCTTTTGAAGGTGCATCCATCTTTTATTTTTTCAGGCTCTCCAAGTATAGCAAACAATTTCTCTTTCAATGGCCATCAGAGTTGCAGTAGAAATACTTTTCTTCGCTAGAAGTAGCCTTCTTTGGAGTGTCTTTTGGCTTGTTCTTCTTTTTTTGCTTTTTCGCAAGCTTCTTCTTCTTCCAAGTAGACTTTTTCAAGGAGAAAAATACCTGCTCCATAGCAAGAATAGAGTTCCTTGAACTCTTCAAGGCCCCCTCATTAGTTATGAATATGTTAAGTAATTCAAGTAAAGTGTAGTTCAATTTATTTATATTGTAGTTCATAACAAACTGAGTAAATGAACTAGTAAGGGACTAGAAGATCAAATCCAATTATAATTCTTTATCGACAGAAATACCCAGTTTCTTAAGCTGTTCTATGTCCTTGATTATTATCAAATAATGATCGTGGATTGATTGCCCCTCACATATTTTAGTATTGAAGAGTCTTTTGAAAACTTCAAAATGTGCTATTTGGCTTTACTTGTTATACAACTCTTATAAATGAGCAATCATGACCTTGGCAATAGGTATATCTTCATGTTGGCTTTGCAAGTAATTTATCATCGAAGGTAGTATATAATACTTAGCCTTATTATCATCTTCCATCCATTTTTCTGTACAGCAGTTTGTTGAGCACTTGGATGGTCTGGTAAGGTAGGGGTTCCTAGTTAAATATATAGTCCAATTTCTCCGAACTCAAGACAATCTTGAGGTTTCTGAGCTAATCCTTGTAGTTTAGACTGGTCAATTGGTTGGACTCTAGGATGCAGTCTAAGGGATTGGAGGCAGACATGGTTAACTATGAGACTAAAGTTTCATGTTAAACAATTATACTTAATTTTTATCTAGGGACTTTAAGAAATAAATTACTCCCATTATTTTCATGGATTTCTTACACTCTTTCATGGAGATGCGGAAACTCCTACATGACTAAGATTTCTATGGATAATGTGGTCCTATTATATGTACATATCTCACCTGACAAATATTGGTAACACCCTATATCAATAAGTGGACAACTCTTATTTAATGCTTCTCAAGCATGTTGCAGCGATTCAATTTTTAGGTCATGTGGGCTCACCTAACAGATATTAACCATACTTCTTAGTTAAGTCAGATCCATCATTCCAATGTAAGTGTGTAGCCATTATTGGGCCCCTCACCTGATAGATATTGGATCCAACTCCATCTATATTTTGCAGCAACCCTTTACTAATAGAGTGGTTGCATCTTTCCAATACAACTAAACCACTATATCTAGCCAAGAACAATCAACACCGGTAGAATGCCCGTACTTCTACAATGGTGAAAGATCACTAGACTTAATATGTGTGAGGAGTTTGGATTCAGATCTCATCTTAGTCAGTCAGCACAATCTCATATCTGACTGATCCAGTTTAGGTCAGTACAATCTCATGTCTGACTAACCTAGATGGCATGGGTAAACTCGAATCACTAAGCAACTTTATTCAAGACTTAATCAACCAAGTTAACTAGGTAAGTGAGATCGATGGAAGGTAACCCGATGATTGCCTTAGACACCATTGGATTGGCCAAGTAAGCATGGTCCTAATTAAAAACCACCTGTTGAGACTTGTCTTAGACACAATTGGTCAATTAATTTTGAATAGATCGGTCTCGTAATTCAGGCTCAATCCACTAAGCCAAATTAAGCCTTGAGTTAACCAATTGATATTTGGATGTCAATTGATTTGACCAACTACAACTAAACTCAATCTTGAGTTCCTTTGATCTAATCCTAATCAACTATTGATTAGGTTCGACCAACTACTCAAGAATAGAAAAGGATTCTAACCTGATCTAATCAAAAATCCTAATTATAGTCCAATCACAAGACCAAATTGTTCTATCCATGTCCATATCCTCATGCTTAACTTAAAAATCAAATTCTAAAAATATTTTTTAGATCTTGTTTAGGTACATGAATTAATAGCTTATGATTTCGAAATAATTTCATATCCAAATCTAAAATCATATATTGCATATATGGTTGTTTTAGATCTAAAAACTAACAAATATATAATATATATCTGAAATCCTAGATCTAAAACTAATATAGCACATATCACATACATACAAAATTGGATCTAATTTAATGATTAAAATAATTTGAAAACTCTTTTCAAAAATCCATTTAACATCGTACTGGGACAATCTTTACAATATAAGGGATAAACCTTGTACCAGGACAACCTTATATCAGTCTAATATGAACCTTAATCATTTTTATTTTATATCTAATATGGAAGAAGATATATCTCAAATATCAATTTTCAGATCTAAAGTTATTGATTAATTTGATTCAAAAATAATTTTCAAAATTGATCAATCTTTATATTAAGATAACCTTTGCAATATAAGAGGTAAACCTTATACCAGGACATTCTTATATTAGTGGAAAGTTGGTTTTAATCAATTTAACTTTTAGATCTGAACAAAAATCAGATGTAAATCTATTTTCATGCATTGAAAATCTGGCTCCAATACCATTATTAGGCTTAGGTGATTATAGCTTTCAGAACTTTTTAGATTGCAATAATCTAGAGCAAAAGCAGATTTAATATTTGTTCAACTCTAGCATGCTGATATAATCATATAAATATCTAGGATCAGATTTATACATGCAGAAAATAAATATTCTGATACGAAAAATAGAAATATAAAGAAGAAGGGGTGATCATATCACCTACCTGAATCGCTTATCCTTTTTCTTGATGGATTGGATCCAGCAGATGTCCTGAATTTCTGCTATAACTGTACAAATGCCCGGTCTCTAAAAAATTCACATGGAGATGAGCTGATCAAAGCATCAAGGCCACCAAGATTCTAGTAACTTGCAAGCCTTACTCCTTTGCTTGGATCAAATCTTCTTCTCAAAAAAGAAGACCTAGAAACAAAAACCTACACGAACCTTTCGTGCTGATTCAAAAAAGATGGGATTGGAAGCCAAGAGGAGAAGAACCTATTTTTTTCTTCCTCATTCTCTCTCTCTAAACTCTCTCTCTAGGCTCTTTAGGTTGATGTGTGGAAGCAAGGAAGAAAGGAGAGGCAGTAAAGAAAAAGTTTACGACAAGGAAGATTTCATGCCCTCCTTAAAATCGTATGCAATCCTAGAGTCCAGGCCCAAAAATCTTTATAAAATTAAAATTCTAATCTTATTTGAATCAAATTCAAATAAGATAGAAACTGGGCTTAATTTGAAAGCGAGAGTTCCTGAAAAATTGAGGAGATGCCAAACTAACGCCTCTTCTACTTTTCTCTGCTCTCACCCCCATTTGGCATCAAATAAGATAAAGAAAGTCCTAGTCATTTTGGATTTTGATTTTCTATCCTAATTAGATTTCAATTTAGATCAATTCGAGTCTTATTCGAATCAAATTCAAAATCCTGTCAATCCTAATCCAATTAGGATTAAAATCTAAGTCTTACTTGAATTATAAAATCCAATTAATCTCAAATTAGATCAAGTCTAATTAAATTATATCTGATTTAATTTAATTAAAAATTGATCCATAATTTAATTAAACACAATTGCATTGCAATACTTGCAATTAAGTCCTTTAGACTAATAATTAGCAGTTTTTATATTTGTAACTTTTATAAATTGATCAAAATCATCAATTCATTGATAATTTGATAATGATCCTAGCTATTAATTAAGTCAAGCTTCTTTTGTGTATGATCCCATAGGTTTTATTCTATGTAGTAATGAGACATATCATGATCTCCATCATAGTATCATCAAAATTCTTTCTGATAGGCTAGAATGCTTCCAACTCATCCCTAACAAGGATCTTTGATTCAAAAATGATCATAATGAATTTTTACAATTTATCATGATTCCTAGCAATATATAATGGCAACCAAGCAGAATAAAAAGGGAATTTCTAGGTATAGTTACTCTATAATCGAGTTCTTCTATCGAGAATCTCAACAAGATGTAGGTTATGGAAACTCGTCAAACTCTAAGTATCCGTCGTATGCAAGATTAATTAGTTTGAGTCCTATCGTGAATCTTATAGAAATTCTTTTCTATTTATCATATTGCTATGGCCACAGTCTTAAGGACTCAGCCTCTTAGATCGCATAGGACTACTTTTCAGCTATTAAGATTGATAGATTTTCTATAAGTGCATATCCTACTCCTACAGCGAATCCACTATAGCCAATGAACACCGCAAAGAACTGAATGGCTAGGGATCATGTTTGTGCTATCAAACTACAGTAACTTTACTGTGAGCAACTGGGGCATCATAGGTTTAAAAACTACTCATACAACTATCGAGAATGTCACTAGCAAGTGAGTAAGTAGATATCTAAGTAACTTTTCATTTTGATCATGATCAGTATCATTATTCTCTAGCAATCACTTATACTCTCGCTCCAGTATTCCTATACTATAGATTCAAGACTTGTGTATCCGAAAGGAAAATGATCCATGTATCAATCTTAATGGATCAATCATCATCTCCATGATGATCCAATAATCGAGTGCAATTTAAGAGTTAATCTATAATGATACATGTATTAAATTCTCAACTTTTAAGAATATATGACATTATTCATTAACTTCTTGGACGATTCACAAATACAACACACATGAATGGATAAGAAAATTATTCATTTTATAAATTTGAATAAATCAAATATAAAAATATGTCGTAGAATTGTTATAATGTGCCATGCTAATATGGTTTCTAGGGCATATATCTATCAACTTCAACCATCAAAAGTATATAAACCTGAACAAGGGATCGATCCTTGAGTCTCCATCTGACTTATTTCGGAGATGGCTATATACTAGAAGAATTACTAATTTCCATCGAGAAAAGATTAAATGAAAGAGTTTTTCCATGTCATTGGTTGCAGGGTTAGCTAAGACTGAACTCCTTTTATTTATTGTTTATTTATCTTTTCTGAAAAAAAGAATGGAAGGAAGTAAGGATTCAGGTCCTGGCGGGACATCCTACGAGAAACCTCCCATATGTCAGGACAGGATATCCCGTCAGCGTCCCAGTGTCCCAATTGGCTCATCTTGGGACATCCCCTGTCCCAACACTGTGCCGAGTGTCGAGACAGGGCGGGATGCCGATGCATCACATTCCAAGAAAAAATCGGGACATTCCTGTCCCACGGGATTTAATACCTTGGAAGGAAGTCCGGTTAAACTTGGATGAGAATGGGATTCCAAATCAGGTCCATGACATCAATACCCAACAATCTTAAATAAAAGGCCCCGATTGGCAACTTAGAGACAAAACCACTTATCATTCAGGAAGTTTAAAATGTTTGGCATTTTTTTTTGGTTGCGTTTACCAATAAATTTCCCCAAGAGAACATACAATATTCATTCATGCATGCAGAAAATCATGACGATCGATGGTTGCATTTGAAAATTGGAAAGTATCAAACTTTAAGTGTCGGAAATGTTTAATTTTCTTTTTAAAATGTTCAAAATTTTAAATAGATTTTTTTTGGTAATTACCCTTTAGGAAAATGTTCAAAATTTGCTCTTCATAGTCCTTTTTTGGAGTTAAAATTTGAGTGCACTTGTGTTTGGTGATGCCTAGTTGTTCGAGGCCTAATTAGTCTTTGAGGATGTTGGCTGGCGACCACGCGTGCATGCGGTCGCTCGGATCGGCCGGTTGAGGTGTGAACGTGGTGAGGTGAGGTGTGGCATTGCATGGTTAGCATATTTTGCTGCATGCCTCAACTAGATAAAATTTGAAATTTAATTTCATATTTGTAACGTACGTGTAACAAATAGAGAGAGAGAGAGAGAGAGAGAGAGAGAGAGAGAGAGAGAGAGAGATTAAATTCATATTTGACTTTGTATTTGTAACTTAAGCATTAAGAATTTCAAAAACCATGGATGTTATATTGGTTTAATTTGAATTTGAATTTCCAATTATGGCTGATCTGCTCATTGTGACGTGGACATTACAAGTTTTAGTGTGCACATGTTATCGGGCAATTTATGAGGTGTCCGTGTTAGTAGGCTATTTAGGCCTTTATTGAGAGAGTCATTGAGACCTTCTTGGGTCACCTCAAGGATTACCTATGTCGAGCTATAGATAAAGGCTTCAAGTTCTAGGTTTTAAACAACAATCTAGATTAGAATCATCAAGATGGTAGCTTAGCCATAGCTGATCATAATTTCATCATTTTCACATCTAAGATTCGAACCAGGACGAAGTCAATTAAATAAAGAAATTTATCCTAAATGTAAGATGTGTAGCATTGACTATTGATCCAATTGATGTCTTAGGTGGGACTACGTTGATATACTCATCCATACCATTTAAATGTGATGAGATTGGCTGAGCCTGAGCCATCTTTGTTCTTTATGATCCTGTCCAGTAAGGATAGCTACATTGGTAGCCCCACTCTTCTTTTTCTTAACAAAAAAAAAAAAAAAATCTAGATTAGATACTTTGAGGGGAGAGAGAGAAGACTGGCCTTTCAATTTTCTACCCAATTTCTTCATCTCTTTAATTTTTTCTCAGCCCTTCCTTTTCTTTCTTCCCGGGAACTAGAGGAGTGCGTTAGGTTAGATCTCCACTTGATCATGCTCGTAATAAGAGGCTTCGGGCTAGGCTAAGTTTGTTGTACATTGGGAACGACTACATCATAGATTTCCTCGAGGGGACAAATTTTGTCCTAAAGAATAGTATTTCACATGCCTCGTCCTAGGCACACCTTTTTTTTTTTTTTTCTAAATATGTTTTTTTGCAATTTGTCTTGCCGTTAAATTTGAAGTGATTTATAAAATCTTCTTTTATGCAATTATTAGTAATTGCTAGGAACCGGCCTCAAACGTTAAGCACCTTAGTAAGTAGATTTTTTTTAATACTAGGAGGGATTCTTAGTGACAGGGCAACTAAAATAGAACATTGGCTCGTTGCAAAATAAGTTGGCTTTTCTAGTTTGATTTATAAGCAGTGAGAAGGCAAGGCTTTATGCATAATATCAACTGATATTGGATATATTTGCAGCTCTTTATTTTAATATTTTATTTTAGATGCATTTTATTTTTTTTTAAGCATTTTGTACCTCTTCTATCACCACATGCATTTTGTGTGCATAACAATAGTATGAATATTGTTGCTGCCTATACCACCGTGACCTGTAGCTCTAGCATGGCACCGGACGTCTGCCTCCCTACCCGGAATTCAGCATGCATACCCGGTCCTGCAAAGAAAAGGAGACCCGGGTCAGGAATCTAGGTGGGTGCACTCCATCGATCAAGTTACTGGACGATCTAGGAAAACAGATTCTCCTCCGTGGATCCCCGTGCGGTCTCCATGCTCGGAGGAGTGTTTTAAGGAAAGAGTAGAGTAGAAGTTGTAGCAGAGAAAGAAGGCTTAAGCAGTGGTTGCTATGCCCGTTGAGACTCTCCCGACAAGTTCTCCGGTAGCCTCAGAGCGCTCTTGCTTGCCTGCTCCCTCTTTGCCTATTTTTTTTTCTCACCTCGTTCAAAGGCCCTTAGGGCATCTTTTGTGCACCATGGATCCTCTCTGTTACCCACCTTTGGTTCTCTGCCTTTTGGGGGTGCTTGAGGGCCAACGATCGGCAGCGCCCCATGGGTCGTGTTCCGGTGCCCATTCCCTTCATGGTAGGGAGTTATGTCGCATACTTTGACCTCCTAGCTGGTTGCCATGCATGGAAAAATTTGGCAAAGCCTCGATCCGGGGGCAGCCACTCCTAGGTTTGAATCCTCTAGCGCGGCTTTTCTTCCGGGCGGTGCGAACAGTCGGCCGGGGAATGCAGTGCCTTGATTGGAGCATTCTTTCCTAACCGATGTAAACAACGATGGAAGAAATCCTGGCACTCTGGGGAGACTCTCCTCCGTAGGTCGACGTGCTTCCCTTTCGTAGGCCTTGGATGGCGTGCCGCCGCCTGATGGATGCAGTGATGTTTCCTTCTCTCTCTGCCCTGGGGGCTTTAAGATGCGGTTGACCTTGGCCAGTGGGACAGCTTTGAGCTAGTAGACCCTTCCTTCGGAGGGCACTTGGATCGAGGAGAGGGAGCTCGACTTCGATCAAGATGGGCTCGACCTCGGGGGAGCCATCCAGTAGAGAGCTCGAGGAGAGGGAGCTCGACTTTGGCCGAGGCGGGCTCGACCTCGGGAGAGCCCCCCGGCGGAGGAGCTCGAAGAGAGGGAGCTCGACTTCGACCGAAGCAGGCTCGACCTTGGGAGAGCCGCCCGGTGGAGAAGCTCTAGGAGAGGAAGCTCGACTTCGACTGAGGTAGGCTCGACCTCGGGGGAGCCGCCCGGTGGAGGAGCTCGAAGAGAGGGAGCTCGACTTCGATCGAGGCAGGCTCGACCTCGGGGGAGCCGCCCGGCGAACGAGCTCGAGTAGAGGGAGCTCAACTTCGACCGAGGCGGGCTCGACCTCGGGAGAGCCGCCCGGCGGAGGTGCTCGAAGAGAGAGGCTAACGTGGCAACATCTGCCAGCACGGCTGCCAACTGGATCAAAGGGGGATTCCACGTCAGCGATCTTGCCACATCATTTGTCCCACATTTCCAAGTCCCGACGAAACATCGCGTTCGGGGCGAAAGGAGTAAATGTGGAACTGACATGGAAAGACGAGAATCTGGTACCATTAATGCCACGATCGCCGCCACTTTGCGAATCGGGTCTTGAGGCCAATGCAGGGATGCCACATTAGCGAGTCCAAGGAAACATAATGACCAATGCAGGACCCGAGACAGTTTTCAGTGTAACGAAGCATTGCCTTCAGCTGATCTTGACACATGGCGCCCATCTGGTGGAGGAGGTACCGAAGGATGCACGGTCGCTGTCTGGCCATTTTAAAAAGAGAGAAAACTTTTCTCAAATTATCTCTTTTGACTTCTTCGCGCTCGCCAACGGATCAGAGTCTTTTTCTTCCTCCCGGCTGTCCTTTACCTTCAAGGCAACCAGGTTAGTTTCCCTTTGTCTTCTCCTTCTTCTCTGGTAGGTCGAGTCCTCCTTTAGAACCTTCCCAGAACCTAGTTTTCCTGTTCTTCCTCCTTGTCTTGTCTTAGATGGCTCTCTCTGGTTGGGATTATCGTCTCTCTAGCAACCCCAATGAGGTAAGGCCCTCTCGGCCAAGGACTCCATCCTTCGATGAGGAGGAGGAGGTTCTTCTCTACATCCGTAGGGGACCTTATCCGACCGGCATAGTCATAGGAGAATCTAGGGCAACCCTTCCTATTTCTCCTGCTCCTGTGATCCCTTCTGGACCTTTCCATTTGATCGGGTTCTCTGACATCACGTCGACGATGACCAGAGAGGACCTCTCTATGATCCGGGGCACTTACGGGATCCCGAATTCCATCCGGATCTTGTCCTGGGACCAGGAGAATGGGTCACCTCCAGTGGCCCGGGACAGATTGCCTTTTACGAGGAATTCTTCACTGGGAGTTTTCGCTTGCCTTTTCATCCTTTTTTTCTTTTCGTGTTCAGTCATTATCGTCTTATCCCTGCTCAGTTGGCCTCAAATGTAGTTAGGGTCATCAACTGCTTCATTGTCTTCTGCCACTTCCACGGGATCGTTGCTCGTTTCTCCTTGTTCAGGGTCTTCTTCACCCTGAAACGCTACCCAACCAAGGATGGGTGGTGGTTTGTTTCTCCTCGCCTAAAGGACATTAAATTTGAACCCCCCTCTTCCATCAAAGAATGGAAGAGCAAATAATTCTTTGCTTCCATCAAAGGAGTTGACTGGATCTAGAGTGATCTGGACCGGACTCCGAATCGAAACTCCCAAGTCGATGCTGTTGATCGGGAAATATACGACCAACTCATCTCCGACCAGATCCCCTCCCTTGAGATTCTGCTATCCGAGCAGAACCTATTCGAAGTCAAGGTTAGCCCAATCTGGGAGTTGGGTGAGTTTGGAACAATTCTTCTTCTTCTGCAAGCCTTCCTAGGTCTGAAGTTGACCTTTGTTTCCTTCTTCCTGCAGATATGAAGTTCTCTGTGGAGCAGCTCCTGGAGTCTACTTAGAAGAGAAGCGCATTGACAGGGCCTAGAGAGACCCCATCAAAGAGCGCCTAGACTGAGCCCAGCCAAAGGCCTGGACCAGCCACAGCCTCTGACCCAAAGGGAAGGATGGCAAAACCGGGCCTTGATTCATCAAGGCAGCAGATTTGACTCCCGGCCCGGGACTCTGGCATGGCATGCAAACCCAGCCTGCCATTGCTACTACGGTCCAGCCTCTAGAAATCATCAAGGTGGATGCAGGGAGAGAGGAGAGGAGGGAGCGACCACCGATGGCATCGTTGACCATGATGGCAAGCTCCACATGGATGACTAAGATGCCTTCAGCGACTCCTCTCGAGGGTGCGGCGGCAGTCCCAACCCCGTCGAGGACCGTCATCCGAAAGCGTTGATCGAAGTGACACCGAACTCCACTGTCACCCAAGATCGGGTGATGGCTGAGCGCATGATGGACTTCACTATCCAGTCACGCAACCATCGTGAAAGGGGAGGCAAGTCGCTGCCGGAGGCCATTCTCGGCATTTTTCCCCACCTCTTCATGGTTAGTCATCTCCTTTTCTTCTTTTTTCTCCTCTCTTTTTTTTTGAATTGCCATAACTGACATTTTTATTGATGCAGGTCGGGATGGACTATCTCATCCACGACTACTACGCTCAGTGGACAAAGAGAGAAGATCAGAAAGAGCAGGAGCTCGCGGGGCTGGCAGATAAGGCCAAGGAGAAGACTGAGAGGGCCCAGGCCATGGAAGAGAGGAACAGGGCCCTCGAAACTAAGGTGGTTGACGTCGAAAGGCAGATCAGGGATCTCAAAGCATCTTTGGCTCGAGAGAAAGATCGGGCCAAGCACCAAGCAGAGGAGCTCAAGGATGAGGCAATCCAAGTGGAGGAGTGATCTCAGACCCTCCAAACTTAACTGGACATGGTGCAGGCACGAGCGTTGGCAGCTGAGGAGAAGGTTGTCGAGGCGGTGGCTTTGATGGAAGCCATGAAGAAGGAAGCTGCCGAGGTGGTGCCCAAGTTCAAGGCCTCGGTGGAGTATGCCGATGAAGTCCGGGAGGCGGCCACGGACTCCTTCATCAAGGGGTACGGGGTCTACCAGTCTCGGGTAGCCCAAGTCTTCCCAAAACTGAAGCTGGACGAGGTCGCTCTTCTAGGAGTTCCAGGCGAAGGTTCGGAGGAGGCAGCGGCTCCTGCCGAAGCGGAGGAGGAGGAGCCTGTGACTAGCATGGAAGCAATCCCTTTGGTGGAGGTCCAGGATGATGCCGGCATGCCTCACCATCATCCCAGGAAGGAGCCGGCAGGGCAATAGCCTCCGAGCCTAAGGACCTTTCTTAGCTTACTTTTTTGCTCATTGTACTTTTCTTCTTGTTCTGGGACCGCCCAACCTGTCGAGGGTCTTTCAATGATGTATTTACTCAATTCGACTTCAATGAAATTTCATTTCCTTCCATAGAACTCTTGCATTCTTGGTTATCTCAGTTCCCTTTAGCAACCGCCCATGCGTAGTCTTCTGATGCAATGCCCCATCCTGAGGCATCTGGCTTCCAGTCCTTCTCGATAGGGTTCAGGGACAGTAGGCAGCCAGGGAGAGAATTTGGGAACTTTAAAAGTTACCTTCATTGTGCCGGGATCCTTGTTGCAGGACTTCATGCATCTTCTCAGAGTTGGTTGCTTATCTTGGAGACTTTCTGGCTAAGTTGAAAGCTAGTGGATGGCTCAAGGGGGGCCTAAGAGACCATCCCCGGGTGGTCGAGATGCCATCAAGCTAGAGAACTTAGCTTGAGAAGTCCTGAAGATGTCCTCATCAATCCGAGGTTCGACAGGCAAGGTGCGGAGCTTCTGTAATTTGCCGACTCATCGTCGCTGAACTGGGGATTCAACGAATCAAGTGCGGGGCTTCTAGAGTTTCCCCGCTTTGAGGTGCGGGACTTCTGGAGTTTCCCGGCTTCGAGGTGTGGGGCTTCTGGAGTTTTCTGGCTTCAAGGTGCGGGGCTTCTGAAGTTTCCTGATTTCGAGGTGCCGGGCTTTTGGAGTTTCCCAGCTTTGGTCACCGGACCTGGGGTCGGGCAGCAATATTCCTGCAAGGCAAAGATAATTTTGCACCGAAAGGAATTCTTTTATTAATGAGAGGAAGCCTTTACATCATTGGTAGTACATCCTTAAATTGCTGGCATTCCAAGTTCGTGGGAATCGAGCACCATCAAGCTCGGCGAGGTAGTAGGCTCAATGAAAAAGGGCTTCAACCACTCTGTAAGGGCCTTCCTAATTCAGGGAGAGCTTGCCGCATTCCCAAGACTAGGAGGCTTCGACCTGCCACGGTACCAGATCACCCGGGAGAAAGGACTTTGGCCTTACCCGAGAGTTGTATTACCGGGCCACCCACTGTCGGTAGGCCACCATCCGAAGTCGAGCCGTCCCTCATTTTCTCAAGGAGATCCAAGTTGAGTAGAAGGCGAGTTGGGTTCTCATCCTCATCATATTACTCCACCCGCAATGTGGGCAGACCTAGCTCCACCGGGATCATGGCTTCGGCACCAAAGATGAGGTTGAAGGGCATCTTGTCCATGGCCATTCGGGGTGTTGTGTGGTAGGCCCAGAGAACACTAGAGAGTTCTTCAGCCCACCTGCCTTTGGCCTGGTCTAGCCTGGCTCAGAGCCCCTGGAGGATGGTCCGATTAGTCACCTCGGCCTCTCAATTGGTCTGAGGGTGAGCCACCGAGGTGAAGCAATGATGAATATTAAGGCCGGTGCAGAACTCTTCGAATTCCCGGTTGTCGAACTGTCATCCATTATCAGTGATGATGGTGCGAGGGAGTCCGAAGTGATAGATGATCGACTTCTAGAAGAACTGGCTGACCTTGGCTTCGGTGATCTGTGCTAGTGATTCGGCCTCGACCCACTTGATGAAGTAGTCGATGGCTACTATCAAGAACCTGTGCTGCCCGGATACGGGGGAAAAGAGACCAAGGATGCCCATCCCCCACTGAACAAACGGCCAGGGGGTGAAGAGTTGGGAGAGTGGCATAGCCGGTTGACGCTGTATGCAGGCGTGGTGCTAGCAGCGGTCACATTTCTTCACGAAGTTGTCTACGTCCTCCCTCATAGTCTCTCGGTAGTACCCTTGGCGAAGGGCTTTGTATGCTAACATCCTACCCCCAACATGATTCTCGTAGAGGCCTTCATGTATCTCTTAGAGCACAAAGGCCATCTCTGTGGGTCTTAAGCACTTTAGAAGTGGACAAGAATAGGACCTGCGATAGAATTGCCCATCCATCAGTACAAAGTGCGTAGCCTTCTTCTTGACGAGGCCAGCTTCTGCGTGATCTTCAGGCAGGGTACCATCGGTGATGTATTTGATGTATCGATCCATCCAGCTAGGTTCCGAGGTGACTTGTTGGACTTCCCCGAATGCCTCATAACTTGGAGCCTTGAGGTACTCGACGTAGGTGTGCCCCAGCGATGAGTCCGGCAGGGTCGCGAGCCTGGAGAGGGCATCGCTCTCTATGAAGAATGTGGGAGATGCTGAAGCACCAGAAGCCCACTATATTTGAGCATACCTGCTCCAAGTACTTTGACATTTGAGAGTCTCGGGCCTTGAATTCTTTGAGACTTGTCCAACCACCAGTTAGGAGTCAGTGAAGACCTTCAGGTTGGGGACATCCAGTTCATGGGAGACTCTCAGTCCCTCGAGGAGTGCCTCGTACTCCGCCTGGTTATTGGTGGCCATGAATTGGAAGCAGAGTATGCACTCGACTATGACCCCATCGCCGTTAGCGAGAATGAGGCCTGCTCCACTCCCTCCCGAGTTGGATGCACCATCCACGTGGAGGATTCAGACCTCCTCGTCGGCCTCGGGCTCCATTTGGTGCTCCTGGGAGGTTTCCTCCAGTTCTTTGCCCATGCCTGCACACTCGACCAGGGAATCAGCAATACCTGCACTTTCTAGGATGATCTCAGTCGGTAGGTGATGTCAAACTCGCTGAGCTTCAGTGCCCACTTGGCTAGATGCCCGGACGTATCAGGGCGACTGAGTATGGCCCTCAGCAATTGGTCAGTTAAGACCGCGATCGAGTGCGCTTGGAAATATGGTCTGAGATGCTGGGCAAAATTATGAGTGCAAAAATTAGTTTCTCGGCTCGGGTATACCTGACCTCTGTATCTCAGAGGAGCTTGCAGGTATAGTACATTGGTCTCTGAACTCCATCCCTGTCTGTGCGGACAAGGACCGAATTGACGGTCCTTGGGATAACTGCCAGGTACGGGAGGAGTTCCTCCCCATTCTCTGGCCTGGAGAGTAGCGGTGGTGATGCCCGGAACCTCTTCAGCTCTTCGAAGGCTTTTCGACACCCCTTTATCCAGGTGAAGTCATGCACCTTGCATAGTGCCTTGAAAAAAGGTAGGCAGTGGTCGGCATATCATTAGATGAATCGACTCTGAGTTGCGATCCGGCCTGTGAGGTGCTGGACTTGCTTCTTCAAGGTGGGATGCTCCATGTCGACAATCGCTTGGACCTTTTCAGGGTTGGCTTCAATCTCCCTCTGGGTAACCATGAAATCCAGGAACTTCCCAGCTACCACATCGAAGGCGTACTTCACCGGGTTCAGCTTCATCTGATATAGGCGAAGATTTTGGAAGGCCTCTACCAAGTCCACAATGTGGTATGACTTTGGTTTGCTTATGACGAGCATGTCATCCACGTAAACTTGTATGTTGCAGCCATCTGGTCTTTGAAGACTTTGTTAACCAGCCGTTGGTATGTGGCACCAGCGTTCTTTAGGCTGAATGGTATCATCTGGTAGTAGTACATCCCCCGGTCCATGATGAAGGTAGTGTGCTCCTCATCCTCTATGTGCATCTAAATTTGATTGTACCCAGAGAATGCATCCATAAAGGAGAGCAAGCGGTGTCCCGAGGTAGCATCAACCAGTTGGTCGATCTTCGAAAGGGGGAAGCTATCCTTTGGGCAGGCTCGATTAAGGTCAGTGTAATCTACACAGATCCTTCATTTCTCGTTGCTTTTCTTGACCATGACCATGTTCGCCAACCAGCTAGGATACTACACTTTGCGAATGAACCCGGCCACGAGAAGCTTCTCCACCTCCTCGTTGATTGCCTGCTACCTCTCTAGGGCAAAACACCTCTTCTTCTGCCAGACCGGATGGCACTTTGGGTCGATGTTCAACCTGTGAGTAATGATGTCGGGAGGAATCCCTAGCATGTCTGTTGCTGTCCAGGCGAACATGTCGCATTTGCTCAGAGGAAATTCAACAGGCGAGTCCGCTCTTCTTCTTGCAACTAGGCCCTGATCTACACCATCTTCGATGGGTCTACGTTGAGGGGATATGTCAACAGATGCTCAACTGGGCTACTCCTGGGGTCTTGCACCCTTTGGTCAAGGTCGTGGATGCTAGGATCCTCCTCGGCACTTCTGGCCCTTGGGATAGCTTGCAAACAGTGTTGGATCGGCTGAGGTGCCCCCCTCATCTCTCCTATACCATAAGGAGTGGAAAACTGCACCAGTAGCCACTTTGTGGAGATGACCGCGTCGAGCAAATTGAGCCCGGGGCAGCTACGGATCACATTGTAGGCCGAAGGGAGCCTAACAATCGTGAAGGTCATCGTTACCATGCTCTGCCGAGGTGGTGATCCAGCAGTAACAGGGAGAGTGATCTCTCCTTCAACCCCCACAGAGTCTCCAGTAAACCCGACAAGAGGGTGTGCACTGGCTTCAGCCAAGCAGAGGATAAATTCATCCTGGAAAAAGCATCGTAAAAAAGGACATCAGTCGAACTTCCACTATCGACCATAATCCACTTTACAGGATGCCTGACAATTATCATTTCGATAACCACGGCATCATATTTACATTTCCACTCCCAGCTCCCTCCTCCCTCATAAAGAGAAGTACATTCTCTGACCTCTCCCCTGCCAGGGCTCTCTTAGGAACGTGCTCTATTCCCCAGCATTTCATATCCATAGGGTTCTCAATGGGTCGGTTGTCGACTGGAGGGACAGGAGGAAGAGAGCAAGCACTTGAGGTTCTGCCAGGACCTTGCCCCCACGAACTTTTTGAGGTAGCCCCTTCTTATCAAATCATTAATCTCTCTTTTAAGGTGGTGGCATTCCTCGGTGTCGTGGCTGTGGTCGTGGTAAAACTGACGATACTGTGTCTTATCGTGACCATTGGATGGCCTCAGTGAGGGAGGGCGGTGTAGGTAGCGCTTGTCCTTAATTTTCATGAAGATTTTCGACATCAGGATGAGCAAAAGAGTATATCTTTTTTTTGGGATGGGACCACTCTTTGGTTTCGGTCCTGGTCGGAAGCTCGGGGTCGGTCCGAGCCTCCGCATCCTGGATGCCTCTCCCGGAGGCTGTTTCTTCAGTGTCTTCCCGTCCAATTCTCTCCTGGTACGGTCTGCCTCCTCGACATGGATGTACTTGTGAACTCGGAGGAGGTCGAAGTACGTCTTCGACAGCTTCTTGTCCAGAGAGTAGGTCAGGCAAGAGGTCCTGAGCCCTCTCTTCAGTGCCAACATGGCGACGAGCTCATCTAGGTTATATATCTTCTGTGCGGCGACCTTGAAGCGGGTCACATAGTCCCGCAAGGACTCATGATCCTGCTGCCTGACAGAGAAAAGACTGTCTACCTCTCATGGCACCTTCTAATAAGTGTCGAAGTAGGCCACAAATCTCCTTTCTAGTTGTGCAAAGGAGTTAATGCTTATAGGCTCGAGGCAGGTAAGCCAGACTCAAGTGGCCTTCCGGAGAGTGGCTGGGAAGGTGATGCAGAGAAGGGCATCGGTTGCCCCCTGGACTCTCATGAGAGCCTTATAGCTCTCCAGGTGGTCCAGGGGGTCGGTGGTCCCATCGTAGGGATCCACCTGAGGCATGCGAAACCGACTCGGGATCAGCTCCTCTTGGATTTCTCGGGAGAAGGGGGGACGAGCGTCATGGTCCACTGGCTCGCGAGAGGAGCCCTGCATGTTTGCAAACTGGCGAAATAATTTCGCCAGCTTACGTTCTTGTTCCTCCAGGTGCTTTTCAGCCATGCGCCTGATGGCTTCGTTGGTGGAACCTTTCATCGAGACCGTCGGAGGAGATGAAGATGATAGCTAAGGAGGGTCGCGATGGGGAGCCTAGCCTCGATGGCTTCGGCGGTGCTTAACAGCGGCGTGCTCGAAGACCGGAGACCAGCTTTCCCGGTCAACTGACCCAATCCATTGTCTCTTCACCAGGGTCTGATGGCTTCCTCAGGGATCAATCATGGCCCGCGGTAGTGATGGCCTTCCTTGGAGGGAGCACAGGCTACCGCGAGGTACGGTGGCTTGGGCCGCAGGGGTCCCTGGCTACTGTTGAGTGGCCAGGGATCGGTGCTGATGCTGCAATTATCGCACTACCGTAGTTAGAACCTGCATCTGCTGGGCAAGTGTGGCGAGCTAGACGTCCGCCGGGGGCGGTTGGTGGAGCGGGGGACTCCCTTTCTGGGCTGTGCGAGCCCCCGTGAGAAGGAGGGTCTCCCGTATGGCTGGTGGAGGCTTCTCGCGCACGTGTCACCACCATGCCTCGGGCAGAGTCATTTGCAAGGGGGTTAGTTTGAATTGGACAGTGTCCTGCCCCCTACCTGGTGTGCCAATTTGTTGTCGCCTATACCGTCATGGCCTGCAGCTCTAGCATGGCTCCGGATGTTTGCCTCCCTACCTGGAATTCAGCACGTGTACTTGGTCCCGCAAAAGAAAGGAGACCAGGCCGGGGATCCCGGCAGGGGCACTCTAACGATCAAGTTAGTGGGCGATCTAGGGAAACATATCCTCCTTTATGAATCCCCGTGTGATCTCCATGCTCGGAGGAGTGTTTTAAGGAAAGAGTAGAGTGGGAGTTGTAGCAGAGAAGGAAGGCTTGAGTAGTGGTTGCTATATCCGTTGAGACTCTCCCGACGAGTTCTCCTGTAGCCTTAGAGTGCTCTTGCTTTCTTGCTCTCTCTCTGCCTATTTTTTTTTCTTACCTCATTCGAAGGCCCTTAGGGCATCCTTTGTACACCATGGATCCTCTCTGTTACCTACCTTGGGTTCTCCCCCTTCTGGGGATGCTTGAGGGCTAACGACCGGCAACGCCCCGTGGGTTGTGTTCCGGGGCCCATTCTGATTCGGACATCGGCCCAGAATCTGAAGCAGCCCAGATTAAACCTGAAGCCTAACCCAGAAACCAGCCCAGAACCTGAAGCCCAACCCAGAAGCCAGCCCAGAACCTGAAGCCAACCTAGCCCAAATCCTGGGGCCCAAGATCCTGGAGTCGATGAGCACATATTTCGGTGCAGTACAAATCCCGAAGTACACAAATCTCGGAGCAGTTTATTTTTATGGATGTACGAGGGATTGGGATATTAGGATTTTTTAGGATTTATCTCGATTGTTTGAAAGTTTGTTTTAGGATTTACTTTATCCCTAGTTAGATTAATTTGTTTTTAAAATAAGTAATTTGAATTTGTTAGGGATATCTGATCAGGATATCGGATATCTTAGATTAGTCTATTTAAAGACTTTTCGAATAAAATTAGCTAAGCAATGAATTTTGAGAAAAAAATCTGGGTGTGTCCCGACTTTCCCCCTTCTCCTCCTCCCTCCTCTAGTTCTTCTTTCCTTTGATACTTTTCCTCCGGCTGCTCTCCTCTCTGCTTCCTTTCTTCTCCCTGGGCTCTCTTATTCTTCCTCCAATTCCTCTTCTTCTTTCCCGAGCCACTTAATCTAAGCAACCCACCGGAACCCCTCCTTGCTCCATCCTAGCAATCGACGAAGTCATTTCCTGGATCCCGGATCCACTGCCTCCAAGACTCCGCCCGACCACCATCTTCCAGACCTCTCCTAACGCATGAGTTTTACGGCATCGTTATTTGAATATAGCTTGCAGTCTAAGACTTTGAGCATAATATGAAGCGTTCGAGAGTAGAAGAAGAGCAGGGAGAGATGGAGACCATGAAGACGGCCAATCTCCTGTTATCGCTCTCTCGTGAAGGTATGCCTGAGAAGATCCATAGGAGGACAAAGCCATATGATGATGGTATGTTCGAGTGCAAGAAATGCAGTTGCCGGTCTTCCACCCGAAGCCCCCTCCTTCGGTGCCTTCATTCCGCCATGGACGCCACCATCGTCATCCCTAGCCCCGTCATCAGCGGCCGCTCGTTTCCCTACTGCCATGATGCCCGCTACCTACCGGAGAGGCCGCGCTGCCAACTTCTCGAGTCGCCGTCTTCCTCCCCCGCCGCCGTTGCCGGTGGAGAGCCCGATGGAAACCTCGCCGGTTTTCCTTGCCCGCGGGGTTCCGTGTCTCAGCACGAATGTGAAGGCGAAGCCGGCTTCCATTGCCGACTTCAAGATCAGGGAATAAAGCATAAAAAAAAGAAAAGGGTGAAAAACCATGAGGAAAAAAAAAGAAACAAAAGAGAAGGAAAGAAAAAAAAAAGAAATTAGATAAAAAAATGATGAAGAAAAAAATATGAAAAAAAGGGTTTATTTGAATAAAAAAAATTAGGAAAAATAATTTGGATCAGTTTGAACCTAGCCTAGGATCGTTTCTTAGCGACCAACGGTCCATTTTTCTTGGAATAAATCTTGATTCCGGGTCTGTCCCGCGTCAAATTTGGTATCAGAGCAAGTTTAGGTTAGATTAGCTAATTTTATTTTAATTAGGTTAGCTAATTTTATTTTAATTATATTTTAGTCTACATGTGATGCATCGAGGAGCCAACTTTCTGAAGCCTGACTCAAGTCGAGTTCTCCCCACCTTAGGGGAAATGATGGAGACATCGGCCCAGATTCTGAAGCATTAAACCTGAAGCCTAATCCTGAAGCCCAACCCAGCCCAGAACCTGAAGCCCAACCCAGCCCAGAACCTGAAGCCCAACCCATAAACCAGCCCAGAACCTGAAGCCAACCCAGTCCAAACCCTGGAGTCCAAGATCTTGGAGTCGATGATCACATATTCCGATGTTGCACAAATTTCGAAATACACAAATCTCGGAGCAGTTTATTTTTATGGGTGTACAATGGATTGGGATATTAAGATTTTTTAGGATTTATCTCGATTGTTTGAAAGTTTATTTTAGGATTTTCTTTATCTATATTAGTTTGTTTTTAAAATAAGTAGTTTGAATTTGTTAGGGATATGATATCGGATATCTTAGATTAGTCTATTTAAAGACTTTTCGAATCAGCGAAATGATGGATTATTGAGAAAAAAAAATTCTGGGTGGTCCCGACTTCCCCCTTCTCCTCCTCCCTCCTCTGGTTCTTCTTTCCTCCGATACTTTTCCTCCGGCTGCTCTCCTCTCTACTTCCGTTCTTCGACCTGGGCTCTCTTATTCTTCCTCCCATTCCTCTTCTCTTTCCCGAGCCACTCAATCTAAGCGACCCACCAGAACCCCTCCTTGCTCCATCCCAACAATCGACGAAGTCATTTCCTGGATCCCGGATCCACTACCTCCAAGACTCCGCCCGACCACCATCTTCCAGACCTCTCCTAATGCATGAGTTTTACGGCATCGTTATTTGAATATAGCTTGCAGTCCAAGACTTTGAGCATGATATGAAGCATTCGAGAGTAGAAGAAGAGCAGGGAGAGATGGAGACCATGAAGACGGCCAATCTCCTGTTATCGCTCTCTCGTGAAGGTATGCCTGAGAAGATCCATAGGAGGACAAAGCTATATGATGATGGTATGTTTGAGTACAAGACATGTAGTCACCGGTCTTCCGCCCAAAGCCCCCTCCTTCGGTGCCTTCATTCCGCCATGGCTGCCACCGTCGCCATCCCCAACCCCGTCACCGGCGGCCGCCCGTTTCCCTGCTGCCATGACGCCTGCTACCCGCCGGAGAGGCCGCACTGCTAACTTCCCGAGTCGCCGTCTTCCTCCCCTGCCGGTGGAGAGCCCGACGGAAACCTCGCCGGTTTTCCCTACCCGTGGGGTTCCGTGTCACAGCATGAATGTGAAGGCGAAGCCGGCTTCCACTGCCGACTTCAAGATTGGGGAATAAAGCATAAAAAAAAGAAAAGGGTGAAAAACCGTGAGGAAAAAAAAAAGAAAAAAAAAAAGAGAAGGAAAGAAAAAAAAAAAAGAAATCAGATAAAGAAAAATGATGGAGAAAAAAATATGAAAAAAAAAGGTTTATTTTAATAAAAGAAAATTGGAAAAAATAATTTGGATCAGTTTGAACCTAGCTAGGGTCGTTTCTTAGCAACCAATGGCCCATTTTCCTTGGAATAAATCTTGATTCGGGGTCTGTCCCGCATCACATTCCCTTCATGGTAGGGAGTTATGTCACGGACTTTGACCTCCTGGCAGGTTGCCACACTTGGAAAAGTTTGGCAAAGCCTCGAATCAGGGGTAGCCGCTCCTAGGTTTGAATCCCTTGGCATGGCTTTCTTCTTTCGGACGGTGCGAACGGTCCCTGACGGAAGAAATCCTAGCGCTCTGGGGAGACGCTCCTCCGTATGTCAGCATGCTTCCCTTTCGTAGGCCTTGGGAGGCGTGCCCCCACTCAATGGATGTAGCAGCGTTTCCTTCTCTCTACCCTGGGGGCTTTTGAGACGCGGTAGACCTTGGCCAGTGGGATAGCTTCGAGCTTGTAGACCCTTTCTCCGGAGGGTACTTGGTTCGAGGAGAGAGAGCTTGACTTCGACTAACTCAGGCTTGACCTCGGGGGAGCCGTCCGATGGAGGAGCTCAAAGAGAGGGAGCTCGACTTCAGCCAAGGCAGGCTTGACCTCGGGGGAGCTGTCCGGTAGAGCTCAAAGAGAGGGAGCTTGACTTTGGCCAAGGTAGGCTTGACCTCGGGAGAGCCACCCGATAGAGGAGCTCAACGAGAGGGAGCTTGACTTCGGTCGAGGCAGGCTCGACCTCGGGGGAGCCGCCCGACGAAGGAACTCGAGAAGAAGGAGCTCGACTTCGGTCGAGGCGGACTCGACCTCGGGAGAACCGCCTGGTAAAGGAGCTCGAAGAGAGAGGTAGACGCGGCAACATCTACCAGCATGACTGCCAACTAGATCAAAGGAGGACTCCTCGTCAGCGATCCCGCCATATCATATATATATATATATATATATATATATATATATATATATATATATATATATAGCTTATTCTAGTTGATGATTAATGAATGATATTACCTTGCAACCTCATTTTAGCTAAAAGAAATTTTGGGCATGTTCTAAATTGTTTGTCATTCAATCAACCAATTTTTCTATTAAAAGTTTCTTCCCTTCTTTCTTATATTTTCGCCTTCGAGGGTAAGCGAAGACGACCTAAACTTTGGTTGCTTATGCAAACGGGCATAACTATTGGGATGGGCCCTAATTCAATTTTTATTATTCTCATAAAATCAATTTGTTTTGAAATAGATGTGATCTTATTATTTAAAAAATCAGTCTCGATTTAATTAGTGGTTGCTACGAAGATCTTGGATACCTTCGTTGTCCAATATAAGCAAAGAAAAACCTATGAATATATCGGGCATATCAACTACGTTGCTAAACATGTCAAGTGGGTATTTTTACCTAGATCCACTGCCTTCGTATCAAGAATAAAATCATCATAAGTGACATAACTTAAGTGCCCAATTTATGCATGACATTCCGAATTCATAAAGGTTTGGTTAAAAACCATATATTGCCTAATGTAATTGAGGTCGGACTTAGGCATTCATAATGTTAAACAACCATATAAATTGTCTAACTTTATGATTAATTTTGGCTCAAATTAGTGATTGCTATTTCTAAATTCTAATGCAAAACACATAGAAATTCCTGAAGATGAATAAAATTATATTTTTCAATTGATTATTTAGCAAAAGAGAAAATAAAAAATTTTAAAAAAAAATGATTAATTAATATATGCCACAAACATGCTTGGTAAAGGAGGAAATGAAAGATGCTTGTCACATCCAAGTTCATACCACAAAAAAAAAATAAAATAAAATAAAAAACTTGGATACGTGAACCAAGAAAACAGCAACATGTGATTATAATCGTCTTAGCCTTCGTATGGATGGATGAGATGAGATTGTTTTATTCCCCCCCTCGCAAGAATAACCCAAAGAATATCCATGGCGTACGCGCGAGATGCCGGACATTTTTAAGCGGCCATCCGCTTTCTAGTCACTCTCACCTTTCTCTATCTTATCATGTTCCCCCGAACAACGACCGACTAATCTCGACTTGGAACAAATTTTGATTCCTTGACCTCATCAAAAGTAACACCATCTAGCTTAAACCACCTTTTCAAGCCTTCGACTCTCCCCTCTCTCCCTTTCTCTCTTCCTCAAATCTCCCTCTCTTGCTGTATACGGGGAGCCGCTCTCTCCGCATTCTCAAAGGTGGACGGTTCTCAAGGCCCAAGCCCTAATCGTGATACCGGGGATCCTGGTCATCTCTGGCTTCGAAGCGCAGGTACCTTCTCTTCGAAATCCTAGAGTTGGACCTTGGAAGATTCTAAGTATTGGATTTCGGTGGATTGAACGCTGGAATCCATTCCGTTTTATCCGGACCCGGGTATAAGCTGTTGAATTCCGAAAGTTTACGTCTTTTCGGGTTTTCGGAAGGGAAACCGGAGAAGAAGGGAATTCTGCGCGGTGAGTGGGATTCGGTATTCCGCTGCTGCTGGAAATATCTGGACTTTGAAGTTTCTTTTTGAGTGATTTTGTAACCCCCCCCCCCCCCCCCCAAAAAAAAAAAAAAAAAAAAAAATCCGATTTTGGGCTCTCAGGAACTCCTTTGAAGAGGAAAAGCTCCAATTTTTAGAGAATTTTTTTTTGGTTCAAAGTTCCAATTTTTTTTATTAATTTTACCATGGAGGTTGTGATTCCTGAGTGCTCGCTATTCCCCTCCTTCTTCGCAATGTTCTGTCTCGTTTATCTTGTCGGATACTTTGTAATTTTCCGCAACTGGATTCCGAAGCACCGCTCGGATGCATCGAGTTGCTTCATTTCTTTGCTTCATGGAACGCCGGCCGTCTTCTTGGCTCTCTCTGCAATTCTATCACAACCTATTCGAGGATTTGCCTCTCCCAATACCGATTTCCAGAACCTGGTCCTTGACTTCAGCATCGCCTACTTCACAAACGATCTGCTCCACTATCTAATTTTTATCCCTGGAGACTATCTCTTCATTGCCCACCACCTTGCAACGCTCTTTGTGTTGCTCACCTGTCGCTACGTTGTTCTTCATGGTGCTTTTGCAATGCTATTCCTCCTGATGTTTGCGGAGGTTACCAGTTTTTGCCAGAATGTGTGGACGCTGGCCGGACTCCGGAAAGCAGAATTGCCCACTGCAGCAAGAATATATATGTTCTTATCTCCTCCTTTCTATGCTTTGTATACTGTCATGAGGGGACTTGTCGGGCCGGTGTTCTTCTATAAGATGAGTGCTTTCTATTTGAGTGGGAATGCCAGTGATGTGATTCCGGTGTGGATTTCTGTCTCGTGGATTGTTGTGGTCGGTGCGGGAATTGCAGTCAGTATCCTGTGGATTTCAAATCTCTGGATGGAGCTGTTCAGAGAGATGAATCAGAAGGAAGAGAAGAAAGAGAGGTAGTCGTTGGCTGGTGAACTGATATGGATGCATCAACTGATGGAGCTGTTCAGAGAGATGATCAGTGGCTTGGTGGATGATCTGTATTAATTCCGACTCATCAACTGAAAGTCATGACTCCATGTAGTTCTTCATCAACAAAGCTTGTGCTGAGCTGATGGTATTTAAAAGTCAAATGGGCCTTTGAAAGTAGAAGATGCAGTGGGGTAGTTGTTGACTTATATGCCTTTCCTAATTGATCTTCTTAACCAAGATTTATGTTTCAAATTTGGTACTTCTTGTTGCTCCCTATGGTTTGCCACTTTGCAACTTGTGTTGTTGGATGGAATGATTGTGAATTATTTTGTGAACATGTGTAAGTAATTTTTTTCATCTAAACAAAGCACTTTCATTTGTTGGCTAGTTATCTCTTTCTTTTACTGTTGTTGTTTACTCCAAATAAAAAACTTTTTTTGATTAGAATTTATTTACTGGTTGACTTCTTCTTCGAGGAGTTTTGGAGTGGAAGAATCCTTTTTCGATTGCACTTCTCCGGCAAGCAACATAAGATCTAGAGATTCTTCTTCGGCTTGATTGGCTTTGTTTTCCTTTAAAAGAAAGGTGAGAACCTTTCTCGATTTAATAATTTTTTGTAATCCCTTGGTTCCAATTTCTTTTGATTCGTAGCTCTCATTTTCTAGTCTTGTTTGGATTAGTTTGGTACTTCAACCATCTCTATTTTAGTATTAGATATAGCAAATTTATGTCGTACACCACTAGAAAGATTTTTTCTCTTAATTTTTTGCTGAGATCAAAAAGGATATCATCTCATGTATTTTCTTCTTTGATCTTTCGTCACGACTGTGAAAGATCCGATTCAGTTTATTTGTGCCTCTTTTGTTATTATTTTAAGATCTTATAATTTGGATATTTGTATCACCTTTGTATCCAATTTCAAGACGGTTTCATAGTGGATTGCTCCTCCTCTATTATGGATGTAGGCAGTTTTGTCGAACCACGTAGATTTTTTATCTTTCTTGTATTTATTATATATACCTATAAGTTATTCGATAAATTATTTAAATGAGAGAAAATAATTAATTAGAAGTCTAAAGCGATCTGTTCTGCTGTACGCATTCTCAATAACTGGTATCAGAGCATTTGATGACATTTGACGGGCAACAAAGTTCAATAGTTCATGAGATAGTTATTTTTCATTCTACTATCATAAGGCATGAAGTAGCGATGTTTGATGGTACAGGTAATTTTGTACTATAGAAGGTAAGAACAAAATATCTGTTGGTCAAAGAAGATGTAGCAATAATCCTTAAGAGTATGGATGCAATCTCAGGAAATACTGAGGCTGCCAAAGAGAAAATTAATGAGAGAGGTTTAGGAACTCTATTTTTGGGTTTGAGTGATAAAGTTATTCGCAATGTTATAGATCTTAATATAGCTAAAAGTGTATGGTAAAATTGGATAGCCTGTATATTGCAAAATCTCTTACCTATAGACTATATTTGAGAAGGAAGTTATATACATTTTATATAGCAGAAGGGACTTCACTCAAGGATTACTTGGATGAATATAATAAGCTTTTATTTGATTTGGCCAATATTGGTATTGATATTGTTGGGGAAGACGGGTTTTTAATTTTGATTTATTCTTTGCTTAAGTTCTTTGAGAATATTACTACTATCATGATCTATGGAAGGAGACTATAAGCCTTGAAGAGGTAGAAGCCACTTTGTTATCCAATGAGCTTAGATTGAAATTACAATTAAAGTATCAGACTTCGATTCCGGTACAAGGACTTACAGTTAGAGGTAGAGATGAGTAAAAAAAAGATGGACAAGGTAGAAGTAAATCCAAAATAAGATCAAAATCTAGACTTAAAAGATTCGGTGTTTGTCACTATTGCAAGAAGCCCAGAAAGTCTCATTAAAGAAATAGTCTCAGATTCAGTATCAGTTGCAGTTATCTTAGGAGATCACAACAATGTTACAGATAATGCAGTATTTATAGTTACCTACAATGTCGTTAGTTTGATATCTGGATCGTGGATTCTGGAGCATCTTTTTATATGAAATCTCATAAGGAATGGTTCTCTTCTTTTAGACCATGTAAAGAGGCACCGTTCTTCTTGGAGATGATGCAATTTGCAAAGTAAAAGGTATTGGTAAAATTCAGATCAAATCTCATGTAAATACTGTAGTGATTTTGGATGATGTCAGATATGTTACTCAACTGAAGAGGAATCTTCTTTCAGTGTATGTCCTTGATAGTGCAGGTTTTGATAGCGGATGAGATAGAGGATCTATAACTATTAATAAAGGAGTATTGACTTTATTATGATGCAAATTGAGTAACATCCTTTATTATCTTGACAGCAATATAGTGGTTGGATAGGCTTAGCAGTACAGTCCTTTATTGAGCAGTTGATACAGTTATGGCATCAGAGGCTAGGCCACATGTCAGATAAAGATTTACAAGAGCTGACCAGACATGGTCTACTAGGTGGTCAGAAGGTTGGTACACTTGGATTTTATGAGTATTATATATTTCGAAAACAATACAGAATCAACTTTTCTACAGGCATGCACAGGACAGTAGCTATATTGGATTATAGTCATTATGATATATTGGAACCTGTCCCAATTATATTCAAGGATGGATCTAAATATTTATTTTCATTTATTGATGACTACTTTCACAAAGTCTGGATTTATACTATTAAAAATAAGAATGATGTATTCGATACATTTAAGAAGTGGAAGGCTATGGTCGAGAAGTAGACTGAGAGAAAGGTAAAAATCTTCCATACTGATAATGGATTGAAATTTTGCTCTATAGAGTTTGATAATTTTTGTAAATCAAATGACATTGTCAGACATGGGATCACAGTAGATACACCTCAGCAGAATGATGTAGCGGAATGCATGAACCACATACTATTAGAGTGAATCAAATCTATGTTATCAAGTTTTAAATTAAAGATTTTTAGATAGAGGCCATACACACGGCCTACTATATTATAAGCCGATCTCTGGTATCAGCATTAAGCATGAAGACTCCGAAAGAAATGTAGACAGGAAGACCATCAAACTATTCGGTATTTAAAGTCTTTGGATGTCCAGCATATGCCATATCAGAGATGGAAAGCCAGATCCCAGGGTTAATAAGTGCGTATTTCTTGGATATGCATATGGAATGAAAGGTTATAGACTATAGTGCACAGAGTCCAGATCTCAAGGATTTCTAGTAAGTAGGGATGTGACTTTTCATGAGACAACTATTCTTTCATGATAGATACAGCCTAGTCCTTCACATGAAAATCAGGTTCAGGTTCAGCAGGATGGACTGTTGTTGATATTGATCAAACTGTTAGATCACAACAGCAGCAACCAATTATAGATGTTTAGAATGAACAGGATCAGCAAATATATATAGAGATATAGACTCAGGAGGAGGTTATCATGCAAGATCAAGTTCAGGATGATAGTATTTCTATTTGCAAACCCAGGCACCTGATCAGAGTACCTCAAAAGTATGGTTTTGAGGATTCTAATAGTACTGAGTTGGTTTATTATACTCTGAGTATTACAGACACCATTAGTGATGAGCTGACCATATATCAAGAGGCTATTGGTAGCCTACATGCTAAGTAGTGGACCATCGCTATGATTAAAGAGCTTCAATCTTTGAAAAAAATCAGACTTGGAAATTAGTCAAGGATAAAAAAATAATTGGTTGCAAATAGATCTTCAAGAAGAAAGGAGCTAGTCACAGGATTTTAAATATAAGGCCAGGTTGATGGCTAAGGGCTAAGTTAACAAGAGACTATTGACTATAAGGAGATATTTTTTCCTATAGTCAAACACCCTTCTACTTGTGTGTTGCTTGTTTTTGTTACTTCTCAAGATTTAGAGTTAGAACAGCTTGATGTAAAGATAGCTTTTTTACATGGTAACTTGGAGGAGCAGATTTATATGCAACAACCACCTGATTTCGAGGCTCCAAATAAAGAAGATCATGTATGCTTGCTCAAGAGATTGTTATATAGTCTTAAGCAGTCTCCAAGATAATGGTATCACAAATTTGACAGGTTTGTGATCAATCATGGATTTAATAGATCTCCATATGATAGTTGCGTGTATCATCAGCAATTTTTAGATAAATCCTTTTATTATTTATTAGTATATGTGAATGATATGATGATTGCAGCCAAGGATATGTTAGTCATGAAGAAGCTGAAAGCTGAACTTAGTACTGCATTGAAGATGAAGGATCTTGGACCAATAAAGAAGATACTTGGGATTGAGATCATACATGACAGGCAGTCACATAGACTTTTTCTTACTTAGCATAGTTATATTGAAAAAGTCTTGGAAAGATATGATATATCTATAGCTAAGCCAGTTACTACTCTCTTTACTAGTCATTTCAGATTATCTGTTAGGCTCTCTCCTCAGATTGAGAATAAGGAGAGATATATGTCAAGAGTGCCCTGTGCGAGTATAGTTGGTAGCATTATATACACGATGATTTGCACTCAATCCAATATTTCACAAGCAATAAGTGTTGTGAGCAGATACATGGACAAGCTTGAGAAAGCTCATTGGTTAGCTTTAAAATGGATAATGAGATATCTGAAAGGCACTTCTAATTTGGATTTGCTATTCTCTGGACAAAGTACTTGTATTGTCACATGATTTTATGATTATGATTATGCCTGTGACTTGGACATGTGAAGGTCATTGATCGAATATATATTTACTCTCTCTAGTTGTGCAATCAATTGGAAGGCTACTTTGCAGTCTACAGTTCCTTTGTCTACTACAGAGGTAGAGTATATGGCATTGATAGAGGCCACGAAGGAAACTATCTCGCTAAGAGGGTTAGTATAAAATTTAGATCTCAAGTAGAACTATTTAGATATTTACTATGATGTCAGAATGCCTTATATCTTGCTAGAGACCAGATATGTCATGAACACACTAAGTATGTGGATATCAGGTATCACTTCATCAGATATTTGGTGGAGGGTGGTGATATCCGGCTTCAAAAGATTGGCGCTGCTCAAATCCAACTGATATGCTCACTAAACAATTTTAATAAGTTCAGGTCTTTCCTGAACTTAATCGTTGTGAGCACTTGGTGATGCCTTTTAGGGTTTATAGTGAGGAGGAGGTTTTTTTATCTACATTTGATAGAGACACATTATTTATTGCAAGAAGGAGAATTGTTGTTATTTGCTCCAAATAAAAAATTTCTTTTGGTTGGGATTTCTTTATTGGTTGACTTCTCCGAAAAGTTTTGAGATGGAAAAATCCCTCTTCGATCGCACTTCTCTGGCGAACAGCATTAGACTTAGAAATTCTTCTCCGGCTTGATAGGCTTTATTTTTCTTTAAAAAGAAGGTGAGAACCTTTCTGGATTTAATGGTTTTTTTGAAGCCCCTTGGTCCCCATGCTTTGGTTCTAGCTCTCGTTTTCTAGTCTCATTTGGGTTGGTTTGGTACTTCAGCCATATCTAATTTGGTATTAGATAGAGCAATTTTATACTACACCAAAAAGATTCTTTCTTTGATTATTTGCTGAGGCCAAGAAGGGTATCATCTTAGATATTTTCTTTTTTGATCTTTTGCCACAGCTGAAAAAAAATCCGATTCAATTTATTTGTGCCTCTTTTGTTATTATTTCGGGATCTTATAATTTAGGTATTTGTATCATCTTTATATCCAATTTCAGAATGGTTACATAATGGATTGCTCCTCCTCTGTTGTAGATGTAGATAATTTTACCAAACCACGTAATCTTTTTTTATATTTATTATTTATGCTTATGAAGTATTCAATAAATTATTTTAGTGAAAGAAAATAACTAATTAGAATCTTAAAGCGATCCGATCTACTATATGCATTCTCAATATCTATCAAGAATTGCCAAAGATGCTTGAATTACTTTTGAAAGGAAGAACACAAAGGAGATTCTTGTATTCTATGGATGGGAAGGGAAAAGAAGGGGGAAAGAACAACCACGCATTTTGTTCTCTGAGAACCTTTCTCCTTTATTATTGTATCTTTAGCTCATTTTCTTGCTGAAAGCAATCACTAAAATTCTCAAATGAGTTAGTACTAGACAGCAAAGAAGTTATCATTTTCATGTTTGTTAAAATATTGCTTTTGTTCTGATTTATATTAGAATAGTGAACAGACTTGCATCTAACCCCAATTCTTGTTGCTCACACGGGCACTCACATCATTTGCACAATGGCCGTGGTTCCTTGTCACTTTGATTTTTCACTCCAAACAAGATCTGGAGAGCACCTCGATGATGTCAAACAAGTTATAGAACCAGAAGCCATTGCCGGTCTTCAGATTTTTAATTGAAAGTTTCATGTGAATTAAGGCATTCACCTTGGCATCTCCATGCTGTGTTCCACCAGCTTCGCATGCAAGAATTCAAGGTTATGAAGAAATTTTTTTCCCGTACATTTTTTTTATTTTTTGGTAACCTTTCAGAAGTTTGTTCTCTCATGTGAGTGTTGAGACTTATACAAATTAGTTTTTTAAGCCTATGGAGTACCTTGATGATGTCAAACAAGTTACAGAACCAGAAACCATTGCTGATCTTCAATTTATTAATTGAAGTTTTCATGTGAACAAGGTATTACCTTCACATCTCTACGCCTTGTTCCACCAGCTTGACATGCTGTTGTCCAAGAATTTGAAGTTATGAAGAATTTTTTTTTTCCTGTATATAGGCTTTTGTTCTCTCATGATGTAGAGTACCTTGATGATGTCGAACAAGTTACAGAACCAGAAACCATTGCTGATCTTCAGATTTTTGACTGAAAGTTTCTAGCGAATATAAGACATTCACCTTGACATCTTGTTGCCATGAGCCACCTGCTTCAGATGAGCTGTGCTTGAATCCACTGTCATGAAGAAATTTTTTTTTTTCTATATATACATTTTGTAATCTTTAAAAGTTTATTCACTCTTGTGAACTTTGATAAAAGATTTATTCTCTTGTGAGCTTTGATACTTCTGCGAATAGTTTTTAAGCCAGGTTCTTTTTCTTAAATCAAGCCCAGTTACTATTGCCTCGAGTCTTGAATAAACCTCATGAAAGCTGGGAGACAAATAACACCCATCTATATGTATCCTCTCTGTTAATCAATATCGAACACCAAGATTACTGTTCACTCGGTACTTCACTTATTCAGAGATACTAATTCTTGGTGAAAATATGCTACAAATTAATGTCCTACATAACTTTAAATGTTAGTGTCTGAGAACCTTTCACCAGGAAAGAATCATGCTCCTTGTTTTAGTATTCCAGTATTTATCGAGTCAAAGTAAGGTTAACAAATCTTTATTTTATTTTATTGTCGGTGGCATTGTATTGGATTAGCTCTAACATATGATTTCCATTTCCATTCTGATTTCAGAAGAATAAGAATGCTTCAATCCTCCAAAACCTAATACTAACTTCTTTATTTTTATTTTTATTTTTTTATTATTATTTTTTTGTAGTATTCAAATCTCGATTCTAATAACGAGTTATAAATCAAATAGCGAGGAATATAGCTATTCTAATTTTTATTCCAGTTCCATTTTCAATTCTGAGTACAAACCAAATTCACCCTGGACCTATTTATGCATGTGTGGTAGCAATTTCTTGATGACATAATGATTCCTAAGTATTAGTTTCTGGAGTCTAGAGTTCTCTCATCCATCTTTTTATGTCAAGGGAAAATACTTTGGGCACAAGAAGTTCCTCTGGCCCATTAATCCTGGCTTGGCAGCAAAAAAATTCAATTATTCAATTATATCCTTGCACCATGTTGCAGGATATAATTTCTTACATGCATGAAACGATCGAGAACCTCCCAGCGTTAGTAGGTGTCAAACATTTGGGCTTCAGATAGCTGCTAATGCTCTGTGGAACCTTCGGCAAGAGAATCTCTTGCATGCATGAACACAGGTTTGAGAACTTTGGAATGTTGGTTGGTGATTCTTACTGTTGAACAACTGGAGACCGGACGTAGATTTTCTGCCAAATGGTTGTGGGTTAAGCCCCTCTTTTTTTAAAAAAAATTATTTTATTTTTTAACGGATACATTATATTAAACTAAATATGCATAAATATATTTCTAAAATTTAAAATTAAATATCTAAAAATTAAACAAGAAGATCAACAGTAGACTTCAGACTCCTATATGTAGAATTGATTTTGAATGCTCTGCCACAAAAAAAAAAAAAAGAAAAAGTCGACAGTCCCATTTGCCTCCCAAAAACTATGCGAGCATTTCAAGATTTTTTTTTAGTAGTCCTTTTATAATGGATGATGTCTGCCATCATTAAACCATGAATTGGTAAGCCTTTTTAATTTCGATGGAACTCTTTTACTAAACAGAAAATTTTGATATGCCTGCAATTTAACGTAAAAAAGGGAAGGTTGGGGGTTGGAAATGGAACAAACATGAAAACATGAAATGTAATATATTTTAATATATATTATTAATATTTTAATAAAATATTGTTTAACAATAATATTAATATTAATATCCATATGTTAATATATTGTTAATGATATATCATATTATATTATGCTATGTTACATAACACTATAGCATCATCATGTAGAAATATTATCTTTGATATTATTAAATTAATTTAATATCCATATAATATGAAAATTTCTATATTATTTTTATATTATAGTAATAGTATTACTATCACCGGTATTAATATAGCACATAATAAAATACATAACATATTATAGTCTTTTAAGAATATTTTTTAATATCATTTACTTAATATAATTCATATAATAGCATATTGATGTTCTATTATAAAATTATAAACAAGTTTTCATATTAAAATAATACTTTATTATAATATGAATGTCAATAATTTATTATAATATATTATATTAATTATTATAACAAAATAAATAAGTATTTTAAAAATAATCCAATGTACAATGTGATATAATATGATAATATTACTAATAATTTAAGATTATAATAATTTTAGTAAGATATAAAATATATGATATTATATTTTCATAGATAATATATTATTTTAATATATAACTAATATTAATAAATATAATCAAGAAAAAATGAGTTTTGTTGGTAAATATAAATAATACTATAAATATAGTAGTATAAATATAATATATTTATTAATAAATATAATAAATACTATGATAATTAATGCTAATAATTAGGACATGAGAAAATGATATCCAAGCCCTTACTTAGGTATAATGTTACCCATTTTTATGGGAATTCAAAATCCTTAGGATTTAACATCTCCATGTCCAAAGGAGTTACCAAAGATGAGAATGGCCTCGATGAGAAGTTTACCCACTTTGATCTTCCAATTATTGCAATTCAAACATAGCTTTAAGGTTGCATTTGGTGTATTGCCATGCAATTTGAAAGATAACGTAGATTATCAATAATGTGAATTGCTAGCAATATACATTACAGGTAATGCAGATTATTATATTTGGTACATGTAGGTAATGTTGCATGATATAAAATCAAATTTTTAAAATACCTATTAATTAAATCTATATTTTATTTATAAAAATATATTTTTTAATATTTTATATTATAAAATATATATTATATTTTATATTAAATTTAAAAAAATTAAGAAATATTTTTTATACTAAATAAATTTAATATAAAAAATATATATTAAATACATAATATATTTAATATATTTATAATATATTAAATTTATATGTTATATTATTAAATTTAATATAATATATTTATATTATAAATAAATATATAATGTAAATATATATTTATTGTATATAAATATACTACATTATATCTAATATATTATATTATATTAAATATAATATAATATATTATATAATCTTATATTTTATATATTATATAATAACATAATATAATATATTTTATAATATAATATAATATACTATTAAAATATATTTTATAATATTCATATTTTATAATATAACATAAAGTAATATAAAATATTAATAAAAGATATTAATATTAATATTATACTTTATTATATACTATAATAATATTATATTTATAATATTATGTAGTTTATCATATATATTATATAATATATTATAATAATATAATATAATATTTTATTTTATTTTATTTTATAATATAAGAGAAATGGAGAAGGGGAGGATAATATTGTCCAAAAGATTATATGAGAAGTGGTAATCTGGATTACCACTCCTTCTAGAAGTGATCCAGATTACCAGACATGATAAATTCCATCCAAAAAAATATATCAAATATGGTAATATGGTGAGGTCCTATTAAATTACAGGTAACCTAAGAGTAAGATGCACAGGAAGGTGTTAGCATATGTGATTGGTAAAAGAATTGTGGAGAAATTGGATAGCTTGTCTTAAGAATGTGGTTTATTTATAAAAGATCTTAATTGGCCATAAAGTGCAAGGCGTATGGTAGGTGCTAGCTTACCAGGTTGGTAGAAAAATGGTGAAGAATTGGATATCTCGTCAAGATTGTGGTTTATCTATAAAGATCTCAAGGACATATTTGATTGATATTTTTCTTATACTGAGACAAGTTTATGCTTAGATAATAAGTACCATGACCCATGCAAAAATCGGCCAAAGCATAAATCCAACTTCAACCGGACTCTTCAATTCGGCTTATATCAGTATTTTTTTAAATTAAGTTTAATTTTGATTTGAGAAAGTCTTAAACCGAAAAAAATTGGTTCTATTTCAATTTGAGTTTTCAAAACACCAATTCAAACGAACCTTACCTGATCCAACCCATATGTGTATAATACAAATATATATATTCAAATAGACCCGACTTAACCTAACCCAACAAGATCCATATACGTCTATATATATATATATATAACTTAATTTTATTTTTTTAAATTTTTCTAATAGTTTCCATATATAAAATATTTTTTGTTGTTTAGACTTAGTCCAACCTATTTAGTCCCGTCAATTGAATATTAACCCTTTATAAAATGAAATTTTTTTATGTTTAGACTTAGCTTAGCCCTTTGAATATCAAGCGGATAGATCAAATCGAACTGAACCAAATTTTTTAGATAAATTTCAAACAATTTTTTGTAGATGGTTGATTCAGTTTTGGTTTCGAGTCTAGCTCTAAACTGACCCAACCAATGCACATCCCTAATATTTGCTTGAATTTAAAATAAAAAGAAAAAAATTAAGGAATAAGAGTTTATTTTTTTTCAGAAATTTACTGCCCTTTGATTAAAAAATATTTTAGACCTTTCTTTTTTTTCAAAAACAAAAAAAAAAAAGTTCCTTATTTTTATTTAGTTTCTTCTTGTAACTTCTCCCCTTTTTTTCCCTAGGTCTTAAAGCTTTTTTTTTAGCTTTAATCAATAAAATATTTTAAACCTTCCCTTTTTTTCAAAAAACAAAAAAAGGTCCCTTATTTTTTATTAGTTTCTTCCCCTTGAAACGGCTCTTCTTCTTCTTTTTTGTTTTTGTTTTTTTTTTGTTTGCGAGGGGGGGGGGGGGGGGGTTTTAAGCTCTAATCAATGAAATAGAAAGTCACAATAATAAGCTTTCTTCTTTTTTTTTCATTTTGTCGACAACCCTAACAAATATAGAGACAGTTCGCTTCGACGGTAGGTGAGAGAGCAGTAACTTAGGTTTCGTGCCTTCCATGTGTTCTCTTCGGTTCTCCATCGAATACCTTCAGTGCCTTCTTTGGGAGTAATGGCGCACGACGGAAAGCTCCGGAAGGGGGATGGTAGAGGGTCTTCCGACTCCGTCGAGGATGAGCGAACCTGGTCGCATATAGTGCAGGGATTCTCTCATGGTGTTTCATGGACATCTCACCGAATCTCAGAGGAGGAAATTGATCAACTACAGGGCTACTTCACGAGAGTTCTGGAGCTTCCCCACTCAGTGTTGGAGGAGTTTCATTGCTGGTGGGAACATAAAGCGATGTTCGTGAGGAACCTGGGCCAACGAGTGCTGACTGGTTGGGTGGCAAGGGAGTTCAAGCTCAAGCTCAAGCTCGATGACGAGCCAGAGATGTTTCCTTTAGCTGAAAACCACATGATCCTCCATTTCAAGAATGAAGGGGACTGTGCTCTGGCTCATGCAGGAGGTCCCTGGTTTGCTGCTGGGCAGCTATTGGCTATGGAGCCTTGGCAATTGGACTTTCTTCTAAGTCACCATCCGATCCAAAAAATAATGGTTTGGTTGAGATTGCCGGAACTTCCAATGGAGTTCTAGCTATCTAATGCTATAATGGCAATAGCTGGGAGACCAGAAAACCCTTAGCTATTGACAACCTTAAGAAGAACGGTTATGCATGGGTGAAGGGGAGCTGGAGTCTAGCAATCCTTTGAAGCCAGGGGCTCTACTATAGGAGAGGAATGGGATTTTCTGGCAACAATTTCTATATAAGAATCTACCAGTGATCTATTTTCGATGCGGTAGAATGGGCCATTTGAACGAAGCATGTGGATTCTCCGAGGGTTATTCCTTATCGGAGAAAGCTCACTTCTAGGTTGTGCTGGATAATGTAGTGGCTGCTAAGGGGGAGGGATCCATGGATCGTCCATGCCCTCTAGTGCAAGAGACCAACAGGTCGGATGGGGGAGGCCATCCCAAACTTGGTCCTTGGCGGTGACCTCCTGCGTTCAGCAACCACGTGCTCCCAGGGCTTTGGTGAGGGGAGAAGGAACCAGGACAAGCTCAAAGAAGGGTGCCCTGACTTATTTGACCCATGCTCGTCTTCCCCTCCTTTGAGTTCCCCAAGGAATATCTATTCTCCCCTGAACTCGCTACCAGATTTAGATAGCTGACAGAAGCTGACCAAGGTAACTAATGCCGATCACCTAGTTCCGGTGAAGGCGAACCATCGAAGGATGACTCGGTGGCTAGAAATGGGTTCTCTGCTCTCGGCTCGTTAGGGGACAAGATGGATGTGGGAGGTAATGAAGAATCGGGGCCGCGAGATGTGCCGATGACTAATCCTTCTTCAGGGTCTTTGAAGAGAGCGAGGAGCCCATCGAAGCTGGACGTTCCCAACTTGTCCTCTCCAGTTCAGAGTAAGCAGGCTGTGGCTTCTCCGGCTGCTAGCTCTGCTTCTTCGATCTTCGATCAAGATTCCGAGGGAGCAAAGGAGAAGGGCAGTCTCTAGATTGTGCAATCTATTGGTGTGGGGAAGGAGTCTGTTTCTTGATGGTCCACTTGGTTCTCAAGAGGATCCTGAGATCTGTGGTGGGTCTTCCAGACTGGTGCATGGAAGGGGGCAGTCCTCCAATGGGGACAGGGGGATTCCAAAACAAGTGGACTCTACACGGCCTACCTCTGATGATAAAATTAAACCACTGGGTGATCGCGAAGCAATTGAAGAATGCCTTGTTTGCAAGAGGGTCAGGGATTTCCAAGCCCTGGGAAGGAAGGTTAGACTGGGTTGTTTTTCTTAATCTACTATCTTGTTTCTATGAAGATTTTGGTATGGAATGTTAGGGGTATAGGAAATCCCTCCTTTTATTCTACCTTTTATAGATTGGGGCAGCTGTATAATCCTGATTTGTGTGTGTTATTAGAAATTAGGCTTTCTGGGCTTGCTTTGGAGGTTTCGCCTATATTTAGGAAGATTGGAATTGTTATGCTATTGAGTCACAGGGTCTTTTAAGCGGTATCATTGTGGTGTGGCACATGGGGATAGCCAGGGTGGATATGTTCAATAGCAGTTCTCAATAGGTGTCCATTATCATTTCGGAGAATTGTGGTCCTACTTGGTTATTTTTAGGGGTCTATGCTAGCACTAATTACAGGGATAGGAGAACTGTTTAGCAAAAAATTTCTGCTTTGGTGGACCAGGGCATTCCTACGATGGTTGCAGGGGATTTTAATTGTGTGCTTGCTGCTAAGGATAAGAGAGGGGGTCAGCCTTTTATGGAGGATATTGCTTCTAGGAAGTTTGCTCAATTCTTACAAACCAATCATCTGGTGGATGCGGGGTTTGTGGGGCCTCACTTTAGTTGGTGCAATAACAGGATGGGGGCGGCTAGAGTCTGGCAGTGTATTGATAGGGTGTTTGCTACTCCAGACTGGCTCTTCCTACATCCTAACCATCAGGTTCGTCATCTTCCTAGAATTGCTTCTAACCACTATCCGGTCTTTCTCACTACGACTGTCTCTGCCCATTATCATGCTCCCTTTAGATTTGAAAATTTTGGTTGGCTTATCCTGGTTCTTGGGATATAGTCAAGGAGGTGTGGAGGTTGCCTATTTGGAGGGATGCACGGTATCAGATTTCCCACAAGCTCTCCTTAGTCAAGCATCGACTACTCATGTGGAATAAAGAAAATGTAGGGAATATATCCTCTTCTTGATTTCTATAGAGACTTCCATCAATGCCCTCCAAGAGAGGGATAAGAGGGAAGGGGGTCTAGATGATGTTGATTTGGCAGCTCTTCGACATTTCCTGTCTATGCATCATGCCCTTCTAAGTCAACAGGAGACTATGTGGAGGCAAAAATCCAGAGTGCAGTGTTGAAGGAGGGGGACAGGAATACCTAATTCTTCCATCAGGTCACTATTGTTCGTCGACACAGGAACCGAATCAGGGCATTATGGTCTTCGGAGGGGAGGTGGTTGGAGGATGCAGACGAGATTAGGCAAGAGATATTCACCTTCTTTTTTTCTAGATGGGTTGGGCCCCGGGAGGACCCCCTCTCCTTTTACTCCTCTTGTCCTGAGACTCGGATTTCTCCAGATGAGAATGGTCACCTACTTAGTCCTGTTTCTATCGAGGAGATCCGGTCTGTACTTTGGTTTATGGATAAGAACAAAGCTTCGGGCCCTGATAGGTTTCCTCCATTATTTTTGAAAAGGTATTGGTGTATCATTTGGAGGGAGGTTGCCTCTGTAGTGCAGGAATTTTTTGCTATTGGCCATATGCCTGACAGTTGGAAGCAAACCTTTATTACTCTCATTTCGAAGCATCCTGATGTTTTTGAGCTGAGTCACTTCAAGCCTATCAGCTTATGTAATACTCTGTACAAGCTATGTGCCAAATGTCTGGCTAACAAGATGAAGCCTATTCTTCTTAAGCATATTTCTTATGAGCAGGGAGCATTTGTTGGGGCTCGATGTATCTCTGATAATATTCTTATAGCATAGGAGTTTATGCATGATCTCTGGAGAGCCCCTGCTAGGCGAGCATTGATGGCCATCAAGCTTGATATAGAGGGGCCTTGATCAGATGCATTGAAGTTTCTTGGAGTCAGCTTTGGGGGACTTTGGATTTCATCAAGTCTGGGTTAACTGGATTATGGCTTGCATTATTGACCTGCTTATGCTATTCTTATCAATGAACTCCTTCATAATACTTTTACTCAAATGTCAGTCTTCGACAAGGTCTCCTCTCTCTCCTCATTTGTTTATTTTATGTGCTGATTCTCTTTCATGAGCTTTACAGGTGGTGGTGCGGGTTTCGGCTATTTTGCCGTATTGTCCCGCTCTGGTGCTTCCCCGATCTTGTATTTGTTATTCTTAGATGACTGCCTTCTGTTGGGCCATGCCTCTCTAGCGACGGTGGTGAAATTCAGGACGATCCTCGAGCATTATTGTTTGTCTTCGGGCCAAAGGGTTAATCTTCATAAATCGAAGGTTCGCTTCAGCTCGAAGACTCCTACCCGATTATGGTGCTCGATTTAGGAGATTATGGAGATTGCTATTCAGGATGGGTGCCTTCATTACTGGGAGTTCCTATTTCTGGTGGGAGACTTCGCAGGCCGGAGTGTCATAAGGTGGTGCAGTCTATTCAAGAGAGGGTGGAGGGTTGGCAAGGTTGAGCCCTCTCTTCCATGGGCAGGTTAACTTTGGTCAGGTCTGTCCTCACTTCTCTCCCTGTGTTCTTGCTCTTTAATGTTATCATCCCCAAGTCTATCATCCTCAAGGTGGAACAAACTATCCGATCTTTTCTTTGGTCTTCTTCTATTACTCATCAGGAAGTTCACCTATTGGGGTGGAGTGTGGTTAGTCAGCCAATTCGGGATGGAGGGCTTGGCATCCACTCCTTGGTGGTGACGAGGGAGGCTCTGATCGCGAAGCATGTGACTAGACTTATGTTGGATTCGAAGAGTTTGTGGACTTCTATAATGAGGATGCAGTATGGCCCCCTTTCCTTGTTGGCGGACGAAGAGCATTGTGTTGTCCAGGTGGCTTTCCCAAGAGGGGGTGAATTGGAAATTTAAAAAATTTAAATAGAAATGTGCCCTTTTAAATCTACTTTAGTGTTATAGTGCAATGATTCAAATAAATAAGAGCGAAAGCATATGCAAACAGAGAAAGGCACAATACAAACACAGCAAGTTATAGTGGTTCGGAGCAACCCAGCTCCTACGTCCACTACCCAAGTTACCACTTGGGATTTCCACTATATTCACCACCGGAATACAGTCGGATTGTTTTACCATGCTCACAATCCAAACCTAACTTGGTTTTTCAACCGGGCTCACCAAAAATCCAACACTTGATTTTGCACAGGATCACCAAGAACCCAACACTTGGTTTTGAACAGGATCACCAAGAATCCAACACTTGGTTTTGAACAGGCTAACCAATAACCTACTTGGTTTTTAAACCGGGCTCACCAATAACCCAACAACTCATAAAAAGAGTTAATGAAAAGAAGCAACAAAATAATAAACCAATGTTGTATGATGGTTGCCGACGCAGCTCTAGAGAAGCCTTCTTAATTACGCTTTAATGCTCTTCAGTGACTTTTTCAACTTCTTCAATGTAAGCTTTAAGCTTAAAATTGGAGTCGGTGAAGTCTTGAAACTGACTTGAATGCTCTCTTTTGTGCTCTCTTGCTCACAAGCTCAATAAATATTCAACTAAGCATTAGCTTTTTAAAAGCTATCCCAAATACCTCATTTATAGAGTCTCGTACTCTTTTAAGTAAAAATAGTCGTTGTAGACCGTTAGGATGTGACATTTGACCGTTGGAGTATTTTTTAAATTCAAAATGGAGTTCTTGAACTAACCGTTACTTGCCTAGAATTGACCTTTGAGTCGGCTCGAATCCCTCGAGTCGGCTCGGATTCTAAGAGAAGTTCTGGTCGAGTCGCCTCACTTCATTCGGGTCGGCTCGGTTTCACGGTGGTCTTAATTCGTTACTCTGGATGAGTCGACTCGTCTTTGTTCAAGTCAGCTCGGATTCACAGGTCTTCAAAACTGTACTATGGAAGAGTCGACTCTTCTCATTATAGTCGGCTCGCTTGGCTGTTTTCTCAAAACTGATTCTTCATGGACTCTGGAGGAGTCAGCTCGGATCACTGAAGGGTTGACTCGAATGTCTGACTGAATGTTTGAGTCAGCTCGGACTTCCTTCGGGTCAGCTCACCTGTTTGAATCAGGAAATGGTACTATGGACGAGTCAGCTCGGGTTTCTACGAGTCGTCTCGAATCTCTGCATGCCAGAATCCTTCATGCATGCCATGAACTAGAGTCGGCTCCCTTTACTTGAGTCAGCTCGGATGAATTTTTCAGAAAATCTTTCATTTCTTCTCCGGATTACATCCAGCAACATTTTTAACATTCAAGAAACTTCACAACTCAACTAACAATTGAATCTAAGAGATTTAAGCTTGAAAACACTTAGAAGTAATCCATTTTCAAGAATTTTTCTTTAATTTATCTTTTGGGCTCTTCTTTACATGACACATTTACAACACAACCCATAACTCATAATAAGATTATAGGAGTTACAATTGGGCATATAGATCATCCTACAAAAACTTATAATTCACTTGAAGAGTTGTTAGTATGACAAATGCATGCTTCAATATTTTATTATCATCAAAATCATTCAAGGGATCAACAATCTCTCCCTTTTTGATGATGACAAAACACCGAGCATGGAAAACCTTTATAGTTGCATGTGTAAAAGTATATTTGAAAATAAGTATAGACATGTATGAGTTGTATACTAAGAATGTATTTGAAATCAATGTATCAGAGCTTGCAAATAGACAATGTATCAGAGCATTTGAAATATGATCAATATGTATCAGAGCTTTTAGTATATATCAGAGCTTGTTCATTTTGCAAAGAGTATCAGAGCTAAATCAAATTAAAGCTTGTTCAGAGCTAATAATGGATAGCCATTGACACTATATTAAAGCACAGCAATTAGAGCAAATTTATCAGAGCAAATATAAGCAAGTTTCATTGCAAAATTGATGTCAATTTTTCAAAAATTCTCCCCCTTGTATATTTTCCATGCATTGACAATATTTATATCATTGTTATCCCCCTTTTTGTCATTAATCAAAAAGGTGGTCAATTAAATTCATTCTCCCCCTTTGTTAAGTACAGAAAGCATGGTTTTTGAAATAGAATGAGAAGATTGAAAACATTGTTTGAAATAATTTCACTTTTAAAAAGATTTGATAGTCTACTAAAGCAAAGATACCATTGTAAACACAATAGCAGAGAAACAAACACTTTAATTTCATTCGATGATTTTCAATACACATTACAAAAAGTTGAAAGCAAAAATACAAACATTGGTCTATTCACTATCACTGGGCAGTTCTACAACAGGTTCTACTGGTTCTACTTTAATGTTTATACTATTGCTAGTGGATGGTCCAGGTGGTGGCATAGAAGAGATAGGATCAACAAAAGGTGGCTGAGTGGACTGAGGTGGAGTCTGTCTAAGGTGTGGTGCAGGCTGCCTAGGGTAGGTGCGGTCTTACTAGGAGGAGGTGCCTGCTATCTGGGAGTAGAAGTGTAGGCTGCTATAACAGTAGTGGATAGCTAACAAAGGGTCACCCAGACTGAATTGAGCTCTTCTTCCATCTTCTCCATCCCTGTGTTGAGTGCAACCAGCTCACTTGCTTGGGCATTAGCAAATGCCTCTGCAGATCCTCTCAGTCTCTCAAATTCATCTCTAAGAATGCCAACTCCTTTAGTGTAATCATCTTCTACTTCCTTTCCTTGCTCCATAGAACCCTCCTGTAACTCATCTCTCTTAGTTCAATTCTGAACTCTTCAATGCTATGATCAACAGATTTTTTAATTTTTTCAGAAGCTGCCTTGAAAGAGTCTGTGACAGGCTGTAAATCCACCTGTGGAGCAAGTCCTGTGGGCTGAACACTGTCCACTCTGGAGTGAAGATGTCTGATCTCACCACGTATGTCATCAAGCTTGGTTTCGATTGTTTGGCAAAGGTCGCCAAACATCAAACCAAAAGAACTAGTCAAGGACTCAGTAAGTTGTCTTATCTGATCTACAATGAAGTCCTAAGACACTAAAACTCCTGATGTATCAACAGATGGTCCCTGAGTAGAAGTCACAGAAGGTGCGGGTGGTGAAATCAGTGGAGATGAAAGTGCTGGCAGAGAAGCTGGTGATGGAGAGATCCTGGGACTCCCATACTCTATATGCTCTGTCTCCACGGTATCATGAGTAATAGGCTTAGTAACAGCAGCAGGCTCAGCAGTAACAGGAGTAGTGGCAGTGGTAGCAGTCTCCTCATGTGTGGAAGGGCCAGTAGTAGTATCGGTGATAATCTCCCTGGGCTGCTGCTCATCATCATCATCCTCATCACTACTAGATGATCCAATAGCCCTCAGATCTAATCTCGTTTTCCTCCAAGCTCCTTTAGTTAATTGATATCCCACTCATTGTAAAGATTTGGAGTAGGTATCAGTGTGGTGAAGGGGCCTACCATCTTCACCATATAAGTTCACTCTGGAGGCCTGGAAAAATAAGGTAAGAACCATTCCATAAGGCAAACAGGCCTTCACTTTCCTGACTGCTTCTTTCATCTACAGCAGCATAATGTGAGGTAAGTTGAGGGCCTCCCCCTCAATTACATGTCCTATAAAGCTAAGATCCCTCTCACTTACCCAATCAAACCTTTCAGTTCTTGGGAGAAAGATCCTGCCAATAAAATTGTGTAATATTCTCATTTCAAGGGACAATGTATTGGCCATTACATTACCAATACCACTCACATTTGCCCTGTTCAAAATTGTCCCGAAGGTTTTCTCCTTATCTTTCAGAATTAAGTGTCTCAAACCCTCGTTAGGCATCTCAAGTAAGCTACACAGTCTTCCTTCTGTCACTATGATCCTTTTCCTTTAACTGTAGACTCAACATGCTGCTCTTCCAATCTTAAGTTTTCATAAAAACTCCTTACCAAATTTGGATAGGTTGGCACATTCAGCGAACAAAAGAAGCTCCAACCCTGATCTTCAATTAGATCTCCAATTCGTAGCCCTAGCTCTTTCAAGAACGAGAAGATGATTCTTCTTTGCTAGTCACGGTCGGTTGGACATTAAAATAGGTTGTCTCGGAGGAGCTGCAATAGGTTCCATTTCTTGTTCTTCCATTTCAACTGATCGAGTCGGCTCTTCTTGCCGACACTTCGTCCTCCTTTCCATTTCAACAAAATGTACAGCTCTTTTTTATCTTTTCCGATGGCCATTTTTGGAGCCATTGCACGAGCTCAAGGAGAGTACAAGTGAGCAAGCTAGAGAAGGGAGTCCTTGAAGGTAGGAAGGGATTTTCAGGTTGGAAGCAAGGGATCTAAGGTAGTAGGAAGTGAACTCTTAAGGCATAAAATCCTAGATTAAGTCCTACAGCCCTATTAAAAAATAGCTTGCCCGACATCCGAGTCGGCTCGACAAGCCCTAATTTGCTCGAGTCAGCTCGAGCAGAGATATAAAAGACTTAATCAAGACTTCAAGTCGGCTCGACTTAAGCACAGTTGCTCAAGTTGACTCTAACTAGAACTCTCTAGAAGAGTCAAAAAGGTTCAACATTAAGAATTAATGGCAAAAATTTACAAGGAGAGATGGTCAAAGGTCTTGTTTTGATGTAGGAGGCTTTCTAGATAATGTTTCCTTAAATTTTGAAGAGATTAGGTTAGGTTTTCTAAAGATGGTCACAAAGTCCTAATTCTCCTCTAATCATTTCAAATCTATCTTGATTGAGAGGTTTAGTGAAAATGTCAGCAAGTTGATTTTCAATAGGAACAAATTCAAGCACAATGTTACCATTCAAAACATGATCTCTAATAAAATGATGTATAATTTCTGTGCTTTGTTCTAGAATGCTGAATTGGATTTTTAGGCAAATTTATAGCACTTGTGTAATCACATTTGATAAAAGTTTTAGATTGTGTAACACCAAAGTCTTCTAGTTGTTGTTTAATCCATAACACTTGCGCACAATAACTCCCAGTAGCAACATACTCTGCCTCAGTAGTAGACAGTGCTACCAAGTTTTGTTTCTTACAGTGCTATGAGATTAAATTCAATCCTAGAAATTGGCATATGCCACTAGTGCTTTTTCTATCTATTTTGCATCCACCATAATCAGCATCAAAAAATCTGATCAAATTTAATGAAGAATGCTTAGAATACCATGGACCTAAGTTACTTATTCCTCTTAGATATCTTATAATTCTTTTTACAGCAAGCATATGTGATTTTTGGATTAGATTGAAATCTAGCACAAATACATACGCTAAACAAGATATCAGGTCTACTAGCAATTAAGTACAACAGTGATCCGATCATACCTTGATAGAGCTTTTGATCAATGTTGGTGCCATCTTCATCTTTATCAATCTGCAGGTAGAGCTCATGGGTGTGCTCATTTCTTTGCTTGTCTCCAAACCAAACTTCTTGATGATTTCTTTGATGATTTTGGCTTGGTTTATGAAGATCCCTTCCTTTGATTGTTTTACTTGAAGTCTAAGGAAGTAGTTTAATTCACCCATTAGACTCATCTCAAATTCATCCTGTATCAACTTAGCAAATTCTCCACAAAGTTTTTCATTAGTTGCACAAAATATAATATCATCAACATAGATTTGTACAACTAATATATCATTATCTTTCTTTTTGATAAAAAGAGTTTTATCAACATTCCCTTTTGCAAAATCATTTTCAAGCAGGAATTTGCTTAGTCTATCATACCAGGCTCTAGGTGCTTGTTTCAAACCATACAATGCTTTATTGAGTTTAAATACATGACTTGGAAAAGCACGACTTTAAAATCTTGTGGCTATTTTACAAAAACTTGTTCAGAAATAAAACCATTCAAAATTGCACTTTTCACATCCATTTGAAAAGTTTGAAATTCATGTAGCAAGCAAATGCAAGAAGTAATCTAATGGCCTCTAGTCTTGCTATGGGTGCATCTCTATGTGATGACCTAGTCCTAACACCATGAGAAGGATCACAATAATTAAATCTCTTGGATGAGAAGTAACATACCTCCATTCCCTTGGCATATCAGCATGATCCTTACTCACCATTTCTTTTCCTTCTTGAGTTGGTCTCTCTTGAATGCTCATATCTTCCATTTCCTTTTAAATTGTACCTGCATCATTGTCTATGCACTCTTCTTTCTTAGAAGGTGAGGGGTTAGTTTCATCAAAAATAACATGTACTGATTCTTTCACAGTCAATGTTCATTTATGAAATACTCTATATGCTTTGCTATGTATTGAATAACCAAAAAAAATTGCTTCATCAGATTTAGCATCAGATTTTCTTAAATTATCCTTACCATTATTCAGCATAAAGCGTTTACAACCAAAGACATGAAAGTAATTAATATTAGGTTTCTTTTCATTCTAAAGCTCATAAGGAATTTTCTTCAAAATTAATGAATCAAAACATGATTTAAAATATAATAAGCAGTATTCACCACTTCTGCCCAAAAGTACCTTGGAAGATTGCCTTCACATAACATTGTTCAGGTCATCTCTTCCAAAGTCCTATTCTTTCTCTATACAACATCATTTTGTTATGGTGTTCTAGGAGTGGAGAAGTTGTGATCAATGCCATTTTCTGTGCAATAATCATCGAAAAATTGATTTTCAAATTCCTTGCCATGATCACTCCTAATAGAAACTATTGAAAGGTTTTTCTGATTTGTAACTTTTTTGTGAAATTTTGAAAAACTTTAAAAGTTCCATCTTTATGAGCAATAAACAACACTCAAGTAAATCTAGATAAATCATCTACTATCACAAGAGCATATTTCATACCACCTAGGCTTGTAGTCCTAGTTGGTCCAAATAAGTCCATGTGAAGTAGCTTAAGGGGTCTAGAAGTTGAAATCATATTTTTGGATTTGAAACTCCCCTTAGTTTGTTTACCTAATTTGCAAGCATCACAAACATGTTCAAAATCTACTTTAAATTTAGGAAAACCTCTGGCAAGATTCTTGCAAATTAACTTGGCAATAGTGTGCATGCTAGCATGACCTAATTGTCTATGCCAAAGTAAACAAGACTCCTTGGTTTTAGCATTTATTGCTACTAGACTAGAACTACTAGACATAGCTAGATCATTAAGATCTACTACATAAACATTTCCAAGTCTATGTCCAATGAATTTGTTGCTAGAATCAAGAGAGTTTGTTATAATACACATAGATGATTCAAAGACAACCTTGAAGCCTTTATCACATGTTGATTAATACTTAATAAATTATGCTTCAATTTGTCTACTAGCAATATATTTTCAATAAAAGTACAGGGGGTCAATTTGATCTTACCAATATCGATTATTTTTTCCTTGCCATTATCTCCAAAGTTACTAAACCTCCTTCTTTCATCTCTAGGATAATAAATTGATCCTTGTCACCCATCATATGCCTTGAACAGCCGCTGTCGAATACTATCTTTTCTTCAATTTTTGGGCTGCAAAACATTCCTCATCTTCGAGACCCATAAGACATAGATTTGCGATTTTTGTGGTCTCTTCTTCTTCCGTTGAAGTCGACTCCTCGCTATCGCTCCAAGTAGTAATCATTGCTTTCTTTTTCTTCTTCTTCAATGTCTTCTTTAGTAAGGGACAGTTGGGACGAATATGCCCTGGTTTCTTACATTCATAGCATGTGGATATTTGTTCCTTTTTTTCTCTCTTTCCTTGTCCTTATCCTTACTATGTTCCTTTCTTGTAAAACTTTCTAAAGTATCTTCCTTTCTTCTTTTCCATAAATCTTCTAAATCTCCTCATGACCATAGCGATATCTTTATCTTCCAAGTCATCTTCGAAGGAGGAGCAGTCTTCTTCCGATTCATCATCTTGTTTCTTTGAGTCCGATGCAGCTTTGAAGGCGATTGTTTTCTTCTTCTTTGATCATCTTCAATTCTATGCTGCTTGGCCAATTCATGTGTGATGAGAGGACCCAGCAGTTCATCCAGTGTTAGAGTGTTTAGACCTTTTACTTCCTGAATGGCAGTTACTTTGTGATCCCATTTGTCTGGAAGTGATCTTAGAATCTTCTGTACCAAATCAACATTGGAATAAACCCTGCCAAGACTTTTCAAATCGTTAATAATATCTATAAACCTTGAAAACATGGCAGAGATAGTTTCAATTTGTTCTATTTTAAACAATTCATAGCTATGTACTATAAGATTGATCTTAGAGGTCTTCACTTGGGAAGTTCCTTCATGGATCACTTCGAGTTTATCCCAGATTTCCTTTGTAGATGAGCAAATAAAATTCAGTTGAACTCGTTTGCATCCAAAGCACAGTATAGTAAGTTCATGGCTTTGGCATTCAATTCTCCTATTTTCATGTCGTGTTCATCCCAATCCTCTTCAGGTTTTGGGACATCCATGCCATCAATTTTAATCACGGATATTTGTGGACCCTTAAGAATGACCTTCCATAATTGAAAATCTATAGCTTGAATGTATATCTTCATTCTAGCTTTCTAGTATGAATAATACGTGCCAGTGAACAGTGGAGGTCTATTAGTAGATTGGCCTTCGGCCAAAGAAGTATTCATGGGATGAGCCATCAATCTTTACTCTAGTAAATTCAAAGACACTGCTCTGATACTAGTTGTTGCCAGGTGGCTTTTCCAAGAGGGGGATGAATTGGTGAGTGAGTGCTGTGATTAATAAGAGTAGAAGCAAATTACAAACAAAGCAAGTTATAGTAGTTTGAAGCAACCCAACTCCAATGTCTACTACCCATGTTGACTTCGTTATTGATTTTAATGATAAGCAAAATGGTTAAGTATAAGTTGAGTACTAATGATTTTCTTGAAGTATATTTTTATAGAAAAATGTGCTCATAAATTTAAAAAAGTTTGTTTGATTGAAGAAGCCACGCTTAAATGAAAGATCTGCTCAAAGAAGACTTGGACAGTCAAAGTTTGCTTGAATGGATACTTGAGTGAGACATAAATTTGGTTCAGCACAAGTTCAAGTATTTTTGTGAAGATCTCAGTAAGGTGTCGATTCAAAGTGTCGACACATGATACCAAGTGTCGACACATGAGGTGAAGTGTCGACTTAAGCCGGTACGCAAAGAAAGTTTCAGATGGCATGGCTGAAGTGTCAACCATGGACTTGAAGTGTCGACACATGGATAGCTCATCGCTTGAGATTTTTAAATCACAGAACTTGCTGAAGATGAAGAACTGCAGAAGTGTCGACACATGGATGCGATATGTCGACTCAAAGTGTCGACTCACCTGAAGAAGTGTCGACACATCTGAGATTTTCAAAAACCAATTGAAGATATTTGAACTGGGTGTCGACTTAAGAAGTTCAAATGTCGACCTAAAGTGTCGACTCACAGCCTGAAGTGTCGACACATGAAGTTCTGGAAACAGTAATGGGTAGTTTTTCAAATACAGAACTTGTCTCTTTTCACCCCCAACGACTAGATTTTCGAGTCTAATGGCTAGAAACTGGATTTGAGGCCTTAGGAAGGTATTTATATGCTACAAATCAAATCAAAAAAAGAGGTTCAATGAAATGAAATAGAAATATCCAAGAGAGAAGAAAAAAGAGCATTCATTGAAGTTCAACCACTCTCAAGCAAAAGCAAGCCTCCAAGCATTCAAGAGTCTTCAAGAACATTAAAGATCAACCAATCTTGAGCAATCAAAGAGGCTTCATCAAGTTGAAAGCATCACAACTACCGAGCTTCAAAGAGATACCCACTTTTTATTAAAAAGTTTTTATTCTCTTTACTTCAAACTATTTTTTGTTGTAAGGGTTCTTAGTTAGCCTATTGCAAAACCAAGAGAGGTTATTGGTGAGCCTTTGAAAATCAATTAGGTTCTTGGTTATCCCGAAAACCAAGGAAGGTTGGTGGTGAGCCTTAAACCATTTAGGTTCTTGGTTAGCCCGTAAAACCAAGTGAGGTTTTGACTTGTGAGCCCTGTAAAAACAAGTCGGGTTTTGATTAGTGAGCCCAGAAAACTAATCGACTGTAATTGATTGAGATTATAGTGAATTTCCAAGGGGATCTTGGAGAGTGGATGTAGGTGCATAAGATAGTACCAAACCACTATACTTCTTTGTCTTTGTGGTTGCTTGTCTCCTCTTATTGCTCTTACATTTATTGCTATTTATTTTCGCTGCACATTTACTTAAGAGCATTACATTTGAGTTCATAGTACCTTGATTAATTGTTGGATTGGATTACATACTATTGTATTGCATCAAGTAATTATTTTTTAGAGACCTAATTCACCACCCCTCTTGGATTGCTTACTGGGTAACAAGTGGTATCAGAGCCCTGTTCTCATTTTATAGGCTTTACCACCTTGAGTAAAGATCTGTGGCAGCCCCTATTGGTACTAGTATAGTTGAGGGTCAAGCCTCAAATAGACTTTCATTTTTCAATGGATCAAATTATACATATTGAAAAACTAGGATGAGAATTTATATACATTCTATTGATTATAACTTATGGAAAGTAGTTGATAAAGGTCCTGATTGTGGTTAATGGTGTTTCCATCCCAAAGCTCGAAGAGGATTGGGATGAAAATGACATTAAGAAATCCGAGATCAATGCTAAGGCAATGAATCCCCTTTCTTGTGCATTAGATCCTAATGAATTCAATAGGATATCTACTTGCACTTCAGCCAAAGAAATATGAGACACACTTAAAGTTACTCATGAGGGTACCGATCAAGTAAAAAATAGTAAGGTGAACATGTTAGTGCTACTTATAAAATGTTCCAAATTGAACCTAATGAGTCTATCACTGACATGTACACTAGATTTACAAATATTGTAAATGAATGAGAAGTCTAGGAAAAGTAATGTCTAATGCTGATCTTGTGAATAAAATTCTCAGGTCACTTCCAACATCGTGGGATCTGAAGGTGATCGCCATCCAAGAAGCAAAGGACATTGACAAGATACCATTAGAGCAGTTGGTTAGATTGCTCATGACTTATGAGCTGAATTTGAAGCAAAAGTCAATGAACATGGACAAGAAGAAAAAGGGGATTGCATTCAAATCAAATATACAAGAAGAATCCTCAATAGATGAGTCCGAAGATGAAGAAGATGATGAAAATGAAGAAGCTCTTCTTGCTAGAAAATTTAGAAGATTCATGAAAAGGAGGAAGTTCCCTTACAAGAAGAAATTTCAATCAAATAAAGAAAAGGGAAAAGAGAAAGAGAAAGAAAAGGAGAAGGAAATACCTACATGCTTAGTGCAAGAAGCCGGGTCACTACAAATTCGACTACCCTCTCCTAAAGAAGTCAAGGAAGAAGTTAAGAAAGAAAGCAATGATGGCCACCTGGAGTGATAGAGAGGACTTCAGTTCTGAAGAAAAGCATACAGAAATTGCAAATCTTTGTCTAATGGCACATCAAGAACAAGATGAGATAAATTTTGCCACTGAAATAAATTTTACTTTTGATGAGTTAAGAAATGCTTTTGATGAACTTATGCATGATTAAATTAGTTTTATTTGAAAATAAAAGATTGAAAAAGCATGCAAATAGTTTTTCTCATGAAAACAATTTTTTATTAAATGAAGTTAGTGATTTGAAAACTAAATTAAATGTTTTAGAAAATAAAAACAATGCTTTAATATGGAGAATGAAATTTTAAAAAGATCCAAAACTATTATTTTAAATGGTGATCTTTTAAAGAAAAATAAGGATTTAGAATTAGAAAATGCAAAGTACAAAAATGAACTTGATAAAATGAAGCCTTTTATTGAAAAATTTTATATAGTTCAGAAAAATTAAACCTACTTTTGAATAGCCAAAGTGTCGTTTTCAACAAAGCAGGATTAGGCTATAGACCCCAAAAATAACAAAAGTACTTTAAAAACTTTTTTGTACCTGCATCATCTAGCATAACATGTTTTTCATATAAAAAGTAAGGTCATAAATCTTTTCAATATAATTTGAGAAAAATTAATTATTTTGGAAAAGTTTGGGTTCCAAAAGGAACCATTTTAAGTACTAACCCTAAAGGATCCAAGTTGGCTTGGGTACCTAAAAGCAAAGCTTGATTTTTATTACAGGTGTGTCTTGCAACCAAGGAGAACAAAAGACTTTGGTATCTTGATAGTGGTTGCTCAAGGCACATGATGGGAGATGTGAAGCAACTCACTTCTCTTGAAGCAATGAAAGGAGGGAGTGTGACCTTCGAGGATAATGGTAAAGAAAAAATCATTAGTATTGGTAAGGTTCACATTACTCCTTCTAGTTGTATTAGTAATATACTTTTAGTTGAAGGTTTAAAGCATAATCTTTTAAGTATTAGTCAATTTTGCGATAAAGATTTCCAAGTTATTTTTAAATCATCTTATTGCATGATTGCTAGTTCGGATAAAAATGGAGTACAATTCATTGAAAAAAGGCATGGTAATATTTATTTGGTAGATTTAGATGATCTATCTTTACCTATGGAGAATGCCTTGTTGCAATGAATTCTACTAAAGATAAGATTAGTTGGCTTTGGCATAGAAGATTAGGTCATGCTAGTATGTATTTACTTTCAAAACTTTGCAAAAAGAATTTAGTTAGAGATTTACCTGAACTTTGTTTTGAAAAAGATAGAGTTTGCCAAGCATGTCAATTTGGAAAATAAGTTAAAACTTCTTTAAAGCCTAAAGGTTTTGTAACTACTAGTAAGCCACTAGAACTACTTCATATGGATCTTTTGGACCAACTAGAATATCAAGTCTAGGAGGCAAGAGATATGGATTAGTCATAGTGGATGATTTTTTGAGATTTACATGGGTTTTCTTTCTGGCACATAAAGATGTGTCATTTTCTGCATTTATAAAGTTTTATCAAAAAGTTTCAAATGAAAAAGGTGTTTCAATTGTTTGCATTTGTAGTGATCATGGAACTAAATTTGAAATTTAGGATTTCGAAAGCTTTTGTAATGAAAAAGGTATTGAACACAACTTTTCTGCACCTAGGACACCTCAGTAGAATGGGATAGTAGAAAGAAAAAATCGTACTTTAGAAGAAATGGCACGTACTATGCTTTGTGAAAACGATTTACCAAGATATTTTTGGGCTGAAGCTATTAATACTACATGTTATATCTTAAATCGAGTTTTAATCCGCCCTATTTTGAAGAAAACTCCCTATGAACTTTGGAATAAAAGAAAACCAACCTTGAAGTATTTTCGAGTTTTTGGTTATAATATTTTATCTTAAATAATGGCAAAGACAATCTTGGAAAATTTGATACCAAGTCTGATGAAGGTATCTTTTTAGGATACTCTACATCAAGCAGGGCATACGGAGTTTTCAACAAAAGAACATTAGTTGTAGAGGAGTCTGTACATATTATTTTTGAAGAATCTACTAACAAATCCTCCAGAAAAGAGGATACTTCTGATGCATGTACAGGTATTGATAAGCTTCAAAAGCTGACATTGAATGATCAACGCCCTCAGCCAAGTAAAGAGGATCAAGATAAAAATGAGAAAGGTGAAGACACTCCAAAGCACCAATATCTACCTAAGGAGTGGAGGTATGCTCATGGACATCCTAAGAAATTAATCCTAGGTGATCCATCTAAAGGGGTAAGAACTCGAGCCTCAATTAGAAATGAATGTGATTATATAGCTTTTGTTTCTCAAGTAGAGCCTAAATATTTTGAAGATGCTGAAAAAGACCCTAACTGGATAAATGCTATGCAAGATGAATTAATTCAGTTTGAGAGAAATAATGTTTGGACATTAATAAAAAGATCATCTAATGTTTCTATTATTGGCACAAAATGGATATTTAGGAATAAATTAGATGAAAATGGAATTGCTGTTAGAAATAAAGCTAGGCTAGTTATCAAAGGCTACAATCAGGAGGAAGAAATTGATTTTGATAAAATTTTGCTCCTGTTGCTAGACTTGAAGCAATTAGACTACTATTAGCATTTGCCTGTTTTATGAATTTTAAACTCTTTCAAATGGATGTTAAAAGTGCCTTTCTAAATGGTTTTATAATAGAAAAGTTTTTGTTGAACAACCACTTGGATTTGAAAATTACACACATCCTGATCATGTTTTTAAATTACACAAAGCACTTTATGGATTAAAGCAAGCATCTCGAGCCTGGTATGAAAGACTCAGGAAATTTTTGATTGAAAATGAATTTTTAGAGGCCATGTTGATAAAACCTTGTTTCTGAAAAAGAAAGATAATGATTTATTAGTAGTACAAATATATTGATGATATCATTTTTGGTGCTACTAATAAAATTCTTTGTCAAGAGTTTGCTAAGCTAATGCAGGATGAGTTCGAGATAAGCATGATGGAAGAACTCAATTACTTTCTGGGATTCTAGATCAAGCAAACTAAAGATGGAATCTTCATCAACCAACTAAGTATACAAGAGAAATTATAAAGAAGTTTGGGATAGAGACTACTAAATCAATAGGTGCACCTATGAGCCCCTCTTGTAGACTTAATAAAGATGAGCATAGTAAATTTGTAGATCAAAAATTATACAGAGGTATGATTGGCTCTTTATTGTACTTAACTACTAGTAGACCAGATATAATGTTCAGTGTATGCATGTATGCTAGATATCAGTCTGAACCTAAAGAATCACATCTATTGGCTGTTAAGCGCATTATTAGATATCTATCTGGTACAATTGATATTGGTTTATGGTATTCTAGAGATTCATCTGCTGAATTAATTGGATATTCTGATGCTGATTTTGCTTGTTGTAAATTAGATAGAAAGAGTACTGGTGGTACTTGCCAATTTATTGGAGTTAACTTAATCTCATGGTTTAGCAAGAAACAAACTTCAGTTGCATTATCTATAGCTGAGGTTGAGTATATTGTCGCAGAAAGTTATTGTGCTCAAATCTTATGGATTAAGCAATAACTTGAAGATTTTGGAATCAAGTTGACTAGTATACCTATAAAATGTGATAACACCAGTGCTATTTGCTTGACTAAAAATCCTGTTCAACACTCTAGGAGTAAACATATTGAAATTAGACATCATTTTATAGAGATCATGTTGAAAATAATGATATTGCGTTTGAATTTATTTGTACTGAATTTCAATTAGTTGATATTTTGACTAAGCCTCTTCTGGAAGATCGGTTCTGTATGATTAGAAGAGAGCTCGGGATCATTAATCCTTTTGATTAAAATCTTCCAATCTTTGACTCAAATAGACCAATTTGACCACAATCATATTCATTTATCACAAATTTCATTGAATTTCCAGTGTATTTGATCATATTTTCTGTCTCTTAAGTTTTGGTTTTTAAGTCGATGTGTCGATATTTTCATGTGTCGACACCTGAATGTGTCGACACATTCATGAGTCGACACATGAACGGCAGCAAACCGATGTTAAGGGCATTTCAAAGTATTTTTTCTTCATTTCTTCTCCTCACTCAAGCTGACACATGCCCTAAGTTTCTCCACACTCCTTCCCTCCAATTTGTGCTCAAAACCCTTCGATTCTTCATTTGGGATGCTTTTTGGCTTGGATTGAATGACTTTCCGCTTCCCATTTCCAATTGAACCCTAGAAACCCTAGGTTTCTCCTCCAAATTTGTTCAAATATCTATTCTATGCAATGGGACCTCGGAAACAAGTAGTCTGTCACCCTCGACCGTCCATCAGGAAGAAAAGCGAAGAACTAAGACCATACACGAAGCTAGAGCTCCAAATCCGCCTACTCGACCCCTATTTATAGCTTCTAGCCAGATGAGTTCAAAGACGGTTGTCGGAGGATGCCGTGTGGACTTCAATTTCATCGACCAGCAGCACTTCAGGATCAGTCAGTGGATTCGAGACACTGGTTTGACATCCTTCTATTCTCTAAGTGAGAGATACTACCCAGGGCTCATACGAGAGTTCTACGGATCATTAGCCCGTGGGAGTGATTGTTGGCTAGCACAGGTTAGAGGCAGGGATATCCCCGTTATTTTAGAGATATTGAGCAGAGTGTGGGATATTCCTATGATTGGGTCAGTTGTTGATAGTTTGATTGATAGAGTGAGTGGTCTCCAGTGTGTATTCGAGTCAGACATTTTGCCTGAGGGAGCCACCGTGCCTGCATCCCATTTGTCTGCGAAGATGAGACTTTTGCACCACATTGTCGCTCAAATTTTTCTGCCAAAGACTGGACGTTTCGATTACATCACTGAACGAGAGTTGCTCGTGATGGTCTTATTGGTACAGCATACACCCATCTGCCTTCCGATGCTCATGGTTCATCAGATGATGGAGGCTTCGACGAGTCGGCGACTCTGCTTATCCTATGGGATGGGGTTGACATTATTGTTCAGGGAGTATGGTGTTAGTTTTAAGGACGAGCCCTTCCATATGCTCCTACATACTGATGTTTATGACATCAGGTCATTACATCGGATTGGTTATCATCTATTCAGAGGCCAGTGGAGATGCAGAGTATCTGGTCAGGCCGACGACAAAGATGATGATGATGCTATAGAGGAGGAGTGCATCCTTTTCGATGAGACAGGACCTACAGAGGCATCTCTTCCAGAGAGTCAGCCAGAGACAACAGCACAACCAGAGACTGCATCTCAGTCTGAGCCTACATCACAGCCTCAGCCAGTTCAGTCGGATACTCCAGGAGTTTCAGAGAGTCTATTGGACAGAGTCAGTCGCATTGAGATAGACATCTTGATCATTAGACAGCGACTTGACTGCTTCATTGTGAGACCAGAGAGAGCCATAGAGGACTGAGTGATGGCATCTCAGCTATTTTATCTGCACTGTCCAGACCTTCTACATGGAGTATTCCAGATCTAGCTCCAGCTCCATCTACCCCAGTACCAGCTGACGATGATGGTGATGATGAGGAGACTGACTCTGATGATTTTGACTTCCCAGATCTAATTTCAGAGCCAGTGGCAGAGGTGACAGCAGACTTGCCTAGGAGTCCCATTTGTGACCCTTCCAGTTCACCTACTCTGACTCCAGTCCTATCTTCTCCTCCATCTAGATCGGATGATTATGTTTCTATTCCTATTCTTTCACCTGTTGTTGATTCACCTGTTATTAATTCACCCATTATCGATACACCCATTATTGACACTCCTATTATTGACTCACCGATTACAGATTCACCCATTCATTCCTCAGATGATACGCCTATCATTGATACACCTCTCATTTCATCAGCCGATACACCTGTTTTTGACACACCCACTATTGTTACCTACCATCCATACATCCTCTCTTATTCGGGAGCTAGGTTCTTACACACCTAGCTTTCAGTATCTTGATTCTGGTCCATCTTTTGATCGTGCACCATATCCGACAGTTGCAGAGACTGTCATCCCGATCTGCTCTATTCCTGCTGAGGACATAGCCTCCACCTCTTCTGCTCCAGCTAGAGGTCGAACGTATGCTCGATGCAAAGGACGTGGTTGTCGTACTCCTCCATGACCGACCAGGACCCGTCTTCGAGATCTCAGATCAATGTGGCCACGAGCTCGCTCTTTTACTGATACTGGATCGATTGAGATCGGATCTTCTGATGATGATGATAAGGAGGATTAGGATATCTTTGTATGATTAGATAGTTTACTTTTATGCATCTTTTGATGTTTTGTTGTTGTACAAATTCTGAATTTAAATATGATGTTGTACTTCATAATTATGATCTCAAATGAATGAAATGCTTTAACTTTCCTTTAGTACTTCATTGTCTTCATTTATAAATGAATGAATGAATGAATTTTTATTATACTTCAATGCTATATCTTGAATAACTTGCCTATTTGTCTCCCAACCTTTTTAATGATAACAAAAAGGGGGAGTAATAGTGTACTAAAGTATAAATGTCCAAGGGAGTAATAGTGTAAATATATGCTTGAAAATTTGTCATGTTTGACAATTCCTTTTAAATTTGAAAATTCTTTTGAAAATTAAGTTGAGCTTGAATTGAAATTTTTTGCAAATTCCTTAAGGGGGAGCAATACCTTCTTTATATTGAAAATCTTTTCTGAATTGAACTTCATCTTAAATCCTTTCTTTGGATGTTTAAAAAGATGTTTACAAACTCTTCTATGAATCATCAATTCAGGGGGAGCCTTGTTTATTGTTGAATTTTTGCCTCTCCTAAAGCATGTTTTCTTGTAGAGTATCACGATACATGAGTTTATGTCTTATATATCCCAAAGCTCTGATACTCTTAATCATTATAACAAGCTCTAACACTCTTAATCATTATATCACACTTGCTCTGATACATCATGTCAATATTGCAAATTACTTTGATACACCTATTGCATTTAGCTCTTTGCACCTTGATAAATTCTTTTAAAAGTTTTTTATGCAATTTATACTTAAAGATTTTGTCATCATCAAAAAGGAGAAGATTGTTGACTCCGTTATTGATTTTGATGATAAGCAAAACGGTTAAGTATAAGTTAAGTACTAATGATTTTCTTGAAGTATATTTTTTTAGAAAAAGGTGCTCGTAAATTTGAAAAAGTTTGTTTGATTAAAGAAGCCAGGCTTAGATGAAAGATCTGCTCAAAGAAGACTTGGATAATCAAAGTTTACTTGAATGGATACTTGAGTGAGACATAAATTTGGTTCAGCACAAGTTCAAGTATTTTTGTGAAAATCTCAGTAAGGTGTTGACACATGACACCAAGTATCGACACATAGAAGCGAAGTGTCGACTCAAGCCAGTACGCAGAAAAAGTTTCAGATGGCATGGCTGAAGTGTCAACACATGGACTTGAAGTGTCGACTCAAAGTGTCGACACATGGATCAACTCATCGCCTAAGATTTTTAAATCACAATTTGCTGAAGATGAAGAACTGTAGAAATGTCGATACATGGATGTGATGTGTCGACTCAAAGTGTCGACTCACCTGAAGAAGTGTCGACACATCTGAGATTTTCAAAAAGCTAGATTGAAGATATTTGAACTGGGTGTCAACTCAAGAAATTCAAGTGTCGACCTAAAGTGTCGACTCACAGCCTGAAGTGTCGACACATGAAGTTCTGGAAACAGTAACGGCTAGTTTTTCAAACATAGAACTTGTCTCTTTTCACCCCCAACGGCTAGATTTTTGAGTCTAACGGCTAGAAACCGAATTTGAGATCTTGGAAAGGTATTTATATGCTTCAAATCAAATCAAAAGAAAGAGATTCAATGGAAATGAAATAGAAATATCCAAGAGAGAAGAAAAGAGAGCATTCATTGAAGTTTAACCACTCTCAAGCAAAAGCAAGCCTCCAAGCATTCAAGAGTCTTCAAGAGCATTAAAGATCAACCATTCTTGAGCAATCAAAGAGGCTTCATCAAGTTAAAAGCATCACAACTACCGAGCTTCAAAGAGATATCCATTTTTTATTAGAAAGCTTTTATTCTCTTTACTTCAAACTATTATTTGTTGTAAGGGTTCTTGGTTAGCCTATTGCAAAACCAAGGGAGGTTATTGGTGAGCCTTTGAAAACCAATTAGGTTCTTGGTTATCCTGGAAAACCAAGGAAGATTGGTGGTGAGCCTTAAAACCATTTAGATTCTTGGTTAGCCCGAAAACCAAGTGAGGTTTTGACTTGTGAGCCTTGTGAAAACAAGTCGGGTTTTGATTAGTAAGCCTGGAAAACTAATCTATTGTAATCGGTTAAGATTATAGTAAATTTCCAAGGGAATCTTTCGGAGTGGATGTAGGTGCATTGGATAGCACCGAACCACTATACTTCTTTATCTTTGTGGTTACTTGTCTCCTCTTATTGCTCTTACATTTATTGCTCTTTGTGGTTGCTTGTCTCCTTTTATTGCTCTTACATTTATTGCTCTTTATTTCCACTGCACGTTTACTTAAGAGCATTACATTTGAGTTCATAGTACCTTGATTAATTGTTGGATTGGATTACATATTATTGTATTGCATCAAGTAATTATTTTTTAGAGACCCAATTCATCCCCCCTCTTGGGTTGCTTCTGGGGAACAACCCAAGATACCTCTTAGGATTTTTACTATATTCACCACCGGAATACAGTTGGATTGTTTTACCAGGCTCACAATCCAAGCCTAACTTGGTTTTTCAACCGGACTCACCAAAAACCTAACACTTGGTTTTGCACAGGATCACCAAGAACCCAACACTTGATTTTGAACATGATCACCAAGAACCCAACACTTGGTTTTGAACAGGCTAACCAAGAACCTACTTGGTTTTTAAACCAGGCTCACCAATAACCCAACAACTCACAAAAAGAGTTAATAAAAAGAAGCAACAAAATGATAAACTAATGTTGTTGATAGTTGCCGATGCAGCTCGAGAGAAGCCTTCTTAATTGCGCTTTAATGCTCTTCAGTGGCTTTTTCAACTTCTTCAATGTAAGCTTCAAGCTTCAAATTGGAGTTGGTGAAGTCTTGAAGACCGACTTGAATGCTCTCTTTTGTGCTCTCTTGCTCACAAGCTCAATAAATATTCAACTAAGCATTAGCTTTTTAAAAGCTATCCCAAATACCTCATTTATAGAGTCTTGTACTCTTCTTAAGTGAAAATAGTCATTGTAGACCGTTGGGATGTGACATTTGATCGTTGGAGTACTTTTCAAATTCAAAAATGGAGTTCTGGAACTAGCTGTTACCTGCCTGGAATCGACCTTCGAGTTGGCTCGAATCCCTCAAGTCGGCTCGGATTCTCAAAGAAGTTCTGGTCGAGTCACCTCGTTTCATTCAAGTCAGCTCGGTTTCATAGTGGTCTTAATTTGTTACTCTGGATGAGTCGGCTCGCTTTTGTTCAAGTCGGTTCAGATTCACGGGTCTTCAAAACTGTATTCTGGAAGAGCTGGCTCTTCTCATTAGAGTTGGCTCGCCTGGCTGTTTTCTCATAACTGATTCTTCATGGACTCTGGAGGAGTCGGCTCGGATCACTGAAGGGTCGACTCGGATGTCTGACTGAATATTTGAGTCGACTCGGACTTCTTTCGGGTCGGCTCGCCTATTTGAATCAAGAAATAGTACTCTGGACGAGTCAGCTCGGGTTCCTACGAGTTTGCTCGGATCTTTGCGTGCCAGAATTCATTCATGCGTGCCATGAACTAGAGTCGGCTCCCTTTACTCGAGTCGGCTCGGATGAATTTTTCAGAAAATCTTCCATTTCTTCTCCAGAGTACATCCAGGAACATTTTTAACATTCAAGAAACTTCACAACTCAACTAACAATTGAATCTAAGAGATTTAAGCTTGGAAATACTTAGAAGTAATCCATTTTCGAGAATTTTTCTTTAATTTATCTTTTGGGCTCTTCTTTACATGACACATTTACAACATAACCCATAACTCAATAAGATTGTAGGAGTTGCAATTGGGCATATAGATCATCCTACAAAAACTTGTAATTCACTTGAAGAGTTGTTAGTATGATAAATGCATGCTCCAATATTTTGTTATCATCAAAATCACTCAAGGGGTCAACACATTGTACGGCCCGACATAGTTCTGTCATGTGAAGAGAGATGAGAGGGAGGGCCTTAGCTGTTATTTCCCAGATGAGATGGATCATTGGGGGTGGTAGATTGATCAGCTTCATGGATGATCCCTAGATCTCGAATGTCCCTTTAGCACAGTGGCCTACTTTTATGGCTATGGATGTTTATGACATTAGGACAGTTGCTGCCCTCATGTCTACTGATGGCTCTCACTAGAGTTCTTCTTTGGTCATTCGGATTTTTGGGTTCATTATGAGACTAAGGTCCTATCTATTATCTTGCCGGCCCATCCTTGCACTGATGTTTAAGTTTGGAGGTCTTCGGTTGTGCATTGAGTTCCTCTGTCGGACTTGTATCCTATGTTCAGTACGGAGCCACGGAGTTATCAGATTGGCTGGATCTGGCCCTTAGGAGTGCACCATAGGGTGGCTCTTTTCCTATAAAAAGTTGCCTGGTGTTGCCTCCTCACGAGAGCTCTTTTCTCTGCTAGAGGGATTCAGGTTCCACCCTCCTACCCAACCTGTGATGCAAATGCGGAGACCATTGGGCACGTATTATTCATTTGTCCGAGGGCTCGGCATGTCTGGATAGCGGTGGGGTTGGGCTACATTCTTGAACATTCTAAGAATCTTGTGGCTGCCTTTTGGACCTCTTGAGATCACGTTCTATCTCTTACTCTCTTGGTTTTCCTGCTTATGTTGTTTATCATATTTGGCTTTCATAAAATGCTCTAGTTTTCAGTTCCTCGAGGTGTTCCACCAAAGTTCTTGCTGAGAGAGCTCGGGCTAAAATGGAGGAGTTCCAGATGGTGACAGCGGCATCCACGGAGACCTGGGATTCCGGTTTCGTTCCTCAAGTGCCCCGGAGGGTCTTTATTTCTTGGGAGCCCCCTCCTCCGAGGTATGTCAAAGTCAATTTTGATAGGAGTGTTAGGGGATCCGACGGTGGGGTTGCTTTTATGATCCGGGGTTCTAGTTTGGGCATTATTGCTGCTGGGGGTTATTATCTTGTTAACTCTACTGTCCCTTAGGCGGAGCTCATAGTTGCTTGGACAGGGATTCAGTGTGCCTATTGGTTTCTTTGGTGTCTCCACCTTATTATTGAGGAAGATTTTGTCACAGTTATTTCTTGGATCAAGGGGACCGTACGTTCTACTCTACTCATCCTATGGTCCGTGATATTGCTTTTTGGCTACGGGGATGTTCCTCTTTTTTTGTTAGGCATGTGTATAGGGAGGCCAATACAGCGGCAGATTGGGTGGCCTCCTTTGTTGCATGCCATTTGGGCTAGGTGCTTTGGATTCATTTCGGCGATACGCCTGTGGCTTTCAGAGATTATATTTTTTTCGACTTTTTTTGATGTATTCATATCAGAACTGTTAGTTGAATTATTCGCTTTACCAAAAAAAAAATATATATAGAAACATTTGATCTCACTTGGAATTAATAGGTTCTGTGATATAATGCCAGATGATAGCCCCGGTGCAGGCCCAAAAAAAAATTAGCTTTACCAAAAAAAATATTACTTGAGAAAAATATATTAGCCACTTTCATATACTAAATTAATATTACTTGAGAAAAATATATTAGGCTAATATTGCTTTTGGATTAATAATATTACTAATCTACCAAACTCTAGCTCTACCATCCATGTTGGTACCAGTTTCTCATATGGAATAAATTACCATACAGAAAATGAGTGGTGGAGAAAAAAATTGGATCACATAGGCTTAATTAACGATCCTGCCCCAATTTTCGATATGGTAGATATTTAATGCAGCTTAACCTTTTTTTCTTTTTCTTTTTTTCCAGATGAAAATGCCCCTCCCCGTTTTTTCAAATTTTTAATAACAAAAATGCCCTCCTCTTATATGATTTTTACGACTTTCTGAAAGAAAATTAAGGCATTTCTTGACCAAATTTTGGCATCCTAGGATAGGATATCTTTATCTTTTCAGTAAGATATGAAGGATATTTTGGTTATTAAAAATTTTATCTAGTTTTATCATTTAAAATTTTTAATGATGAAATATCATTTTCCCTTTATGGCATTTATAACTTCTTGAAAAAATTATGGCATCTTAAAGCCAACTTATGACATCCCAGGATAAAATATCTTTATCTTTTTAGGAAAAAGAAGGGGCATTTTTGTCATTAAAATTTTTGCCAAATTTTGAATGATAAAAATGCTCTTCCTCTTATATGGTTTTTATAACTTTCTAAAGAAAAATTATGGCATCCCGTGACCAAATTATAACATCCTGATATCTTTATATTTTCAAAAAAATATGAGATATTTTTATCATTAAAAATTTTGCCTTACTTTTTCATTTAAGATTTTCAACGATGAAAATACTCTTTCATTTTATGATTTTTATGATATCCTGAAGAAAAATCATGGCATCCTGTAACCAAATTATGACTTTTTAGAAACAGGAAATCGTAACAACCACATGAGAGGAGAGACAATTTCATCATTAAAAATTTATAGTGATAATTTTATTTAAGATTATGACATCAATTATGATATCCTGTATCAAATTATGACTTCTTATAACATGATGTCATAATTTTAAATAAAATTATGGCATTAAAATTATGACGACATCATGTAGTTTCCATTATATAGGATGTCATAATTTTATTAAAATTATGATATCATATAGTATAGGATGCAGGAAGTCATTAAAATTTTACAGAAAGTTATAAAGACATTTTCATCATAAAATTTATGGTGCACTTTTTTTTTTTTTTTGGTAAGGTGAAAGGGTTAAGAAGGATATATCCCGGTGTAGCTACTTCTGCAGGCCCCCATCTCGCCAAGTAATGTTCGATACAAGATACTTAGATTCGCGCAGTCTCTCCCCACCTAATGATGAGTACGTCAACCTGACATCACTAAGACATCGGCTAATAGAACAGGAACAAAGGGGAGATCCTGATATCTCACTCACATCAACTATCGCGGGCCCTCTTGAATTTAATTGAGTCACCTGCGGGATCATGCCTCAAACTCGTGACCAGCTGGTAGTGAGGCAAGGCCTCTACCAACCGAGCTACCGTCTTAGCGGTGTGCACTTTTTCTTTACCAGGTGTGCTGGACAAAAATTTCCAAGGAATTGATGGTTAATCATGGTATGCTGATCTCAAGATCCTCATATAGTTTCGATGAGGATGATTGCATTTTTTTTTTTTTTTTTATGAACCAAAAGGGAGGGGGGTAGGAAAATCCCCGCTGTAGCTATCTCCACTGGACCCCGCCTCGCCAAGCCATATTCGATTCGGATAGCTATTTTTCGCAATACCCTCCCCATCCGAAGGTGAGTACGTCAGCCTGACCCTACTAAGCTGTTAGGGTAGAATGCTCCCTTCCGTCCCTAGTAACGTGTTGCAGGAAAAATTTCTGAATTTAATCAAGTTACCGTATTGATCATTCCTCGAATCCGTGATCAAAGAGACGTAAGCTTTTTTGTTACTTGCCCACGCTTTGACCGGATATGGAACAAACTAACTACAAGACTATTTGTTGCTTCCTCTTGGCATATGATTGTGATGTTTTCATGGAAGCACTCAAAAATGGTCCCCCATACTCCTTTAAGAGCACACCATTTGGTTTTCTGCCACACAGCTTACAACATATGGATAGCAAGGAATCGATATCGATTCGAGGATGAACTTCCATGCTATCGAACCGTACTTAGAAATGCTTTGCTACCCACAAATGAAGAACGCAACCTGCCTTCGCAGATCAGCCCTTCTCAACCAGCTGATGGGGATTCACGGTATGCCATTGCCATTCTCTTAACAACTCCTTTCATGTTTCCTGGAATTCCCTGCAGTTTGGTTTGGTTGAAGTTTAATTTTGATAGCAGGTTACATGGCCATATTGCTGGAGCAGGCTGCCCTGCTGATTTTTGTTTACCGCTTCTCCACCGTTTCCATGGCTGGGTTGAGAGAAGCATGGGAGGATTTAAGTTGGTTATGCAACATTTCCAAGCAACTAGAATATGGAAGGACGCTGATTCAAGCACAGTTAAACTTACACTACATTGGAATAATGTACAGGTCCTATAATCTTAAGTTGGAGAATACGAGTGTAATTGAAGTTAGACGGTCATCATTTTCCTTTTAAGAGCTAACCCCCAAAAAATATGTTATAGGGGGGTTGGAAAGCAAATTACCAAAGAGGAGGAAGAATGGCACTTATCTTTGCAAGTTATAAATTCTTCGTACAAGTTTCTGTCATGATGAAATCCCTAATTCTCAATAGTGAGTAAAGGAAATATTACATGCTAACAACTGGTTCAAGCTATCTTGGTGACAGAAGTGATACTAAACCTGCAATCATCCAAAACAAAATTTCTGATTCAGCTATATACTCCAGCTGATATGGCAAATACAAATAATAGCATGGACCTCTAGCAACACTTGACAAATTGCAGCGTTTTCCAATGCCTTCGCATTTAAAATTAGATACGAATAATTGATGCATTTGTCTTATCAGGATCACCATGGTAATTGATCTCCACAAAAGTGCCCCCTCCAATGCCCTTGGCTAATCTCCCAGGGTTCACACACATGCACCTGATTGCTTCCCCGTCATCTCCTTCAAGGGACAATACCTGCATTGTCAAATGGGTCTTTTCACATCACTAAAAAGGATTTTATGTCACTTGAGAGCAATTTTAATATTTCAATGCGTCTCTTACGTATAATTAATCTGGGTGCAGCAACTAAGTTAACTGACCCATGACTGATGCACGGTAGGAGATTGCTCAGCTCTTATTTTTAAAAAATGAATGCATAGATTTTCAGGAGATAAGATGGACACCAGAAAGGTAATCATGCACTGCAGAAGAAATTTCCATTTTGATGGGCTGTGAATATATATGAATACTTCTAACATGTAAGATGCAGACATAAACTAACAATTATTACCTTACATTAAAAATAATTGTTATTACCTTCACAAAGGGAGCAAGATCCGAGGGGAGTAGCAGGAGATCTGGAATAGAAGGAATCTCCAAGGCTTCTGGTGCAAGTGAAAGATCCAAAGGAACTCCTACTGAGGGTGGAAACAGAGGATAGTAGCTGTTTGGAAAGAAATATAACTCTCAGAGTTCCTTGATACAAATTAATTTGACTGCTTCAGTTTTGATGCAATTAGCAGCTCTCAAGATTACCTGCGCTGTCTCAATAGGTGAGTTGCAAGTCGCCCCATGCGATCTACAGACTGCATATCAGCTGAAGTCCGTGAAATCTCTTCACTGCTCAACTGCTTCAAGATATCCAAAGTACAGCAGCTAACAAGAATCTGATACATAAAAGAGATCAAGTCAACTGCACATAACAAGGTGAACGTATAACTGAAGTCCAGGTACCATAATGATGAATGCTAACTGACCACGAGCCAAAGTATGGTACAAGAAACAAATCAGTATTCCTGCCCCAACTGCATCATACTATCAATAGCTGTTAAGTAGTAACTTTTTTTCTGAGCGACAAACTTATGTCTAGAAAGTTCAGTTTTGAGCATAATGTGAAAGGATTATTAAAAACAGACTGACCCAGGATATTTGGCAAAACAGGCTTAAGGTAAAATCAAGGGAGATACAAACTGGTATCCCCAATATTTGGAAGTTACAGAAGACAAGATAAATTTTGTATCAGTATATAACATTCTAAACTAGAACTCTATTGAATTCTAGGGGATTTTGGAGAAAGTTCTACTCAATTATCAAACAGCAGAAAAGGACCACTTTATTTTGCAAAGGAGTCCATATTGAATTTTACTGGACCATTCTATTCTTGCCCACTTGACAGCTCAAATAAACATTTTTAACTGTGTCAACATAAAATTATGTTTTCATCCATTAATAGTGGGTGCGCATTGGCTTAGGTAATGTGCATTTACCTAAGGGTAGGGGCATAATGGTTTAGCAACCAAAGTGGACCGTTTCTGCAAAAAAAAAATAAATGTGGCCCTTCTCTTTAATTATGAAAATAAGGTGGAGTTCTTTTCTGCAAATCCCCTTAAATTCTATTGATTGACAATTTTTTTTGTATATAAAAGATCTTTGAAAAATTCTATGTCAGCAAAGAAAACTTCACAATCATGAATTGTTACCATCCATACCTAGCCATGGCTCAAGAGTAGAAAAATACTAAAGTGAAAACAAACAGAACTTTGAAAGAATAGAAAAGAGAGAGGGAAGAAAAGAGTGAAAGGTGGGACAAAGAAATGTGGAAATTTACACTACTCAGAAACTAAGCCTTACATACAAGTTAAAGCTTAGTAGCAAACTCTCAACAATCAACTCTTATTTCAAAGACCTGTATAAAGCTATTTATGGAAAACATTTAAAACATTAATAAAATCTAAAGACAATCCTAAACCAAAATCATCGGGACCAATCAAAGACCTTATTCCTAGATTTTAGGGACTGGCTTCCATGCAAACTGAACAAAAGCCAAACTCGAAATGACCTAGAACTTAAATTCCACTTGGAACAGTCATGAGCCTATTCCAACTAGCATAGAAACTCCTAGGAGTGGTACTGGTGGTTGTAAGGTAAAAGAACTAAATCTTCTTACATATTCAATAGCTTCTTCATGTAAAGGCCAGAACACCACCCAAAACTCTAATTTGTGTAATTCATGTCATGAGAAAACTTGCTTAATAAGCCATGCTCAGTGTTCATTTACGAAACATTTCCCTTGATGAAAAAGCCTCTCCCAATTACAGTATAAGATGCATCCTGCCCTTAGGATCAAGGTGACACTGCTTTGACCAAAACCTTGCTCCATGCCTTTTTGCATGAAATGCAACCTACTTAACAGAAAATAAGAAAGCCTAAATCCATATAAGGCAAGTTGAGAGGTAATAGTTAAATAGTCTGTACTTCGGCACTTCTTCATGCTTACAAGTTTAATATTACATGGACAATCTCTAGTAGCATCCTTCCCAGTGGTTCTAATTTTTAACATGGACAGATGATATCAATTCAGTCGTTTATTACATTGTTGACTTCTATACTCTTGATTTATAATGATTCACATCTCAAATCTAAATTTAGCACAGACTATTTGCCTAAGGTGATGATGGGCTTCAAAAAATGGACGAAGCACCATGACCAACAATAATCATATAAATGACAATTAAGAAGTCATGCCACTGAATAAGCATCTGCTATAAGAGCAACAACTAGAACAACTCTTAGTAAAGAAAGCATTGAGGTTGGCATGACAAAAATGTTACAAGAAATAGCCCCTGTGAGCAGTCAAAAGGATACAACAGGCTTCCTCTCAGAGCAGCTCATCGGAAAGAAATCACATTTATCAGACCAAAAGGATAACAACTGCAACCACCATGATCAGAGCCAAACCAAAATCACTTTAATTAAGTATGAAGCCTAGTAAAGGTCTTTGTATAGTCAACAAATACTCAGAAACAAGAAACTAATAAGCTTTGTACTCTTTCACCAAAAAAAATGAAAAAAAAAACAAAAAATTCTTAGCAATCAGCCTCCAACCATCCAAAATTGTTACTTATAAATCCAATAACGGGGAAATTTAAGCTGGAAAGGGAATAAGGTGATATTTTCATGCCTGCTAAAGAAATTGAAGTTCCTCAATCACTGGTTACCACCACACCATAAGTTGAGCTGCCTCTTGATAAGATTAGTTACTTCTAAAGGCATGCACCAAGGAAGAACCAAAATAATAGAACAGTGATGGGAATCAGGAAATTCGTCATGTGCTTTGAATAATCTTTTCCCTAATTCTATTCTAAAAGGAAGGTTTATTTAGGATTTCTTTTATTTAAAATTTTTTTTATGTTCATTGTTACCTTTATTAAAATTTTAAATTTTATTAGGACTTAATAATTTGACTTCCATTCGGATACGATTTATTGCTCTATTTAAGAGCTCTAATTGTATAGAAAATGTCGGACTTGAATATTGAAATTGAATCCCAAAGTTATTTGATATTTCTTCTTCCTTTGATTTTTATGTTATTTTTCTATTCCTTCGCGTTCCGCATTAATTGATATCGGAGCAAACTACGGCCACTAATCGTTGTTTGCATCGTGATATTCTCTGCTTTTCTATTCGGCCGTTCCAAGCCTCCCACACGAATGGACTTCCTATTCAGTCACTCCAATCCTCCACCTAATTGAGACTCGGATAGAGTAACAGTGGATTAAACCTTTGCCCTCCTCTCCGTCGCCGCCGTCGTCGCCGAACCACCGGCCGCACCTTTGCTCCTAGACCTTTGCCTCCCAGGCCATCCACCGCCTTATTTCCACCAAGAGTCGCACCTCTCCCTGATTCTCACCTAGAAGTTCGAGGACCTCCACCACATCGCCACCATCACCTCCCGACTTGGTCGCCGCTGCTCCCACCCTGCTCTCCTCGACTTCAAGCACACTTGCTCTGATCTCCAGGCCAAGTGCAACTCCCTCTTCGCAGACCCCCGCCACCTCCTCCCTTCCTCTCCCTTCCAACCCACCATCGACCTTCACCCTCGCCACCTTCCCGGTTACCCCTCTTGCCAGTCGCCATCACTATCCCCAATCGCCCATCTCCCATCACTATTTGCCATTCCCTCACCAATCACCCCTCTCCTACATCCTCTATTACCGTCGCCACCGTCGCCGCCTCCCTCATCATCGGACGCCCCAAGGACTCTCGCTGGAAGGAAAAAGAGGGCCAGTAGAAGGAAAAAAACCAAGCGTCCCTTTCTTTTGAGTTAGCGCAGTCCACAGGGATATTGTTGTCACGCCCCGAATCCAGTACCGGAATCGGCTACGTGACCGGCCGCACAAACCTAGGTTTTACCCTAGAGATTATGCAAGGCCTAGGTACACAACAATTCAAACATATCCAATTAAATTAATTTTATATTAATAATCCATTAACAATGTACAATTCAGTATTTAACTCGATGATCATAAATTGATCTACTGACTCGCAAACGTCAGTAACCGAACTAACTAACTAATTAGCACAACAAACATGAAGCTCCGTCTCACGCCCAGCCCAGATCCTCTTAAGTATCCTGAGTCTCTGAAAGAAAACAGATGGTAGGGAGTGAGCTACATAGCCCAGTAAGGGTTCCAAATAATCACCAACAATAATTTACATGTATATGAAAACAGCAAAACATATGACGAAATCAACAATTCAGATTTCATGTTTAACCAAAAACTTTGAAATTTTACATTTTTTTTCTTATAGAATTTCCAATTATTTAACCATTATCTTTAGGGTTCTGGACTAGCCACGGTCACACTCCAGCCTGTGACTGGCACACTATTGTCACACTCCAGCCTGTGACGGGCACACTGTTGTCCACTCCAGCCTGTGACGGGCACACTATTGTCATACTCCAGCTGTGACTGGCACACAAATTGTTACACTCCAGCCTGTGACGGGCACACTGAGAAACCACGGTACCGCCGTGGCACATGGCTAGTCCTAACACTGTTCACTTAACACTTTATCATTTCTTTTCACATAGTCAGATCATGTCATTTTCCAACAATCGATATCACGATCAAAGGCATTTCAAGATCACTTGGCAAATGCAAACAACACTAACAACAACTCGTTCCGTAACCCGGAAATCAAATCATGCTATCTGAAAACTACTATGCATGAAAAATATTTAATTATGCTCGAATCAAATCAGGTCATGTAAATATATTAAAAATATAGTGATCAAGTTTAGAAGTCCTTACCTCTCAAAACCAACTATCCACACCTAAACTACTCTGTACCCGAATCGACGCGACACCTCCCCACTCAGGAGACTGATCTCTATATAAATAAATAATTTTAATTAAAACTAAATTCTCATTTTTCATGAATCTTTTAAAAAAAATCCCTGATTTTCTCTTTCCTTCTCTCCCTTCCTCTCTCTCCTCTTTCTCTCTCCTCCTCTCTCCTCTCATCTCCTCCTTCTCTCTCCTCCTTCCTCTCCTCCCTCTCTCCTCCTTCTCTCCTTCTTATCTCTTCTCTCTCCTCCTATCATATATTTATATATATTTTATTGTTATTATTTTTTTTTTTTACTTATTTTTTTCTGGCCGTACAGAACCTTTTTTTTCTTTCTTTTCTTTTCTTTCTTTTTTTTTTTTCTTCTTCCTCTTTTCTTTTCTTCTCCCGAAAACCCTGTTCTCCTCGGCCGAACCCATCTTCTTCCCTTCCCCCCACTGTCGGCAACCACGGTGGTTGCCGCAGTCTTCTCGGACCGTCAACGGCAGGCGACGGCGGCAGCGGCGACGGCGGCAGCGGCGACGGCGGCGGTGACGGTGAACAGCCCAAAACCCAACCGGAAAAATCCATCAAAATCCTTCATAAAATTGAAAATAAAAGGAAAACTCACCGGCTTCGACGATTTCTGGATGCTTGCCGGAGAGGAGGGAATACCGCGGTGAGATGGTTCGATGGGCGGCGGTGTGGAGGATTTAAAGAGAAAAACCACCGAGAATCCTTGTTGTTTGGGGAAAGGAAACTACGTCAGCCGGAGTCCCGATCCAACCCAAGCACGGCAACGTCCAATCTCCCTCTCCTTCCCGACTCTTTCCCCGACTTCTCCGGCGAAGACCCCGGTCGAAAGAAACCCCGTTCGACTCCGCCTCTTCTTCCCCTGTTCCGGCCTTCGTCCCAATTTTTTTTTTTTCTCAGTCTGGGTTGAAGTCGGCTGGGTCTGCCGACTTCAGCCCAGGCCCAGAGTTTACAATTGTAGACCTCGCAATCCACAAGCCGATCCATAGATTGCATGGTCTACAAAACAATCCATAAACCCGATCCACAGGCCAGGAAAAAACCTAAAGTTCTTTCTTACCTTGTCCTTGGCCTGTAAGCAACTACCTGAAGTTTTCATACCCGTCTTATAAAAGGTACGATCTTTTCATTGAATTTGGATTCTTTTTAAATTATTGGGTAATTATAGGGTTCCAATATCCTAATGTTTCAGGGAGCTTGAAGCACCGATAATCTTAAGCTTAGAGGGATGATGTCCACACGAAAAAAGCTAGAAGACTGGTTTCAGGAGATTAGGAACCGACTCGCCTCTCCTCCGTCCGCCATCAATGAACTCCCTCTCCTTGATCAAACTAAAAGTCTTTTAGCAAGAGTGGAATAATCATCATTTGATTCAATATCCAATGCGCTTCATCCTGCAATAAAGGCCCTAATTACTAAGAGATTTTTAGGACATTCAGATACAGATGTGAAAGTTGCTGTGGCATCATGTATCCATGAAATCACAAGAATAACAACTCCAGATGCTCCATATGATGATGATTTAATGAAGGAGATTTCAAAAGATTGTTGAAGCCTTTGAGAAATTGGATGTCATATCTAGTTGCTCGTATTCCAAGAGGATTTCAAGTCTTACAACTATTGTCTTTGAGAAATTGGATGTCATATCCAGCCGCTCATTTTCCGTGCCATAAGGCCATATCATTCAAAAAATATTTTTAATTCGATGGAGATCATTATGACACTTGTATTAGAAGAGAGAAGATATTCCATCACTTTCCATATAGCTTTCACGTGCCTCCTAGATACTATAAAAAAGGATAATGAAGATATGCCGCCTAGTGCTCGCAGACTTGGAGAGAAAGTAATGAGCACTTGCATAATAAAGCTCAAGCCTTACATAAAAGGATTAGTTAATTTCATGAGTGCTTAAGTCAATATAGTAAAATTATTGGCTCGATGTGCCAAGAAAATTCTGATGGCATTGAGTATATGTTTCTAGTGAGGTTATAGCAGATGACAGCAAACAATCTGAAAGGACTGTTTCTGACGAGCTGCATCAGGATTCTGCAAAGATGGAGTAAGAAATAGGTTGTGCTGAAGAAGTTGGTGCTGCTGCAGACAAGTCACCTAGATCAGTGATGAGCAATAGTGTTGTGCAGATAGGCAATGGTGAATCAGTGGTGGAACCGACATCTCTAAAGCAGAGGCCCGAATGCTCTCATCATGGTAGTCAATCCAAAATACTTCTACATCTAACAGAGCTAATTCAGATAACTTAAAGTCTGCTCCTACTTCGTGCAATCTTCTTCAATATGAGGACCAGAAGTTTGTGAAAGCTATTGCTACATACTTAATAAGGATAATTAATTCTTTCAACCATTCTCTAGAATTGCTAGATGAACTGTGCAAGCATGGGGTGATTCATAAATCTTTTCATTTAATAGCTATTGGTGGTCAGATATCACTGAGTCAATCAACTGATACTGGCTTGATCAATCTTCTCACCCAGCTCACCAATGTTCCTTTGTAGCAATCAGGACTATTCGAACCAAATACAGGCAGCACATTGAAGAGCATTCTAATGGCTTCTAACCTCTCACATAGCACACCTTACCTTTTGAGGATGTACAATCCAATCAGATGCATGAACTTTTAAAGTTATTGAGCTAGCTGATCCCTCCCATGGCAAGAGATGTAGAAGATATTCAACTAGTACTAGACAAGGAAAAGACTTTAGTACATCCACCTAGTTTTCTGTATCAGTTTTCAATGGATATTCTGCCTGTATCTAACTAGATGCTTGATCATGATAAAGTTGCAAAAACTAACATTAATCAAGAAAATCAGATGAAAGAAACAACAACGATGAATGTGGGCTGGTCTTAGATTTCTCTGAGTCTACCAAGCATTGCACATCTGATTTTCTCTGAGTCTACCAAGCATTGCACATCTGAGGTTGGCGACAAACTTAAAATGCTAAAACAGGATGACTTTCAGAGTGTATTAGATCCTCAAAGCATATTGGTTTTGCCGCCTAGGCAGTGTATAACAAAACAAGTTGTTTGTGAGCAAAATCAACTTTCTCGTATAAAATATTATGGGAATTTTGATGTATTACCAGGGCAATATCTGCAAGATGTTTTACTCAACAAGAAACACATTTGCTAGTCATGTGGTGAACCACCAGAATCACACATATACTATTACACCCACCAGAATGGAAATCTTAGTATTCTTGTCAGGCAACTTCCTCCAGAGTCATGTCAGTCTGGCAAAAATGAAGGAAAGATTTGGATGTGGTCCCGATGTCTAAGTTGTGAGCTTGAAGGTGGGATCCCAAAATCTACACGAAGGGTTGTACTGTCGAATGTAGCACGCAGTCTATCATTTAGGAAGTTCTTAGAGTACAGCTTTTCAAGCCTCTGCAATCTGTAGGTTACCTAAATGTGGACATTCATTGCACAAGGACTGCCTTCAGCTTTTTGGATTAGGCTCCAAAGTTGCCATGTTCAGATATTTGTCAGTTAAAATCTATGGTGCATGTAGGCCACCACTAATCCTAGAGGTCCATAATCCCCATGGACAAGAGTGGCCAAAGCACGAATTGCAAAATGTTCTTGCTAAAGCACAACTGTTTTTCTCTGAGGTTGCAAACTTGCTGCAGAAGTTGAAGCCTAAAGATTCTAGCCCAATCTCAAAAGACTACATGGATATATTAGGTTCAGTTAAAGAATTTTCTAAAGTGGAAGAGATGTTGATTCAAGAAAAAACTGAGTTTGAGGCTTATTTGCTAAAAGCTATACATCATAGTGCACAACTGGGAGTGATTGTGCACGAGGTTCTTGGTTTAAATTGGCTAAACCAGGAGCTTCTCCTTCAGCTGCATGTTTGGTACCATCGTGCCTACTACAGCATAAACAAGTCCAACAAGAGAAGGATGGCAGCACCTGCAACATGTATGCTGAACTGAAAGGGATATGCAAGAAAATGGTGAAAAGATTTTGGAAGCTGCGAGCAAGATTCTTATAGGTGTTGATGAGTCCTCTTCTTCCAGCGGAAACTATCATGCTAAAGATATGCAAACTGAGGTGGAAATTGAGTCAGCTGTTGACTTCCATGGCACAAGCCACAGAGTCCAAAATTTTCTTGGTGCAGGATTTGCCGAAATTGAAAGTTCAGCAAGGCAGATTTCTGATAGATCCACATTTGCGGAGCATTCATTATCTTCTCTTGAACAAGATTGTACTAGTAAACTAGCTGATGTCTCTACTCCTACTGGAAGTAGCAAGAATGGCCAAGAAGCATGCATTCTTATTTCTGATGATATGCAGGTAGACAGCTCTATCCAAGTTACACGAGAACCATACCTTGAAAAGGTTACTGATCAAGAACTGAATCCAATGAAACAGTTTGTAGTGGTTTAATACCTGCCATGTTCATGTCCAAGGAACACCTAAGAATGTCCCGGGAGTTTTGCAATTCCAAAGTAGAAGACCCAGACAAATGGACCTGGACTCCTTTTTCTGAATTGTGTAGGGTATGCAAAAAAGATCTTCATGCTGGTTAACTACAAAAGTTTGAATTTATTAAAACTTACACTCCAACCTACCTATCTCCAATGCAAGAACTATCATTTTACAGCTTGTCAGAGGACCTTACATGTCAAGGACAGTCTTTATCAGCAGATCTTAGCCCCAGACTGAGAGATCTAGTAGCTATGACCCTCTCCAACCTTTTATCTCTCGTTGAAAGACAAGCTGATGGCAAAATAAGTTCTGCATCTCCCAGCAATGGGTGTGTAGAGCTAAAGTTGAGCTTTCGCTTTGAAAGAAAACAGCTTGATCATTCTATTACTCTTTATCAAGCAATTCGACAGGAGCAATTAAGTGCAGAACCTGATGCAATTGTTGATCCCGATTTGTTAAGAGCCTACTTCAATTTCTTGACAGAGTCAAGTTCTTTCCAACCAGAGAAAATGATGGGAATCAAAAAATTTACACTTATTTTAGAAGGAAACATCGTGTACTTTGAATACTAACCCTAATTATATTCTAGAAAGAGGGTTTATTTAGGATTTCCTTTATTTTCATTATTATCTTTATTAGAATTTTTAATTTTATTAGGACTTAGTAATTTGATTTCCATTCAGATATAATGTGTTGCTCTATTTAAGAGCTCTAATTGTATGGAAAAGGCCAATTGAATATTGAAATTGAATTCCATAGTTATTTGATATTTTTTTCTTTCTTGATTTTTATTTTATTTTTCTATTCATTTGTGTTCCGCATCAAATAGCCATTATAATGCCAAAATAATCAAAAATATGTTTGATGGGAACATCGACCAGCCCAGAATCTGAAGCAACCCAGTCCAGAACCTGAAGCCCAGCCCAACCCAAACCCTGAAGTCCCAGATCCTGAAGTCGATGCAGCACATATCTCGGAGCAGCATGGATCCCGGAATAGCACGAATCCCGGAGCACATCCAAATGAAGATAAGTGTAATTTTTTTATGGGTGTATGAGGAATTGGGATATCTTGAAATTTTAGGATTAGTTTCCGTATGTTTTTATCGTTGTTTTAGGATTTATTGGGTTAGTTTATTTTTAATAGTTTGAATATATTAGGATTAAGGTTGAGGTATCTCAAGGATATCGAATCTCTCAAATTAGCTTATTTATAATTGTTTTATCGATCAAATAAAATTAGACGAAGAATATTTGGAATAAGAAAAATAGAAACTCGTGGTTAAGGAGAGGGTGCATCACTCCTGGTTAAGGAGAGAATGCTGATACCCTGTATGGTCACTCTGGTTAAGAGTGGGCATTGAAGCATAGGTGGGTAACCCAACCATCATTTTTTTTCTTTCTTTTTCTTCCTAAATTTCCATTTCGTCTTTCTTCTTCATCTATGTTATTTCCCCTTTTTCCCTACGTTTCCTTCGAATCCGAGAACCACCGAACCATCAATCTTTCCTGGATCCCACCTCCGCCCGAGAACCATCCGATCACCGATCTTGCCGAAGGCAACTACCCCTCCCGCCGACATCTTCGATGTCGTCGCCAAGACTGCCATCACCTGGATCCGCCCGAACACCAGTCGGCTCACCCATGCCCTGCTGCGAATCGACGTCCGCCCCATCCTCCACCCACTCCGTTTCAGATCCGACCGCTGCAACTCACCGGATCTTCCACATGAAGGCATCGCCTCCCTCCCGTCCATGCAAAAAGCCCCATCGCTCCGGCACACCCTCGCCCATGCCAAAGGAACCGAGCCCTCTCCTCTCTGCCTCGTCGACACCCCAGATTGCCTCCATCCAATCGCCGCCAACCGGTGAAATCCCTGTCCATGCCCCTCGGCCTCACCGACGACATGATCCACTCCTTCAACCGCGTCATCTTTCCCAATGCCGAGCACTGCCGCAGCCCATCAGAGACCCAGTCTTCCACCCGAAATCATCCACGGCCAACCGTAACCTCCACCGTTCGTTCCGCCGTCTCTGCCGAGCGCCACCGCCGGCGAAACCCCTCCGAAGCCGTACCCACGGTCGCTACCCGTGCTGCTCTTCTCCCCACGTGCCGCCGCCATTCGCCGGAGCAAGGCCGCGCCACCATCTTCCCAAACCACCTTCCTCCCTACGCTGTCGCCGGCGAAGAGCCCATCGGACGTCCATCCGGAAGCCCCTTTTCCCCTGTTCAACACGAACATGAAAGCAAGGGAGGACTTCTGCATGCTTTTCAGAGCGTAGCCGGCTTCCCAAAGCCGACTTCAAGCATAGGAAATTAAAAAAAATGAGAGAAAAAAATCAAAAAAAAAGGAAAAAAGAAAAAGGAAAAAAAATACGAAAAAAAAGGGGGTTTATTTGAATAAAAAAATTGAAAAAAATAATTTGGACCTGGTTGAACCTAGCCTAAAGGTCGTTTCCTAACGACCAACGATCCACGCCTTTAAAATAATCCTGATCGGGGTCTGTCCCGCATCATTTTGGTATCAAAGCTGGCGTTCCACATCAATTTTTGGTATCAGAGCAAGGGTTAGGATAGGTTAGTCAATTTTATTTTTAATTACATTATTTGTGTATAAAAAAAAAATTAGTGTTCAAACCATGTGCGTCCTGGAGCCAGAAGATTGCTGAAGCCTGACTCGACGTAGTCGAGTTTTCCCACCTCAAGGGAATGATGGGGACATCGACTCGTCCAAAATCTGAAGCAGCCCAGCCCAGAACCTGAAACCCAGCCTAGCCTAGAACCTGAAGCCCAGCCCAAACTTGAAACACAACCAGCCCAAACCTGAAACCGCAGATCCTGAAGTCAATGCAGCATATCTCAGAGCAGCATGGATCCCGAAGCAGCACGAATCCAGAGCACATCCAAATGAAGATAAGTGTATTTTTTTATTGGTGTACGAGGGATTGGGATATTTGAAATTTTAGGATTAGTTTCTGTATGTTTTTATCGTTGTTTTAGAATTTATTGGGTTAGTTTGTTTTTAATAGTTTGAATGTATTAGGATTAAGGTTGAGATATCTCAAGGATATCGGATATCTCAGATTAGCCTATTTATAATTGTTTTATCGATCAAATAAAATTAGACGAAGAATATTTCGGATGAGTAAAATAGAAACTCCTGGTTAAGGAGATGGTGCATCACTCCTGGTTAAGAAGAGGGTGCGATGCCCTACATGGTCGCTCTGGTTAAGAGTGGGCATTGAAGCCTGGGTGGGTAACCCAACCATCATATTTTTTTTTTTTTTTTATCTTCCTAAATTTTCATTCCGTCTTTCTTCTTCATCTACGTTATTTCCCTTTTTCCTTGTGTTTCCTTCGAATCTGAGAACCACCGAACCATCAATCTTTCCTGGATCCCACCTCCGCCCGAGCACCATCCGATCACCGATCTTGCCGGATGCCAACTACCCCTCCCGCCGACATCTTCGACGTCGCCGCCGAGATTGCCATCACCTGGATCCGCCCGAACACCAGCCGACTCGCCCACGCCCTACTGCGAATCGCTGTCCGCCCCATCCTCCGCCCGCTCCATTTCAGATCCAACCGCTGCATCTCCGTCGGATCTTCCCCATGAAGGCTTCACCTCCCTCCCGTCCGTGAAGAAAGCCCCATCGCTCCAGCACACCCTCGCCCGTGCCGAAGGAACCGAGCCCTCTCCTCTCTGACTCGTCGACGCCCCAGATCACCTCCACCAGATTCATCCAATCGCCACCAACCGGTAAAATCCCCATCCATGCCCCTCGGCCTCACCGGCGACATGATCCGCTCCTTCGACCACGTCATCTTTCCCAATGCCGAGCACTGCCACAACCGTCGAAGACCCAATCTTCCGCCTGAAATCATCCACAGCCAGCCGTAACCTCCACCGTCCGTTCCGTCGTCTCTGCCCAACGCCACCGCCAGCGAAACCCCTCCGAAGCCGTACCCACGGCTGCTACCCATGCCGCTCTTCTCCCCACCGTGCCGCCGCCATTCGCTGGAGCAGGGCCGCGCCGCCATCTTCCCGAGCCACCTTCCTCCCCGTGCTGTCACCAACGAAGAACCCACCGGACGTCCATCTAGAAACCCCTTTTCCCTGTTCGACACGAACATGAAAGCGAGGACTGCTGCACGCTTTTCAGAGCATAGACAGCTTCCCAAAGCTGACTTCAAGCATAGGAAATAAAGAAAAAAAGTGAAAAAAAAAGAAGAAAAAAAGGAAAAAAATGAAAAAAAAGGAGGGTTTATTTGAATTTAAAAAATGGAAAAAAATAATTTGGCCTGATTGAACCTAGTCTAAAGGTCATTTCCTAGCGACCAACAATCCATCCCTTTAAAATAATCCTGATCGAGGTCTGTCCCGCATCAATTTTGGTATCAGAGCTGGCATTCCGCATCAATGTTGATTTTGCACTTACGTTGGTGACCTCAGAGCTACGTATATCATCTAAAGGGAAAAGATACTGAAAATAGCTAAAGCACATTGAGACATATTAGGGTATGAGCTGAAGGAAGAGAAGCTCTGAAGATGGATATGAAAAATAAAATAACATTGAGATTGTTGAAAAAAGACAATTATATGCAGGTACTCATAAGGGAGATGTAGCAACCTTAAGATAGAAAGGTGCAAGAACAGCATAAAACAGAAAATTTAAATGAGCATTCTAGAATGTTAAATCTTAGCATTTTGAAGATCCCATAAATATCAGTTAATTTATAGAGTACCATCTCAAAGAAGGTAACTGACATGGTTAAATGACATGCAGGGATGATAGCAATTATAACCCTTATAAAAGATGCGCCTATGATGTTTCTCCTGATTTAAGAAATGACACATTGTGATTTTCTTCATTTTTTGACCAGTTGGTTAAAGAGATTCATGAAGATTGAAATTTCAATGGTAACTAAAATCAAATCTACATAGAGTGTTTTTAAGCATAAAAACTTCAATTTGGTTTCTTTTTGGCTAAAATTAATAGGAACCATCAAAATTATAATTAGTTTGAGTTTTTTTCTTCATTTTATGCCTCATATTGGCAACAAAAGCATAGATATTTTGTGGCGAAATCTCATTTTATACCTTCTGTACCTTGAAATATCTTAGAGAAATGAATGCTATATTACTGAAAGTGCAATATAACATCTTCTAACAGAAGCACAATCTTCGAGCAAGATAGCTTTAATCCTTTTATTGAAACAGTTGAACTAAAGTAATAGCATCTTTATCTAATAGGGCTGAAAATGGGTCGGATTTTATCCGACCAAGTCCATATCCATATCCAATTTGGCATAGTTTTGGATATATATAGTTGAATCCAATCGGATTCAGATATGTATTTGGATAGCTAGTTAGGAAATTATCCAAATACGGATTCGGATATGGATTTCCATCAATTTTCTGGATTCGGATCCAGATACCCATTTTATATATAACTAGAGTCCTAATCCCCGAATTTACTTATTAATTTCAATAGAGCTCTAGAGTATAATTATCTCTCTTACATGTAATCATTATTATCTTAGATTATGATTACGACTTTTTCATGATCATGTCATTATTGTTAGTTTTCTTATCATTGAGTTTTGCTTAAAATTTGATTAATATCTAAAATAGTATCCAATTTATATCCGTATTTAGATAAGCAAATATAAATATGCTTAATATCCGATATGTATATATATCTGTTTATAACAAATATGGATATGCTTAATATCCAATTCATATCCATATCCATTTAGAACGGATATGGATATTAATTTTTGATATCCATTTAATATCCATATCCGTATCCATATTCGTTGAAAAATATGAATAAAAATATGGATATGTCACCATCCGATCTATATCTGATCCGTTTTCAGTCCTATTATCTAATCTTCTGGTTTCTATAACTATGTAACACACCAATTTCCTATGGGTTTTTCATTTGGACAAGATCAAAAGACTACTAGTAAAATTATCCAAAAATCATAATAAACACATTGCATCTGGTTGCAAAATAAGTTAACCTGGAACAGATAGGTGAACTTACTCCTAACCTCTTTACCCAGAATAAATTACTCCATCATGGGATCGTAGTTTATTCCAGGCTGGGTGGAAGAAGTAGCTTTTGCTTTTGCAATACCAAGCTAAATTGGACTAAATAGAACTTTTAGCATTTGTGGGTTAAAATGGACTAAATGGAGTAAAAGGGCATTCGTTCCACTTAAACCCAACTTCAACCACAACTAAATGTTGCAAAGTCCCTAGTACAAATGTAATCAATGGTCAGTCACAACGAACTTGAAACACTCAACTTCTTGATCTGAATAAAGCTCATGGACACTCAGCTTCTTGATCTGAATAAAGCTCATTGAAGATGCTTCAAGCACCAAGCCAAAAAATGTTAGGCAGCACATTCTCATGTTAAAAGTATCCTCCACTTTATAATTTAGTATTCCAGTGAGACTAGTAGGCCACAAGTAAATGCAGCAATGTCCCTGGTATAAATGTAATCAATTGGTAATCGCATGGAACCTGAAACATTCGACCTCTTAATCTGGATAAAGTTCATTGAAGATGCTTCCAGCACCAAACAAAAGAAATATTAGGCAGCATGTTCTCATTATATAAGCATCCTCCATGTAAGACTTAGCATTCTAGTGATATTGGTGGAACATGCATCATTTTGGTGATACAGAACTTTCATTCAAGGAAATATGATAATCCAATAGAAGTTCTCTTGCTCCCTGAAAGAGCAGCATTTAGTGCAAGTTTATGACAGTAAACAAACAAGCTGTGTTTTGCATATTGAAAGGAAAATATGCAGTATGCTCAGTTAAATAATAAGTTTACACTTGCTGTAATTAGTTATTTATATAAGATCAAAGATTTTTTTTTGAGAAAATGTACCTCATTTGAACTGAAAAGACATGGATTTGCAACACAAGTTATCTGCATGAAAAAATATTTGTCTAAGATACAATAAGATTCTGTATAAAAAATTTCCAGATCCACCGGAAATACCTGATGTTTGATATCTTCAGGCAGATGAATATCAAATGCAGGCTGCAGGAATCAGATAAACAATTCGAACATTAATACCAATAAGAGATGACATAAACTGATATGTGCATAACAAGGAGCTTCTTCACTATTTGGTGTCCTGGAAATACTTGCTTTCTATAAAACATTACTGAAAAAACAGTTTGTATGTGCATAAGTAGGGGCATAAATTCTTCAAGTGGTTGCATCATGGTCATTGCATGTCCAAGACTGCATGAATTGATGATAGAAGATGTTTAAAGATATATAAACTATATCAATATTATTTAAATGCCAAGTAAACCATAATAAAATGAGAAGATAAGACAAATAAAGACACCCAGATGAGAACCTGAGGAAAAACAAAGTCATGGTGAGCATCGCGTATAGATGGTACAAGGATCACGCGGGCAGCAGAGCCTATATACTCGGTGTAATCTTGCAACTGCATCACAAGATATCAAGAAAGCCATAATTACTTACCATATATTATCAAAAAGATTGGTGTAAACTATTTTGCTGAGATGCCAACCTTTCTAAGAATTTCAACATGGAAAATGTCATCAAAGCTTCTCTCAACAGTTCCCTTTTTGATATCTGGATGCTCAGAATCAATAAATGGACCCATCTGCCAATACAATTAGTAAAAGTTTTGAGATTCTTTAAATTAAAGACAGAAGGGACCTGGAACATTCAAATTGAGCCTCACCAAGATAAGCAGTTGTGGCTGTCTTCTACTAGCATATGCAAGCAGTTCTGTTAAAGGCTCAAAGAGTAGATTATCAGTTGTTGTGAAAGGGCCTGCTGCAATAACCTATTAAAGAGTCATAGTAATGCATTAGATATCTCGATGAAGCATGTTAGGTAGAATTAGTCAATAGCTTATTGCCTAATATTATACCGTGGCTTGTACATCAGCGACTTAGTTTATTGTATGCATGCATTCTTCATGAATCTATACTTGGATTGTAAATTACACTATAAGCATTGAATCAAAACATGCATTTGTCTGCTGTTTTGCATGATTGTTGAGTGATTCAAACAATATATATTTGGCTTTGTCTCCTTTGAGAATTGTATTCGCTCCATAATTACCAATAATCAATTTCTCTTCATAAACACTTTTCTGGAAGATTTAAAGACCCTAGGATGAAGTTTCATCAAAAATGAAGTCACCGGAAGAGAGTAAGTGAATGAGTTTGTTCAAGATTTACATGCCATTTCTGAACAAACTAGTCCAGAATGTGTTTAACTCCACTTCTTATGCTGTACAGGTCACTCTCCAGTTTGAAGAAGCTGGGAAGGTTCTGAAAACCTTTTGGCCTATGTTTGGTGGACAAATCTCATTGGAAGAGAGATCCACATCAAAAGGTACCAGTGAAGTTTCTAGCAATAGGGATCTACAGAATTGAAGAAGCACATGGTACCTAACCATGGTCACAAAGAAGAAAAACGCTTGACAAAGAAACATTGCTCTACAAATACTAGATTTGGTGAACCATTGGTGGCATATAGAAGATTAATGTCAGAAAGCTGGAGGCAATAAGAAGGAAAGCCCAACAAAAGGTGTCAGATAACGTTCTCAACATGTTGAAAAGATTCAATAATCGAATCGAATATTGGATGCTAACTACTGATAGTGATGACCAAAAGCAACAACAGTTGTCAGAGGCAATGAAAACTGATACTACAATACTTGGAGAGAATTTCATAAAGAAACATAAAACATGCAAATTGCATTCTACTTTGAAACAAGTTTCATGGACATCAAGCATTGGATGCCCTAACCAGTGCCAATGATGATTAAAGTGAAATTACTAGTCAGAGGTAATGATAGATCGAACTTAGAGACAATAACTGAGAAGCAACAGAAAACATGTAACTTGTATCCCATTTTAATACAATACATATAAATGGTCTAAACATCAAGGTGGTAAGCATGCTATGACCACCAACTAAACCATTTCTATATCTATGAGAAACTCACGGCATAAACCTGCATATACAGCTTCGTCCATCTGCTTTTGATTTGAAGTGACATGTTAGAAAAGTCTGAATCATTGTTTGATATCAATCTAGAGCACCACAAAACTATTGTATAGTCAGTTCATATTATACAAAAGACTGCAACATTATGTTCATGGAGTCCGGGGTTCATTTCTATTCATGCACGTTCATTTTAACCAATAAGGAGTGACTCCTTATATATACATATATTCAACTTTATGCCCTAATGGGAATCGAAATCACTCAAACTTGCATCCAAATTTTTATATAAAATAAAGTGACATATAGCTGAGGGAAAAGAAAATCAAGATTCACATACAGTAAATTGCAATGAAATCGAAACAAGAAAGTCATATAAGATTAAAAACTAACAGTCATACCAGCCCAACATGGAGAAGTTTGATGATTGCATGTGACAAAAAGGTTTCTAAATGAATGTGCTGACTGCAGACCATCCAGCATGAGGCATACTCACCAGTGATAGCAACCTAGATTTATCAGATGGAGAACTTGGTTGGTTTTCCTCGTCCATGGCTAGCTTCTTAGCAGGAGGCAGATCAGCATCAAGGGAGTTTGGCAAAGAATCAACAACTTTTGATGCAATCAGGCAGTGTCCGCTAGGATTATGACCCTCAATACCAATCACCTGATACAAGTAGTCCCAAGCTAAAATTACAAAAAAGTGTCAAGTAATCATCACTAGCACGTGTAAAAAGGTCTAAAGCACAGGTTTACCTGACCAGGGAATAAGGAAAATTGGGTTAATTTCTGGAGATCAAGACGCACACGCTGCCCACCAGACTGCTCAACACTGCCACAAGTTATTTCCATGATTAGCTACAACTGAAATTCCAATGCCTATCAAAGGGCAGACACTGTTAAAACTCATGATGCATTCAAACTACAACTAGGTAGGCTCCCGTGGAGAGAAGGTACTTGTACCTGCATTGCAGCAAATAGATTTCTCATTCAGATGACCTTCTCCATCACAACAAACCATACCAACCGCAAATACATTTTTCTGCAAGAGAGTATGATTGTAGTCATGATTTTTTTTTTTTTTTTTGAAATTAAAATCACAAAGTTAGTAGTTGTTCAGGAAAGCAAGTTTTTATCATAGAACCAACAAGGTACTCCTTGAAACCTAAAAAATGTGCAAGGCTAAACTATCTAGCAAAACACGCATATGCCACAGACTTCCAATTATGATGAGAGTCCCACAGGACAGACATGTATAAGGATAACATTCGAAAGGTATGAGAAACAATCACCTGTGAAGCCAACGTGGCATCAGTGGGTTCTCCATAAAGCCCACATGCAGCATATGTGGTTGTATGCTTTCTAATCCGATTTTCCAGGGAATTAAACTAAGACATCAGAAAGATAATTTAGACAAATAAACTGAGATAGAGGATCATGAAATTGTACATCAGGTAGTCACACACCCGATCTTCCGTCCTGTCATACATGAATCTGCAGCCTGATTCTGGCTGTGAATGAAGAACTTGCAAAGAACATCTTTCACTAGGCTGCACTCTTCTAATAACATCATCTTCCATGTTCTCAAGCTCTTTTTGTCTTAAGCTATTGTCTGTATTCTGAGCATTGAAAACAAACTGCGATATAAATTTGCTCATCCGTTGCCCAAAAGGAGTTATTCGATTGCTAATGATTTTTGATTCTTTTGAAGATGAGGGCCTTTCATTTGTTCTAGGTGTTGAGGTATAATTGTCCACATATTGTTTTTCATACTGACTGCTTGGCGTGTTGAGGAAGCTCTCTCTGGTATCATCATCATGTTCATCACTTAAAAGCCTGCATAAATATATCCTTCCAGAATTTATTGGCACCACAAACAATACTATGCCAATATGAAAATGGATTAATCACAGCTTACAGATAAAGAGCCAGAAAAAGGAAACAATCTAATACATAATGCAGTTGTATCTATTCACTCACATATCAATATCATTACTGGAGTAAATATGCAAGTGAGACTCCTCTTTTGTAATCCTCTCCTTCACTTCATTTTGAAGATGTGATAAGAAACCATCCATGTGATCATTCTCTACCTTCAAACCATTTAGCTGTCTGAATACAATGTACACATATCAAGATACCAACCAAACCCTAAATGAAGATAGAGGATTTAAAGAGGAATTAAAAACAGAATCCTTAAAAAATTAATGCGTTATTCAGGATAACTTAGACAGATAGAGATCCAATCAATATACATTAAAGAAAAGATGTGTCAGCAGGAGGTACTTGAATCCATGGTTAAGTTTAAGAACTCGACATTTGGAAGGAAATAAAGGTAGTTCCAAGGAATTACAAGTAATTGTTGTTTTTCCCAAATGTACATTGGCTTCTTAAAGAGTCATGCTATATTTTTCTCAGCATTAAGATGACTTTTAAATAAATTCTGAGAGGGCCATATACCAAAAGATTTGTCCCTTTTATTCTTTGTGCGTGTATTAGAAAACCCTTAATTAACTGAGAATGCAGTACAAAAAAGCGATGCAAATTATGGGACAAAAGATACATTTAAATTAACATGCATCCCAAGAAGAAGCTGCAAGCATGGTAACTACACAGATACAAGGTAACTAGAAGCCTAGACAAGGCTTGAGTACACAGATGTGGCACCATCTTTATGGACAAAATGAAACTCAGAGTATAAATGATCGTTATGGTAGTAAAGCAAAGCAATGTTGTGGAGCATGCATAAGGACTGCAGAGAGTAAAAGCAAATGAAATCTAGATAGTTGTGGAGTACACAGATGTAGCACCAACTACGTAGTAAGCAAAGACTCATGAATAAAAGCAACAGTTAGAAATTGGTGCCAATGGGCATGCCAGCCATGCCAATAACAAAGCAGTATGGCACATGCATGCCCAGAGCTGGCACCCTCTGAGCATGGCATGACAGTCCAGTATGGCATGGTGAGTACATGAACCCTAGAATAGCAGTGAATTTGCTGTGGTGGATCTGGTGAAGTCATATTGTATGTCAAAAAGCTTGTGATCACAAAATTTCTAATAAATATGATTGAAGAAAGACTAAAAGGATACCATAACCCACTACAATTTTCTGTCATATTCTAATGGTGAGCATCGATCACTTCATCTTGGTCTCCATAAGTTTATTTACAACACATGACATGTGAAAGTGGAAGAAAACAAAGATCTACACTGAATAATATAATACTAACTAATAACCTACATGCTCAAACGAGGAAAATAATGCTTAGGATCAGCCAGGTGTTTCTTATTTCTTTTACCTGTGCCTAAATTTTAAAGCAACATGAGGGAAATGATATAATACTTATCCTTTTATAAGTATCAGACAGGGAAGAAGGGAACAACTCATATCTAATAAGAAGAAAAAGGGATGGGGAAATTTCTAGTTATTGGAGGAGATTCTCAGAACATAGTTGTAATGTGTAGTTGACATTTTTGTTTCCTACAGAAATGAGAAGTTTTTACCCCAAAAAAAAAAAAGGACTCTTTTGGATGAAGGGAAACTTTACAAAATCTATTATTCTGAGGCTACTTTTCTATTTTCTGAAGAAAGTTATCTACTCAAAAAAGCAAAGAAGAGCAGCCCATCTTTCAGTTTGCACCTGAGAATTAAGTTTGCTCAACAGTAGTAGTTTCTCTGTATTTCAAGAAAGTTCATCTGGATGGCACAGAAATCAGACAACTAAAATAGGAGTCCAATTGGTTTAAATAGTCTACTTGATCATAGCTGGCCTATTGTGCAATATGAGCATAGGTGAATCACCTACACAGGTGCAGACAAATGGATCTCAAGTTACAACCCATCTGCCATCAATGGTCACACTACATAAATAAATTATATCCATTTATATGGTTCTCTTTACAAAAGGCCAAAGTTAATGCACCGCCAACTGAGGAAGCTCTTAAGGCATGATCTGCCAGCAAAACGTAAGTTAAAATGTTTGAAATCCAACTGTTCGTAATATAGTTCAAGAGAAGTAAAGTTGTCAATTTACATAACTATGCTCGAAGCACAAGTTCAAGTTCACAAAAGCAAAATTCTGTGCCTCGATAAGCATAATAATCCTTCTAATCACATATAATCTCCAAGAATAAGCATGTAGAACGTATGCAAGACTGTATAATGTTTGTAAGTAAGTGAGCAAGCACAAAAACGCCAGTATTTCAGATAATGAAGTAAGAAGAGAAAATGTTAGACTGCTTAAAATTGTCAACTTGCAGCATCTCCTTTTGATCAATTGCATTTGGCATGCATGTCCCTGAGTTTATTCACTCCAATTTTCAGTGTATTTCCAATAAAGATTCCAAGTTGCGCTAGAAATTCAGACTTTCTTCCAGATTGAAATTCTGTTTACAAGACAACTAAAAACCCTAAAATGAATCAGCATATTTCCGATAAAGTTTCCAACCTGCGTAAGATATTCAGACTTTCTTCCAGATTGAAGCTCCATTTACTACGCAACTAAAAACCCTAAAATCAAAACCCTTCATTCACATTCGCAATTTTCTTGTTCATTTAGAAAACAGGAAAAAAAGATCCAGCTTAATTACATGTCTTGACGTAATGATTATAGAGAGAGAGAGCGTGTGTGAGTGTGTGTGTGTGTGTGTGTGTGTAAATTTACCGATAGGTTCATGATTACCTGTTCAGACAGTATATTTCCCAGTTGGAAACCAGATCTGCCGGGCTGAGCTTGTAATTGATGCAGTACGTCAGACCTAATTGAGAGAAGAAATGAAACCAGGGAATGATTCTTCCAAATAGCGAAGAGAAAGGAAGTTTGGGAGACGAAGGGAGGGGGGACAGAGATGGTACATTTGGAGAGGATCTGATCGTCCTGATCCAGAGAGAAGCCACTCTTCTCGAACTCGGCCTTGATCTCCTCTTCCATTGCGGCGATTAGGGTTCGGAGGTCGAGAGTTCCAGAGAGGAAAATAGAGCGGAGAGGGAGTGGAGACGGGAGAGAGAAATGGCGGGAAAAACGAAAACTGGGGCGTCCACGGGGCCGCCTTGGGGTCTAAGTCGGGCGTTCGGATCCTGCCACGTGAGCAAGAATTTCTATCATGGCCGTCCCACGTATGATCTCCACTCTTACCTTTATCGCTAGGCTACCCTGATTCTGCCACGTAAGCCACTTTCTCGTCGATAGCCATCCGCTTGCCTCAGCTACATGGTTAGAAAGAAAATTCTTGGAGACGAGGATACTTCATACATGGGAGATTTTGTTACGTTTTTTTTTTTTTTTTTTTTTTTTTTTTTTTTTTTTTTTTTTTTTTTTTTTAAAGGAGGAGGGTTGTAGCTATCCTGCAAGCTCCCATCCTGTCAGGTAATGTTCTATACAAGACATCAGATTCGCACGGTCTCTCCCCACATAATGGTGAGTACGTCAACCTGACACCACTAAGATGTCGACCAGTAGATTGAGGACAAAGAGGGAGACCCTGATCTCTCACTCAGGCCAACTGTTGAGAGCTCTAGGAAAATCTTGGATTTAATCGAGTCACCCGCGGGATCATATCTCGAAACGCCGACCTGTTGGTAGTGAGGATTTTGTTACATTAAACAAAAAAAAAACATAAAACCAAATTTCATAATAAAATAATAGCTCGGATGATACTAACTTTGCATTCCAACTATCATATCCCAAGTCTACACCTTCACGTTCCAAATTGATTAAAAGATAGGTTTTCTACTAATCATATATGAAATTTTAAATTTGATTATTAGACCTTCAGAATTTTGATGGAGTGGAATAATATACTCATCCATATCACTTAAATGTGGCAAAAAATAACCCAGCTAGTCTTATTATCGCTACAAATCAAACATGTTCTAGCATTTCTTAATAAAAAGGAATATAAAACAAAGTTGCATAGTTAGTAAATAAATATCATGCATAAGTTACATAAACATATAATGATTTGATGATGTTATCTCATGTAGATGCTTGCGGCTAGATATAGCATTACATAGCTTGCCAAAGCACATTTTGTTTATTGAAGTACATCCATCAAAATTTTAAAAAATTATTAATACTTAATAGCATATGATTTGTAATTGGTTGGAGACATCTCAATTTCAAATGAGTGTAATTTATAATGGTATTACCTTAAAAATACTATTTAGTAAAGTACCTAAACTACATTCATAACATTTATCACATGTTTGAAATGAATGAATTTTTTTATGTCGAGGCACTCAAGGATTTCCATCCACATTAGGTCGTAGTTTTCTTGGATGGGGTTGGCCAGTTCCACTCCAATTAATTTCTTAGTTTTAATTAGAGATTTAATTTTTTCTTCCTAAACTCTCTCTCTCTCCATAATTTTTTTTTTTTTGGGGGGGGTTGAGAACTTAAAATCCCAGACACTAAAAGGCATATATAGTGATAAATGACAACCTTCTCTCATATTCTTTGACCTATTCCATTGTAAATTTTGCATAAATAGATCATTCTTTTCATAGAAAATCTATCTATTTATTATACTCTATGTAATAGTCAAGTTGTATTGGAAAAGGCAAAAGAAATTAATTCTGGTAGCATGTTCGATATATCATTATATATGGTATTAACTAGCAAATATTATAATGGTTGTTTAATATCATTGTAGCCCATCCTTGCTTGTCCACAATAACAATTGCTAATGATAACCCTTGCGAGGCAATAGCAAAATAATATCAAAAAAATAATTAACTATAATATTTCTAAATTCTACAAAGAAAGGGGTCTTGAATTTGTAATTACATCAGCATCTTCTACAATATTGCAACAACTAATTAAAATTTTGGACATGGATAAGTATTTGATTATAGATATATTAATGTTACAAAATCCATGATTGTATATGACAAAAATTATAAAGGAATCAATCACTCATCTTGCTCGAGCTTTTCAAGTTAGCAAGACTAATTTCCAAGCATAAAAAGCAAGAAAGCAAATAAGCATGATGTGAACTAATAAGAACTAAAATAAGGCACAAAAAATACATTGCCTTTTCTACAAGGAAATGGCAATGATCATGGAATGTTTCTCATCTCATGCCAAATTAGCTAATTTGTTGTCACCACCTTTTTTTTTTTTTTTTAACGAGTGTTTTCGCCACATCTAAACCTTGCACCACATGGCACACTAAAAACTATTGATGGAGAGTATGAGTGAAAATATTCTATAGATAACATTTATAAAGAAGGATGGTGAGTTCTGGTTGCCAAAAAAATATAAGGCATGAATGGCCTGGAATCGGTCAAGGATATGCTAAAAGAGGTTTGGGAAAGATATCAACCTAATAGAAGTTATTGTAGGAAATGGACTGAATATAGTTACTATTATTAATAAAGTTGAAGTAATATGAAATTAATTAAATATTTGAGCTCCAAGATCAACTCCACATCATCATGATATAAGCGATTGCAAGCAAGTAATGAAGTATTGGAGAGAAATTTTCAAATTTAAATATAAAAATTGGTAACCATCATTAAAAGTAAAATAATGGTCATAATAAACTAGGGCAAGTAATGAACAAGATTTGGGCATCTCTAAATGATTACGATGAAAGAAGGAAGGAGTGCATAGAGAGAAATTTTAAAAAAAGAAAAGGACCATTTTTTTGGATATATGAATGCTAATGGATCTTTTATTTTCAATTTTTGCTTCTTCATTATCTTTTAGTTTATTAGTAATTCATATAGCATTCCAGTGGCTAAAAGTTCTCGAAGGTTCAAGGCATTCAAATCCTAGCACCTTCTTCTTTAAAATTTGGTGACAAATTGATATCACGCTCGTAAATGTACCCAACCTAACTACAAACCTATTATCCTTCTTTTATCCTATCTCGACTAAAAGGAGCAAAACATATCCTTCTTAAAATCTCTATATATTGAACACTTGATACCGTAAATGTATGAACATCTAAGTACCACTAAGATTACCTTGGAGGGGATTCGAAAGCTATCATTAATTCATTATCCTTATCCCAATTATGAACCAAGGCATTATGGGCATCCATTGCTCTAAGATATATGGAAGATCTTCTAGATATTAGTGAAGTTTGAAGGTGCCTATTTTTATAAGAAGATCAATGGCTTTATGTATTCCAAACATATATTATATGGAACGCTACTACTCCCATTCATTCTCAATTTCCTTGATGGCCGATTCACTTGCTATAGGGCTATATGGTTAAAGCCATCACAAAAAGAAAAGTATTATTAAGTTGTAATATCTTTTTATGAATTAGAGCTTTTTCCTTCTTTGAAAATAGAAAGTAGGTAATTGTCTTGACTTTGTATCTAGTTAATACTCTTGGAATCATCTCCACCAATTGGAGATTGAACACTATGATTTCCTATTTATACAATTGCTACATTTATTTTTATAAATCTGGAAAGCTTTTATTATCCTTGTATGTTAGTAGGTACTTCAATATTTTTTACAAGTAGAGTGACTGGAATAAATAATGGAGAGAGAATTTGTGAAGAGCAATATATATCTAGGCCGAGTTTGGGATGTGTTTTACCATTAGCCAGACTTACTTTGGATGAACCAATGGGGTAGAGTAAATTGCTCCCCCCCTTGGGTAATAGTATATCGAGTAAAACCGAGTATCCAATGGGGCAAGGTGAATTGCTGCCCCTGTGAAGATCTAGAGTTCCAAGGAGAAAAATAGTAAGGAAAGGGAAAAGAGGTGGGAGATGAATAAATGGAAGGAAAAACAAAAAAATAGTGGTATATGGAGAGTCATCTTTGTTATTTATATTATATGAAATAATGTATATATATCTTTTGAAAAAATAAAAATATTTTTTATGATGTGAATGAATAAAAATATGTGATGTGATAAACAGTTTAAAAACTTGAAAAACTTGAAAACAGAACTTGGTTTGGAAGGTGGTAAAACCACTTTTCTATACGAGACTTCGGCTGCTTCTCGTATAAGGATCTGGGCCGCACACCATCTTTCAAGGTACAACTTCGAAGCCAAGAACTCCACTGCTCGTAGATGGCATGATCTTGCGGATGCCAACCAAATTCATCCTCAGCCTAAATGATCAAATGAAAATAAAATAATATCAAAAAATAAGAGTGAGAGAGAGTGTTTGAGAGAATTTTAGAGAGAGAGGAACTTTATATTGCTTAAAAGACTAGAAAAAAGAGGCCTATTTATAGGCTTAAGAATTTCCTGAAAGCCCTAAATTATCCCAAAAGAGCTGTTAAAGATAATTAAAAGAAAAAAAATGGAATAGCCATCTAAGCAACATTCAAAATGCATTAAAAAATTAAAAAATAACTTATGCATCCGTGCATGGAGCACTCGTGGATGGTCATTGGGCTCGCGGAACGCTCGCATGCTCACACAGGCACGGTATCTAGAGGAGTTTTGAAACTCTCTAGAAATGACAACAATCTCCTACAAGTTTCAAAACTCATAATAAAATATTTAAATTTAATAAATAATTTAAATAATAAATTTTTGAATTTTTATAATACTTAGTATAAGTATCTTCTAGGTTTAAACTTATATTTAGTATAAAAATATACACAGTGTAAAGATGAACTAATCATGATACAGGATAATGCTATAGAGTCCATGTACTTATCTTGATTTACAGTCATAGCTTTACGACTACTCTTACTAAGATAGATCCTCCAAGATACGTATAACAAAATCGTACATCACTAAACTTATAGCTTTATATATATTTAGAGCTATGCTTAACCTAACTGTTATACATAAAGCACTACACTATAGTGATGGGTTAGAAACAAACTCTTAGAAACAATGCTCCCAAACATTATCTCAGAGATTATTTCCCTTTGAACCTTGATCATGAAATCTCCAATTACAAAGGTAAGGGTCCACTTTGATGACTAATATATGGGCTTAAGCCTTATCCCTCTCGATGTCCAAATACCAAGGTTTTTGAATGACCTTTGATCAAAAAATCAGATAGATTATTTTTTAGTTTTATATATTAAAGTGATATTATATCTTTCATTTTATTTTTCATAGTTTTATATATGATCACGAAATATTTGTTCATCTTTTTATTTAATATCCGTTACTTTAACAGATTTATTAGAGTTTTACAATCATAATTTATTGGTATTATAAATATTCATAATAAAAAAATTTAAATTCATTAATTAAGTTTTCTAGCTAATGTGCTTCGGTGCAAGTGATGTCACGAGTAGTTAATTTAAATTCTAATATACTTTTTATTATTATTATTTATTTACATGATCCCAAGATATTATACCTCCTCCAAATATGAAGAGATATCCTATGGAAGATTTAACATCTAAATTATCTACCATCTAGTTAACATCATTATATCCTTCTAGTCCTTTTGAATAACTAGAGTACATAAGAATGATCTAGAATTCACTTTAGATATCTAAAGACTCTTTTAAGGGCTTTCTAATATTTTTCACTAGGATTGCTGGTATACCGACTTAATCTATCAATCCCATAAACTATATTAGGACGGGTTCTATTTGCTATATATAAAAGAGATCCTATCATTTAGGAATACTCTAATTGCCTTACAAGTTTTCCTAGATTCTTAGTTAAGTGGGAACTATAATCATATAGGATAGAAGTATGATTTAGATCAAAATATTTAAACTTTTTAAATATTTTTTCTATTAAATTTATTAGGTTTATTGCTACTTCATTATTTATTCTTTTAAGTTTTATTTTTAAGATTATATTAGCTTTTCTTAAGTCTTTTATATCAAAATTATTTGATAAATAATCTTTAATTTTTTATATTATTTTTAGTGATATTCTAAATAATAGAATATCATCTATATACAGATATAAAATAATAAAATCTGAGTTGTTCTTTTTATAATACATACATTTATCATGTTCGTTAATCCTACAGTTATCACTTATGATAATTTTATCAAATTTAATATGTCATTATCTATGAGCTTATTTTAATCTATAAAGTGATTTAATTAGTTTATATACCTTACGTTCTTATCCTTTAACTATAAAACCTTGATGTCGATTTATATAAATTTCTTCTTCTATTTTTTTATTTAAGAATGTACTTTTTACATTTATTTAATGAATCATTAATTTATGAATTAATACTAATGTTACTAAGGTTCTTAAGATGGTTATCCTGCTACAGAAGCATAGATATCAAAATAATCTATCATTCTTTTAACTGAATCCCTTAGCTACTAACCTAACTTTATATCTTTCTACTATTTTATATGGTCTTAATTTTTTAAAAAAACTATTTAGTTTCTATTACTTTATTTTCTAGAGGTAGATTAGATAAAATTTAAGTTTTATTCTTTAGAACTAATTGAATTTTACTATTCATGGCTTCCTTCCAATGTGATGAAGTTGATGATGATACAACTTCATCATATATACTAAGATTATCCTCTACAAGGTATGTAAAGAAATTTTATTCAAAATTATTTTCAATTCTATTATTTTTATTTTTTCTTGATTCAAGTTTAATTTTAAGTTCTGGTTTCATAGATCTAGAGGAAGATGGCTCACATTCTAAAAATCTAAAAATTCTAGTCTTAAAAAAAAATATGTCCTCAAAAAAGGATGCATCTCTAGATTTAAAGCTTAAATTATATCACTAATATCTAAATTAATCACTAAGAACCTATAGGTATTACTGTTTTGGGCATAGACTATAAAAACAGCATCTATAGTTTTAGGTCCTAGCTTTTTTTTTTGGATTCAGGAACATTTACCTTAGCTAGATGCCCCTACATTTTGAGAAAATTCAAATTAGGAGCTCTGGCTTTCTAAAGTTCATAAGGAGTCTTACTATTATCCTTAACAAGGATTTTGTTTAAAATAAAGCAAGAAAATAAAAAATCTTCCCCCACAACTTCTCAGGTAGAACATAGCTAATTAACATTGCATTCACCATATCCAAGAAGGTGTAGTTTTTATGCTCAGCCAAACCGTTGGACTATATAAAGTAAAAAGCAGCTACTTGATGGATTATTTCGCGTTCTTAACAAAATAAAAAAAAAAATCATTTGAAGTATATCCCTCTTTTTTATCAAATCTAAGAATCTTAATTTTCTTTTCTTGTTAATTTTATACTTCACTCATATAAATTTTTAACTTATTAAAGGTTTCATCATTATATTTAATTAGGTAACAATAACAGTATTAAAATAATCATCTATAAAGATTACTATGTACCTGTAGCAACCATAGGTTGTAGTTTTAGTAGAGTTACATATATCACTGTGTATTAACTCCAAGATCGAAGTATTTCTTTTAACTAATTTAAATTGTTTTCTTGGTTATTTAGATTCAATATATATTTCATACTTAAATGTATCTAAGTTTGATTTGGAAATTAATTTTAAGTCTATCATATGTTTGACTTGTTCTAAGTGTACATGACCTAATATATCGTACCATGAATTTTGATTAGATTTATTTACAAAATAAACTTGATTCTTGCCTTTATTAATAATATAATTTATTATATTTAATTTGAATAAGCTTTCACTTATGTATTCTCTTTCTATGAAGATATTATTCTTAGTTATCACAACTTTATTATAATTAAGGATAATTTTATATCCTCTCTGAACCAGCTGAGATCTACTAACAATATTTTTTCTAAGATTTGGATATACAATACATTCATCAAGATAAGAACTTTTTCCATGAAGTCATCTTCAAATTGATTCATCCTTGTCCCATGATTCTGACATTGTATTGTTTTCAAGGGTTACACCTTCTCCACTTGAGTCTAAAAAATAATAAACTAGGAGCGATCAAAATAAATATGAATATTAGCTTCTAAATCTAATTACCAATCAAGGTTAGAAGTAACATTAAGTTCAGGATTAAAGTTTACTAACTTAAAGCTAGTATTTTTTGGACCTTCAACTACATAAATTTGGGATTCGAAAAAATCAGAAAGTTTACAAAAAGGCTCCATTCAATGAAAGCAGTCTCTTATAAGATGGTTTGTCCTTCCATATACAAAGCAAAACCTTTTACTCAGACGTTGGACAAGCTTGTTGGATCTAGTGTATTGGTTTTGAAGGTTTTATCCTTAGGCTTGAATTTATTTAGGTTAAGGCGATTAGGTTAGTTTGACTGGTGTTGATGGTTAAGTTGAAATCTAAGTTTTGATTTTAATTTGATGGTATTGTTGGATCAAGTTAGCTTGGGCACCTGAAAGTATGGTTTGTTAGGTTTTAGACGTATGTTGATCTTCTATCTTAATTGAATCTAGAAGTTGAGTTAGGGTTAGCTCTCCTTGGTTATAAAGCTAACTTTTGACAAAGTTGTCTCAAGAAGGAGGCATCTTATAAGGAGGTAGAGATCTTAAATTGTTCTGCAAGAATGGTCCCATTAGTTTGAAGCTCCTAAGGTATTCTTGGAATTTGCAAAGTTGATTATTTATAAGTTTGGTGTCTACCATGACATATCTAGGAAATGATACATGTTGAACCATTTAACCCTAGCATCATCAAGTTTATATTTAGATTTCAATTTATCCCATAATTTTTTTGCATTCTTTACATATAAATAAATATTATAGAATGAATCGGGAAAGGATAGTTAGGATTCTATCCTTACGTAGTCTTTTTCAAGGATGATAGGAGTGATTAAATTAGAGGAGATAAATGATTGGCCAATAATCGACCAAAGTCCTAAGGTGATTAGCTAAAATTTTATTTGGTTTTGCCATTTCCTAAGGTTGATTCTATTAAACTTGTTGGCTTTAAGACTAAAGGTTTTATCTCTAAGGATAGCCATTTGGTTTAAATATGGTCAGAGAAGAGAAACTGATATATGAAAAAAATATTATTATTTTGTTTAACAATTTTTTAAGGGATGATATTAGTTCCATGTAAAAAAAATTATTAGGATTGAATTGAAATTTAATTGAAATATGGAGTTTGTTTAGAATTTTATTTTAATTTATTATCTTTAAAGGATCCTACAAATTTATTTGATTTGCTTTGTTTTTTCTAGTTTTTTTAAAAATTAATTTAGCTTGCTACAATATAGGTTTTGAAGGGATCTTTGATTAATTTTACACAACACAAAATAATTGAAATGATGCTAAGATTAATCAATTAAAAATATAATTTATATATAAATATAAAATATGTAAAGCACATAAACTATAATTATGTACAAATAATTATATTTAATATAAAATTATATGCATACACTATAAAAAATCTTAGAAGTATCATTTAGACTATCACTTATATTATATAAAATAATATATATTTGAAAAACTAAAAATAATTTTTTTGTAATGTATACGAATTAGAATATTTATTATGATAAACAATTTAAAAAAATAAAAAAATAACTTGGCTTAGAAGGCGGTAAAATCATTATCCTAATGGAGACTTCGATCCCTTCTCATGCAAAGATCTGGACTGTATACCCTTCTCCAATATACAATTTGGAAGTCAAGAACTTCAATGTCCATTGGTGGCACGATTTCAATCGAATATCAGCCAAATTCATCATCAACCCAAATGATCAAATGAAAATAAAATAATATTAAAAAAATAAGAGTGAGAGAGAGTGTGTTTAAGAGAGTTTTAGAGAAAGAAAGAGAAATTTAGATTGCTTAAAAAACTAGGGAAAAGGAGCCCTATTTACAAGCTTTAAAATTTCTAAAAGCCCCAAATTATCCCCAAAGAGCTGTTAATGACATTTAAAAAATAGAATAACCATTTAAGCAATATTCAAAATGCATTAAGCTTATGTTTGTAGCAAGCAATCTATCTAAATTATTGATAATTTAATGGAGTCTCATCACATTATTGTGTTTAGTACATTTTTCGAAATGACAATCTATCATGCCTGGTAATTTAGATTGTCTTTCAAGAGATATTTTAGATTACTTTTAAGAGGGATAGTAATCCAAATTACCACCTTTCAAGTAATCTAAATTATCAAATTACCCTCCCCTTCTTCCTTCATCTTCCCTTCCATATAATATAATATAATATATTATAAATATATTATAATATAATTATAAAATATAATATACTAATATAATATAATATGATAAAATATTTTATATTTTACAAATAGATTAGATTATATTATATTTAATATTATAGTATATAAATTTAATATATATTTAAGTAATATATTAAATATATCATCTATTTAATATATAAATTTTTTTATTAAATTTATTAAATATAAAAATATGTTTATTTTTATATAAAAATATAAAATATAATTTTAAATATATATTTTAATATAAAAATATATATTTTAATGAATGGATAAAATATAAAAAGTTTTATTTTATAAATAAAATATAGATTTAATTTAGTGATATTTTAGAATTTTAATTATATATTATGCAATATTACTTGCAAGTATTAAATATAATAATCCATATTACTTGTAATTAATATTACTAGTTGATATGGCGAGATCGCTGACATAGAGCATGCGTCAGACCCAGCTGGCGGCCAAGCAGCGCCTTGCCGTTTTCCCTTCCGAGCTTCCCTGCCAGGTGGCCTGACCAGCGATCATGCCCATCTCAGGCAGAGCTCGGCACCTCTGTCCCTTTGCCAGGTGGCGCCCCCAGGTGGGGTCCACCTCGTTCGAAGTCGAGCTTGCCTCTACTCCTTCGCCAGGTGGCGTCCCCAGGTGGGTCCACTTCGATCGAAGTAAAGCCAAGCTCTCATGCTCCTTCGCCAAGTGGCACCCCCAGGTGGGTTCATCTCGACCGATGTTGAGCTTGCCTCTGCTCCTTCGCTAGGTGGCATCCCCAGGTGGGTCCACCTCGGTCGAAGTCGAGCTAGGCACTCCTGCTCCTTCGTCACGTGGCACCCCCAAGTGGGTCCACCTTGGTTGAAGTCGAGCTTGCCTCTATTCCTTCACCAGGTGATGTCCCCAGATGGGTCCACCTCGACCAAAGTTGAGTCAGGCACTTCTGCTCCTTCGCCAGGTGGCACCCCCAAGTGGGTCCACCTCAACCGAAGTTGAGCTTGCTCCTGCTCCTTCGCCAGGTGGCACCCCTAGGTGGGTCCCCCTCGGTCGAAGTCGAGCTTGTCTCTGCTCCTTCGTTAGGTGGCATCCCTAGATGGGTCCACCTCGGCCGAAGTCAAGCCAGGCACTCCCGCTCCTTCGCCAGGTGGCACCCCCAGGTGGGTCCACCTTGGTCGAAGTTGAGCTTGCCTCTACTCCTTCACCAGGTGGCGTCCCCATATGGGTCCACCTCAGCCGAAGTCGAGCCAGGCACTCCTGCTCCTTAGCCAGGTGGCACCCCCAGGTGGGTCCACCTCGGCCAGAGTCAAGCTCACCTCTGCTCCTTCGCTAGGTGGCGCCCCCAGACGGGTCCACCTCAGTCTCCTTGGAGCATCGAGAGGACCAAAGCCACCGGCCCCGAGGACGCTGCTGAGGCCAGCGCCGCAGTGCGGCATGCCCAGTATGGCACCCCCAGATCTGTAACGGTGCACGTAACCTCGTTTGCACCAGTTTGGGAGGAACGCTCTGATCGAGGAATCAGATCCTGCGGTCGATGACCTGGAACCCCCCGGAGGGGAGAGCCGAGGTCAATGCCTCGAACCCAAAGGTGCCTGCGCCTGGATCGAGGTCCTGCCTAGCTTCCCCTTTTATGATAGCACGGCGAACGAGATGACCTCACCACTTAACTCCCAATCATAAGGGGAGGTGACCTCAGGAGAATGGCCAATGAGCACCACTGACCTCCACGACCCCTCAGAGGAGGAAAATCGAGGCATCGAAGCACCCGACGATCTCAAAAAGGCACCAACGGGCATGGAAGAAGGTAAGCAATCGAGTGGGCAAAAGGCATGGGAGATGAAAACAGGCGATTCGAAGGAAAAGGCTCTGAAGGGACTCTCAGGAGCGGGTCTGGTGAGCCCAATCGCAAAAATCGAAGTGCTGACCCCCCTCTCGCTCTCTCTCATCTCCTCATTAAGGATTCCTCTAAGCACGGAGACCCAGCGGGGATCCGCCTTAGTGGATTTATTCTTCTTTATCGCTCACTAACTTGATCGTCAGAGTGCCACCGCCGGAATCCCCAACCCGAGTCTCTAACCTTGTTTCGCAGGTCTAGGAATGCTAGGATTTCGAAGAAAAGGGGATCGAGGTCCAGTGCCAACTTGAAGCTACAGGCCACAGCGATAAGGTCGGTAACAGATTAGCACGCCATGTAGGGGGATAATAAAAGCCCCTATATGAACAAGACCCCCACAAGCTTGAGAGTAGCTCGACCCCAAGCATGGTGGTAACTCACGAACGTAAAGCTTCCACCAGCCGGGCGGGAGAGGTTCCCTCTCCCCTGGGCCCTTGCAGCTCGGAGAGAGAACTTCCCGCTCCTCCTTAGCTGCCTCAGTAGACAGTCAGTATGCTGCACTTGTCTAATAGATGCAGGCACTGACCACGGTCGTAAGGCAGTTGCAGCATCAGCAGTGTTCCCTGGTCACTCAACCCCAACCAGGGACCCCCGTGACCCAAGCCGTGGGCCCTCGCGAAAGCCTGTGCTCCATCTAAGGCAGGCTGTCCCATCCGCGAGCAGCAACCAATCCTCGTGGGAGTCACCAAACCCCCACGAAAAGGAATCACACTAGGTCAGCGAACCATGAAAGCCGATCCCAACAGACGACAATGATGCCGGCAGGCACAATAGGCACCGCCAGGGCAAGGCCCCTCGCCATGACCCGTTGGTCCCTTCTTCTCCAGCAGTCTCGATAGAAGGTTCCACTGACGAGGCCATCAGGTGCCAAACCGAGAGGTGCCTGAAAGAGCAAGAACGGAAATTGGTGAAGCTTTCCCGCCAGTTTACCATCATGCAGGGCTCCCTTAACAAGCCAGTGGGCTATAATGCCAGACCCCCCTTCTCCCGAGAAATACAGGAGGAACCGATCCCAAGTCAGTTCTGCATGCCACAGGTGGATCCCTACGACGGAACCACCAACCCCCTGGACCACCTAGAGAGCTATAAAGCTCTCATGAGAGTCCAGGGGGCGATGGACACCCTCCTGTGTATCGCCTTTCTGGCCACTCTCCGGAAGGCTGTTCGAGTCTGGTTCACCCGCCTCGAGCCCGAAAGCATCGACCCCTTCCAGCAGCTGGAGAGGAGGTTTGTGGCGCACTTCGATGCCTGTCGAAAGGTACTACGGGAGGTGGATAGCCTCTTCTCCATCCGGCAGCAAGACCATGAGCTCCTGTGGGACTATGTCATCCGCTTCAAGACTGCTGCCTTAGAGATTTATAGTCTGGACGAGCCTGTCGTCATGCTGGCACTGAAGCGAGGGCTCAGGACCTCCCGTATGATATATTCCTTAGACAAAAAGCCATCCAAAACGTACTCTGAACCCTCCTCCGTGTCCACAAGTACATCCATGATGAGAAGGATGACCGTACTAGGAGAGAGCTAGACGGGAAGCCTTCGATAAAGCCTACCCTAAGGGATATGCAGTCCTTCACTCCCCTCCTATCTCCAAGGACAAAGATTCTCATGGAGATCGAAGGCGAGCGCTACCTCCGTCGACCTCCTCCTCAGAAGCCTAGAAGTGGTCGTGATAAGATAAAGTACTGCCAGTTCCACCGCGACCACGGCCATGACACTGAGGACTGTCGTAACCTAAAGAGGGAAATCGAGGACCTGATCAGGAGGAGCTATCTAAAGAAATTTATGGGAAGAGAGGCCCCGGTGGAGGATCAACCACTTACGACCCTTCCCCCTGTTCCTGCAATCGACAACCGCCCTAGGAGAAGCCGGTGGGCATGATCTCTTGGGGAATAGTGTGGGCGGCGAAGAGAGCCCGGAAGGGAGGAGAGCTGGAAAATATACTCCCCTTTGAGAAGGGGAAGGGAGGTGAAGAAGAAAATGTAAATAATGATGCTATCATGGTCGAAATGACCATCGCTAAGCATCTTGTAATCGTATTATGGTTGATAGTGGAAGCTCCACATATGCACTTTTTTATGATGCTTTCTCCCGAATGAACTTGTCCCTTGATCGGCTAAAGCCAGTGCACACCCCTCTCGTAGGTTTCACCGAAGATTCTGTGGAAGTCGAGGGAGAGATCACCCTCCTTGTCACCACCGGAACTCCATCCCAACAGAGCACGGTCATGATGATTTTCACCGTCGTCAGACTCCCGTCACCATACAATGCTTTCTTGGGCCGCCCTGGGCTCAACCAGCTCGACGCAGTCATTTCCACCAAAAGGTTACTGGTACAGTTCCCTACCGCTTTTGGGGTGGGAGAGATGAGGGGGGTAGTTTGCCTGTCCCGCATTGCCTGCAGGTTGTCCCAGGGGCCCGGAGTGCCAAGCTCGATTCTGACGTCGACGACCTCGACCAAAGGGCACAAGACCCCAGGGGTGGCCCCGTTGAGCGCCTACTAACGTACCCCTTTGGCTCAGACCCACTGAAGATAGTGCAGATAAGAGCCCAACTCCCAGAAGATGAGCAGGCTCGCTTGCTGAGTTTCCTTCGAGCAAACTCAGACGTGTTTGCTTGGTCTGCGGTAGATATGCGAGGCATTCCCCCAGATGTCATCACCCATCAATTGAAGATTGACCCGAAGTGCCGCCCAGTTCGGTAGAAGAAGAGGAGTTTCACCGTAGAAAGGCAGAAGGCGATCAACGACGATGTGGAGAAGCTCCTCACCGCTGGCTTTGTTCGCGAAGTCCAGTATCCCAGCTGGCTGGCGAACATGGTGATAGTCAAGAAGAACAACGAAAAGTGGAGGATATGTGTGGACTACACCGACCTCAACTGTGCTTGCCCAAAAGATAGCTTCCCCCTCCCGAAGATTGACCAGCTCGTGGATGTCACTTCAGAACATCGCCTCCTCTCCTTCATGGATGCATTCTCCGGGTATAATCAGATTCGGATGCATCCCGAGGATGAGAAGCATACCGCCTTCATCACGGATCATGGGACATACTATTACATGATGATGCCCTTTGGTCAGAAGAACGCTGGTGCCACGTACCAGCGGTTGTCAATAAGGCCTTCAAAGACCAAATTGGCCGCAACATGCAGGTGTATATGGATGACATGCTCGTGATGAGCAAGCCGACCTCGGACCATGTCGATGACCTGACGGAGACCTTCCGCAACCTTCGCCTCCACCAAATGAAGTTGCACCCGGTGAAGTGTGTTTTCGGTGTGGCAGCGGGAAAGTTCCTTGGCTTTATGGTGACCTAAAGAGGGATCGAAGCCAACCTAGAGAAGGTCCGAGCGATCCTTGACATGGAGCAGCCAACTTTCAAGAAGCAAGTCCAGCGACTTACCGGCCGAATAGCAGCCTTGAGCCGGTTTATTTCATGATCTGTCGATCGCTGCCAGCCCTTCTTCAAGGTGCTAAGGAAGATGCACGACTTTGCTTAGACGAAGGAGTGCCAGGAGGCATTCGAGGAGTTAAAGAGGACTCTAGCATCACCACCACTGCTCTCCCGGCCGGAGGAGGGAGAAGAGCTCCTCCTGTATATGGCGGTCACTCTGGAGGCCGTTATCTTGGTCCTGGTCCGGACAGATGATGGAGGGATCTAGAGACCTGTATACTATACAAGCAAGCTTATCCATGATACCGAGCTCAGGTATTCTTGATATGAGAAGTTAATTTTTGCGCTTAATGTGTCTGCACAGTGCATCAGGCCTTACTGCCAAGCGCATCCAATCGCGGTCCTGATGGATCAACCACTGAAGGTCGTGCTTAGCCGACCTGACACATCCGAACGACTGGCGAAGTGGGCGCTAAAGCTCAGTGAGTTTGACATCGCGTATCGACCGAGGTCATCCATGAAGGCACAAGTACGAGTTGACTTTCTAGTAGAGTGTGCAAGCCTGGGCGAGGGGCCGGAGGAGAGCCCCCAGAATCAACAACTAGGACTTGAACCAGAGGAGGACATCTGGGTCTTACATGTGGACGGGGCTTCCAACTCTGGTGGAAGTGGAGCCGGACTCATCCCTGCTAATAGCGAGGAAGTCGTCGCTCAGTGCGCGCTTCGCTTCCAGTTCACTGCCACCAATGACCAGGCAGAGTATAAGGTGCTCCTCACAGGATTGAGAGTCTTCCGCAAACTGGGCATGACCAACTTAAGGGTCTTCACCGACTCACAGTTGGTGGCCAGGCAGGTCTCAGGCGAGTTCGAGGCCCGAGACCCTTAAATATCGAAGTACCTGGAGCAGGTACGTGCAAGTGCGGCGGGTTTTAAGCGTTTCAGCGTCTCCCACATCCCGTGCAGAGAAAATGCTCGTGCTGACACCCTCTTTCGGCTGGCAACTTTACCGGACTCATCATTGAGCCGTGCCTACATCGAACATCTTCAGGCCCCCAGAGAAATCCAGCAAGTCATCCCAGAGCCCAGCTGGATGGACAAGTATGTCAAATACATCACCGACGGTACCTTGCCCGAGGATTGGATAGAGACCGACCTCATCAAAAGGAAAGCCGTGTGCTTTGTGCTGATGGATGGATTGCTTTACCGGAGGTCCTACTCCTATCCACTTCTCAAATGTTTGAGACCCATGGAAGCGGCACTCGTTCTCCAGGAGATACACGAAGGCCTCTGCGGGAACCATGTGGGGGGCAAGACTCTGGCATACAAGGCCCTCCACCAAGGATACTTCTGGGAAACGATGAGAGAGGATGCAACCAATTTTGTCAAGAGGTGTGACCGCTGTCAATGTCATGCCATTGTGCAACGCCAGCCGGCTACGCTGCTCTCCTAGCTCTCCGCCCCTTGACCATTTGCCCAGTGGGGCATAGACATCCTAGGTCCATTTCCTCCTGCATCCGGGCAGTGTAAGTTCCTGATAATCATCATCGACTACTTTACAAAATGGGTCGAGGCTGAGCCGTTAGCCCGGATCACGGAAGCAAATGTCAGCAAATTTTTCTGGAAGTCAATCATATGCCACTTCGGGCTCCCTCACACCATCATCACCTCGACTTCGGCCAAGGTGGACCCACCTGGGGATGCCACCTGGTGAAGGAGCAGAGGAAAGCTCGACATTGATCGAGGTGGACCCACCTAGGGATGCCACCTGGCGAAGGAGCATGAGCGCCTGGCTCGACTTCGACCGAGGTGGACCTACATGGGGACGCCACATAGCGAAGGAGCAGAGGCAAGCTCGACTTCGATCGAGATGGACCCCACCTGGGGGTGCCACCTGGCGAAGGGGCAGAGGTGCCGAGCTTGGCCTGAGGTGGGCATGACCGCTAGTCAGGCCACTCGGCAGGGGAGCTCGGAAGGGAAAACGGTGCGGCACTGCTTGCCCGCCAGTTGGGTTTGATGCATGGTCCACGTCAGCGATTACGCCATATCAGTTGCCCCCCACTTCCAAGTCCCATCGAAGTGCCGCGGATGGGACATGGGGAGTTCATGCAGAGATGATATGGGAGGACAAAAATCTTGTGCAATAATTACCATGATTGCCACCTCTCCACTCATCGCGCCCAAGATCCAATGTGCTAGCATCACGTCTGCGCGTTCGATGGACCATAATTACGCCGTGCCAGACTCAAGATGGTTTTCAGCAAACTGAAGCATCGTCGTTTGGCATTTTCACATGCGGCACTCATCTTATGGCTCAGTCGAAAAGAGGCTGTATGGCTATTATCGATTGATTTTGAAAAGAGAGAGGACTTTCCGAAAATGAGATCTCTTGGCTTTCTTACACCTCGCCGGTGGTTGCAGCAGTCCTTCTTCATCTCTCGGGTCACCTTTTTCTGCTAAAACAGCCTGGTGAGTGTCTGGTGATCCTTATTTTATTTTTTGCTTCTTCTCGAACTCCAGTCCTCTCCCCTGTCATGGGTGAACTAGATTTTTTTCTAACTTCTTCCTTCTCGATGGCCCCTTCGGGTCATCGTCCTCGCTTCTCTTCTAACCCGGACGAGGCGGTCCGTCCCAGCTGAGGACTCCATCGTCCTCCCCATCGAAGGACGACATTCCCCTTGATGTCCGGAGGTGGTTGCGACCGGGTGGAATTACCATTGGAATATCCCTAGGGCCCCTAGGGCTCCCTCCGGTCCCTCCGGTTTTGCTTCGACGATGACTGGAGACGATCTTTCCTGGATCCGAGACATATTTGGGGTCCCAGACTCCATCCAACTCTTGCTCCTGAGGACGGGGGAGCAAGTTACCTCGAGCGACCCTGGCCGGGTTGCTTTCTACGAGGACTTCTTTGTCGGGGGTCTTCGTTTTCTGCTCCATCTTTTTTTTCTTTCCTTCCTCAGCAACTTCTGCCTCATTCCAGCCCAGTTGGCTCCTAATTGAAGGTGAAAAATACCTACACCTAGCATACATTATGCAAGAAACATGGCAGAGAATATGCATTTTAAAATAATTTTAAGATATGCATAGCGGAAGGCTCGGTAGATAGATCCAAACCATCTACCGATCTACCCGCAACAGGATCTAGTATAATAACCTAGCATGCATATAAACATCAAAGCAAGAGAAAACATAAAAGTACCATACCTTTTCCACAAGAGAGAATCCAAGAAAGTGCTGTGAGAAGGAGGAGGGCGCTCGAGCCACACACGCGTCTGGCCTCTACAGGTGTCCACACTTGGGCTCGACTCTGATTAACTCTCTTAGAGTGCTAGCTCTACGAGATCCATGGGCTGAACTTCTTCTTCTAGGAAGACAAGAAAAAGAGCAGGAACCCCTTCCCAAAATCTCTTTCCCAAGACCTAGCTTGATTGCTAGGTGGCTCGCACCCAATCCTTAAACCTCTCACAAAATCCTTATTCTTCCTCTCTTTTCTTTTCTCTCTTGCTGTACATGTATGTGTAACCCCGGCAGCCACTACAAAGACCTCTATTTATAGGAGCTGCCATGAGTGGGAGAAAAAGGAAGGAGGAGAGATGGAGGGAGAGAATGGGGGAGAGGATCAAGGCCATTCCAAATGGGTCCAACCCATTAAGGTAAGTATGACTTTCATACCAAATAACCTTGGAGCCAAATCTGGTTTGAATTCGAAATTCAAACCAGGTCAAAACATGCCCAAAAAATCCTTCATGAAATCCTTCCAAAAAACTGCTCGTCATGGGAAGTGTCAACACTCAAAAATTGCCAAGTGTCGATACGTACAAAAATCCAAGTGTCGATACTTGGAGCAAAGTCAACCATATTGACTTCAGGTGACGGCAAACGATTCTTAATCGTTAATTAGCCTAAATGATCAGATAGAAATCCTCTATGGTGTGTGACCCCATAGGTTCAAACACTAAACCGATAGCACTGGAACATTTTCAGTACCAATCACAGTCCTCATCTAGCAATGGTACCCGACGTCTGGATAGGTCGAAGATGCAGAGCACCTCACAAGAATCTCTGGCATATGATTGCCGCATAATTCATCCCTTTAACCTTATAATGCTCAAGATGACCTAGGGTTCGACTGCCAACCCTAATTTGATCTATCCAAATCATGTCTCAATCTCACAAGTTCTGTGACTCCTCACAAGAACTACCCTGGCCAAGGTTTTGCTGAATTGAGATATAGCGAGTCATTCGCTCCAACTATTTGGAGAGGTCAATTCCATCTTGATCCACCATCGCTCCACAAGTACTTGACAGCACCCAGAAACCTTCTATCACTGGATTAGAAATCCAAGTAGTCCAGCACCAAAGTATAGTGAGTTGCTTACAAGATGCCATGGTGACCTCAGATCTGAGGGACACATATACCCATATCCCTTTGCGAGCAACCCTTTGGCAAAAGGGAGCTCCGTAGATGGTCACGTTCAGTGAAATGTCATACACTTCACTTGTATGTCACACCAGTATCTCCACACTCCTTGATTAAGAGGACAACCAACAAATATGACATACAACAATCTATACTTGATACATCATCGTCCTATAACAATGTATCATTTGGTTGTGAACCAGTTTAAGAACTACTTGATATATCCTCTCTATATCAAATAATGTAGTTCTAAGGACTCCATCATACAAGAGTTCATTACAGAAAAATATAAAATGATGGATAGCCAAAAATAAATAACTTTTATTTATTATTAAAAATTCATATACAAAAATAAAATAGCACAACCGTCTACAGTCTAGATGATTGGCTTTGGGACATAATTCCCAAAACTAATGCCATCAGGGTTATCTTTGCCTTCATCGTCTTCTGCCACTTCCACGGGTTTGTCACCTGATTCTCATTATTCAGGATCCTCTTTATCCTAAAACATTACTCTACCGATGATGGCTGGTGGTACCTCTCCCCCCAACCTAGGTGCCTCCGGTTTGACCTCCCCACATCAATCAAGGGGTGGAAGAATCGATTCTTCTTTGCCTTGGTTGGGGATGTTGATTAGGTCTGGAGTGAGCTAGACTGATCCCTAAACCGAAACTCCCAAGTTGAGTCGGCTGACCAGGAAGTCTACTCCTAACTGTTAGCTGATGTGGTTCCTTCCCTCGAAGTTCTGCTCTCGGAGCAGAATCTGTTCGAGGCAGGGGTCAGCCCGATCCAGATGATTGGTGAGGCTTCGGGCCTTTTTCTTCTTCTTTTCTCCCTTTTTTTTGGCTCCTCTGACTTTTTTCTCTTTTTAGGGGTGAAGTTCTCCATAGATAGCCTGGTGGAGTTGGCCCGAGAAAGGAGTGCTTCGGGCAGGGCCCAGGAGACTCCGTCGAAGAGGGCCCGTGTGGAGATGGACCAAGGGCCCGGGCCCACTCCGACCTCGGAGCCCAGGGGGGCGGATACAACCCCTCGGCCATCTCAGCAGCACACTCCCACCCCAGAGGTCATTGACATCAACAAGAGCGGGGAGGAGGAGCGACCAGTGCCCTCTATGATGGCCGTGGCGACCAGTGCTCCGACAATAACCATGATGGCGGTGGTGACCCCGCCAGCTACGGCTCCGTCGGCAGGAGGGATTCCTGCTCAGCCCTCCCTCGAGCCCTGTCCTGCACCGGTAGGGCTCCCTGGCAATGCCTCTGTCATCCAGGACCAGGGCCTAGCGGAGAGAATCATAGAGTACGTGGCCTAGCCCCGGGACTGCCGCCTGAGGGGTAGCCGGGACTACGCGGCCGCACTGCTTGGGATCCTTCCCCAGCTCTTCACGATAAGTATCCATCACTTTTCTTTTAATGTTCCAGTTGGATTGCTAAGGAGTTCTGAACTCATTTTCAATGCAGATAGGGACTGACGTCCTACTTCTCCGTGACTTCCTCACTTCTTCTACAAGGAAAGAGGCTGAAAGGGAGAAGCGGCTAGCCAAGCTCGCGGTCGATGTGAAGGATCTGATGGATAAGGGGTGTGAGCAGAGGGAGAGCAACGAGGCTCTCCGAGGGGACCTAGCCCGTGCTGAAGGGCACATCAGGGACCTTGAGGCCTCTCGGTTCGAGGAGAGGATCTTGGCTCAGCACCGTGCCGACGAGGATGCAGCAGAGATTTCCCGTCTTAGGGGGCAATCCTGGTCACTGGAGAGCTGGGTTAACGAGATCCTGGCAGAGCTAACAACGACCAAGAAGAAGACCTCTTACATCTCAGGGCTGCTGGAGGCCGCACAGAGGGATGCCCAGGAGGTCGTGCTGAAGTTCTGGGCCTCCCAGGAGTTCAAGGATGAGGTCTACGAGGCTGTCGTGGACTCCTTTCTGAAAGGCTTCGGGGTCTGCTAGGAGAAGGTGGCCTCCCTTTTCCCGGAGCTTGATCTAGCAAAAGTTGTACTTGGCGACCCCAGGGAGCAAACTGAGGAGGTAGCCGGGCAACCTGCTAGGGAGGCAACCGGCGACGTGGAGGCTTCCCAGCCTGGGGCGAAGCCAGCGACGGAGTGACCTCGGGTCATCCATTCTGTACTCTAGCATAGGATTTTCTTTTTTGTTCTTTTGGGTTACCCGGTCTGTCGGGTCCCCTTCGCTTGTCCACCTCGGCTAAAGTCGAGCTTGCCTCTGCTCCTTCGCCAGGTGGCATCCCCAGATGGGTCCACCTCAGTCGAAGTCGAGCCGGACACTTTTGCTCCTTCGCCAGGTGGCACCCCAAGTGGGTCCACCTCGGTCGAAGTCGAGCTTGCTCTTGCCCCTTCGTCATGTGGCACCCTAGGTGGGTCCACCCCGGTCGAAGTCGAGCTTGCCTCTGCTCCTTCGCCATGTGGCATCCCCAGATGGGTCCACCTCGGTCGAAGTTGAGCCAGGCACTCCTGCTCCTTCGCCAGGTGGGTCCATCTCGGTCGAAGTCGAGCTTGCCTTTGCTCCTTCGTCAGGTGGCATCCCAAGATGGGTCCACCTCGGTCGAAGTCGAGCTAGGCACTCCTTCTCCTTCGCCAGGTGGCACCCTCAGGTGGATCCACCTCGGCCGAAGTCAAGCTCGTCTCTGCTCCTTCGCCAGGTGGCGCCCCCAGACGGGTCCACCTCAGTCTCCTTGGAGCATCGGGAGGACCAAAGCCGCCGGCCCCGAGGATGCTGCTGAGGCCACTGCACGCAGTGCGGCGTGTCCAGTACTGCGCCCCCAGATCTGTAACGATGCACGTAACCTCGTTTGTACCAGTTTGGGAGGGGATGCCCTGATCAAGGTATCATATCCTGCGGTCGATTACCTGAAACCCCCTGGAGGGGAGAGCCGAGGTCAACGCCTCGAACCCAAAGGCGCCTGCGCTTGGATCGAGGTCCCGCCTAGCTTTCCCTTTCATGACAGCATGGTGAACGAGATGATCTCGCCACTTAACTCCCAATCATAAGGGGAGGCGATCTCAGGAGAACGGCCAATGAGCACCATTGACCTCCAAGACTTCTCAGAGGAGGAGAATTGAGGCACCGAAGCACCCGACGATCTCAAAAAGGCACCAACGGGCGTAGAAGAAGGTAAGCAATTGAGAGGGCAAAAGGCATGGGAGAAGAAAACAGGCGATTCGAAGGAAAAGGCTCCGAAGGGACTCTTAGGAGCGGGTCCGGCGAGCCCAATCGCAAGAACCAGAGTGCTGACCCCCCTCTCGCTCTCTCTCATCTCCTCATTAAGGATTTCTCTAAGCACGGAGACCCAGCGGGGATCCGTCTTAGTGGATCTGTTCCTCTTTACTGCTCACTAACTTGATCGTCGGAGTGCCTCTACCGGAATCCCCGGTCCGAGTCTCTAACCTTGTTTTGCAGGTCCGGAAATGCTAGGATTCCGAAGTAAAGGGGACCGAGATCCGGTGCCAACTCGAAGCTACAGGCCACAGTGGTAAGGTCGGCAACACTAGTAATCCATATTACCTTTCAATATTGCTCGGCGGCAATGCATAAAACGCGACCTTAGGTCATAGTCGAGCATTTGGATCCTGCCATGGGAGCTAGAGTTTTGATCATAGTTGTGCATCCTATTGTTCCCTTCAAAGGATTCCCGCCCTCCTTACCTTTGCACCAATAGGCTGGTCTATTTTGTAAGCTAGTTTTTCACCAATAGCCATCTACTTGTCATAAAATTCTCATCTACATTTTAATTTGTAAAGAAAATTCTTGCTACCTGATGCATGGGAGATTTTGTTCCTTTATTAAAAAAATCTCCTTCCACATTAAACCGACTTCTTAATGAATTGGATGTAAAACAAAAATATGGTCAATAAACCTTGGGCACAAGTTACGTGCTATCAAGATAGCTTGTTTGATAATTCTACCCTCACCTAAATGCTTCCAACTAGAAATAACAAGACTTTGATCATTGATTCATGTCCATCAAAATTTAGAAAATCAATTAATAACTATAACCATATAATTTAAGGGACACATGTCACAAGTCATAGACACCTCTATTTTTATGATTTATTTTTCTTTTTTTTTAAAAAAAACTTCGGATGAATGAGACACCTCTATTTGAAATGAGTTTTGCACAATGGATACCATGATGTTACTACTTAGGTAGTACCTAAACTTCAATCTTAGGAGAAAATACTGCAAGTGAGGCATTAAGCATTTCCAATTACATGGGGCCATGTTGCCTGCATTTATCCAAAGCTAAATTCTGCAAATAGGGTTCACCTACATCCAATTGCAGGTTACAAAAAGGCCCATAGTGAGTTGAGATTATATGTTCATTTGATGTGCATGCAGCATGCCACACTTAGCAAACCCCAGCATCAGTTTATATACCATCTACATCACCATTACATGATCTAGATTAAAGATATTCTAGCTTTTGAGACCTTGCACTAAATGAATTCCTAGCAAATAATGTGGAGGAATGATCTCTTCATTTCAGGCTGCATGTCCACATCTACCATCAGTAGCAAAGACCAAAAACATTGTAAGGAGCTTATTTCTTTTGGGGACAGGGAAAACCATAAACATCTTGTTGTTTAAACACAAAGCTCCACCAATTGGAGGGGTAATTCTAGGGACTCTACTCAATCATCTTGTTAGTTTCTAGCACTAACATGGAATGGAGTTGGGGGAACTGATATTGCTGACATTCATGATGAAGTGAAAAAAAATCAAGAAATGCCAGAGAAAAACCTCGTTCTCGAATTGCACTGATGGAGTCATCGAGCAAAAAATGGGGTGAAAACCTAGTTTGAATCAACTATAGCCCACATGAGACAATTTTTGTTGCATTCTAACAACAACACAATGGTTTTTTTTTTTTTTTAAAAAAAAAAAAAAAATTCACCTGGTGGCCATCCATTTTTTCATCCATTGCTACCATTCGCACACAAAAAGCAGTTGCTAAAGGTCTTTCCAAAAAAAGATATCGAAAAGCATACAAAGTTGATAATTACTAAATTGTACATTGAAATGTTATAAAAAAAATAGGCAAAAAGGATAATTTGAGCAAGAGAATAAAGATGACAAATAATATCCAATCGAGGTACTGGTGACAAAGAAATCCTCCACTACTCTTGGCCTGATGCAGACAAGATTCTTCTCTAAACAAATAAATAACAAGACTTTGTAATATGAAAATAAGGAACTTTTACTAGGAGAAGGAAATGTTTCAGCATCTAAACATTGTCATCTAACTTCAATGATCTCATTTACATGAGACATTAGTATTCTTGATCAAAGTCGCGAGAAGAACCGGTAATCCTTGGTATCAAGTATGATTGTCCTTGGTCCTCCAATTCGTGCTAAAATCATCAACATGACTCCGAGAACAATGCAGATCCGGAGACCATAAGCACAATAAAAATATTATCTTGATGAACCTAAACTACAAGAAAAGAAAACGAAATTAATGGTGCTAACTTACCCAATTTGTGATCCAAGATAAACTGAACCTTTTAGGCTTGTAGATGGCCAGCCACATGATGCATGGAAGCTGTAAAACCAGATTTGATGAATAGCAAAATCAATAATTCTCTTTATGGTTAACACTTCCATGCATGCATAGGTCCAAACACCTAACAATTTTACATCTACTCATCCTAAATGGGACTCCAAGTTTTTAAAGTTATAAAGGATGAAAAGGAAAAAAAAATGCTCATGTTTTTATATATGTTCAGATAAAATCAGGTATGGTCACTTACGTAGTAAGTTGTTGGAACCAATGCAAAACCACTAAAGAATCCAAGCAACCCACCAAAGAAAGGGATGCATATGCCAATGAACATTGTAAGAGTTGCACAAAGATGAAAGGCATATAAATCAAAGCTTAACAACTTCCATTGCATATTTTTTTATTATTATCTTTGATCCAGTACTTTCATTACATGTAACAAGGCAAAAATTTGAACAGGGCAAAGGGAAAAGGACATTACCAATAAACAGAGTTCTAGCAACTAAACGTAGAGCAATGCCAGGAGAGAAATTAAGTTCCTTCACAAGCACTATTTCAATCATGGCAAACACAGGCATAGCATAAATCTATATTAATAAATCACTTAGATTAGATCAAAGAACTTCAGCAATCAATTGCTATTAGTGTGTGTCTCTGTGTGTGTGAGAGAGAGAAAGAATAGGGTGGATAAATTAGACTAAAATGATTCAACTTGTTGCTGAAGGTTAATATATTTATTCTTGTTGTTTCATGATTGTATATTTATTCTCAAATCTACAACATGACCCGGTAAATAAAACAAGTAAGGTGTTTTCAGGTTTAATGATTTTGTGGATCAAAATTATTCCTTCTTGATATTAAATAAAATAAAACTATGGACTATATTGTAAAACACATTTGATCTTGCACAATTAGATTGATAGTTATTCGAAGTAATAAAACATTGTCAAGTATTATTCTTTGTTTCTGAGCAATGTATGTGAAAATTCATTTAGTAACTCTGGTAAGTCAGATACTTTTGCATCCCATGATCATAGCAAGTACAAACCAATTTTAGTTGTAAAGGGATGAAAAAAATAGAGTTGCTAGCAATGTAGTACGATCTCTTTAACTTTATATATTTAAAGGACCTTCATTTGGGTAGCTTCCATTTTCATATTATGTGCAGCATCTTTAGGACAAAATTATATCAGATTTGACTTGAAAAATGATAATAAAGACCGGCATTTATATATTAATGCAGTTTTTAGTATTAGATTATTGGTGTTTAAAAAATATTACCTGGTAGCCTCTAATAACATGAATCACAACAAATATATTAGTAGTTGCAATCAGCCATCTCGGCCTCTCCAATGTAATGAGAATATTGTCAATGATACATGAATATCAAATTCTTCTATCAGTATAATATTATCAGGAGGCATAGAAACTAGATTCGGATGTTGAGAGATGTGGAGGGGCACTGGATTGACAGAGATGAGAAAATCAAATAGGAGTATTTTTGCTTCTTCCAAGTGAGATGGATAGATAGGTTAGGTGGTGGAGAGTTCTTTGTTGTTCCTTTCCCTTATGACCAGGTATTTACCTAAGATAATGATGCTTTGATTGGTCGAATGATGGCTGATGAGGTGTGCAGGGCAGTTTATCCATGGTTGAGGATAAGGCACCAGGTCTTGATAGGTTGCCACCCCTCTTTTTTAGGTGGCACTTAGTGATTATTCTGCATGAGGTGGTAGAGTCTATGCAACAATTCTTCTCCTCAGGATCGATGCTGAAAGCCTAGAAGATAACCTTCATTGCTTAACTTCTAAGGAGGCAGGATGCTTTGGAGCTTAGTCACTCTAGACCTATTATCCTCTGTACTATATTGTATTAGAGTATGGTGCTTTTATCGACAAACATAGTATCTTTGATAATGTAATGATTGTATAGAAGTTCATTAATAATTTATAGGGATATCTTATAGTCATCAAGCTTGACATGGAGAGAGTGTATGACCAAATTAGTTGGCAATTCTTATGGTATACATAGAAGAGCTTGGTTTCTATTGACGGTAGATCAATTGGATTAGGGGCTATGCCAGGTCACCCTCCTTTACCATTCTTGTCAACGGTATCCCTACGAACTACTTCCAATCAACTATAGTCCTTCACTAAGGTTGTCATCTATCTCCATATCTTTTTATTCTCTTTGTTGATACTCTATCTAGGGCCTTGTAGGTAGCTACCTTGGAGTAAGTTTTAATTATGTATGAGCTAGGCCAATCTCACACCTTTTTGTAGATGATTATTTTCAAGTAAGTCGGATGTTAGCCAGAATGCTATTATCTTCAGTAAAATTTTGGAGGAGTATTGTAGTGCTTAGGGCAAAAGGTGAATTTGCTCTAATTAGCTCTATATTTCAACTTATAGATCGTTTAGTTGAGGTAGGTGATCAGGGAGCATTTGGGGATTGTATAGTAGGTTGGGACTTGTCATTATCTAGGGATACCCATCGCAAGATAGAGACTTCGAGAGCCAAGTGCTTTGGGATGGAATTGATCCGAAAGCGACTGGAGGGATGGCAGGTTAGATATCTTTTAATAATTGCCAAAGCACCATGGTGAAATCGGTGCTATGCTCGGTTCTGGTCTATGTGATGTCCAATACTATTCTACAAAGGATCATGTTGATGAAGCTCGAGTAGTATTTTAGGTGTCTTCTATGGGAATCTCATTGGGGTGGGGTCAGAGTTCACCTTCTGGCCTGAGATGTGGTCTATCATCAACCAAGGATGGAGATCCGGGCATTCAGTCCCTTTTGATGATATGTGAGACTTTGGTTGCCAAACATATAGCACGGCTCCTATTTTAGCTAGACTATATCTAAAGTATAATGATGAGGGCCAAGTATGGCTCATGGACTGTAGTCACTAATATCTAACTTTGCTAGAGGATCTCCTTCATATGAAAGGAAATTTGTTCTTGAGACATAATAGCCCTGGCCTAGGTTAGATGGCTTATGGTAGATAGGTAGATGATTGATCTTACTGGACCTGTGCATCGCTAAGCTACTTTTGGGTAGATGGCTGACTTTTGTTAGAATAGAGATTATGGACTCGATGCATATTTGTGACCTATTCTAACATGGGGGCAAGGATGGAATGTTGATCTGGCGTACCGCTATTTTGGATAGCTTTGGTAGAGAGGGTTCTTTCTATAGTGGTTCCTATGTATGGTTGCTAGGATGTGAGAGTTTGGTGATCATCATGCACATCAAAGGTGGTGACTAGGGACCTTTATGAGATGTATAGAGGAGGGTCGGGTAGGTAGCTAGATGGGGCTTGAATTTGGCAACTTCATGTTCACGTGGAAGTCAACTTGTTCTTATAGACATTGGTTTGGCATTGTTTTCCAATCATAGTAGTTCTACATGCTAAAGGCATAGACCTCTCGTCGACCTGCCCATGCTATGGTATGGATGAGGAGATTGTAGATCATGTTTTCTTTTTTTACCCCAGAGCTCGATAGGTTTGGAGGATGGTGGGGCTCCTTTTAGTGACCGACAATCCCATGAAACTAGCTTAAGTCTTCTTAGAGATATTACGGAAGAGCATAGAGTCCGAGTCATCCAAAGTTCTTGGTATCAAATCTACTTATGTTGCTTAACACATCTAGTTGGCCAACAATAAGGACATCTTCGAGGTGACTTGGTAACCGACAATATTTATCCTAGAGAGGGTGATGGCACAAGCCATGGAGTTATATACTTGTCATCAATAGATCCAACCTTGGTCACTCGAGACACTTGGAACTCTTTCACTATTGATGTAGCGATTCACTTGGTATTTATTATTTAGGAGCCTCCACTCTTGAGTTATCTCAAGGCCAACTTTGATGACAATATGACAAGTAGCAGGGATGGTGCTGAGTTTGTAATTCATGCTCCTAATTTCAGATTTATGGTGGAAGGTGAGAGCCACCTTCTTGATAGTACATTCCAATAGTGAAGCTGCAAGTAGCCTAGGCAAGCATTAGGCAAGCATTATATATGCTAAGTTGAGGCTAGGAGAATAAAAACTTATGATTGAGGGGGACTCAGCCATGGTAATCAGCTGGTTTCAGGGATAATCGAAGGAGATGGCCGTGCATCTACTCATTCATGATATATGGTGACTATCTAGGAGTAGCTCTTCGATCAACATCATACATGTTTATCATAAGGCCAATAGTTCCATTGATTGGGGGGCCTCCTATGTGGCAGAGCACACCAGGGGATTATTTGGACCAATACGATGGATTTATCTTTGGCTTTCTATGTTATTCTTTTTTCTAATTTTTTTAATTATATTCATATTAAGAATGCTTCGTCCTACAAAAGAAGATTATACGCTCAACTATGATGGGTGACTGAGGGTGGCAATGCGATAAGAGATTTCTTCAGAGATGGGCAGAATGTCTGATTAGGCTTTAGGAGAGAAGATCGCACATAGTCCAAGGTGACTCAAGGTCAAACAAGACTGGCATAGTGGAAGTCTCACCAAATCATCAAGGAGCATGAGAACCTCCAAAAATACTTTATGAAGGTACTAGAATAACCATAGGAGAAGATTGAGGCCTTATAATAGGCTTGGAAGAAACTAGTAGTGATTACCTATATCCTGGGATAGAGAGTTCTACCAGATTGGATATTTTATGAGATGAAGTCAGGGAAAAACTATAGTATGATGTTGAGTCCTTCTCCATCATGGAGGATCACTATGAATTCCATTTCAAGACTAACAATGATTGGAATGCGGTGCAGGGGGTTCGTGGATCATAAGGTATTAGATCTTTGCGATGGAGTTGTGAATCCCTAATGTTCCTAGAGTAGATATGATAAAGATGGTGGTGGTGTAGATCCGAATGCTGCATCTGCCATTATGGTACTAGGACAAGGATTTGATCCTTAAGATCGCTAGTTTGGCTGGCCAACCGATCTCTATGGATGGTTTTATGAATTTGCTCCTGAAACCCATCCTTACAAGTGTGAAGGTAGTCTACTTCACACTTGGTATGAATACCATTGAAGCCTGGTATTCATACCAAGGGTTGTCTAGAGTCATGTGACAAGCCTTTGTGTATGTGAACATTATAAAGCTCGACTTCAACTGTAGCTCAATTGGTCACTCAAATGATAGTTTTAAGTTCTCTCCTCTAGTGAAAAGGTTTAACATCTAGCCATCGATCAAATGGATAACTTTTCCAACCTAGGTTTGGGTGATCATGCCTAGGTTCCAATGATGGTAGAGCCAAAGGGAGGGAGGTGTGATGGTAGTAGTGTTGAGAAGGATGTCAAGTAGTAGGGGAGATGGCCTCTATTTGGACCTTGGCTAGTGACGGTAAGGATCCCACAGCCATGGATGATGAGGAAGTTCCAAGACCTTGGAAGGGTTTAGATTTGATGTCAGATTCATTTAGGTTGGGGCCTTCTCTGTCTCGATCAAACTCACCTTACGATTGACCAGCTTGCTTGATTCCCCCCTTGATTCTGATAGATGGCAAAAATGGACAAAGGTAGCTAGGTAGCGATCACTGGAAAAGGGAGTGGTGATTGGGTTGTAATCTAGTGGATTTGGGTTCAATTTCGAGGTGCTTATGGAATTGGTGTTGGGAATTGTGTCCCAAAGCCAATCGTCTAGGCTGTAGACGGTTATGCTATTTTGTATTTGTATATGAATTTTTAATAATAAATAAAAGTTATTTATTTTTGGCTGCCCATCATTTTACATTTTCCTGTAATGAACTCTTGTATGATGGAGTCCTTAGAACTACATTGTTTGATATAGAGAGGATATATCAAGTAGTTCTTAAACTGGTTCACAACCAAATGATACATTGTTATAGGATGATGATGTATCAAGTATAGGTTGTTGTATGTCACATTTGTTGGTTGTCCTCTTAACCAAGGAGTGTGAAGACACTGGTGTGACATACAAGTGAAGTGTATGACATTTCACTAAACGTGACCATCTATAGAGCTTCCTTCTGCCAAAGGGTTGCTCGCGAAGGGATATGGATATATGTGTCCTTCAGACCTGAGATCACGATGGCAGCTTGCAAGCAACTCACTGTACTTTGGTGCCGGACTACCTGGATTTCTAATCCAGTGATGGAAGGTTTTTGGGTACAGTCAAGTACTTGTAGAGCGGTGGTGGATCAAGATAGAATTGACCTCTCCAAATAGTTTGGAGTGAATGGCTCACTATGTCTTAATTCAGTAAAACCTTGACCAGGATAGTTCTTGTGAGGAGTCACAGAACTTATGAAGTTGAGACATGATCTGGATAAACCATATTAGGGTTGGCAGTCTAATCCTGGTCATCCTGAGCATTGTGAGGTCAAAGGGATGAATTATGTGGCAACCATATGTCAGAGGTTCTTATGAGGTGCTCTGCATCTTCGACCTATCCAGATATCAGGTATCATTGCTAGATGAGGATTTTAACTGGTACTGGAAATGTTCTAGTGCTACCGGCTTAGTGTTCGAACCTATGAGGTCACACACCATAGAGGATTTCTATATGATCTTATGGCTAATCGATGATTGGAAATCGTTTGTCGTCACTCGATGTCAATATGATTGACTTTGTTCCAAGTGTCGATACTTGAAATTTTGCAGGTGTCGACACTTGGTGAAGTGTCGACACTTGGCGATTTTCGAGTGTCGACACTTCCTGTGATGAGCAATTTTCTGGGAGGATTTCATGGAGAATTTTTGGATATGTTTTGACCTGGTTTGAATTTCGAATTCAAACCAGTTTTGGCTCCAAGGTTTTATGGTATGAAGATCATACTTTCCTCTTTGGATTGGACCCATTTGGAATGACCTTGATCCTCTCCCCCATTCTCTCCTCTTATGTCTCCTCTTTCCTTCTTCTCCCTCTCCCTACTGCCCCTATAAATGTAGGACATTGTAGTGGTTGCTGGGATGACACATAACAACAGCAAAAGAATTTTTGAGAGAAGAGGATTGAGAAGAGTGAGAGCTTTAGGGATTGGGTGTGTGCTACCTAGCAGTCAAGCTAGGTCTTGGGAGTGAGGTTTTGGGAAAGGGTTCCTGCTCTCCTCCTAGTCTTCCTGGAAGAAAAAGATCAGCCAAGGATCCCGAAGAGCTAGCACTCCGAGGGAGTTGATCAGAGTCAAGCCCAGGTTGGACATCTTGTAGAGGCCAGATGCTTGTATGGCTCGAGCGCCCTCCTCCTTCTCTCAGCTCTTCATAGCTTCTCTCCAGCACTCGCCGAGGTATAGAGATATGACCTTTATATTTGTGTTGTTTTTGATGTTATATGCATGCTAGATCATTATACTAGTTTCTGTTGCGGGCAGATCGATAGATAGTTTAGATCTATCTATCGAGCCTTTCGCTGTGCATGTCTAAAAATATTTTAAAATGCATTTTCTTTGCCCTCTTTTCTTGCATAATGTATGCTAGGTGTAGGTGTTTTTCACCTTCAATGGTATCAGAGCTAGGTTCATTTTATAGTATAATGATGCTAGAATGCTAATAACATCTCCTTTCTTCTTAAGTACTTGGATTGAGTACTTCACCAGGCCGTCCGGTCATAGGAGAGAAGTAGGGCTGCAAGACTCTCTCTTCCCATTCAATGGGATCTCCTATGGCGCGTAGGGGTGCCACTGTGATTGACTTATGAAAAAGAAAATAAGAAGAAAGAATTTTTGTAGGTTAAAAATGTTTTAATCTAATGTCATGATCATAAGAGACTTTAGATAAGATTTAAAAGTTTTTATTGATTGGTTTTGATTGTATGTTTGGAGAAACATCGAATTTAAAATCACTGTTTTTTCATTATCACATGCTGTGAGTCGACACTTAGCCTTTGAAGTGTCGGCTCATGAAAAAATTTCCTGAGATCTGCTTTTTGTTTTTCTTCTGAGACAGGTTGAAGTGTCGACACTTGTCCTTGAAGTGTTGACACTTGACCCTAAAGTGTCGACACTTGACCTTCGAAGTGTCGACACACGAGCATGTCCAGAAAATAGATTGTTCTGTTTTCTTCTATGTCTCAGGCCTTGAGTCGACACTTGCTTCTGAAGTGTTGACACTTGGGATGAAAAAATTTTGAAAATAGTGAATTTAAATTTTGAATTTGTTGTAAAATTGTTTTACATGATAAATTAAAATTGTTTTAATTTATTTAAGGCCATTGAACTTAATTTTGAATTAAGATTGACTAAGAACTCTAGGAATGTGATTCAAATATCTTAAGTCATTTCAATAAGCTTTAAGGGTCATGGGTTAGCTTCTATTAGGTCCTTGATTGGGTTAGACCTAAGTTTAGATTCATTGGACAAGTTAAAGAACTAGTCTAATCAAAAATTGAGTTAGGATTTCTTCTCTAGATCTATCAAATAGTTAGATTGATTAGTCCATAATCTAAATGAATCTAATTTGTGGCTCAGTAGAAAGCCCGAGTCTTTAGGCTAGTCTAATCGAGTTTGATGAATTGATTGGTGTCGAGGTAAGTTTGGCATTGTGATCATGGTTCTTTGGGGCTACCTCTTACCTGGCCAACTCTATTGGTGTCTAGACAAGACGGTTAATAGTGGAACCCAACCCATGATCTCACTTACCTGACCAATGTGGTCAATCAAGATTGATTAGATAGTTCATTGACTCATGTTAACCCTTGTCACCCAAGGTTAATCAGTCTTGACTGATTTTAGGTGCCCATGGATCATTAGTTATGTGTAACCCTCCTTGTTTGCTGATTTGGTCAGTGGGAGGTTGATCCATGTCTTCTCATCTCTTCATTTGTCATATTAATTAGAACCCTTTAAATTATTAGGTCCTTAAGAGGACAAAGTTATAGAGATAACCTAGTCCTTGCCTCCCATTAAGTGGGATGGTAATGGGTCCAATAGTTGAGTGTTTATCGGCAGATCCAAAGATTGGGTATTCATCAAGCTATTGGAATTGCTGTTCCTAATATAATAGCTCAGTGCGACTCTCTTAACGGTGGTCAGGTGGGCCGGCCACAGTCGGGCTTGACTATTCGTTAGTTAGAAGCATTGAATTTTGTCATGTTAATGGTTGGACATAACCAAGTCCTTCAATAGGAGGCCCAAAGGTCGATTGAAGTGTATCTTGGGGCAAAACCCAATTACTAGAGGTTACTTGGAGAAGTAATCGGTTAAAGAACCTACCTTTAGATACGCATGGATGGGCTGGCCAAAGTCGAGCTCATGTGTTGTCTATTGGACTCTAGTACTCGCTAAGAAATTAAAGTAATTCCTCGGATTGGAGGTAGAGGCTACCAATCTGAGCAAAATAGTAGGAGGGACCTTTAGACTTAAGTCCATGTCTTTAAGTTAATAATTCATATACACTAATTAGTTTTGGTTTTCCTTTCAGATGTTTTCCAACCAGTCACTCCGGTCTCTTCTCGATAGCGAGAAGCTCCATGGACCCAACTTCGATAACTAGTATCGAAGGCTCATGATTGTCCTGGAGCATGAACGAATCTTGTATGTGATAACGAATCCGGTACATGAGATCCCTGCTGCCAATGCTCGAGGTTCGGTCAGAGACACTTATCAGAAGTGGCCCTCTGACAGGACCACTGTCTGATGCATTATGTTGGCTGCGATGAACGACGAATTCAGTTGCAAGTTCGAGGAAGCCCAGCCAGAAGAAAACCTTCAAAAGTTGAAGGAGTTTTTCGGGTCACCAGACAACATAGAGAGGTACAAGGTCTCCTGTGCTATCTACAATGCATGGATGCATGATGGGACCTCAGTCACTGATCATGTACTATACATGATCGAGATGATTGAGCGCCTGGGCAAGCTCGGTTGTCCCTTGCATGAACAGCTTGGAAAAGATGCGATTTTGAATTCTCTCCCCTCCTCCTATCTAGACTTTTTCGATCATTACAAAATGAATAAGCTTGCAGTCAACTACCATGGTCTATTGGGGTTGCTGCAGACTTATGAGAAAGACCACCAGTTGAATAAAGGGGTGGTGAATCTAATGGGAGGTTCTTCAGGAGGGTGTCGTTCCTTTAAGAAAGGGAAGAAGAAAAATAATAAAGGAAAAAATGTGCTTAGTGCTTCTAGGCCCAGTCAGGCCAAGAAAGTAAAGGCTGATCAGAGTCGTGCAGAGTGCTTCTTCTGCAAGAAGCAGGGACACTGGAAGAGGAACTGTCGTCTTTATATTGTATCCCATGATCCGAATAGGTCCAAGAAGAGAAAGCTGTAGGATGGTCCTAGACAAGGTATTTAAATGATAACACCTTGTAGTTTCTTTGTTTGCGATACTACTAACTGGGTATTGGATACAGGAAGTCCAATTCATATTTGCAATTCTTTGCAAGGACTTCAAATTAGTAGAAGATTCGAGGATGGTGAGAGGTTCTTGAATGTGGAAAATGGAAGCCGAGTTCCAGTTCTGGCGTTATGAGTCCTTAAACTAGTTTTCGAGTCATGTACTGTCATTTTGAATGAATGTCATTTTTGTCTTTCTTTCATTCTGAATGTCATTTCTGTAAGCTAGTTGGCAATGTATGGTTATAAACTAATAAAGAATGACATTTGTAAAATCATTTTGAATGGTTCTATAATTTTGAATGGACAAATGCGTGATGGCATCTGTGTACTATCACGACCTGTTAGTGTAATGTACACATCTAGCAAACTTCCTAGGATAGATAATGTCAACGAAGTGCACCTATGGCATTATAGGCTAGGTCATATTAATAAGAACAGGATAAACAGGTTGAAAATCGAGGGTCTCCTCGATTTTAGTGAAGATAGTTCATTTGCAAACTGTGAGTTATGTCTTCTTGGAAAAATGACCAAGTTACCTTTTACTAGAAAAGGTGAACGAGGCATAGGAATTCCGAGTCTAGTACATACTGATGTATGCGGACCCATGAATGTTAGTGCCAGGGATGGGTACGTTTATTTCATTACTTTTATAGATGACCTTTCGAGGTTCGGTTATGTCTTTTTGATGAGATATAAGTCTGAGTCGTTTGAAATGTTCAAACGATATCGTAGTGAAGTAGAAAAACAAACTGGAAAGTGTATCAAAACTCTTTGATCCGATCGAGACGGTGAATACCTTTCCAGCGAGTTTCTAACATATCTCGAGGAGAATGGAATTCTCTCTCAGTGGACACCTCCAAGGACACCCCAATTAAATGGAGTGTCTGAGAGGAGGAATCGAATCCTGTTAGACATGGTTCGGTCCATGATGGGCTTTGCTTCTCTGCCGGTATCCTTTTGGGGATATGTTTTAGAATCAGCCTGTTACCTTCTAAATAGGGCTCCAAGTAAGTCTGTTAGTAAAATATCATATGAGATGTGGACTGGACGTAAGCCAACACTTTCACACCTTCAAGTTTGGGGGTGCCCAGCTTATGTAAAACATTTGAAAACGGATAAACTTGGATTTAGGTCTGACCGGTGCCTATTTGTTGCGTATCCAAAGGAGTCTAAGGGGTATTACTTCTACTTAGCTGAGGAACAAAAGTTGTTCGTCAGTCTTAGGGCTATCTTTTTGGAAAAGGAGTTCCTTGGTGAAGGAACTGTAGCCACTAAGATTGAACTTAGTAAAGTTCAACAAGTAGAAGAATCGACACATTTAAAAGATCACATAGAACAATAATGAGGATTCGATACCTATATGGATGCATTGCAGAGGTCCGACTCTGAGTCATGGCTAGGAGCCATGAAATCCGAAATGGAGTCCATGGAAATCAACAATGTGTGGACATTGGTTGATGCACCTGAAGGGATAAAACCCATTGGGTGCAAATGGATTTTTAAAAGGAAAAAGGGCATAGATGGGCAGGTAGAGACCTATAAAGCCTGTTTGGTTGCCAAGGGGTATTATCAATGTTATGGTATAGACTATGACGAGATGTTCTCTCCTATGGCAATGCTCAAATCCATTTGGATTATGCTTGCTTTGGAAGCACACTTTGACTATAAAATCTGGCAGATGGATGTCCGAACGCTTTCCTGAATGGTGAGCTAGAAGAGGAGGTGTATATGATACAACCTGAAGGGATCACATCCACAAATGAGTCAAAGGTGTGCAGGCTTCAAAAGTCCATCTATGGACTGAAGCAAGCATTAAGGAGTTGGAACATGCGATTTGATAAGTGTATCAAGTCGTATAGCTTCGTTAGGAATGGAGAAGAGCCTTTCATTTACAAATGGGCTAATGGTTATGTGATTGTATTCTTCATGCTGTATGTGGATGACATTCTCTTAATTGGGAATGACATCGCAGCACTGCAAGGAATAAAGGTATGGTTATCATCTCAATTCTCTATGAAGGACTTAGGTGAAGCCTCTTACATACTAGGTATGAAGATCTATAGAGATAGATCTAAGAGACTTCTGGGACTGTCCCAGTCTACATACATCGACACTGTGCTGAAACGGTTCAGCATGGAAAATTCCAAGAAGGGCTATCTTCTGATAGGCACTGGAATTGATCTCTCCAAAAGGAATCGTGCGACAACTCCTGAGAAGAGAGAGCACATGAGTAGAATCCCATATGCTTCGGTAGTGGGTTCTATCATGTATGCCATGACATGTACTAGACCAGACGTAGCATACTCACTAAGTGTAGTAAGCAGATACCAGTCTGATCTAAGTGAAGCTCATTGGAAAGTGGTAAAGATCATCCTTAAGTATTTACGAAATACTAAGGACTAATGGTTGATTTATGAAGAACCTGACTTGAAACTTGTGGGGTATATTGACTCCAGTTTCTAGTCAGATAAAGATGATAGCAAGAGTGTGTCAGGTTTTGTCTTTATCCTGAACGGAGGAGCTATCTGCTGGAAAAGTTCTAAGCAGCCTACTATGACGGACTCAGTATGCGAAGCAGAGTACATTGCAGCATCAGATACAGTGAAGGAAGCTGTGTGGTTGCAGAAGTTTCTTGGCGACCCGGGAGTGGCACCATCCTTGGATGGTCATGTTTCAGTGTACTGTGACAAAACTAGAGCCATTGCTCAAGCTAAAGAGCTGAAGTCTCATCACCGCACAAAGCATATTCTGCGGTGCTATCACCTTGTACGAGAGATCGTGGAACGAGGTAACATTGACCTTCTGAAGATCGATGGAAAGGAGAACCTGGCTGACCCCTTCATTAAAGCCGTCGAAGTTCAAGAGTTTGACTATTGTAAACGAAAAATGGGAATGAGATTCTGTACTGATTGGCTTTAGTCCAAGTGGGTTTTATTGGAAATTATGTCCCAAAGCCAATCGTCTAGGCTATAGACGGTTATGCTATTTTGTATTTGTATATAAATTTTTAATAATAAATAAAAGTTATTTATTTTTGGCTGTCCATCATTTTACATTTTTCTGTAATGAACTCTTGTATGATGGAGTCCTTAGAACTACATTATTTGATATAGAGAGGATATATCAAATAGGTCTTAAACTGGTTCACAACCAAATGATACATTATTATAGGATGACGATGTATCAAGTATAAGCTGTTGTATGTCACATTTATTGGTTGTCCTCTTAACCAAGGAGTGTGGAGACATTGGTGTGACATACAAGTGAAGTGTATGACATTTCACTGAACGTGACCATCTGCGGAGCTCTCTTCTGCCAAAGGGTTGCTCGCGAAGGGATATGGGTATATGTGTCCCTCAGACCTGAGGTTACCATGGCAGCTTGCAAGTAACTCACTGTACTTTGATGCCGGACTACCTGGATTTCTAATCCAGTGATGGAAGGTTTTTGGGTGCAGTCAAGTACTTGTGGAGCGGTGGTGGATCAAGATGGAATTGACCTCTCCAAATAGTTTGGAGTGAATGGCTCACTATGTCTCAATTCAACAAAACCTTGGCCAGGGTAGTTCTTGTGAGGAGTCACAGAACTTGTGAGGTTGAGACATGATCTGGATAAACCATATTAGGGTTGGCAATCTAACCCGAGGTCATCCTGAGAATTATGAGGTCAAAGAGATGAATTATGTGGTAACTATATGCCAGAGGTTCTTGTGAGATGCTCTACATCTTCGACCTATCCGGACATCGGGTATCATCGCTAGATGAGGACTTTGATTGGTACTCAAAATGTTCTAGTGCTACCGGTTTAGTGTTCGAACCTATGGGGTCACACACCATAGAGGATTTTTATTTGATCTTATGGCTAATCAATGATTAGAAATCGTTTGTCATCACCCGATGTCAATATGATTGACTTTGTTCCAAGTGTCAACACTTGAAATTTTGCAGGTGTCGACACTTGGTGAAGTGTCGACATTTGGCAATTTTTGAGTGTCGATACTTCCTGTGACGAGCAATTTTCTGGGAGGGTTTCGTGGAGGATTTTTGAGCATGTTTTGACCTGGTTTGAATTTCGAATTCAAACCAGTTTTGGCTCCAAGGTTTTATGGTATGAAGGTCATACTTTCCTCTTTGGGTTGGACCCATTTGGAATGACCTTGATCCTCTCCCCCATTCTCTCCTCTCATCTCATCTCCTTCCTTCTTCTCCCTCTCCCTACTGCCCTTATAAATGTAGGACATTATGGTGGCTGCTGGGATGACACACAACAACAGCAAAAGAATTTTTGGGAGCAGAGGATTAAGAAGAGTGAGAGCTTTAAGGATTGGGTGTGTGCTACCTAGCAGTCAAGTTAGGTCTTGGGAGTGAGGTTTTGGGAAAGGGTTCCTGCTCTCCTGCTAGTCTTCCTGGAAGAAAAAGATCGGCCAAGGATCCCGAAAAGCTAGCACTCCGAGGGAGTTGATCAGAGTCGAGACCAGGTATAGACATCCTGTAGAGGCCAGACATTTGTGTGGCTCGAGCGCCCTCCTCCTTCTCTTAACTCTTCATAGCTTCTCTCCAGCACTCACCGAGGTATAGAGATATGATCTTTATATTTGTGTTGTTTTTGATGTTATATGTATGCTAGGTCTTTATACTAGTTCCTGTTGCGGGCAGATCGATAGATAGTTTAGATCTATCTACCGAGCCTTCCGATGTGCATGTCTAAAAATATTTTAAAATGCATTTCCTTTGCCCTTTTTTCTTGCATAATGTATACTAGGTGTAGGTGTTTTTCAACTTCAATTGGGACCACCCAAATGGGTTGAGGTATGAGGCCCATCTAAGGTAGTGGACTTGACCATGGTTGATGCAGGCTTGGGCTAGTTGAAGTGGCCCAAAAGCCCATCATCATTTAGGATTAGATTGGTCCCTTCATGAATTGAGGAGCCTATGAGGAAGGATGGGTCACTAGTAACCTCAAGCATGCGCATAGCCCCAATGGAGGCCGGGATAGAGGGTACTTGGGAATCATTGGTAGGGGTGGTAAAAATCAACTTGACCCACCAACCTGCTCATGTTCAACCTACTTTAAGTATGTTTAGTTTTGATTTAAATGGGTTTGGGTCATAAATGGGTCAACCAGTTTAATCCATTTATTAAATAGATTGGGTTTTGGTTTAAACATTCTAACTTGCCCAATCTATTTAACTTGTTTACCAAATACTACATATTGTGTAATAAGTAGCCTCTTTAAATTTTCAAATATCGTAGTCTATTTAAACTTTCCAAACTCCTGTTTAAAGTTTAAACTATCAACCACTATGCATTGTCCACCTTGAGAGTTGTGACTCACTCTAGAGGCCTTGAAAGTCTTCAGGCTTTCTCATTCTTTCATTTTTTATTCTTTCATTAGGTTTCCAGCTAGTGGTATCATATATAACAGTCCATCGAAGGTTGGAGGGATAGGGTCAGACATGGGAATAAGATGAGGATGGGGTTATCGAAGCTAAGCACTAAGAAATTTGAGGCAGAGGTCAGTGGCAATGATGGAGGTAGTTCATGATCGGGTCTAGGAGAAGGAGGCAAGGTGATGGGGACATCAGCAAAAGAAAAAGGTTTCAAGCTGATTCTTTATGGTTTTGCAGTTAATTTTTTCATCAGGATCCACTTGAAGCCTATGGAAGAAAGCCCACTCCATAATCACTTTTGGTCAACACTTAGAAGTATCATTGACTACACATGGAGACTCCTCTTGGCGCCACATGGAAATATCTCTTGATAACATTTGGAAGCACATCTTGAAGCCACATGAAGACTCTTCTTGGCGCTACATGGAAACATCTCTTGATGACCTTTGGAAGCACCTCTTAAAGCCACATGGAGACTCCTCTTGGCACCACATGGAAGCCCTTCTTAATGCCACTTGGAAGAACCTTGTGATGCCACTTGGATTAGTTACAACTAAATGTAGTCTCTTGTTAGAACTCCTTAACCACATGTTGTTAAAGGTTAGAACTAAAATTAGTTAGGTCACCTACCTCTCTTGACCGAACTCCTTGGCTCCTTGGGCCTATAAATAGGACCCCAAGCCCCCTCTTGTAAGCATGCTATGATTGAATGAAAGAGAGTTCTAGCTTGGTTCCATTCTTTTGCCTTGTTCTTGTTTTCTTGCTCTTTGTGTCGAGAGGGTGAGAGGCCCTAGTCTAGTTTTCTTTTCTTGTTCCCTATCCTAAGAGCTAGGTCACTCCTTGAGAGAGAGGGTGAGAGGCCTATTTTTCACTTCAAAGAAGTCCTATCAAGGCCCTTGAAGTACACTCCAAGAGGGAGAGGGTATGAGACCCATAGCTTGCCACCAAGCTCCAATCCATTCCCAAAATTTTCTTCTCCTTGTTTTTATTTGTTCAATTTCCTCTGTCCTCTTGCTTCCACACCTTATATCATTTTTTTTGTAAGTTCTCTCGACTAATTTGAAGTCAAGGATGAAGGTTTCTGGCCATGATCATGTGAAAGGTGGTAAGTCCTCAAGTTTAGGGTGTGCTAGTCTTACAATCCAGTCCTCAATCCTATGAGTGGTGAGAGCTTCCTTTCCACCAAATATTTTAGCCTTCATTGTTGGAAGGAGAACCACTTCTTGGTCCTTTGGCTCTGAGATTTGAAGGTGTTTGACCTAGTAGGAATGGTTTTCTAGCCATGAGATCCATCTTATATTAATTTGAATGTGATATGCATGTGGGTGTTTAATTTTTGATCAACTAGTCTCTTGCTTGGAAGAAGATTATCTCTCTTATGATTAATTTTCATGCTTCAAATTCATTGCTCATAATGGATAGCTAATCTTTTAAAGCATATCATCATCCATTCATTTCATTCTAGGGATGGCAACAAAATCCAAATCCATGGATACCCTCCGGCCCAACTCGATTGGGCCGAGTAGTCAATGCTTTGACTGGGTTTGGATCGAATTTGGGTAAAACCCGAATGTTTAACTTTAGATTTGGGTCGGGACTGGGTAGATATACACCCGACCCGAACCCGACCTGAATTATTTTAATATTTAAATATATATAATTAATATATATTATATTTTTATTTATTTTAGAAGTATTGAATTAAGTTTTATTAAATTTTATTTGTTTAAGATAATTTAAATTTTATTTTGAATATGAAACTAAATGCTGTTGAACTAAAAATGTAGTTAGATTTTATTTGTTTAATGTATATTGATTTATAAAATGGTATATGATTTTAAAGTTGACAAAAATGAAAAAATATTTAATATGATTCAATTGGATTTGGGCCGGGAAACCCGAATTACCCGATACCCGATCGAGATGGGTTTGGATAAAAAAACTCAGTCCCGATAGTGTTTGGACCGGGTTTGGATAGTTTATTGAATATTCGGGTTTGGGTTTGGATAGTTATGCACCCGGCCCGAACCCGACCCATTGCCATCCCTATTTCATTCATCTCACGTTCCGCATCACAAGGGCATAGAGGTGGGCAATGAGGTAAAGGGTTTACTCAAATTCTGGCACCTCCCTCCTGGCCAACTCAAATGCTAGCCAATTTTTTACCTCCACAACTTGAGCCCCATTAGAGAACCCTCCACCATTGTTGCTGCTCTTAGGGGCTAGATCAGTGCTTATAGTGACATCGATGATGGAGATGATGTTGTTCATGATCTCTCTCTTTTTTACCTCTTTCTTCTAGCAGCATCGAGGCATGACTGAGAATGGTGAAGGCAGAGTGGCGGGGAGGGTGGAGCCATGGCATGGGTGGAGATTCGGCTAAGAGCAAGTTTTAAGGCCTTGAGATGGTTAGAGAGGTTGGCGCAGGCAAAGGAAAGAGAGGTCGATGAGGGAGGAGGCCTTGAGATGGTTAGAGAGGTTGGCGCAGGCAAAGGAAAGAGAGGTCGATGAGGGAGGAGGCCGGAGAGGTGGTAGCTTTTCTTCTTTATTATTATTATTTTTTAAACATATCGAAAAATGAGTTGGAAATGGCTCAAGAGGTTTTCTTCTCTATTTTTTTTTCAAAATGGGTTAGAAATGGACAAGTAGCTATTTTTTAACCTGGATCATAAATAGGTAGAGCCAGGTAACCTATTTATTAAATAGGTTGGATTTGTGTTTTAAAACTTGACCTATTTAATAATAAATATATCGGGTTTGGATTTAGAATTTTTGGCTTGGCTCATATCTAACCCATCCTGTTTATACCCAACCCAACTTGATTGTCATCCCTGATCATCGAGATCCTTGGATGGGATGATAAAACCATGGCAGTCAAGCCAAATTGCATTGATCTTAGTCAAATCTTGATTAGCATAGATTTCTCCCCCTCCTAATGGACCACGTGCCAATTAGCGATTGGGATAAGGGATCAGAGTTTGATGGTGCTCTAGGCTATGGGTCCTTGCTCTCAATTATCCATTTGTCCAAGAGCTTCACATACAAACATTGATCGACTAGATGGGGATAATGGATATTGTCTACATATAGAATATGGGCATTCAGTTAGGAAGATGAAGCCAAGTGAACTCGGGTTCGAGGATTTGGTGGCTCAATGGCTAGATCTCATAGGGGATGATCAAGAGGTGGCAATGAGATGCATTCGGGTGGCTTTGGGTGGTGCTGTGATGGCCATAGATGCCACAAAGTAAGAGTTGCTGGATAACAAGAAAAGGCAATTGGACAAAAGTGGGCTAGGTGGGTTGAGAAAGATGGTCCAGTATCCTTCCATATTAAACTAATAAGAATCTTAGCATGGAATTGCAAGGAGGGCAGACGAACCCTCCTTTTTCACCACCTTTCGAAGATTGACTTTATTGCACAATCCTGATTTATGCATTTTATTGGAAACCTATCTTTTTGAAAGGATTCTGCAGTATTTGCAATGACATCTTCTAGTGGGTTAGGGTACACATTCCATTGAGTCTTATAATCTAGTTGGAGATATAGTAGTGACATGGTGACTAAGTGCTTTTACTATAGATATCTTTCATAATTGTACTCAATAAATAGTAATGGTTAACACTGAGCCTGATAGTAGGCCTTGACTTTTGTGTAATATTTATACAAGTATTAAATATAAATAGAGCCACATGCTTTGAAGTGAGATTTTGAGCTGATTAACTAGGGACTCTCATCATTGATTGTTGGCAATTTCAATTGCATTGATAGGATTCAGGAAAAAATGGAGGGTAGACCTTCCTTAGATAAAATTGAGATCAGGAAATTCTAAGAGTTCATATAAAGGATTGAGTTGATCGATATTGGCTTCCTTAGGCCTTGCAATAATTATCAAGATGGTGCTAGAGTTTGAAAGAGGATTGATAGGACTTTTGTGATGGCAAGCTAGCTTTAGCATTCCTGAGCTATTAGGTATGCCACATATGTTAGATATCCTTGAATCATTATTTGCTACTAGTTTCCATTGACTCTAATCTACCCCGCCCATTTTATTTCATGAAGATCTGGTTATCCTATCTTTATTTATGGGACATTATCCAAGAGATTTGGAGGATCCCAATCCAAGGTGATGCCATATACCAAGTGACCCATAGATTGGAGTTGGCCAAGTATAGATTAAATTGCTGGAATCAAAAGGTTGTAAGTGATTTTTTTCATAGGTTGGAGGCCATTGAGGCATATATTATTGAGCTTAAATTGAGGGAGTGACAGGGTGGGCTCCTGTTGACTCTGGTCTTGATTTTGATGATTGACAAAATATTTAAGTATATATGAGTACTAATTATATTTTAAGTGTATTTATCAGATCTTAGTACTCATCCATGTTGAATGAAGAAATGCTTGTATTTCAATTAAAAAAGTTTTTAAATTAATGAAAAATCAAGTTATAAGGACTTTGGAACATAAGGAAGACTTGGAAGGACTCAAAGTCTAATTTTGAAGAAGTTTCAGCATGTTTCAGCCTGGTATAGATGAAGTGTCGACACTTGGAAATGAAGTATCGACACCTGAGGATCAAGTGTCGATACTTGAAGAAATGAAGTGTCGACTCAAGGCCTGAGATTTTTGAAAATACAGAACTATGCCAGCTGGAGATTTTTTGCCTCAAGTGTTGACTCACGGGAATGAAGTGTCGATACTTGAAGATGAACTGTCAACACCTGGAGAAAAAGTGTCGACACCTGGAGGTGAAGTATCGACACTTGGACTGTAACGGCTAGTTTTCTGGGCTGTAAAACTTCTCAAACTTGCTTTCAAATGGCTATATTTTCATTCCCAATGATCATAAATGGTCATCTATGATTTGGAGGGCTATATAAATATCAAAAATCAAATGTAGATGCAATCCTTTGGTGAGATCATTGAATATTATTTAAGGATTCAAGAGTTAAGTGGTTCAAGCCTTCAAGCTTTCAAGTTTCAAAGAGAGTATCCAAAGTTCACATCATAAAGCTGCATTCAAAGGCTTCAACAACTTGAAGACAAGATCTTCATCAACATTTGTTGACTCTGGTCTTGATTTTGATGATTGACAAAATATTTAAGTATATATGAGTACTAATTATATTTTAAGTATATTTTTTAGATCTTAGTACTCAACCATGTTGAATAAAGAAATGCTTGTATTTTAGTTGAAAAAATCCTTAAATTAATAAAAAAATCAAGTATATGGACTTTAGAATTAATATGGAAGAACTTGAAGAAGTTAAAGTTTCAATTTGAAAATGTTTCAGCAATGACATGGGCAAGTGTCGACACCTAAAAATGAAGTGTCGATACCTGAGGATCAAGTGTCGACACTTGAAGAGTGAAGTGTCGACTCAAGGCCTGAGACAAATAGAAAACTTCAGAAAGCACTTTCAGTCAAGTATCGACACCTGGAGATGAAGTGTTGACACTTGAAACTAAAGTATCGACACCTGGAGGTGAAGTGTGGACACTTGAACAGTAACGGCTAGTTTTCTGGGCTGCAGAACTTCTCCAACTTGGCTCCAACGGCCATATTTTCCTCTCTAACGGCTATAAACGGTCATTTAAGTGTTGAGAGGCTATATAAACATCAAGAATCAAATGGGGAAGTAATCGTTTGGTGAGTTTTTGAATATTCTTCAAAGATTCAAGAGTTGAGTGGTTCAAGCTTTCAAGCTTCCAAGTTTCAAAGAGAGCATTCAAAGTCTACATCTACAAGCATCAATCAAAGACTTCATCAACTTGAAGACAAGATCTTCATCAACAATCAAGGGCTTCAAAGAGATATTTGCTTTATTTTAGAAAGCTTTTATTGTATTTATTTATACTTGCTCTTACATTATTTTACTTAAGATTTTTGGTGAGCCTTGGAAAACCAAAGAGATTTTTGGTAAGCCTTGAAGACCAAAGTGGTTGTTGATGAGCCTTGAAACCAACTAGGGTTTTACTTGTGAGCCCAAAGCCAAAACAAGTTGTTTAGGTTCTTGGTTATGCCATAAAACCAAGGGTGGTTGTTGGTGAGCCTTGAAACCAACTAAGGTTTGACTTGTAAGCCTGAAGCCAAAACAAGTTGTAAAGGTTATTGGTGAGCCTTGAAACCAATTAGGGTTTGACTTATGAGCTCGAAGCCAAAATAAGTTGTAAATGTTGTTGGTGAGCCTAAGTTATAAAACCAAACTTAGTGAAATTCCCAAGGGGTTCTTGGGGAGTGGATGTAGGTGCTTGGTTGGCACCGAACCACTATAAACCTTTGTGTTTGTGTGATTGTTCTCCTTGTACTTTTATTTCTTTATTTTCGTTGTATTTATTTGAAATACACAATGGTGCGGACACCAAAGGCACCAGAATAAGGCAGAGGCTTCTCAACCCTCTGTAATTGATCAATAATTGATGAGTCCATCTGTAATAAGGGCTTAGCTCATCTGAGTCCATTTTAGTTGTTATTTGAGTATTTTTAGTTGTTATTTCACTTCTGTACTAGTCAGCTCATGTTGAGCTAGTTCAGTCCAATGCTAGTTAGCTCATGTTGAGCTAATTTTATTTTTTTGAGTCCTGTCCAAGCATACTGAAGACTCAAGACTATATTATACAAGTGAAGACCAAGTCCAGCCAGATTGAAGACATGGAAGTTTAGCCCAAGTCCAACCCAGCTTGAAGATTTGAAGATCCCAGGAGAAAAATCAGAAACCCTGATTCCTTGCAGATGCCCTCCAGATGCCCAGATTCCCTTCCAGATGCCAAAGTATATTCATAAATAAGGGCATCCATGATTCCAGAGGTCCATCTACATCCTAGCCCAATGAAATCAAGCCCAGGTGCCAAGCCCAAGCCCCTAAGAAGCAAGATACCAGGGAATATTCCTGCTACCTGGCTACCAGGCCACCCCAGCTTCCAGAGGCCCAAACCCATGCACCCGGGCCCCTTTGGGCCGGCCTTTTGCTGCTCCTAGAAGCCCAACACGCCCCCCTAGGCGTCCTTGGAGTCTTGACCAAGTCAAGAAAAATTTTAGGGATTTTTCTACCTAATATTTCCTTATTTTCTAGCTAGGGTTTGAGAGGGAAAAGGATTCTTATGTAAAGACTTATGTACCCTTACTTGGAGCCCAAGGTTAAGGGTCTATTTAAGGGACCCTAGCCTCTTGTATGAGGGAATTTTTGATGAATGAAAACCTTGAGTTCTTCTATTGAGTTGTGTGATACCCTGCTGTGTGCATAAAGGGGTTTGCGAGAGTTCTTCTTCCCGGTGCTGTAATCATCTTCCTGCTACCAACAAGCATCTCAGATCCCTGGACACCCACTCCAAAAGAAGCCTTCCCTTGCTATTTTTCCTTTGTTTTCTTGTTCCTTTGTGAGTTTTCTAACCCCTGACAAGTCGTTTGCAGGTCCCCGAGTTCCTACGAATCCAACGACTCCAGCCAAGCCTCAATCGGATCACCGAGCAGAAAGCCGGGTATCCGCGGGTCTTTGGCTCGATTTTCCAGGCCGCATCCGTCGAGGAACGAGAGACCCTTTTGCTGCGATCTTCACAGACGTTGTCAGGTACACCCCTCTACCTCCAGTAGTTTTATTGTAGGAGAACTTGCCCTAACCGAGGCTTCTCAGCCCCGGCGATCCTTCTTTTCAACTTTTCTAGGTCCTAATCTGCATGCTGATCTTCTAAAATTCATATAAAATTCCCTATAACTTATTTTAATATGAAATTCGGGAATTAATCACCCAACCCCACATATAAAACATATAAAAAAAAATTGCATGCATTTTTGTTCCCCATCATTTGGTATCAGAGCTTAGATTAGGGCTTGTTTTCTGCAATTTCTCAGTCCATATATACTCTATTATTTTAATTATTTCTCCCTTTTAAAAACTCCAAAAATCCTGAAATTTATTTTTCTGGATTTATCATAATTCACAGTAATTTTAAAACTTTTTCAGATTTTATTATGGCCTGTGAATTTTCTGAAAGCCGAAATAGGGCCTGCAAATTTTTGGCTCTGTTTTTTTTAGCAAGACATGTTTGGAAGTTTTAGGGTTTTGTTTAGGAGTTTTTGCATATTTCTTAATTTTAGTATATTTCCAGTATATTAGGTCATGATTTGCAAGTTTTCTTCTATTTAAAAAAATACAAAAAAAATATATATATATATATATACATATTTTCCAAAAATACCAAAAAAAAAATATCTAAACCCTAATTTGCATCCTCATCTGCCTGCCATCATTGCATAATTTACTTTTAAGGGCACTCTTGCTATATCAGATGGGGGGAGGATTTGATCACCTCTCCTTAGCCCAAAACCACATCCCTTGCATTCAGTCCCAAGCCTTAACCTAAAATTAATTAGACTTAATTTGCCCTAGTGGGCTAGGGACACCAACTGGTCGGGTCCGGGCTAGTGTTAGATCACTGTGTCAAGTTAACCTGTGTGTGCCTTGTGCTTAGTGTCTAGAACGGTGGTTTAGGGATTCAATCCCGAAGGGCTTGTGTGCTGGTCCGCCTACCTGGCCAATCTCTGATTGGTGTCTAGGATTGGCAATCAGGGACCTAACACTCCCCTTACACGTGCCTGGCTGAGTACAGGGTTACTATAGGCTAGTTTGCCACCCTGATTGAGCATCTAGTTTGGACTCTAGGTCTAGTCAGCTATAGTCGGTCTGATCGAGTCTTGTATGAGCACTAGATCAGGAGTTTCATATCACCCACCTCCTTCACAAATGTCTGAACCCATGGAAAACTTACAAGCCCAAATAAAAGCCCTAGCTGATCAAATTGCCCAGATAACTATCCAGATGACCCAGTTAACTCAGTCTCGTATTCAAACCAATGATAGAATTGACTATCGTGCCAATAGGTTTGATCAGTTAAAAGTCCGGGTAGGGACTCCAAGAAAAACCCATGGGTCACAGTCTGAGCCAGATCCTGACTCCCCTCAACCTAGGAGGACCCCAAACCCTGATCTATACCATGAGGTCGAACCTAGGAGAGCCCCTTATCCTGACCCGTACTACAATCCTCAACCTAGGAGGACCCCAAACCCTGATCCATACCTTGAGGCTGAACCTAGGAGAGCCCATCATCCTGACCCAATCCCAAAGGTTAGTCCTAGAAGACCCAATCAGGATTTTATAGGCCAAGAAGATAGATCCTATTTACCCTCTCCCTATAAGCCTAGTATACCCACAACCTATAGATCTTATGACTCTAAATCCTATGAACCTAGAACTTATGAATCCATAACCTATGAACCTAGATCCTATGACTCTAGATCCCATGATCATAGATCCTATACACCCATACCCTATGAGCCTAGTAGACCCAACACCCAATATTCTGACCCATATAGGGAGTCAAACCCTAGGAGAACCCAATATTCTGACCCATATAGGGAGTCCAACCCTAGGAGAACCCAGTATTCTGACCCATATAGGGAGTCCAATCCTAGGAGGACCCAATATCCTGATCCATATAGAGAGCCCAACCTTAGGAGGACCCCATACCTTGATCCAACCTTAGAACCTGATCATAGAGCTGACCCAAAATCCTATGACCCCAGATCCTATAATCCCATGACCCATAGATCTGCACCCTTGTCCTATGAGCTTAGAGAACCCATAACCCCTAAGTATCAGCCTAGTACTAGTCATGCTTCCCCTAGTCAACTTGAACCCTATAGGATGAGTATCCCTAAATATGAACCCAATAGTGAGCCACTACCTCTTATACAACCTGAACCTACTAGGAGTGGTACCCATAATCAGAGACCAGAACCTAACCAATTTCCTGCTAGCCGACCTTCTCCAACTATTCCTGAGATTCGCAAAGCTTACATTAACGTGGAAGTGTATGAAGCTGATGTGAGCCTAGTGGATGAGTATGAGGGAGAAGAGGAGACACCTTTAGTAGACCTAGAATTAGCTGACCCAGTAGATACCCAGGTAGATTCCAACCCAGAGCTAGTTGACCTTGACCACATCCAACCTAAAGCTATAATGGAAGAACAAATAGAGGAAGAGAACCTAGGTACTGCTGCTAGAGCCTTACCTGAGGAAACCATAGAGGAGAGCCAAATTATAGAGTCTAGTCCAAAAATACAAGAACCAGAAGAATTTATTAAGGACCTGATCTCTTTGAATCAATACCTTCAAGATGAGTCCCCTCCTATAGTTCCCATTAAGGACCTCTTCCCCGAAATTAGTGACCCATCCTTTCATTATGCAAATCCTGTAGATATAGCTCAACCTCATAAGGTTAACCTCATTAGTATAGGATTAGTTCCTGACACCCCGTCTTTTATCCTATTTTATCCAACTAACCATGAACCTTTTTCTCTACCTTACCAAACTAATTCTGAACCCACTTCCTATTTTCTGCCCTTTCCTGACACCTCCAGCATTTCTAGGATCATTAGATTGCATTTAGCTGAGATTAGCATACTGCATGCATTCATCATGCATGTTAGGTTTGCATCTTACTTCTGGCATACTCTTTGGAATTTGCTAGGAGTTCACTGTAAATTTTCATGTGCATGTCAAGCTAGGATCAAACCTAGAGAACCTATAATCTATTAGGTTTAGATCCAAAGAGTTCAATAAAATTTCCTTCGATAGGAATGCATAGTCGAGTCTGTTAGGTGTCAGTATGAGTTCTTTGCATCATTTGTCTGCATGTGCCTAGCATGTTCACCACCCGCACTAATCTTAAAATAAATGGCTAATTCCCGAAGAAGGGTCAAAGAATTTGATGTAGTGGATTCTATCTTGGTTAGGCTTAGGCCTAAAAGAAGCTTCATGCTCGCAGAGCCGGACCTTTTAAAGTGATAGAGAAGGATTGGATCAAATGCCTAGGTGTTAGACTTGCCTTTGGATTTGGGCATTAGTTCTACCTTCAATATTACAGACCTGGTTGAGTATAGGGAACTGGCAGCGATACCTAGTAAGGCCTTTGGACCTATTCCTTTTCATTGTGAGTGACCCTAACCCAGAGTGTCCACTAACAAATTGGCCTGAGAGAGGAGAACGGATCGAGCATATCCTGGACGATCAAGCCATCACGACCCGGGGCCGTGACTATCAATGCTTCCTGATCCGATGGCAAGGCCAGCCAGAGTCGGACGATTCGTAGATTTCTCGAGAGGACTTGCAATGCCTCAACCCAGACCTTCTCGAGAGATATGTGAGCCAGTCTGATCTTCACTCGACAGGGTCGAGTTCCTCCCACCCCGGGAGAATTGGTGCGGACACCAAAGGCACCAGAATAAGGCAGAGGCTTCTCAACCCTCTGTAATTGATCAATAATTGATGAGTCCATCTGTAATAAGGGCTTAGCTCATCTGAGTCAATTTTAGTTGTTATTTGAGTATTTTTAGTTGTTATTTCACTTCTGTACTAGTCAGCTCATGTTGAGCTAGTTCAGTCCAATGCTAGTTAGCTCATGTTGAGCTAATTTTATTTTTTTGAGTCCTGTCCAAGCATACTGAAGACTCAAGACTATATTATACAAGTGAAGACCAAGTCCAGCCAGATTGAAGACATGGAAGTTTAGCCCAAGTCCAACCCAGCTTGAAGATTTGAAGACCCCAGGAGAAAAATCAGAAACCCTGATTCCTTGCAGATGCCCTCCAGATGCCCAGATTCCCTTCCAGATGCCAAAGTATATTCATAAATAAGGGCATCCATGATTCCAGAGGTCCATCTGCATCCTAGCCCAATGAAATCAAGCCCAGGTGCCAAGCCCAAGCCCCTAAGAAGCAAGATACCAGGGAATATTCCTGCTACCTGGCTACCAGGCCACCCCAGCTTCCAGAGGCCCAAACCCATGCACCCGGGCCCCTTTGGGCCGGCCTTTTGCTGCTCCTAGAAGCCCAACACGTCCCCCTAGGCGTCCTTGGAGTCTTGACCAAGTCAAGAAAAATTTTAGGGATTTTTCTACCTAATATTTCCTTATTTTCTAGCTAGGGTTTGAGAGGGAAAAGGATTCTTATGTAAAGACTTATGTACCCTTACTTGGAGCCCAAGGTTAAGGGTCTATTTAAGGGACCCTAGCCTCTTGTATGAGGGAATTTTTGATGAATGAAAACCTTGAGTTCTTCTATTGAGTTGTGTGATACCCTGCTGTGTGCATAAAGGGGTTTGCGAGAGTTCTTCTTCCCGGTACTGTAATCATCTTCCTGCTACCAACAAGCATCTCAGATCCCTGGACACCCACTCCAAAAGAAGCCTTCCCTTGCTATTTTTCCTTTGTTTTCTTGTTCCTTTGTGAGTTTTCTAACCCCTGACAAGTCGTTTGCAGGTCCCCGAGTTCCTACGAATCCAACGACTCCAGCCAAGCCTCAATCGGATCACCGAGCAGAAAGCCGGGTATCCGCGGGTCTTTGGCTCGATTTTCCAGGCCGCATCCGTCGAGGAACGAGAGACCCTTTTGCTGCGATCTTCACAGACGTTGTCAGGTACACCCCTCTACCTCCAGTAGTTTTATTGTAGGAGAACTTGCCCTAACCGAGGCTTCTCAGCCCCGGCGATCCTTCTTTTCTACTTTTCTAGGTCCTAATCTGCATGCTGATCTTCTAAAATTCATATAAAATTCCCTATAACTTATTTTAATATGAAATTCGGGAATTAATCACCCAACCCCACATATAAAATATATAAAAAAAAATTGCATGCATTTTGTTCCCCATCACACAAGCACTTGAATTACATACTTGCTTTAGTTCTTTGCAAATAGTTGAAAAGTTTTTTAAAATCCAATTCACCCCCCTCTTGGATTGCCTACCTGAGCCTATAATTGGTATCAGAGCAGGTGCTCTGTTTGAAAATCTAATGATTTTGAGCTAAAATTCATGGCAACCCTAGTAGGTATTAATGCTAGACCACCGTTTTTCAATAGCACAAATTACACATTTTGGAAAACTCGTATGCGTATCTATATTCAATCTATCAATTATTATCTTTGAAAATTATTGTTAGTGGTCCTCATATTCCTTTCATGTTGGTTAATGGCATCTCCATTCCAAAACTCGAAGAGAATTAGAATGAATATGACATTAAGCAATTTGAACTTAATGCTAAAGCAATGAACTTGCTTTATTGTGCATTGGACTTAAATGAATTTAATGGTATCTCCTCATGCACATCGACAAAGGAAATATGGGACATACTTGAAGTTACTTATGAGGGTACTCTTCAAGTGAAGAATACAAAAATTAATTTGCTTGTACATTCTTTTGAAATTTTTGAAATGATACATTATGAATCTATTTCTGATATGTATACTAGATTTATGACTATTATTAATGAATTAAAAACTCTTGACAAAATCTATACTGATGCTAATTTGGTGAACAAAATTCTTAGATCCTTGCCAAAATCATGGGATCCAAAGGTGACGGCGATCTAAGAAGCTAAAGATGTAGAAACCTTATCTTTGGAGGAGCTTATCGGTTTACTCATGACCTATGAGTTGAACTTATGGCAAAGGATAGTGGAAGCTGATGTAAATAAGAAGATAATAGCCCTCAAGGCCAAAAAGAAATTCAAGGCAATGATGGCAACTTGGAGCGATAGCGAAAATTCAAGTTCGGATGATGAAGTTGTCCATCTTTGCTTCATAGCAAATGAGAAAAAGATATGTGCTGAAAATGATTATAATTTTATCTTTGATGAATTACATGATGCATCTAATGATCTTGTGCATAAATATAAATTGCTAAAAGTTGAGCACAAGAAATTATATAGGCATGTAGATTCATTTTCTCGTGACAACACCAATCTTGCAAATGAAAATGATGATTTAAATGCCAAGATTGATATTTTAAAAAATGAAAACAATAATTTTCCTAAATAAAAAAAATTTTTAGAAAAAGAAAATATTGTTTTGAAAGATTCATGTGATAAAGTTTTGAATAAGAAAAATATTTTGGTTGAGGAAAAGAAGCAAAAACTTTTGAAGAATTTCTCTACTCCTGCTTCTTTCAATTTGTCTTATAAATGTGATTTTAATGCTTATCCTTCTAGATTAAGAAAAGTTTGGGTTTCAAAAGGAACCATAATTACTAATCATAAAGGACCCAAGAAAGTTTGGGTACCAAAAATATCCACTTAGTTTGTTTTGCAGGAATGTCTTGTAGCCCAACATGAAAAAAGGAAGTTCTTGAAAAGTGGCTGTACAAGATAATTTGAAAAAGTAGACAAGCTATATTTTGGACTAAATGGTAAAAGGAAGGACTATACATATTGATAAATTCTAAACATTTCCTTTCATAATTGAAATGTAGTTAAATTTTTATTGCATTAATTACTTTGAAAAATTATTTTTAAATGTTTAATTAGAATCAAGTTTAGACTTATAATCATTAGTTATGATCATGAACTTTTTGATATTGATGAATTTCATGCTATCATGATTAAACTTGTGAGTGTAAGACTTTCACTTGATTTTGATTAATGTATTTCATGAAAAATACTTTTAAAGATGCATATTGATTTGAAAAATATTTTAATTGATTGATTAGAATCAAGCTTAGACTAATAATCATTTGTTGTGATCATGACCATTTTGATGTTGATGGATTTCAAGCTCTCATGGTCAAACTTGTGATTATTAGATCTTCACTTGATTTTGATTAATATAGTTTCTAAATTATTTCAAGTGAAATGCTGTGATTTATATGTTTTTATTTTTGGCATCTATGCATAATATAGAAATGATTTGGATCAAGTATAGAACTAGTAGTTAAGGGTTACTTTTAAGAAGAAGGTATGCATATTGATAAACTCTTGCTCTAGTAGTTAGACTTAATATCATAATATTTATAGTATTTGTATGGATATCAAATCATTTTAAATGAATTTGGAATCATGCTGAAAGTTTTTAAGTGGTATAAATGCTTTGTATTTTGAAAATCATGAATATCTTAAAAATTTCAAATCCTTGGTTTCAGACTTAGAATTTATGTTCCATCTAAAATTATCTGAAATTATGATGCATGTGCTTTCATGTTTTGTTCCTCAAATGAATGCATATTTTTAAGGGAGAATAACATTCAAGGGGAACATCTAAATATTTGTTATCATTATATACATATTTAATGCTTTGAATAACATTCAAGGGAAACATCTAAAGATTTGTTATCATTATATACATATTTAATGCTTTGAATGTTTTGCTTGATATCATGCTGTACTTATATTGCTTTGATAGTCCTCCTTGATTTCAAATCTAATCTTTTGAGGGGAGTTACATTTAAGTGGTACCATGCTCAAATTGTATCTTATTTCAAGTGATATCATGTCTAATTGATTTCATGCATTAGTTTTGATGATCTACTTGCTATTCTTTCCACCGTCATTTTTATTTTGTATTACCTTTCACCCTTTTTTATGATGTCAAAAAGGGAGAGAAAAATGTTAAGTATAAAAGGGGGAGATAGGATAAACATAAAAAATCATTGGAGAAATGAAAGAAAGTGCGAAAGGGGGAGAAGAATGCAAAATATTTTTATCTAAAGGGAAGAATTAGTAAAAAGAAGAAATTTGAAAAATTTGAAAAATTTTGCATATTTTGAAAAACATTTTTGAAGATTTTTTTTGGGATCATATTTTGAGGAAGAGCTTGATGCTTATTGTTTTGAGCTTACATGTTTATCTTATTGTTAATCTTTTTAAACTTACCCTATTCATATACTTAAAAGTTTTGTCATCATCAAAAAGTGAGAGATTGTTGACTCTGGTATTGATTTTGATGATTGACAAAATGTTTAAGTATATATGAGTACTAATTATATTTTAAGTATATTTTTCAGATCTTAGTACTCAACCATGTTGAATGAAGAAATGCTTGTATTTCAGTTAAAAAAGTCCTTAAATTAATGAAAAATCAAGTATATGGACTTTGGAATTAATATGGAAGAACTTGAAGAAGTTAAAGTTTCAATTTGAAGATGTTTCAGTAATGGCACAACTGGAAATGAAGTGTCGACACCTGAGGATCAAATGTCGACACTTGAAGAGTGAAGTATCGACTCAAGGATTTAAGATAAACAGAAAACTTCAGAAAGCACTTTCAGTCAAGTGTTGACACTTGGAGATGAAGTGTTGATACTTGAAACTGAAGTGTCGACACCTAGAGGTGAAGTGTCAACACTTGAACAGTAACGACTAGTTTTCTGGGCTGCAGAACTTCTCCAATTTGTCTCCAACGGCCATATTTTCCTCCCTAACGGCTATAAACAGTCATTTAAGTGTTGAGAGGCTATATAAACATCAAGAATCAAATGAAAAAGTAATCCTTTGGTGAGTTTTTGAATATTCTTCAAGGATTCAAGAGTTGAGTGGTTCAAGCCTTCAAGCTTCCAAGTTTCAAAGAGAGCATTCAAAGTCTACATCTACAAGCATCAATCAAATGCTTCATCAACTTGAAGACAAGATTTTCATCAACAATCAAGGGCTTCAAAGAGATATTTGCTTTATTTTAGAAAGCTTTTATTGTATTCATTTATACTTGCTCTTATATTGTTTTACTTAAGGTTTTTGGTGAGCCTTGGAAAACCAAAAAAGTTTTCCAAGACTTGAAAACCAAAGTGGTTGTTGGTGAGCCTTGAAACCAACTAGGGTATTATTTATGAGCCCGAAGCCAAAACAAGTTATTTAGGTTATTGGTTATCCCGTAAAACCAAGGGTGGTTGTTGGTGAGCCTTGAAACTAACTAGGGTTTGACTTGTAAGCCCGAAGCCAAAACAAGTTGTAAAGGTTGTTGGTGAGCCTTGAAACCAACTAGGGTTTGACTTGTGAGCTCGAAGCCAAAACAAGTTGTAAAGGTTGTTAGTGAGCCTAAGTAATAAAACCAAACTTAGTAGAATTTCCAAGGAATTCTTGGGGAGTGGATGTAGATGCTTGGTTGTCACCGAACCACTATAAATCTTTGTGTTTGTGTGATTGTTCTCCTGGTACTTTTATTTCTTTATTTTTGTTGTATTTATTTGAAATACACAAGCACTTGAATTGCATACTTGCTTTAGTTCTTTGCAGATAGTTGAAAAGTTTTTTTAAACCCAATTCACCCCCCCTCCTGGGTTGCCTACATGAGCCTACAACATTCAAAGAGCTTCAAAAAGATATTTGCTTTATTTTAGAAAGCTTTTATTGTATTCTTTCATATTGCTCTTACATTATTTTACTTGAGATTTTTGGTGAGCCTTTGAAAATCAAAGAGATTTTTGGTAAGCCTTGGAAAACCAAAGTGGTTGTTGGTGAGCCTTGAAACCAACTAGGATTTAACTTGTGAGTCCGAAGACAAAACAAGTTGTGTAGGTTCTTGGTTAGCCCATAAAATTAAGGGTGGTTGTTGGTGAGCCTTGAAACTAACTAGGATTTTACTTGTGAGCCCGAAGATAAAACAAGTTGTAAAAGATTGTTTGTGAGCCTAGATTACAAAACCATCTTAGTGGAATTTCCAAGGAGATCTTGGGGAGTGGATGTAGGTGCCTTGGAGTGCACCGAACCATTATAAATTTCTTTGTATTTGTGTGTGATTGTTTTCTTTGTGCATTTACTTTGTTTATTCCACTGCATATTATTTTGAAGCACACGAATACATTGTCTAAACACCAGCATTTGATTTGAATTAGTATATACTTGCTTTAGTTTATCAAAGTAGTTCAAAAATTTTATAAATCCTAATTCACCCCCCCTTTTGGACTGCCACCTGAGCCTACAGCTCCATGTATATGATTTGGTTAACCTTTGCAAGCATTTATCCAATCACCACTCCGTTCTTCATCAATAAGAGGTCTTTTGATGCCATAAATAGAGAATTAAAAAGGATGACAGGAATACCAGATATTTTGACCGATCCATCATTATTCAAAGGTATAGGAACTAGACTCGCCTACTAAGAGATAGTAGTGGTCAATGGATAAATATAGATTTTGCAGTTCTTTAGGGAGAGGTGGTCATCTTGGTTCAGTAGTGCTAACATATATATTTACCCTACACTTGCTGAGTTAGTGTCCAGAGAGGACAATGCCATTTAATCAGTGAGATGATGGTGGAGGAGGTCAAAGAGGCTTTCTAGTCCATATCAGAAGATATAGTACCAGGGTTGGATGGCTTTCCTCAACTCTTCTTTTGGAGGTACTGGCCTATAATGAGATTTGAGGTAACATTAGCTATCCAGTATTTCTTCAAATCAGGAAGGATGCCCAAGGCATAGAAGAGAACCTTCATCATACCAACTCCAAAGGTTCAGATACTTTTGAACCTAGCCAGAATAGGTTTATCAGTTTATGCATGACCTTGTATAAAGCTATAGTGAAAATCATGTTTTGTAGGTTGAAGCCAATTCTCTCCCAATTGATTAGCCTAAGACAGGGAGAGGATGGAGAATTATCATCAATGTTTTCGTTATCCTAGGAGTTTATGCATGACCTATGGAGGGCCCCAGCCCATTAGAATCTCATAGTTATCAAGCTTGACATGAAGAGGGCATAGATTGCATGTCTTAAGAGCTTCTTAGGCAGTCTTTGTAGAGCTTTGGGTTCCATAGTGTACTCGTTCCTTTGCTATTCTCATTAACGATATATCGACAAGCTTCTTCCATTATACCATTGGTCATCAACAAGGTTATTCGCTATGCCCTTATCTTTTCATTCTTTGTGTGATATCTTGTCTCGTGCTCTACGTGTTGCTACCCTATTTAGGCCTTAGATGCATATGTGCTTGTCTCGAGTTCACCAATTGTTTGCAGATGACTGCCTCTTTTTGGATTGTGTCACTTTACAGAGTATAGCTATTATCAAGTCAGTCCTGGAGGGGTATTGCTTGGCTTCGGGTCAGAAGGTAAATCTCTCAAAGTTGGCTTGTACTTCAATTTGAAGATTCGACCGCAATTAAGGTGGGGAATGAAGAAGTTCTTGGGGATCTTGGAGCAAATTGGAATGCTACGATATTTGTGAGTTCCTATAACTAGTCGAAGATTTCACAAATCCAAGTGTGTGGATGTCGAACTCAATATATGGGAGTGTTTGAAAGGGGCAGGCCAGATTGTTGTCTATGATAAGAAGGGTGACATTGGTGAGATTTGTTCTTAGCTTGATGCGGATTTATCTTCTCACCAACATGATTGTTCATAAATTTACTCTTTAGGATTTGGAGAATATGTTTAGGAGTTTTATTTGAGGGGCACATAGAGATTGAGTTGGTTTTCATTTGATTTCCTGAGGTGCTCTTTGTTAGCCTCTTCATGATGGTAAATTGGGTATTTAGTTTTTGCTACTTAGGAAAGAGGCTATGATTGCTAGGCATACTACAAGATTCCTTCTTAAGTCGAAGGATCTTTGGAGCTTTGTGATGAGGGCAAAGTATGATTCTTGGGAGGTGCATGAGGTGGCTCAAGCCTTGAAGAATGCATCATTCTTGTGGCATGAGTTCTATGATCATGCACTAGAAGGTTTAGCCATTTCTAAATTAATGTTAGGTGATGGGCGGTTGGTGGACATTATGGATGATATTTCACTACCTAACCTTTTCTTATGGAGATGGCCAACTATGTTTTGTATGGAATTTTAATCAAGCATGAGGGCCGGTGAGCTGATCCATCCTGATGAGAGGACATGGGATATGGTTCATATACAAAGTCTATTTGGGGAGAGTTTGGTGGAGAGGATTTGTGCTATGATAATCTCATCTAATAGAGGCCCGGATACGAGGGTTTGGGGCTCCTCTTGTTGCTCTAGGGTGGGACGTTGGGATATGTATCATTCATACAACGGGGACCCACTTCAAAGCATTGAGGGATCCTAGATCATTCTAAAGTGTCTTTATCTGGAAGGTGGCATGGGGCTACCTACCTATGAGGGGAGTTTTGAGGAAGCGAGGGATCTCTATCCCACTGATCTAACCTATTTGTGATGATGGCGAGGAGATTATTGAGCACGCCTTTCTCCAGTGCATGTATGTGAGGCAGGTGTAGGGTTTGGCCAATTACACTTGAGCCTCCATCCAGATGATAGATTGAAGGCTACCCTTTCTTTAGGTGATACAAAGGAGTTTGGATAGTGAGGCGACTAGACTATGTTGCATTCATATAGTGTATATTGCCTACAATATCTAGTTGGCTAGAAATACCTTAGTATTTAAGGGAACTAGACTGTCAACTAGAATTATTATGGAGAGAGTTGTCATTCAAGCCAAGGAGATCATTCATCATTCATTTATCAGTGAGCTTATGATAGCTCATAATACTTGGGGTTCCTTTCATGTTTCTGTAGTGACATAGTTGGTTTTCATTACTTGGGAGCCCCTATCCCGAGTTCTCTCAAAGTCAATTTTGATGGTAGTGGCTTGGAAGGTGGTTGACAGGATGATTGGGGCTTTATTATCATTAAAGCAAATTATAGGTTGGTGGTAGCTAGGGACAGGTAAATTTTAGACACTTCAATGCTTGGTGCCAAGCTAAGGGCAACATGGGTAGGAGTCATCCATGCGAGGCAGGTGCTAATGGTTGACCACTTAATTATTAAGATAGACTCCACTATGATCATCAAAAATATCTAGAATCATTAGAAAATTCCTCTTACTCATCCCTTTCTATGGATATCTAGGGTGCTTTAAGGGGATGCACCTTCCTAGGGGTTAAGCATGTCTTCCGGGAGGCAAACAAGATAGTTGATTGGGTTATCTCTTATGCAGTAGAGCATTTAGGAGTGATTTTATAGACTGATCATTTAGCAACTCCAAAAAGCCTACATGATATTTTATTTTCTAATTTTATTAGATGTATACATACTAGACGGGTGTAAATGATTTGCCTTACCAAAAAAAAGGACTAGATCAACTTAAAAACTTAATTGAATTTAGCCATGCACTATTGCATACTTAAGAGACCTTACTTGCCCAAGTCTACAAATGGGGCTCTTAACTTAAAATTAGTTAATGCTATAATGTATTCAAATTAGATTTATAATGCACTTCATCTAGTGAAGTCCAAGGCCCAAAGATCTTGTCAGCTATCAAGGCAGGCTCATGTATTAGTCAGGCTTAGGTTTTGGGGCTTTTTTCTTCTTTGGATAAGAGCAGTAGTAAATCAATTCAACTTTGGTTCACACCAACCAAAACTTTGAAATGAGCTATTATGATGGAAACCAAGTCCAGATCCCTAATTACAATAGTCAAATAGGAGAGAAATTATTAAATGGACTAGATCGGTGGATAGCAGGCACTTTTCATTTGATCTTGAAGTGTTTAAATATAAGTGGTTAATGTGGTGAGTGATCATTAGACTGGTCATTGGACCATATCCATCTAATAATTTTTCTTTAAAATATACTTAAAGTTCCTTTTATTTTTTGAGTGAATCAACTTGAGCTAGTCATCTCATAGTCCAATTCTACTCACAGCAAAGTGCATTCTATACCTAAGGATCACAATTGGATCGGATTGGGTCAAATGCAGGTCAGGTCAGGTCAGAGAAGTCCAAAATTAAACTTGACATATTTATTAAGGTTTTGAAATCCAAACCTATCCTATTTAACAAATATGTTATCCAACTTGACTCATTTAACTTGTTTATTGAAAGGATAATTAGTTTACCTAATCATATTGTCTTATCTAGTTAAGAAAATCAAGCAAAAAATTACTAGAGAAGAGGGAAAGACTTCATAAGCAATTCTTGGGGATCTTCTACTCCGATGATCGCATCATTGCTCCAGTCCTGAGCGATCCTTGCATTGGATCCCCTAACCTCTCTTACTGCCTTGACCTCGCTCTCAGTTACCTCTTTACCCTCATCGAGCTCTCTCTCATCTCAGTCATGTCATCGGTTCCATCCTAGACTCCCTCCTGCTGCTCTAAACTTTATTTAATCCCTTTTAACAATAAATTCTTCTTTGATGGCCTGACCCCATCCCTAGCTATCTTGAATCCCTTCAATACCTTTGGACTCTTAACCACATCTATAACCAACTCTCCAACTCCATCTCGGCCTTTCTTAATGAAGCACCGCTCCTTTAGCTAGATCTTAATCCCTCTCTAGTTCAATCCTGAAGTTGAACCCTAACCTCCTCCAACCCACCATGCCCCATCGGCACCATTGCTTGGTTACTTTGGCACGATGCTAGGCTACTTCGATATATAGCATTGTGTTGGCACATCGCAATCCCTTAATCATAGAGCCTCATCACCTCTATGAATTGCTCCTCTTTGTATTGCTTGTTAGTTGCCTTTGTCATCTCTGGTAGATCTAAGCTTGCCATTACCCTCCATGCCACCAAATTCTCCATCTTCATGCCCTTTGGCCTAATACCTTTGGAAATTCTTACTAAAAAAAGCAGAGAACACGAGAGATTGAATACTCTCAAAGACTCTAGAGACTAGATTAAAGTCATGGATCATGACTCATGAATTATCAATAATGTTCCATGTGTGCATCAATATGTGTGTTGGTTTCAAATTTTAAATTAGATTCAGAGGATCAAAGTATGATGAGCTTTAAAGCCTTAGACAAGTTTTAAAATTTTTAAAACTTATTTTAGATGGATATCTAATCTAGCTCGATCTATTTAACAAATAAGTTAAACATACCAGAAAAAGAACTTAAACTCGATGTAAGTAATTGAAAAGGTTGAATGAGTAGATCCTTTTATGATTAAAACTTATTTAGACCAAATCTAAATTTATTTAAGATGGGTCGAACATGGGTTAGATTGATAGATCAGATCATATTTTACCATCTTATATGTGCTTCATGCATCAATATGATTGTACACCATACCAATTAGTTTTTTTTGAGTGTGACCATCATCAAGACCAATGCACGGTGAATATGGTTCATAAGATAGTGAGATGATTAACATAGTGCATGGTTGTGGTACATGTGACTTGAGGCATAATTTATCCTTTACTCATATACAACTCTTTTTTTTGGTAAATGATATAAAATAATATTAAAATATAATATAATACAAACCATACTGGTTACAAAAAATGTCCTGAAGGCTAGCAAAATGAAAAAGGAAATACAAGACAAAATACCACAAAGTAGTATAGTTATATAAAAGATAGAGCTTGAAAGAGATACAGTAATAAGTTACATAACACCATGAGACAAATATAGAAGACCCTATTAGTAAAGAGAAACAATTATGGAAATAGAAGGCTAGCACATGCACGAAATAAATATTGGGAATCTGCCGAGTTGATGTAGAAATCATATAAACATGGAAAGTTTGAGGCACCGACCACAAGAAAAGAAGAAAAAGCACAGGAGATTTGAAACATTACTGAGTATCTAATTGTTATTTGGCAAGAGACATAGAGATCTTTTACAGCCATTGAATTGATACCAGCATTCCTAAACAACTATAAGGGAACTGTGCCTCTAGAAAAATAAGGATAATTTGAAGCTTGTAGATTAAAGGGTTGTTCCCATTACTCATGATGATATGTAAGGCATCATCTAAGATAGAAATATAATAGCAACTCAAAGACCCTATTATTAAAGAGAAATAATTATAGAAATATACACATAAAATAAATACTGAGAACTTGTTGAGTTGGTGCTGAAGTTATATAAACATGGAAAGTCTAAAGCACTAGCCACAAGAAAATAAGAATAATCACATGAGATGTGTTGACCTAAAATGGGTTGTTAGACATGAGATGTATTGACCAATTAAGAAGAGACCTGAATCAAAACCCCCTCACAAATATTAAGTCTTAGGTCTTTTACCGTTTTGAAGCTACAGACATCTCTTAGGTATTGATTGTTCTTGGTTGGATACAATATTTCAATTGTATCGGGGGGCGCAACCACTCTATTAACATAAGATAGTGTGGGATGAAGATGAGCTTAGGTCTATAACTATTAGATGAGAGATTCAATGATGGCTTTATTTTGTATTAAATGATGGGTCTGGCTTAACTAAGGAGTGTGAGAAATAACTATTAGATGAGCCTGTATGATTTAGAGATCGAGTCACTACAACATGTTTAAGAAGTATTAGGCAAGAGTTGTCCACTCATTGATTTATGTATTATCAATAACTATTAAATAAAGTGTATAGAATCAATAGGATTACAGTATCCATTAGAAACACTAGTTACATAGGGATTTCACATCCTCACTGAGTGTGAGATATTCGTGAAAATAGTGAGAGCATAATTTATTTCTTAAAATCTCTAGAATATATTTAAGATTAAATATAAACATCTAATTAGAATATTTACTTCTTGTAATTAAGTAAGCTTCCAACCCTCTTAATTTTTAGATCATCAATTAACCATACTTATTATAATGACAGGCTCAATTTGAAAAATTGATTAGAAAGGCTAAGTATTGTAATAAACCAGGACTACCCCATATTACCAAGCCATCTGATGGTTGATCTAAGTACAATCGATCGATGATTATTTTTTTGACAATTATTAAGACTTAAGAGTTTAAGAAGCTCAGGCATGGTGATGCATAAAGATTGCATATGGATTTGATCCAGCAATCTTGATCCAAGTTATATGGACAGATTATTGTAAATTATCATTTGAATATGGTTGACATAATTAGGTCAACATATTGGTTACTATTAAAAAAATCCTGAATAATTCAAGGGACATGCTTCTTGATGAGGAGCAGACTCTTATGCCTAGAACCCTTATTGGATAAATATGGCACACCTTTGGAAGGTATGCCAGCTCAAAGTTAAAATGATCTTATAGTTTTTTCTATTTCTAATTGAGTTATAGACTCTATAAGAACATAGAGGGCTGAGATATCTTATAGATAGGCAATAAGATAATAGTTGCTGCTATTGACTCATTTGGTTAGAGAGACTATTACCTATTAGAATAGAAATTTGATTTCTATTATTGATCATTTATTTTAAAAATAAATTGGATGCAACTAACTTTATAAGTGTTAGTCTCTACCTACATGTGGATGTATCTGTTGAGCAGTAAGTGAGTGCCATAGGATCTAAGAGATCCTGGAAGATGATGTTAACCTAAATTATATAGATAGAACCTCTGGTTTAGTCAAGTCAAAAAAAAGGATGAACAATTTGGAAACTATGGGCAACCCTAGGCCTTTTGGCTAATTGGCAATTAAGTCATTTTCAATTTATGAATTCTATCTTGAAGAATATTGACTAAGTTATCTTCTATGAGACAAAGGATATGGATGAGGACCACTAATATACTTGCCAGGATATACATTCATATATTAGCATATTCGATGAGCATACTAGAAAGGTTACTAGAATTATCTCAAGTTGTTTGGTATAATCTTATAATGTACTTCTTTTACATTTCAAGCTCAATGAGGTGTCTGAGTAGAAAAATCGAATCTTATTGAATATGGTTCAATCAATTATGAGAATCACTTATTTATCTTTAAGGATATGGTTAATAATTTATCTATTAAATTGGGTTCATTTTAAATCCATTATTACCACTCCTATATGAGATATAGTATAGTAAGAAATGCAGTTCGACCTATATCAGACGAGTTAGAGATTTGGTTAATGATGGCCTATATCCTAAAGACTTATTAGGATATTACTTTGCAATGGATCACAAGTTGTTGTGACCCAATACTTATATTCATGATTAAATAATTTAACCTAAATGTTTAGTAGGAGGATGATTAAGCTTGAATAGAAAGTCTCTAATGAGCAATAGGACATAAAACCTAAAAAATCTATTTGAGCAAAGCCAGTCAATTCCTCTTCCATCTCATAGGATTTACTTTCTGAAAGATATTTTGGTGTGTTGGCAGAGAATATAGAGAAAGTATTCTTTTGGAAGACAGGAAACACATAGATGATCCAAAAAATCTACAATGAGATGTATCAAAAATAATTCCGAGAGATGATTAATATCATAAAGTTGGACTCAATGCGATCAAACCAAATACGGACCTTAATAGATCCACTAAAAGGATATGATACCTAATGGATGCAATGGATCTATAAAAGAAAAATATATAAAATCTATAAGGTAAGGCTTAGATGAAAGGTTATGATCAATGTAAAGGCATTGACCATTAGTACACCTTTTCATCCTAATCATACTAATATCCATACTAATTACTATTGCAATTTACCATGATAATATCTATAGATGGACAGTAATAAGATCACAAGGTCCATAAACTGCAAAGTATCTATGATGATAGAATAAGCAAATAGCTTGAAGTAAGTATGCTCGTTCAATGACATACTCAAATTGTTTGATTTAGTCAAGAACAAGAAGAGAAACTATGTATTTATAAAATTTTAGAGGGAGTGTGTAATTTCTCGTATTGTATGAGGATAATATTCTCCTATTGAAAATATGATTTCTATGATGGCCTAGGTTAGGTTATAATTGTCTAAATAATTCTTTATTAAAGATCTTTTTGAAAGCATCCTACATTTAGAATGTAGGTCTATAAGACAGATCTAGGAGGATACTAGCCAAACACAAACTTAGTACATTAAGAAGTACTGCACAGTTCACAAGTAAAAATCCAATAGGGGATTTGACTCCTTAAGCATGGAATTAATCTCTCAATATGCCCGAACATATTTAAAGAGATTTTGTATATAAGGTAGATGCCTTTGAGCTTTAGCTATAAGGAACCTCATATAAACCATGCTATGTACATGACTTAATTTTTGTTGTGAGTGTCACGAGCAAATGTCAGTTAAATCCAAGATATGAGTATTGGATGATTGTGAAAATAATCTTTGCTACTTAAGAAGTATTAAAGATATATTTTAGATCATTAAAGTGGAGAATTGAGGTCTAAAAGATATATGAGATGTGCTCTTATACAATACTGATTTAGAATAATTCTAAAGAACCGACTATTATAGGTTTGATCAGGGAGGCTGAGGATATTGTCACTTTTAAAGATGCAAGGATGTATTTTGATTAACTAATTATTGCAAAATTGAGTAAAATATCATTAAATGACATAATACTCTATGATTGCAATAATGGTACCATATCTTTAACTAAGGAGCTAAGGTCTCATCAGAAGTCTAAATATATAAGTAATAATTCAATTCACGACTACCATATAAAGATGCAGAGAGTAAACTCTATAAAAGATATGGGAGGCCCACTAGCTAAATAAGCCTTAGCCATTAAAATTGAAGTACATTAGATAGAGCTGAAGTATATGGCTAATTGGCTTTAGTACAAGTGAAAGATTATTAAATGTATGTCCTAAAAGCCGATCTAGCTAATATAATTTTTTAATTTATGACATAATTTTTATTTAATAATTCAAATTAGGCTATTTTTAACTATATATGTTATGCCCATGTATCGTCCAAGGAGTTAATAGACAATGATACATATTCTTAAGAGTTAAGGATTTTAGACATGTATTAACTCTTAAATACTTCCAATCAATGGATCATTATATAGATGATAATCGATTATCAAGACTGGTGCATGAACTACTTTCCTTTTGGATAGACGAGTTTCAAGTATATAGTATGGAGACACTGGAGCGAAAGTGCAAGTAGTTGTTAGAGAATAATAGTACTGAGTGTGACCAAGAACAAGAAGTCATATGGATATCTACTGACTCATTAGTGACTTCTCGATGCTGAGTTATAAGAATTGTTCTTTGACTTGCAGTGCCTCGGGGGTTGCTGTAGTTTGACAAGCACAAAAATATGATCCCTAGCTATATGGGGCCTTACAATATACGTTGGCTATAGTAGGTTCATTGTAGGAGTTTTGGAAGTATACCTATAGGAGATTTATCGATCTTGATAGTAGATGAATAGTCCTATACAATCTAAGAGGCTGGTCCTTGAGTTTATGGCCATAACAACATGATAATAGAAAAGAGTTTTCATGAAATCATAATTGGACTCGAGCTGATTAGTCTAGAATATGACGGATGCTTAGGATTTGACGAGAATCCATGACCTGCATCCTATCGAAACTTTTGATAGAGAAACTTGATCACATGGAAACAACACTACCTAAGAGTTCATCCTTCTATTCTATAGGATTATCACTATATACTACTATGTGTTATTGGTAGATTATAGAAACTGACTTGGAATATTTTTGGATCAACAATCCATTTTAGGATGGAGCTGGAAAAGTCTCGATCCATCGAAAAGGTTTTGATGATACTATGATAGAGATCATAGTATATCCACTAATAGATTGAATGAAATCTGAGGGATCACACATAATAGATTTTTGATATGATCAAGGCTTGGATTAGATTTAGTAACTACTAATTTTTTAAAGGTTACAAATTTAGTAGCTACTATTTTTGGTACTTACCATTTTTAGCACATACTAATTTTGGCATCAGGGACTTAATTGTAGGAGTTGTAATTTGACTTAATTTAATTGGGTTTGATCTAATTGGATTTAAGAATCTTAGTTGGACTAGGATTTCAAATCTTATTGCGAATGAGTTTGATAACCTTTTCAAATTCGATTCAAATCAGGCTCGAATTTGATTCGATTTAATCTACATTTGAATCAAATTAAAATTAGATACCTAACCTAATTGGATTAGGCTTACACTCTCTCAATTAGACATGGAATAGGGAGTTGTGTGATAAAGAATTCAAATTGTGAAACTATGTTGGCGCTAACTCTTTTCTCCCAATTATTTCTTCATGCCCAACTCCTTTTTGTGCCAATTTGATTTTGTTTGAATCCAAATATGATCTTATCTGATAGAGGATTAAGTAAGGAGTCTTATCTCTTTTGGGGCATAAAATATTATTTTGTACGGCATATCACAATGAGAAAATAACCGGTGCACCAATGTAATTTTTCATTGCACAATGCTTTCTCAAACCTTTTCTTTTTAGAACCACTTCTAATTTGAATGAAATTCTAATTAAAAGGACTCTTATCTGATGAGGGTTATCGAGTGTGGGTGTGAGAAAGATGGGTTGTATGTGATGATCATAAAGTGGGGTGTTGTTGGCATGCATGAGTTTCGGATCTAGTGATTCTTTTCTTCCATCCATTCCCTATCGCCCCCTTTCCTCTTGAGTTTTGATTTATCCATGTAAAACCCTCTTAGAGAATAGAGATAAGAGAGAGTAGAAAGGAAGAAAAAAAGGTTGTTCCTCTCTTAAGGTGTTTGAAAAAAAGCTCTATCACATTACATGAAGGGTTCACATAAAGGCTACAAGGGTTGTAGCCTTGTTCTTTCAAGATTTCTTGAAAGGATTCTAGATTCAAGTTAAAAGAGAGGTCTGTAAGGAGCTAGCACTCCGAGAGCCTCGGAAGTTGATTAGCATCATCCCCGTATGGATACCAGTAAAGATCGGGTGCTTGTGTGGCTCCAAAAGCAACCTCGATGATCCATCGATTCGATCCGAATCAAGAAAAATAAGGATAGTAATCAAGGTAGGTGATCTATCCTTTTTATTTTTATTTTATTTTCAGATATGATATCATGCAATGATATATTAATCAACATGTTAGATAGGTTCTTAGGTATTATTTTTAAATAATTTTACATATTTTATGAAATCATTTTGTAAATTGATTCTACCATGATTTTAGAAATCCTAATTTTTAGCGTGAATGCATCAGCACTTCATGTTTTGGGTGATGTCCTTATCATGAGGGAGGGGCTAGCCAAGACACAAATCTTGGAGTAGGGAGAACAGTTGGTTGCTTTTGGTTACTGATCCAATACCTCGATAGAGTAGATATAGAGGACTGATGATTCATCTCAATTGATGAAGCAAAGTAGGATATTACTTTCCTAACAATTTGACTGGGCAAATGCTGTACTTGTTGGAACGTCTTTCATTACAGGCATTCCATAACAAACACAATAAGAATAGGCTAATTATACCATGACTGCCTTTATGTTTGAATTTAGAGGTCCAGTCAATCAAACTAGAATTGAGGTTTGATAAAAATTTCCTCCCTTAAACATTAACCTTGTAGCCAATATTCCATGGCAAAAGGACATCCCAGAACCACAAGATAAGAATCTTCAACCTTAGTTTGGCACAGATCACAAAAGACATTAGTTTCTAGGATAATACCCTTACTAACAAGTAAGGCTTTACATGGTAGATTATCCTTAGCCAATTTTTACCAAAAGATTTTGACCCTATTTGGAATTTTAAGAGCATATATCCAGCTAGTACTATAGTTTGTTTTAGAATTTTGGGTAGGTTTCACCAAATGGACCATATCTTTATAGTTACATGCTTCTCGTTCGTTTGTTTCCAAGTTTACTGGTCTTGCCAAAACCCTTGAGATATTGGTATGTTTTTAATCTGATTCATCATCTCTTTCAAAAATATATAGGTTATTTTATCTAAATCCCAAATTCTATTAGCAAAGATAAAATCAGCCATAACCATATCATCTCTAATACTCTCTACATTTATATAAGTAGGCTACTTGATTATCGGAATGAATGAAAGCCACTGATCATTAATGATGTTATTAGACCTTCAAATCCTAATTATCCACTGAAATTGATGACAAGCCTCTTGACCCCATTTACAAATTTTATCCCATATCATAGGAAGTATTTCGAGGCTTCTTGTAGTTCCTCTAAGTATTCGAAAAGTGATATATAGCTTGAACTGTTTGTGCCTATAGTGTATCGGGATTACGAATTAGTTGACCAACCAATTTACAAAGAGCAATATCCTTCTTTCAGTCATAGTAGTCAGGGCAAGATGACCTAACTTCTTTGGTTTACAAACTGAATCCCAAGAAACTACGTGCATATCCCTTGGGTCGGAAGAGTGACCCCATAGAAAAGTCCTAAATTCTTTTTAATCTTTCTAATGACTGCTACTAGTAGATGAGCACAAGAAATATAGTAAAGAGGTAGCACAGCAAGGACTGACTGCAGTAATATAAAACTACCAGAGAAGGATAGAGTTTTCCAACTCTAATATTCAATTTTAGAATTATCCTTTTCTAGCAAATAATTGACGTCAGTAGTGGTAACTAACTTACCAAAAATCGATGCTCCAAGGTAATCCAATGTTCCTCTTTTCTCAGCAACTTGTAGCGAGGCTTTGATTTGATATTTTATGGAAGGGGAAGTAGAGGGACTGAAAGTTATTTGAGATTTATTAAAGTTTACCGCTTGCCTAGAAAGAGTGCAATAAGTATCAATAGTAGCTTTTATACAAATAGCTCTAGCTACAAGAACGCGATCATCCGCATACAAAATATGCGAAATCGAAGGGCCTCCTCGAGGTTTAAAAGCTTTTAGCATACAAGTTTGGATAGCATAATACAAGATTTTTGGGAAGATGTCAGAACAAAGAATAAATAATGGGATAAAGGATATCCTTGTTGAAGCCCCATAGAGATTGTAAACCAATCAGTAGGAACTCCATTGATAAGCAGAGCAAGTTGAGGTCTCACAACATAGGCTTTCATCCACATAATAAATTTATAAAGTTGTAGGAGAACCAGCTTTAGCCTGTTAGCCAACACTTTAGCCACAATTTTATAGCTAAAATTAAAAAAACTAATAGGTCTATAAACATTAGCAAATTATGGATTAAGAGTTTTTAGAATTAAAGTGATATAAGTTTTCTTCCAAGAATCAGGGAGGATAGCATATAAATAAAAATAATTTACAACATCTAACACATCTTGCTTAAAATAGATCAAAAGTTTTGAAAGAAGAAACCTAGAAAGCCATCTAGGCTAGGAGCCTTATCAGGATTCATATAGATGATAACATCCCCCACCTCCTCAGGTGTGAAGATGATAATAGAGGGAGTTTCATTATTCTTAGAATATTTTTAGCCACCTATCTAGCTCAAAAATGCTGGAGAAGCTGGTTACATATGCTCTCCATATCTTCCATGCTTTCTCCTTGATCATTTTGGATTATGTAAATTCTATTCCGCCTTCTTCAAAGAATAGTTGAGCGGTGAAAGAATCTAGTGTTGGCATCCCCCTCTCTCAACCAAGTTATTTTTGATTTTTGTTTCCATAATATTTATTACATTTGCAAATTTCAGTTATAGTCACTTAACAAGGCCAACAATTGTTGATATTGAGACTGTATGAGGCCTCCGCCCTTCATTTCTTATTCTTGTAACTTATAAATTTGGTCATTTAATTATTATCATCTTTTGAAGATATTCTTAATCCTCCATTTTCATTGTAAAATAGATTTATAGACATTCTGCAAAAGCATAGAGAGTTTAATAGTGGGAGAGTAATTTTTCGGACATACCTAAGTCCTCTTCACCACCTCCAAAATGTCATTGCAAGAAAGCCAATTTTTTCAAATCAGAAAGGGAGAGGCCCCTTTTCAACCTTGTTCGAGACATGGAGTAATAAAGAAGAGTGATCAGAGACAAATCTAGTAAGATGAATAACTATAGATTTAAAATAAAGATCCATCTTATAGTCAGAGACCAAAGCCCTATCAATTCGCTTCCATATCCTAGCTAAGCCAAGATGGTTATTACACCAAGTATACTTAGGATCCTAAAAATCCAAATCCACCATCCTAGACCGTCTAAAAAAGGCACGGAATTCCTTGATGTCATTATCAATTGGAAAGACTTCCCCTCCCATCTTGTCTTTAGCTAAAAATATATAATTGAAATCACCGATTAAACACAAGGGGTGACCAGGAGAGAGAGCCGAAGTAGCTTGTTCCTCTAACTTTCTTCTCTCTAAACCTTTTGTGCTTGCATAAACAGCACCCCGAATCTAAGTAGGTTCATTAGATAAGGATATAGTACCAAAAGCCACCTGCCTATCAATATGAGTAAAGGAGATAGACCCTAGAGATTTTTGCTAGGTGATTATAGTACCACCAAACAAACCCATTAACGGGATCTTATAAATCTCCCACCGTGGCCCCATAAACCTTTGGATTTGTTGGAAGGAACTCTCCGACAGTCTGGTCTCAAACAAATAACAAATATTAGGTTTCTACTATCTTAACATATTTTTCATATAGTTAGCAAAATGGGATTTAGCAGCATCCCTACAATTCCAAGCCATAATTTTCATTAATTAATAATTGATAGGTCCCCCTCCTCCTCCCTAATATACTTCAGAGATAGCTCACTACCAGTGGGTATCATAGAAGTAGATATATTTATCCCACTACACCCCTTTCGATCAATACTATATTGTAATTTTTGCTTAAATTCATAAAGATCGAGTCCACCACTTGATCTTTCCACTTACTGGGGGGGTCAAAGATTGGGTCTGAAAATTAGCCCCCTCTTGCTGCTTCCCATATGCACCCATGTTTGAACCTCTTATCGACTTCCAAATCTTGGTCATATAAGCCTTTTGCTTCTTGGAGTTTGGGAATGATTTCGAGCCTCCTTTGAAGATTGATCTTGTAACACCAAAATCTTAGCCCGCGAAGGAGATTCAGACCTAAACAAGTAATTCTAATTTAAAGGGGGAGACTTCTTTTTTTTTTACCATAACCACATAGACTTCCATAGATCCTCTTTGGTTCTCTTTAATGTCATCTATTGTGGTTCACCTCATCAGAGTCAATACTCATTAGCGGAGAGTATTTAGAGCCCGGTGCCATGGGGTCATCATCGGTAGTTCCCTGTTGGGAAGATTGGGAAGCTCTCTTTAATATCTTTTTAGGTTCTATCTAGACATTTGAAGCATAACCTCTTGCCAGAGATTGAGTAGGTATTTTTGAGCTTGCTAGGGATTCGTTGGCTCCACTGGCACCCTGGCTACATGTATCCAGGAACTGTATATTAGTTTGGTGCCCAGCCCTCTATCCACCTTGCAATCATAGGATTTCATAGATTGGCCAATCTTTCCATAGAAGTAACAGAGTTCAGGTAGCTTTTCATAGGTGAATTGCTGCCATAGAAAGCTATCATTCACAAAGACAGATCTTCTTCATAATGTCAAGGACACACACCCTAGCAAATCCCATTCGAGAGGATTTCTCTATCCATTCATCTAAGTAGAGTGGTGCTCCAGCCACCACCGCTATCTTAAGAATCATATCCTTCTCTTAGAGCTCCAAAGGGAGCTTTGACATATGAAACCAAACCCTTGCTTGCTGGATCTGATCTTGACTCGGCTAAAACTTAGGCTGCCAGCTTTCCAAGGCAAGGAGTTGGTTGGCCCGAGCCAAGGGCTTTTCTCCAATATGCAAATTTTGACCTCCTCGAAGGGGCACTCAAACAGAATCAAGCCTTTCGACCATGATGAAATATGGAGGTCACCATCTACATTCTATCTTAACTTCATCTTCCTCTTAACAAAATCAAGGGAGAACCCACGCTCCAAAAACTTACCAATCATCGATTTCTTCCACCTAGAGGCGAACTAATCCACCTCTGCTCCTGTGAAGGAAATGACTTGGATAAATCTCTGCTCTAGCTTAGGCACTTCATTATCGGTTGCCCTCGATGTCACCCACCAGAAGCGACGAGGTTCCTGGATTATTTGAGACCAGGACTTGGTTGTTTTCGATGGTTTTTCGCTAGTCACTTGCAAACCCTTTCTTGGAGGAGACATTGTTCTTGCTTTCTTCGTCGGATCTAGAATCTTCGATAAATCTGATGAGGATGCCTTCACCCTTTCTTCTTGAACCACCTCCTTCTCTTTTGATTCTTTCCATCAAAAAAATGAAACAAAAACCCTAAAAAGCACTCGGTTCGAAGACTTGCGGCTATTTGATTGTGACTATTTTTTTTGGAAATTATCCATAAACTTCTCGAAACTGAGGCAATCTGGTCATCTAGCATTCTTGACCATACTTGATTTTAACACTACTATTTTTGTCTATCTTAGAAATGCTAGATACATAAAATTTGTCGGGTACTATTCTCATAAAAATCGATTTAGAAAATAGACCGTATTCTTTAGTATTGTACTTGATTATTAGGTACAACAAAAATCATCATTCTTACACATATTAATAGCAATTATTGACCCAATCATATGGGTTGGTCCGTGTGGATCTCCTCGAAGATACTCGGGTGATTTCCAGTGGAATCCAATGCGCATGGAGGCGAACGCATCCTACTTGCACACGAGCGAAATTCCTCCGAAACCCCACGGCCCTCAGAAACGTCTAATTATTCCTTAGACCAGGTCCAAAACGACGGTCCACAATCCCACCGTGGATGACGCGCCACACGGCCCTTGTATGTCGCCAATTTCCGATTGGGCGTTATCGGCCCGTGGATATGCTCCCGGATTTGGACCCGGTTCATGCAAAAATTTCTCCTCAGAAACCCCACCGCCGGAACCCGGAAGGATTAAGGAATGGTTCTCCCACTGCACACGTCTCCACTTCTTCTGCACCATTTATCCCATTTCACACGTGCGGGAAAAGCACCCTATTTCCCCGAGCGCCCGAAGCCCCTCGGCCTTCCTGACCCTTCCGGAACCTTCCACGTGTCCCAACCTAACCCTCTCCACCATAAAACTCACCTTCCGCTCCCCACTTATCCCGACGGTCGCCGTTTCCTCTCCTCCTCCCCTCGCCCTCCGAATTAGGGTTGGGGTTTTAGAAACGTTTTACTCCTCAAATTCACCCTGCTCAGGGTTCCTCCCCACCCCCAAAAATGGCGTCTTCGTCCGCTCAGATCCACGTCCTTGGCGCCGCCGTGGCGTTCCCCTCCTCCCGGAAGTCCTCCTCCCGAATCTCCTCCTCGAAATCACTCTTTTTCGGCAACCGCCACGCGAACGGCATCAATGGAGCTTTTCTCAGTATACGAAGGGGAGCCGGGAGGGGGAACCGGGGCTACGTGGGGCCTCTACGGGTGGTGAGCGAGAAGGTGGTGGGGATTGACCTGGGGACCACCAATTCGGCTGTGGCGGCCATGGAGGGCGGGAAGCCGACGATCGTGACCAACGCAGAGGGGCAGCGGACCACGCCGTCGGTCGTGGCGTATACGAAGAACGGTGACCGGTTGGTGGGGCAGATTGCGAAGCGGCAGGCCGTGGTGAATCCTGAGAATACCTTCTTCTCGGTGAAGCGGTTTATCGGGAGGAAGATGTCTGAGGTCGATGAGGAGTCGAAGCAGGTCTCCTATCGGGTTGTGAAGGATGAGAATGGAAATGTCAAGCTTGAGTGCCCGGCCATCGGGAAGCAATTTGCTGCTGAGGAGATCTCTGCTCAGGTCTTTTTCTTCTTCCTTATGCGCTTGTTTTAACTATTAACCTCGGAATAAGTATCTTGAGCGTCTGTCTGTTTTGCTTATAGCTGTAGTTTGGCGAAGTTTGCAATTTTAGTCATTTATCTATGAAACGTAATATAGCTTGTATTTTATAGGTTTCTGTTTCTTAGATGCGAACTAAGATCGTGTTTTCTTTATTTATGCCAAAAACTTAAATGATTTGGTCTATTTGAATTCTTATTAGTTTGTCTTGGCGTTCTCCTGAATTAGCCCTTCTGATGTTGCTTAAGTCAGAGACTATGTGCTTAATTATTGATCTTCATAAATTTATGGACAACCTTTGCATTTAGGGTTTTGGTTTTCTCCTGAATGGTTCTTTGCACATGACCTTTTTGAGAAGGGCATATTGAGGGTATGTTTTTTTTTTTTTTAATAAATTAAGAGTTCAGAAGACCATCCTTGTAGTTGACATAGCAAGTTTTGTCTTAGAACTCACCTGCTCTCCCTTATATCTTTATAATAAATGATTCATTTCTGTGTCTGTTGGTCTTTAAAATATATATATATATATATAAGTAGCTTAATTTCTCAAGAAAATTGGAAAATAAAATGTCTCTAAGGGCAGAGCCACCAAGGGTTGGATGCAACCCAATCAGAGTACTCTTTGTAGATTTAAAATATTCCTTTAATAACCCTAATTAGATTTCTTTCCTAAAAAAGTTTAATTCATACTACACTGCTTTAGAAGAAGGGATTCTAACAATGCTAGGCTTTGAGAGTAAAAAAAAAAAGGAGTCAGCATAATATGTAGGAAGAAACCCTGCCATACTAACTTTTGAACAAATAGATGAGAGAATTTAATTTAGTAAGAAAGAGATTATTTAATTACTTCTATAAAAGATATTTTAGAATATCTAGACTGTTAGAAACTTTAGGAGGATTAGGAAGAAAGAATTGGTGTTTTTAAAAGCGGCTGCAGTATTCAGGCAGTCAAGGGACTGCATAGTGCATATGCACTATGCATGCCACATATGGCTGCACGTGCTGTCACTATTTTTAAATTATTCAAAAATAAATATAGTATACTGAGTATAATATAAATAACCATAACAAACCGGCAAATAATGCTCATTATTTGGTATTTGATACTCAATAGTTATATCATAATCAACCATTTAGCTCTACTAAAGCAATATTGCCATATTAGGCCTACCTGAAATCCATATCAAACCTAACCATCTGCTTGAACCTGCTGCACCTATGCGGGGCGATATAAGAGTTGTATATGTAGCTTCATAATGCTAAATGGGCTTACATATGCAGTTGTGTGGTATTAAGCCAGTTACATATGTGGCAAATACAATGCTAAGCCAACAGCATTTTTAGTCCATGTGCAGTATGACCTCGTATAGCATTAAATATTAGGAACTGCAGTGTGGTCAGGGGACTGTGCTGGCTCGTGCAGCATTTATACATCGCATTTTAGAACATTGGATAGAATGCTTCTCAATCAGGAGATAAAAGGTGTTTTATTACACATTACAGAATTAATTATAAGTTAATTAGTTTCAGATCTTTTTAAAATTTAGATTTTGATCAAATTATCTCAAATCCAACAACTTCAGCAGCCATGTGTATCTACTCATGCATTATGCCTGGTAATATCACATAGTTTCTCTCATTTGAACTGTCATGTAGTTTCTTTCATCTGAATTGTTTGAGAGTTAACCTTTACATCATAAGTTATTGGAAGATTATTTATTTAAGCTTATATTTTGTTACCTTCCTTTCAAATTTATATCTGCAGTGCTGTTTAAAATAAGTTGGTTTGAACTTTAGTCGACCCTTATTGTGGTTTGTAGTTGCATTGAATTTAGTTGAATGTTCTTTTAGATTAAAATATGCTAGCTTTTAGCTAGTAGTTGTGAATTTGCATAGTAATTTTGTCTTTTATGGCAGTATAGGGGTTGAAACTTGAAAGTGCATCTAATTTATTATGCTGACCTTGAGCATTTTAAATCATTGTGCCTCCAGGTTTTAAGGAAGCTTGTTGATGATGCATCTAAGTTTTTAAACGACAAGGTTACAAAAGCAGTAGTCACAGTTCCTGCATACTTCAATGACTCTCAAAGGACAGCAACAAAAGATGCTGGTCGCATTGCTGGTTTGGATGTTCTTCGTATTATCAATGAACCCACAGCTGCATCATTGGCATATGGTTTTGAGAAGAAGAACAATGAAACAATTCTGGTGTTTGACTTGGGAGGTGGTACTTTTGATGTTTCGGGTAAACAATCCAGTCAAACTCTAAATTTCTGCATCATTTTTGTTTTATTTTTTGAATTAATTTTGTTGTTAATAAGCATTGGTAGGTCTACAATGTTGTTGTTGCATATTTGTGGATATGCATCTATATCCTCTTTTATTTTTAACAAGCACATTGTAGGCAAAAGTATGTAATCGTATTTGGAGAATTGTCTTTATAAAAGCATCCAGACCTTATAAGATTTAGAATTAATTAAAATGAGTTGTTAAAGCTTTGGCTGTAGAGAAGCAGTTGCAAATAGATTTGCATTTAAAAAAGATCATTTTGTTTATTGTATTTTTATTGTTTAGCTGACACATAGTTGAGGGCTTTCCATTTTGCATTCAGTCTGGTTACACTAGGATAATGCTTTTATCGAGAAAGCCACCTTAGCTAAAAATTAAAAATTGCTTTATGTTGCTTATGTTATTATAGATTCAGTTGGCAGTTGGTTTTCATTTTCAATTAACAAGAGAAAAATCATGAAAGATTCTATTCTGTTGCAGAATGTTTCTCCTTGAAGAAAGTTTCTGTTTTTTGTGAGAGTAGGCCATATGTTATTGAAAATAATGTTGCACTATGTGTTAACTCAAAGCTCTCCCTTTTGTCTTTAAGGATTTCACCATGTCATAGTGCATTCCACCTTTAAAGTGAAGTCCTTCAATAATCAATTTTCTTGTTTTATTCCATATATTATTTTAGAGAGAAATTGATGTAAGTACAAAAATTGCATAATTTTGAGGTTATAAAAAATTTACAACAACAAAAAAGCCACACAAAATATTCTAGTACTTGTGATTTTTCTGTCATGCTTTCAAACTGAAGTTCCTGTGTTCATTTTGAATTTTCAAATGACACCAACAGCTACAGCAAAAATTTTAAAACATTTTAAAATTTGTAACATCTTCATAATAACAGAAGACTCACCTAGATAAAATTATAATCCATTCTTCTTTGCTTGATACCTTCCTAGCTTTCAGTCACCATTAGAGAGTGAAATTAAAGGAGCCTACCTGCTATAAGTGGGAGTATCTCTTCCAATTCGCATGATTAGTGATAGAATATATGATAGTACAGGAATCTAAAACTCATATATCCAGTTCATTGGCTTCCTTGAATAAAACCTGCATTAAGTGTGCTTGGTATGTGAAGTTTTAGTTATTTCCTAAATTAGAAGGGTATCTTGTATATGTTCATAAGATTATCTGGTATCCCTATCGTTCTAGTTCTACATTGTACAGATTGTTGCCTACCAATCATTATTTTATTGCAATGATAAATATGATAGACTATTTAGGAGCTTCATATTTCTGACATACTTCAGTGAGTTGCTCGATGCTCTGATCTTCTGAATACAATCAATCAAATAGAATTTCCTAGCTCAGCAGGTGGTTTTAGAAGAACCAGCAGAGGATATCACAAAGTTTTGGAGATAGGAACAGGAGTTTTAATTACTCTGTGTTTGTTAGGGCCCTGTTATTTAAAAACAACATTTATGTACACTTTTCAAGAGAGATAAGCATTAAGTCACAATCAATAGTTCATAATATGGGACACGTATGGGTGATCTTATGATGAAAAGGTATGGTGAACAATGCGTGTTGTAAAGTTATACATGGAGAAGGAATGAGATAAGCTAGAAGTCCACTTAAAAGGGAAATTCTGTTCTTTGGATATATGTATTGTTAAGGAATCAAAATTGATCTTAAATTTTGCTCCCAATATGATGTGTGGGGTAAGAAATACTTTATATTGGTACAGAACTTAGAAAAAGTTTGGGATGAGCTGAATGTTAATGATTATATGATTAATCAGGCTTTAGCTAAAGAGGTTCTAACCTTGGTCTTGTGAAAAATATCAACAATGTTGTAGTGGAGTTAAAAATATTTGCATTGTGAAAAATGTCAACAACATTTTATTTGATTTGAAAATATTTCTGAAAGCTGGGTCCCCATTGTTTTCATATCTTTGGGATGGTTTTACTCGTCTTGTTGTACCCTTGTCCTGTTGCAAAAAGGTTCAAAACTTGGTTTTGGTTCTTGGATACTAATAGAGTTTTGGTTTCTGCAAGATTTGCAGCTTTCTTCAAGTTTCCGAGTTTCAGTGAGAATATTCATAAAGTTTACAACATTAGGAAGCAATAGTGGAAACGAAACATGAGTGACTGGTTACCTGATGTCACATGCATCTCATTAATCAATGAGACATGAATTAGGTGCTATCTGACGGTGCATACTTTTTCATGGAGTCTCTGGAAATATGTTTGACAACAGATTTTCTCTAATACATATTAGTTACAAGTTAAATGTTGTTAACTGTTTTTAAAGAGATGTTGTTGACTATTTTGATGTATTGCATAGCCTTGTATAGCATTTTGCACAACTTACATTACCTTACAGTAATTTTTTTTATAACAATTTGCTGCAGTTCTTGAGGTTGGAGATGGTGTGTTTGAGGTGCTCTCTACATCTGGAGACACGCATCTTGGTGGTGATGACTTTGACAAGGTTAGTTCTTCCATTTTAACTCAATATCACAATAATCAAGACTGGTGCTAGCTTGCTCATTGTGACTACTTGATGTACTTATGTGTGCATGTGCGCATTTCAGACCATCTCATATGTCATTTACTGCATGCGTGCATCCTTTATGCAACTTTCTGCCACTGGAGGTGAAAATTTTCAGTGATCACGCAATATGATGCTGCTCATTAAGTTATGCAGTGCCTTGTTTTGGCATGATCCCTGTTTGAGTTCTTCAGGGAGTCAGATTTTCGTACATCAATCAGAAGCCCCACAAGGCGTTATCTGATGATGTATGGATTTTCTGACATATAGTGTGCAGTGTCAATTATTTGTTACCTGCCACGTTCAACTGTCATGTTTATAGCTCTTTCATGAAGCAAGTAATGGTTAAAGAATAACCATGACCAAACTTGCTTTTCCCCATCAACTTGGAGTTGGAGCTAAATAGGTGAAAACTTTTTCATTTTCATTGGTTTTTAATGCATACACGTTTGTTATGTAAGATTTTAAATTTTTTTTTATATGCCATTAGATTCTACCTTGATGTCCTTTCTGACTACTTCTAGCTGGGTTTCCTTGGAGTCTTGCCCTTTCTTTTCCAACTGCTTCCACAATGTGATCCATTATATATCGTTCACTGTTTTATGAAATCCATGAAACCTTGTCCAAATTGGTATTAGTTACTGGATGGATGTTCTAATATGTTTTCTACTTGTTGTAATACTGTCATTGGTGGATTCTAAACCTTTATTTACGTTTGATAATTCTTTGCTAAGGTAGCTAAAACTTAGCATGTTTAATTGGCCAAAATTAAACTCAAATATGCTGCGATACACCTTGAACAGCATGCATGCAGATGCTTTGCTCATGCAATCTGACCATAATTAGTGCTCACAGCAATTGACCTATAGGTGCATTGTGTTACCCCCTTAAAAAGGCTTAGTTATCTCACTTACTGCAGAGAGTTGTTGATTGGCTTGCTGGTAACTTTAAGAGAGATGAAGGCATTGATCTTTTGAAAGACAAACAAGCTCTTCAGCGACTAACTGAGACAGCAGAGAAGGCTAAGATGGAACTATCATCCTTGACACAAACAAACATTAGGTTAGATTCTTAAATCACAGTCAATTTCCTTTTTAATTTACATGTTAAACTCTCTTGATCTCTATCTTTTGTTACTCTTCCTAATGCAAGAAAAACTGCTACTGTTTGTCAGTTTACCATTCATTACTGCAACTGCTGATGGCCCTAAGCATATTGAGGCAAACCTTACAAGGGCTAAATTTGAGGAATTGTGTTCTGACCTTCTTGACAGGTATGACTTACCTTTTGTTGTTGCGGGGACATTAAGAAAATATTGACTAGATTGTTATTTGCTTTCTATTTATTTCCTTGTTTCTTTATTTTTTTATTTTTAATTTTGAATTCATACTTTTTTAGTAATCATCACTTCGTTCTATTTGGTGATCTCAGCTCTTTAATTTTTGCTAATGATGAATTCATACTTTGCTAGAAATCATCACTTCTTAGCTCTTTAACTTTTGCCAATGATCAATTCATAATTTGCTAGAAGACATCACGTCTTTCTATTTGGTGATATCTGCTCTCTGATTAAAGTTAATAACTTTAGGTATGTACCAAACATGCCAAATGTCAAATATCAGACTGTTTATGTTCTCCATTCTGTCTTGCTTCTAAACATGTGTCTGTATATTTATCATATTTGATGCTTATATCTGCTTTTTGTGTTTTTTTTAGGCTTAGAACTCCAGTAGATAATGCCTTAAAAGATGCAAAACTTTCGTTCAAGGATCTTGATGAGGTGATACTTGTGGGTGGATCAACTCGCATTCCAGCTGTTCAGGAACTTGTTAAGAAGATGACAGGAAAGGAGCCAAATGTTACAGTCAACCCTGATGAAGTTGTTGCCCTAGGGGCTGCTGTTCAAGTCAGTATTTTAGCTGAACCTGCTCGCTATTTTACATGTGCGATTATTTGTTACAAGGCCTAAAAATAATAGTTATTTGTTCAATTTACTAGTTAGTAAGCTGCTCAGATAACTTTTGTTGGATTGATCTTTCTTCTTTAACCAGAGCCATAGGACGTTTTGTCCTAAGCTGGAAACTATCTTATGCTTTACTATTCTTATTTATTGATGATTGCTAGGTAGGTAAACCAACATCTTTACATGTTATTGGGTCATTGTTACTCCAAGTAATACAGTAAGGGATGAATTTTCTGTAGCACGAAACTTGTACTGATTGATGGCTATTTATTTTATTATTTTTCAAATAAAATAAAGAAAGCGGTATGGTATCTTCATTCTAGATTACAAATTATGCCTATCATAACAATGTTAGGGACATTCAGGTGAAGAATGCTATTTAAATTATAAAAGATTCGATTTGATATTTGCATTGGAAGACATGCAAGCTCACGAAAGTACATAAAGAAAAGCAAAGTATATATTTTTAATATAGTTTCATCCTGCAAGGGGTTTTCATCCTCTGACCTAACTGTATTCTATAAAAAATGTCATCTTTTAAACAGCCGGGGAATAATGCTTCACTCTTACAGATATCTTCATTAGATGGATATTCTTGTTGTTGCTGTTATGTTTTACTAAAAGATGCAGCCTAGTTCATGACTTCATGCCACAAACTCTGGAAAATACTAAAATTTGAAAATTATTTTTTATGAGGAACTATGTTTTAAATAGCATAATAGGGCTAATAGACACCTTATGTTTTATACACAGATGTGTTTTTGAATTACTGATATGCTATGAACTTTGTGGCTTAATATGCATCCATCAATTTTCTCAAATGGTTTTGAAAATGGTTTTGAAAAACACCGACCTGCTCTTTTTCCAATTACTATAAATAAGGTACAATTTGGGTGGTTGATTGCCTTTGTGCAAGTTTTGCAGAAACTAGTCTGTTAACTAGTTCTAGTTCCTTTCCATATTTTCTCATCTGGGATGACTTATTTAGAATTTCATTTTTTTCTGTCTCAGGCTGGTGTTTTGGCTGGAGATGTCAGTGACATTGTTCTTCTGGATGTTACACCACTATCTCTTGGTCTGGAGACTCTGGGTGGAGTGATGACAAAGATCATCCCAAGGAACACCACATTGCCCACCTCCAAATCAGAGGTCTTCTCTACTGCTGCAGATGGGCAGACAAGTGTTGAGATAAATGTTCTTCAGGGTGAAAGAGAGTTTGTTAGGGACAACAAATCACTAGGAAGCTTCCGTCTTGATGGAATCCCCCCAGCCCCACGAGGAGTCCCACAAATTGAAGTCAAGTTTGATATTGATGCCAATGGTATTCTCTCGGTTACTGCTGTGGACAAGGGCACTGGGAAGAAGCAAGACATCACAATAACTGGTGCTAGCACCTTGCCCAGCGATGAGGTATGCTTTATTCAAGTACCAAGTGAAGATAACTGTGACTTTCATAATTCAGATTGCATATGCAGGTTCTATCGTGTATTACATTATACATTTGAATCAAGTTACATTCCAAAATATATTAAAGATCTGGTGTTTTCGTTGGCGTTATTGGAGTGTAGTTATGTACTTTATCTAATTGATTGGGATTTTTGTTTTGATATGCCACAATTGTCCAGAAACTCGTTCGTTGAGATTTCTAGCAATAATCCGAGTGGAACTGTGACTGGTTTTGTTTCGGTGGAAACCTTTTCATTTGATCTCTTGCTTAATTGTGATTTCACGTGTTCAATTTTTCTCCTCTAAATTTGCAATAATCATCTGATGTATTTTTGTGTCACCTCGTAGTGCTGCTAAAATCATTTGAAAAGGTTGGCATAAGGTTTGTCCCTTAAAATTTGTTTATATGCATCTATTCACCACTTCGCATTGGCTATGTGAAATAGGAAGTGCTTGTGTCGCATTATTTAAGTCTCGGCTACGAGTATTAATACTCATTGATATTAATCCTGAAGCCTAGCATAGTTAAATAATTATTCTTTTTAATTTTTTTTTTCTTTTTGGGAATTATGCAGGTGGAGAGAATGGTGAAGGAAGCTGAGAGGTTTGCAAAGGAGGACAAGGAGAAGAGGGATGCCATTGACACTAAGAACCAGTCAGAGTCAGTGGTGTACCAGACAGAGAAGCAATTGAAGGAGCTTGGAGACAAAGTCCCAGCTGCTGTCAAAGAAAAGGTGGAAGCAAAGCTCAACGAGCTTAAGGAAGCCATTGCAGGAGGATCTACGCAGAGCATGAAAGATGCCATGGCTGCCCTCAACCAGGAGGTGATGCAGCTAGGGCAGTCGCTCTACAACCAGCCTGGAGCAGCTGGGGCCGGGGCTGGCCCAGGCCCAGCCCCTGGGCCCGATGCTGGGTCTGCAGGCTCAGCTGGCAAGGGACCTGAGGATGGTGGGGATGTAATTGATGCAGATTTTACTGATAGCAAGTGAAGGTGGATCATTGGGTAAGGATCTTAGGCAACCAGGACTGAATTTTTTTTTACACAATTTGTATAGGATATGGGCGTGGTGAGCTTAGGTTATCGTGGAATTTTGAAATGAGAAATATTCACTGGAAGGCTAGATTTTTCATATGAGATGACTTGCTGGAATTGATCGAGGACTGAGAAAAAAGTTGAAAAATATTTTCAGCCAAACCTTATCTTTCTTGTGGAATCTGCTTTGTTGAAGATAAGTCGCTTGTATGATATCTGATCGAAACTACTATCCGCTCCTCTATGAAAATATATTAAATTACTTTTCTCCTCCCCTATGTGAAAATATATTAAATTACTTTTCTTCACCCAGGAAGCCTTTTCAAGATTTCATCTTTAGATCGTTTATCAGTTGTTTTCTGTAAATTATCGAGTCTAAAGTTTTCGGTACCTGCATGATGCTCCTCCAGTAGGTTGACAGATCCTCAGGATGGTGTACGAATAATAGTCTTAAAACGGCTGACACCTCTGCGTGCGGGTGTCGGCGGCTGGCAACAACCACGAGATACAACCCTTCAGAGTTTGCAACATTCCTCCATGCGTACGAGCAAAGGGGAAGAACTTGATTGCATCTTTTAGTTTGATATTTGAGAAAGGGCAAAAAGAGAGAGAGAGAGAATGGAAGCAAGGGCTGTATGGAGCAACGACAGTTCTAGGACAAACTACCGGACTAGCTGTTTTCCTTTTCTTTTATCTTTTTATTTTGTTCATATTTGTCGTATACATATTTCACCATCTTTGTTGATTGCTCGGGCTCCAACGTACTCGCAGTATGTAGCTAGCATCGGTGAGAGAGAGAGAGAGAGAATGGAAGCAAGGGCTGTATGAAGCAACGACAGTTCCAGGACAAACTACCAGACTAGCTGTTTTCCTTTCATTTATCATTTTATTTTGTTCATATTTGTTGTATACATATTTCACCATCTTTGTTGATTGCTCAGGCTCCAACGTACTCGCAGTATGTAGCTAGCATCGGTGCTTAGAGAAATTAGTTAAAAATGATGGCTAAAACTATGATAAGGAGATCCGGCTAGTTGGGGCATAAGATCTTGATCAGCTAGCTGCATTAAAAAAAAAAAAAAATGCGAAGATGGGTTGGTGCTAGTAACGGTGGATCTAAGCTTCAAAGTTACAAGAAAAAATTAGTTAGCCAGTAGCCATGGCCGTAGTCCTCCAAGGATCAGACATTTGTAAAGAACAGTGATTTAGATGCGAGGTAGGTACACACAGCGCCATCATCCGAAACTCTCAACAATGCAACCTTATCATTTATGTGCAAAGTTTGTTTCCGTAGCTGGAAATAGAACATGGCGTGCTTCAAGCGGAGGACCAACTTGTTCCTTGCAGAAACACTGATACAAACCAGGACTTCAATCTCATGGATATTTAAAAGCATCAGACACCAAGACATTGTATTTCCTCGCTTATGTTGTTCCTGCCAAGTCTCAGTGTCTTCAAGCCTGCTCAATGACCTCGGCACAGAGATCATCGGTCCCCTCTTCCATGTTTATGCCCATATATCGAATTAGCAGAATATAAAATTCCAGGATTCCTTGTGCTCCATCACTTAATGTTGTCGTTAGGTAAATGATGTAGATCAATCTTACCAGTCCGGGGGAAAACAAATAATGTCAAGATACTGCCATTTTTCTTAAAAAAAAATATTTTATTTATTTTTATAGGCCCAATTTTGTATGAGACAGCCATTAACAGCTTGAAACGATAACAATTTCTTGGTGAGACACTTTTTTTTTTTCCCAGATTGATGAACCTAATCCCTATTTCCATTGAATCAACAAGTGATGGGATTAAACCATAGCAGTTACAAAAATTATAAAAAATCATGGTGGATTTTGGTGTGAAGCTCTCTACCATGCATGATAGAAGATAGTCCAAGTGGAATTTCGGAGGGTCTTCTATTTACTGCTTCTGCGATGCAACTGCTTAGAGAACCATGCAAATTCTGACCAAGCAATCCATAACCATCTGGCTAATACAAAGGGTATGAACACATGAAATGTTGTAATCATAGTAATACTGATGGTTTCATATTAACATTCTCTCTAGATATTAACAGAAGTTAGACATGGTTCATGCATAAAGCTACACACGTACTAGATGTATCTAGATGCAAACATGCAACACAGATGTTCTTAGGAAAAACTAACACACCTTGATGACAAAACACGCTTGGTAATACCGGCCAGCAGAGAGATGACCGTGCCAAATACGTAGTAGATGCAACACAAACTCTATATCTTTCATCCACTCCATCAAGCCACTGACAGAACCGACCGCTTAAATGTCCGACTTGATCTCTGTCCGTCGGCCAAATCCTCCACCGTCAGGCCTTGTGCACCGAAACAAAAGTACTGATTCATCAGTCTAGCATTCACAAAACCAGATTTCTGTGGTGCGTTCTCTGTCATGCCACCTCCAGTAACTGATGAATTTGAACAGGAGGCACCACCACTGGGCTCATTCTCTGCACAGATTCCCTTCTGTTTATCTGATGAGGGTGATGAGACCGATGGCTTCGGGAAAGAACCAGATGGATGCCGTGGAGGAGGAGCCAGGTGTGGCATGGTTTGAATGACCCCATGCATTAAACCTGCAGCAAATTTCTTCTTTGTGGTTGGACTTGGCATGGCACTCCTAACAGAAAGAGTTCGCTTATTGTTCAGGAGTGATGTTCCCCTGGAGAATCGCTGCCGGAGGGGAGTCGGTGTCTCCTCACGCTCGCTCCATTTCTTCAAGGAGTCCAGCGAGTCATCATCTCCTAACTTCTTTGGTGTATCGGTTTTTTTCTCCTTGCGACGAGGCCACCTGAGAAGAATCATGAGACGCTTTGCTGCACTGTTAACAGGATTTTGTTTCTTCTTGTCTGAGAACTCCTGGTTTTCATCAATGGTGCCAAAGTTTGGAAGCTCACTCCTGCTAACACTTGAGCATGAGCTAGGCCTTCCACTGGCTTCTGATGCTTCAATACCTGCGTACAAGAATATCTCCGCATCGGAAATTCTAAAAGAAGTACCTGGGCTGTTTCCAATGCCTTGCGTCTTTATGTGAGAAGCAATGGCTGATCTTGCCATGTAGTCCTTTGAATTTGAGATTCCTCCAGCCGAAATCAATTGTTTAATCAGTATTTCAGAAGATGCCAATCGCGGGTGTTGCCGGAGTAGATCCAATGGTGTCATACCATCAACATCTCGGATGTTTAGGTTGATTGATTGTACAGTCATCAAGAGTTCAACGAGGCTAGAGTGCATGTTACCAATCACGGCCATGTGAAGGGCTGTCCTTCCATCATTATTCCTGAGATTGATGATTTCTTGAATATTTACAATGGTTCCCGAAACCAGCTGCTTCATGAGCTCCATTTGTCGGTCGAGTCTTCGGAAACCGGGAGTTCTGAAACCTGCCAAAGCCATATGAAGAAAAGTATCTCCAGCATTATTTGTCAAAGTGGAGGATGATGGAAACGCGGTAATTAAGGCTTCCACGACTGACAAGTGTCCTCGAAAGGCTGCCACATGCAGTGCTGTGTTCCCTTGATTATCTTGAGAACTGATCATATCATAAGATGCCACTAGATCCTTAATTACCTGCAAAATTAGTTTGGATTGATCAAACCTAGTAAAAAATAATTTCAAATAAAAATTTGGCTGTAAATGTTTCTCAATGGGATGCAGGTGATAGGTATCTGATACCTCCTCTATATATGCATTTAAAGGATTTGTTTTGGAAACTTAACTTTCTAATACTTGACATAAGGAAATCTTCTAAATAATACATAAAGCACAATAGTGAAGAATCCCCATAAAGAATAAGCAATGCAAAAGGGTAGAGGCTCAAACAATGAACCATGTTAATTAACTCAAAGTGGTAGTCTATCTGAAACATGGATGAAGTGCCTCTTGTTATTAGAGTTCTAGAAGCTTCTTCAGTTTGTGGAATAGAAGTCATTATTCGATGATGTAAAATCCTATTGCAGTTTTCTTTGAAGAAACACAATTTTCACACTATTATGCAATTTGGACAGGCACGGAGCATGATCCAATTTACAAAAAGAATATAAATTTGAAAGCTGAAGTTTTGTCAATTAGAGCTTGATGCCCACATCCTTTCCTCTTATTACAAATTCTCAAAATAATGAACTACTGATATTTTGCAAAATTGTTCAAGCAGTAAACTTCCATTGGCATTTGCCTCAACCCTCAGCTAGTTATATAACTTCACAGTTCAAACTAAACCATTTAGAGTCATGAGTATTGAAGTAATTAAGATCTGATCAATTGCACAACTAAAAATTGAAATGACATAGGAGACAAATCAGTTACGCATGGTAAACTCCATTCTTAGATCTTGCTTTCTTTTGTGTCTTCTTTGGTGCTCACATGCAATTTTTGTATCTTAATTTACTTCCTATAGACATCAACATAACCACCCCTCTGCATCTTTATACTATTCTTTGCTGCTAAAAGCATCATGGAACAACTAGCAGACCATACTGCAGAATTCCAGTATGATACTAGAGGCTGCATGCTTTTCATCTGTTTCATTTGTTGCTTAACTTTGACCTTAACTTTGACATCAACACATGATCACTTTATCCAGAAAAGATGAACAAAAAAAGGAAAAGCACAAGAAGGAAATCATAAGTGGGCACTTAAATTAAACCAAACCATTAACTCGCTACTACTAATTGATGCTTGAAATATGCCAAATTCCTGGTTTTGTTTTCTTAACCTTGATTTTCTAATAAAAAACTTAAAGTTTACAGAATCATCTGAGTGACATCACCAAATCATGGTTTTGTTCTTTTTGTCCCTCCTATGCTCATGTTCGCATCCCCTTAATGTTTTAGAGACTAAAGCTGATAAAATGATGATAACTAATACTACTAGATTGCAGCTTATGCAGCTAAGATACTCGGTTCGCCTGCTTCATTAGATAATAGGTTCTTTTATCATCTTGATTTGTCTATAGCCTTGTTACCTTTGGTCCGGAGATGGTTTTATTGATTAGTTCCACCTGTATTTATATTTTTTTCTTTGTCTATTGTATGTTTATTGTAAGACTTCTACAACAGATAACATCGACAACTAAATACTGAGATACTGATTTCCCAACAGCAACACGAAATGGTTGCTCAATCATCCATCTAAAATTACAAATGTTTTAAGAAAATGTTCAAGATAAATAGTTCATAAATCAGTTTCCTTGCAGGTACACAGTACACATTCAGGAAATTTAGCAATCTTTAGTATCAACATTAGCGACTAACAATCAGTAAAAGGCCTACCTAAGACAGCAAAGTGACGAAACAAAAGCAAAATTACTAATGAGGCAAGGTCCAAAATAACAGTCTGATATTCTGAGGTGTCTATCAATTGACTTGATGGAGGATAAAAAAAATGCATGACCATTAAAAAAGGATATCTAGAACTGATATCAAACAGCTCGATAATTCGGTGGAAAGAATGGGCAGACAAGACAAGACCAAAGTAGCCTCTGATGTTTTACAGTCATTTGTTGTCGTTTAACACCAGGAACAACCAAGTCCATGTCCATACACACATACATACTACATACATACACATGCATGATATAAAATCCAAAGAAGAAATGCCAGTTCTTCATATCAAAGAAGGAATTCTAATCGACAATAAAATTACCAGATATTGTCAAATTATCATTACATGTTATTAATAATAGAGAATATCAGATTCCTTGCTTACATAAAAGTATGAAGGAAACAAAGAAGTTATTTCAGCAAGGCAAGAAAATGATTAGAGGACTACCATCTCCAACCAAAGTCAGCAGTCTAAAACCAAAATCACTACTGCTGCTGATTTGCAACCCTTGGGACAAGGAGAAAGCATTACCATTTAAACTTCATGCATTCATTCACATTTATCATTATAATTACCGTTGTTCAAACAATTATCTTAACATATCAAAAACAATATTACTGGGAATGTTGAAGCAAACATACTCAAAAAAAAAAAAAAAAAAAAAAAAAAAAAAAAAAAAAAAAAAAAAAAACTACTACTTTAAGCAAAATGCTAATATGCACCATAAATCAAAACCAATACAATTCAGGTACATAATCCAAGTGGAAATTCAAAGTAGAAGCAGTATCACCTCAACTTGCCCTCTGCCAGCGGCAGCATGCAAGACGGTAGATCCTTGAACATCTCTATAAGCCAAGACATCAGAGCAGTCCTCAAGAAGCTCTTTCAGGATCTCCAAGTTCCCTCCTCTAGCAGCAGCATGAACAGCCCTGTTCACCATCTCCCACTTAAAAATCGAAACACTCCCATCCACCGCCTCTCCGCCGCCACCGCCACCTACCAAGCTCCTCCTCGGAGACACCGCAGAGTCAAACAATAGCCTAAAAACCTCAGAATTCTTGCTCCTCGCTGCGGCGTAAAATATATCGGTCACACCATACTCTCCTTCTCCAAAGACTAATAGCGGGTTTCTCTCGAGCAACTCTTGAACAAAGCTAATATCCCCTGCCGAGGCCGCAGTGTAGAGAAGCCAACCCCCATAGCCAGCTCGAATCAGAGTATTCTTTCGGCTCTTCGTCTCGCACTCGAGGAGAAGGTTTCGGGCGACGAAGGACCGACATTTGGCAGCATCGACGAAGCGGGCATCGTCATCCCACAATGTTTCGAGCCGCCGGATCCGGCGGAGGGAGGTGAGCTTGATGAGAAGGTTGGCATCGAGGTGGAGAAGCTCCCGGACCAGGTCATAGTGGCCATTGGCCGCCGCCCAGTCGATGGGGGAGGCATACCACCACTGGTCCCCGGTGCTCTCCCACCGAAGAGGGAAGTAAGATTGTGGCATCGGGAAGACAAAATAAAGAAGAACGAGGTAGGTTAAAGGAGCCAAGATGAAGAGAATATAGAAGAACAAATGTTCCAGTGGTCTAATAAATGAGCACCAAGGGAGAGAACATCAAGCAAGCAAGCAAGCACATAAGAGCAGGGATTTCATGGAACAGACACCATTAGAACACAGAATACTGCAGCAAACTGGAACCCCGGACCTGGCAGCTCGAGCTAATAATATCTAAGTAGCTAAAAAAGATGGAGAAAGTTTTTTTTTTCCTTTTCCTTTTCTTTTTGTTCTTCTTGGGAGAAATAAAACACAAGTAATTACCAAAGGAAGCAAAGAAGGAGAGAAGAAAAAGAGGAGGAACAGTGGAACAATATCTTGAGAGAAGCAGAAAAGTGCAGGGAGATCAGTTCATGAGAAAGGGAAAGTAAATATGACTCATATGCGAGTTTCAAGCAATAAAGAGCCCAAGAGCCAGGAAGCTTCACCACTCAAGGTTAAGTATAAGAGGGAGAAGGTCCAAAGAAGTGAAGAATATATGGAGAGAAAAAGAAAAGAGCTGAAGAAGGACAAAAGAGTACAGTTAGAACACAGACCTCAAAGGACCCAGGGATTAAAGCAAGCCCTCTAAGAAAAGGCTTCGACGGCCATGAAGACTTACAAGGTGGTAGAGAAGAATATGGGGGAGGGGTAAGGGTGGTGGCTGTGGCCCTCTACAACAACATGGTAGAAGGGAGGGGAGGTTACGGATGGTCAGAGGGAGGAAGTTATGGGGAAGGGAGAAGAGTACAGATTCTTCTGGTGCTCTTCACCCCAAAAACAAAAAAAAAAAAACGATTCTCCTGGTGTTACCAGGAGAAAAAAAAAAAAAAAAAGAGAAAGAAAAGTTTGGGGGGAAACCAGAAGTGGGGTGTGTGCAGATAATGATGAAGACTTCTCCGTATATATATATATATATATATATATATATATATATCAAATTTGGAGAAAATCTAAACGAAGCACCATAAAGTTGGTGGACTGCGGAAAGGTTTGGATTGGTCGGAGAGGAAAAAGGCAGGGGTGCAGTGGTTGTGCTTGAAATGAGTTGGCCGTGGGCGGGTTTGGCAGGGCACGTTGATCTCTGTCACTTGGGTGAGTAGAGGAAATATTATTAGATCTTTGTGTATTGATTACGGTCAGTTGGATATTAGTAGATGGAGTTATGTGCAGACTTTGTTTCTCATTTCTCTATCATAAACAGTATTCAGGTCATGTGACCTTTGTAAATTGGAATCTTGGAAGATAATGTCCATGATAATGCAAGCTGGTACTATACTTTCATGGTGCTTTCATTATGAATTTGTTAGCACCAATTAACCTGCATTACTACTTTCATCCTCAAGCCAGCCAACTCTATCTTAGTTTGTTGTCATTGGTATTTTTTGAAAGCTGAGATCTTGATTTTCTTGAAAAGGTTCTGGATTTTTTTTAATATATTTTTTAATTTTTTTTTTTTTTATAAAATAAAAGGAATGGAAGGATAAATTCTGGTGTAACTAATTCTGCAGGCTCCCACCCCGCATCAAATACTGATTACGGGAATAAAGTGGTTACCACGTGATCATGCCTCGCTAATAGAACGGGAATAAAGTGATCATGGACTTCAAAAAAACTTCTGAATTTAATCGAGGAGTTATTAACATGTGACTGGTTGGTAGTGAGGCAAGGTCTCTACCAATCGAGCTACCGCTTTAATGATTTATTATCTTGATCAATAAATTAATGTTTAAGATATTGAAAAGCCCACGTGATGAATCAAAATTAATGACTGTTCATTGAGATTTATTAACTTTAAAGCTCTATCCAAGAAAGTAAAAAAAGTAATTGATCGATGTGAATGATAATTTATCGATCTTTTAAGTCCTAGAGAATTATCAATTTTTATCTATCAAGATTTTAAATCAGATAAAGTTATATTTATATGACCCGAATTATATCCTTTTATAGCATCTCTCCGCTTCGTTCGAGGATCAAATCCTCATTATATTTCTAAAAACATTAAATAAACTCTTATTGTATTTCTCAAAAAAAAATAAAAAAAAAAAAAAAGTTTATAAACCTCATATTGGCCATGATTTGCTTTGGTATAATTTAGGTCCTATAATTGCAGCAATTTATGGGTTGATCAAGCATGCATGCGAATACAGACCCATAGCCTATAGCTAAAGGAAGCAATGAAAATGTTACTACTTGATTGATTAAAACATATAATTCTATCCTCAATTTCTTTTCAAATCAGTAATGTAATTTAATTGTATATATTTCATATGCGTCCAATGAGAGGTACAGATTAGCAGATTAGCTTCTAACAAAACCAAGTATAGGAGAAGATGAGCACATCACTAGAAACAAGATGAAGCATTTTTATGGAAGGCGGCCGGTGAGAAGGAGGGCAATCCGGCCTTCATGCGGTGGCCGGCACCGAGGTTGGCGATCCAGTGGGCATCTCTAACCGACCTAGCAGGTAGGTTAGAGGAGATGATGACGAAGATGGTTGAGGGGAAGCCAAGAATTAAAAGAGAGGAAAAAAACAAAGGATGTAAGATAGGAATCATAGGATGATCCATCACAAACTCAAAGCGGAGGAGATCGCTATGAGATATAAACCTTACAAAAATATAAAACCAAGTATAGAGACAAAACAATGGATAACCTCTCTGATGGCTTCACTTCTGTTTGCAGTCCTCTATTTATTTATTTATTTTTTTTAATATATCGAGGAAACTTCTGTTGGTATTCTTCTGTAGCTAGTGCTGGACGCTAGTTTGCAAGACAAAAACAAGAAGCTTTCATCAGTCCAGAACTCAAGGCAGGCAGGCAGGCCCTGGTAAAATCCGGCCTTCTGTTTCTGTTAACTTGCAGGATCTTGCAGTCATTTTCGAGTCGAGAGTATCTACAAATCTTGTTTGCAATTTTTTTTTTTTTTTTTTTTGAAGGTGCGTGCTTTCTATGATCAGCAGGCATTGTTCATGTTTCATAGACTCCCATAGTTATTATATTATGAACGGTGCAAAAGTTTATTAGAAATAGAATTTATTGGATGCTGAAGGTCAATTATATTAGTTTTCTAACTCTAAAGGATGTTACTTGGACCAAGTCATGGAACCTAGATGTCCATTTTCTATATCCACCGGCATTATACGTCACGAGACATGCTTTAGACCACGCAAACCAAGAAAAAGGCACCCTACCTTTCTTGTGGACTGCAAATTGCCTCCTGGAAGTGGGCCTAAGCTTATTAAATAAATGCAACCAGTCCAGTACTCAAAGAATTAAATGTAATTTACTAGTGGGAATCAGTTTCTTAATGCCTTTGATGCGTTTCTGTTTCATTTTTCTTAATACATCTTGCTTGTTGTGTTTTTTGCGGAATTAAATCCTCAATAATTTTGGGTGAAGAAAAAGATTAATTATTTGCATGCAGGATTCTTATCTTGGACAGAAGTTTGGTGTAGCGCCTAGTTGTCATCTTATATATCATAGCAGATGATCCTGAAGAGAGATTATCTGCCACCCAATTCGCATATATATATATATATATATATATATATATATATATATATATATATATATAGAGAGAGAGAGAGAGAGAGAGAGAGAGAGAGAGAGAGAGAGAGAGAGAGAGAGAGAGAGAGAGAGAGAGAGAGATTATCTGCCACCCAATTTGCATATATATATATATATGTGTGTGTGTGTGTGTGTGGTGGTGAGTAAAATTTTTGGCATGCAGATCTTGCTTTGATATGCAGTATAAAAACCACACAGTTCTGACACTCATGAGCAAGATTTCAGATGCAGTGCTGTCCCATACATCATCAGTGTATCAAATAATATGGTGAATGTAAGACCAAACTCTTATCCAATTTATTTTAGAATTTTATATGCATTTTTTCAAATAAAAATACCCAAAAAATACGCGAGGCTTGAGTGTTCACAGGACTAATAAATGTTTGCAGTTTATCATAATTATAAAAAAATTCCTAAAATTGACATTGTAGAGGATCCATGGCTAGTTTTAAATCTGGAAAAATATATAATGATGGATCATATTTGTCCAATACCACAGCTAAGAGTCTTTGACTTATATTATTATTAAAGAAAGTACTATTAAGTAAAGAGACAATCTCTCGAGGAGAGGTTAACGTTGAGTTTTTTTTTTTTTTTTTCCTCTCTCATTTCAAATCTCAAATCTCAAATCTCATTCTTTTTATACTTTTTGCATCTGGTATCTCTATCTTCATGTAAGTTGAGAAATTCTTTACATGGATTCAGAATTTTTATTTGAAGTCCATCTCTTAATTGAATACCAGTCACCACCCAGCTTCTTTGACACAAAGAATTTTGCATTTCAGTGAGGCAAATGAGTCCATCTAACACACCATGAGGCTCGAAAGCAAAACTCTATATATCTAGAAAGGAGGAAAGCCATCCTGTTTAACATAACTAGCGTGTTGCACATGAAATACTGATGAAGATAAGAGTGGATCTTGAAAGGTGACAATGAACCAAGCCTTCTAAATACCACAATATATATGATGCAAATTTTCAGGGTTGTCCCAATCTAGCTTTGCTCACCGGTCTTTGTTGGAGTACTCCAACTTTTCTTTCTTCCTTCCTTTCTCTTTTTCCTCAAATGCCCAAGGAGCTTTGTTGGAGTACTCCAACTTTTCTTTCTTCCTTCCTTTCTCTTTTTCCTCAAATGTCCAAGGAGACTCACTCTTATAATTAAGATTGATGTATCAACTCCATCCCTCAATGAGAGTTTAAGTAGAGCGTATCACATAAGATAATGGCACTGGTCGCATATTCGAAGTAATATGCTGTCGTGGGCGATGAAAAACTCCTATGGCTCCGCTACAAGGATGTACGTTATATGGTTTGGCAATCTTTAAGTTGTAATAAATACGGCCATTTTTTGGGGTAAAATAGGCTAAAGTAATTAAAAAAAAAAAAAAAAAAAAGTCATTCACCTGGCTTGTAACTACAATCAATCACTTGTAAATGTGCAGTGATTTTTCATTCTCCAGTGCCCTAGCGAATAGCAAAGATTGTGCATTTTCATGATACATTACCATCAAGGACCTTATTTTTCAGGAGGAATAATAATTATTATTATAATGGCACATAACATTGATACAGGAGTTTTATGGGTGAAGTAAAAAAAGAAAAACAAAAATAAAAAAATAAAAAAAAAACTAGGAATATTGTTAGGGATGTAATCGAACCGAACTGAACGGAGTAGCTAGAAGCTCGAGCTTGATTCAATTTAAAATACTTAGATTCGAAATTCAATTCGAGATCGATCAAAACTTGATATTTCAAGCTCGAACTCGTCTCGATAAAAAAGAGGCAATACTTGAATTTACTCAATTCAACTCAAGCATCAACCAAGCATACTCAAGCTTGAGTTTGAGCTCAAATTTGAACTATAGTCTACTCATAATATATACACACACATTTAAATAAATTCACGAGCCTTTGAGTTGAGCATATATCTTGCTACTTGAGTTAAATTCAAAAAATTATTTGAGTTACTCGAGCTCGACTCGAACTTGACAATAGCCAAGTCAAGTTGAGACTTGTTAACACTCATAAACCTTGTTAACATTTCTTATATTGAGTAAATTGAGTATTCGAGCATTTTATATTATATAATATATTTGGCATGCTAGGCTCACAATCTATGGCTCACTTAAGACTAGAAAGAGAGGCTTCTTTATACACAGCCAACTGGGAACCTTATTTTTAAACTCGCTCGTCACACAAAACAAAAGATGAAAGATGAGGATCGATGCAAGGATCGAACACTTAATAGTCACAAAAGAGTAAAAGAAATGTTTCCTAGCCTACCAAAAACTGAGTTGAAGCTGGTTAGGTAGTTAGGTTCTCCCTTCTCTTATTTGGTGGTTTCTATGGAACAAAAGCTCCCAACTGACAAAGATATGAAGAGATCTTGATAGCACTTAGCTCAATCATTTACCATGTTCAAAAAATGCTGAAACATTTTCTTGCCTTGTTGAAACCCAAAGTTTTCTCATGAATTTATCTTGAATCGGGACCTTTTGGCTTAACTTTATCCTAATTTTGCCGAGGAAGCAATCCCCTTTTCACCTTGAATTGGTCAAAATACACGGAATTCTTGAGTTTTCATGGAGGATCACCTTGAATCGGTCAACATATGCAAAATTCTTGAGTTTTCATGGAGGATTAGATCCAATAACAGGGAGCTAGTCTAGTATTTCAGAATAATTTATTGCCATCCAAACTTATCATTAAGTGAGCTATATGGTCTAATGAAATATTAACTAACCTTTCTAGGGGAGAACCTTTGACATAAAATATCTAAGACTCCTTTTTTCTTAGCACATGTTCCAACTCAGATGATATTCGTCACTTGAGAGCCCCCACCTCCCTAGTTTTTGCAAAGTAAACTTTGATAGAAGTATGGATGCTAGTGGTGTAGAGGTGGTGCTACTTATGAAAAATAAAAAAAATAAAAACCTACTTTTTGAAGGAGATTTCATGAGAAACAGGAAAAATATATTTTTTTTTTTTCAGATCTGGGAAGAATTGTATCAATTACAACTAATCCCAAAATAAATAATCAACTAACTTGGATAAATATAAGATAACTAACTTGGATAAACATCAAATTTAATTTAAAATTCCTAATATCCTCCCTTTAAATTAAATTTTTCATATATTTAGTAAATTACATTGATATATAAAAGTATCTACCTTCAAAGGCTTGGTAAAAATATCTGCTATTTGGTCTTCACTTCTATAATGTACCAATTCAATCACTTTCTTTTTTATCTGATCACAAAGAAAGTGATACCGTATATGAATGTATTTGCTTCTTCCATGGTTTACTCGATTCTTTGACAATTTGATGGCAGAAGAGTTGTCACAAAAATTTTTGTGGACATATCTTGCTCGAATTCTAAGCTATCTAGTAACTTTCTGAGCCAAACTACCTGAGATGCACATGTTGCCACTGTTATATACTCTGCTTAGTTGAGAAAAGGACCATAATGTTCTAATTTTTTGAAGATCATGAAATAGCTGTTGACTCTGGTCTTGATTTTGATGATTGATAAAATACTTAAGTATATATGAGTACTAATTATATTTTTAAGTGTGTTTATTAGATCTTAGTACTCATTCATGTTGAATGAAGAAATACATATTTTTAGTTGAAGAAAGTCCTTAAATTAAAGGAAAATCAAGTATATGGACTTTGGAATTTATAAGGAAGAACTTGAAGAGGCTAATAATCAATTTTAGACAAGTTTCAGTACTGGTCAGGTGAAGTGTTGACTCATGAAATTCAAGTGTCGACTCAAGGTATCAACTCTAGGCTGATACGTAAAAAATTTCAATTGCCACATTGAAGTGTCGACTCAAGGCCTGAGACCAAATAGAAGATAGAACGAGCAGATTTCAGAATTTTGGTCAAGTATCGACTCATTATTCTAAATATCAACTCAAAGTGTCGACTCATCAGATGAAATGTTTGCTCACCAGTGCAGAATAGAAGACTTCAGAAGACTTTTTTTTTATCAAGTATCGACTCACTGTTCCAAGTGTCGATCCTAAGTATCGACTCATGACTTGAAGTGTCGACACTTGAACGGATGACAGCTCTGCAATGGCTAGTTTTCTGAAAAGTAGAACTTTCCCAAAATATTTGTAACGGCTAGTTTTTCATTTCCAACGGTCTCTAACGGTTATTTAAGGTTTGGAGAGTTATATAATCCATATAAATCAAATGGAGAGGTAATCCTTTGAGAGAAAAATCCCATACACTTTAAGGATTTATATTTTGAGTGTTTTGAGCCTTCAAGCATCCAATTTCAAAGAGAGATTCCAAGTCCACATCTTCAAGCTTTATTCAAAGGCTTCAACAAATTGAAGACAAGCTTCTTCAACATCATCCAAGAGTTTCAAAGAGATATTTATTTTATTTTAGAAAGCTTTTATTGTACTCTTTCATATTGTTCTTACATTGTTTACTCAAGGTTGTTGGTGAGCCTTTGTAAAAAACCAACTTGAGGTTGTTAGTTAGCCTTTGTAAAAAAACCAACAAGGTTGTTGGTGAGCCCGCAAAATCAACTAGATTGTTGGTTATCCCGTAAAACCAACTAGGTTGTTGGTCATCCCATAAAATCAACTAGGTTGTTGGTCATCCTGCAAAATCAATTAGGTTGTTGGTGAGCTCGCAAAACCAACAAGATTTTTGGTTAGCTTGGAAAACCAAGGGGTTTGACTTGTGAGCCCGGTGAAAACAAGTTAGGTTTTGATTAGTGAGCCCAGAAAACTAATCGACTGTAATCTTGGTGATTATAGTGAATTCTCAAGTGGACCTTGGGGAGTGGATATATGTGCCTTGGAGTGTACCGAACCACTATAAGTTTGTTGTGTTTGTGTGATTGTTTTCTTTATGTATTTACTTTATTAATTCCGCTGTATATTATTTTGAAGCACACAAATACTTTGGCAAAACGTAAGCACTTAATTGTAATTAGTACATACTTGTTTAGTTCATTATAAATCATTGTAAATAGTTTTATAAAACCCAATTCATCCACCCTCTTGGGTTGCATCATCACTGGGCAACAATTAATATTAGAGCCCGGAACCCAAAATTGTTGGTATCTAAACTTGATGCTTTGCAAAGAACCCAACGATTTTGAGTTAAAAGATCATGGCAGCCCTAGAAGGTGCTTGTTTTGCTATAAGACATGCAATTAATAGACCACTGTTTTTCAAAGGCACTAATTATACTTTTTGAAAAACTCGCATGCGCATCTATATTCAATCTATTAGTTATTATCTTTAAAAAGTTATAGTTAATAGTCCTCATATTCCTTCCATTTTGATTAATGACATTTCCATTCCAAAGCTCGAAGAGGATTGGAATGAATATGACATTAATAAATCTGAAATTAATGCTAAAGTAATGAACTTGCTTTATTGTGCATTGGACTCTAATAAATTCAATAGGATCTCCATATGCACATCGACGAAGGAGATATGGGATACATTTGAAATTACTCATGATGGTACTCTTCAAGTGAAAATTACTAAAATTAATATGCTTGTTCATTTTTTTGAAATGTTTAAAATGCTGCATTATAAATCTATATCTGATATATATTCTAAATTTTTGACTATTATTAATGAATTGAAAAGTCTTGGCAAAGTCTATACTAATGTTGATTTGGTTAATAAAATTTTTAGGTCTTTGCCAATATCATGGGATTTAAAGGTAACGGCGATCCAAGAAACCAAAGATATTGATATCCTACTTTTGGAGGAGCTTATTGGTTCACTCATGATCTATGAGTTGAATTTATAGTACAAAAAAGTGGTTGCTGATCAAGAGAAGAAGAATATAATAGCTCTCAAAGTCAAAAAGAAATTCAAGGCAATGATAGCAACTTGGAACAATAGTGAAGATTCAAGTTCGGATGATGAACAAGAAGTTGCCCATCTTTGTTTCATGGCAAATGAGGAAGATGTATGTTCTGAAAATGAATATGATTTTATCTTTGATGAATTATATGATGCATTTAATGATCTTGTGCATGAATACAAAGTATTCAAAATTGAGCACAAGAAATTAAAAAGACATGTAGATTCTTTTTCTTTTGAGAACACCAATCTTGCCGATAAAAACTATGATTTAAATATAAAGATTGATGTTTTAAAAATTAATAAGAATAACCTTTCTAAAGAAAAAGAAATTTTTTTAAAAAAATCTTGATTTGAAAAAGTCATGCAATAAGTTTTTAAATGAGAAAAATATTTTATTAAATGAACTAGAAATTCTAAAAAGATCCAAGATTTTTGTATCAAATGATGAGCTTTTAAAGAAAAATAAAAATCTTGAGTTGAAAAACAAGAATTTCTTTGTTGCCACTTCTTCTAATATTGCATGTTTTAAATATTATAAAATTGGGTATAATGCGTATTCTTGTAAATTAAGAAAAATTTGGATTCCAAAAGGAACCATAATTACTAATCCTAAAGGATCCAAAAAAGTTTGGGTACCAAAATTGTCCACCTAGTTTATTTTGCAAGAGTGTCTTGCAGCCCAACATGAAGAAAGGAAGTTTTTAAAAGGTGGCTGTACAAGACAATACAAAGAGTAGACAAGCTATATTTTGGACTAAATGGTAAAGGAAGGATTATATATATTGGTAAATTCTAAATATTTTCTTCCATAATTAAAAATGTAGTTGAATATTTGTTATAAATGTTGCATCAATTACTTAATTTTTTTTTAAATGTTTAATTAGAATCAAGTTTAGACTTATAGTTATTTGTTATAATCATGAACTTTTTAATATTGATAAATTTCATGCTATCATGATTAAACTTATGATTATAAGATCTTCACTTGATTTTGATTACTTCATGAAAAATATTTTTTTAAAGTTGCATATTACTTTGAAAATTATTTCAATTGATTAATTAGAATCAAGTTTAGACTAATAGTCATTTGTTGTGATCATGAACCTTCTAATGTTGATGGATTTCATGCTCTCATGATTATTAGACTTTCACTTGATTTTGATTAATATATATATATATATATATATATATTTAATGATTTCAAGTGAAATGTAATGATTTCTTATTTATATGATTTTCATAAAATATATTTAATTTTATATTCATGCTTAAGCTAGAAATCATTTAGAATAAGGATAGAACTGGTAATTAAGGGTTACATTTAAGAAGAAGGTATGCTTATTGATAAACCCTTGCTCCAGTAGCTAGACTTGCTATTAAATTACTTCTAGTATTTGTACGGATATCAAATCGTTTCAAATAGATTTTTTAAATGATCAAATCCTTGCATTTTAAAAATCTTGTATATCTTGAAAATTCAAATCTTTGATTTCAGATTTAGTATTTATGTTCATATATCAAATTATCTGAAATTATGATGCTTGTGCTTTCATATTTTATTCCTCAATGAATGCATATTTTTAAGGGAGAGCATCCAAAGATTTTGATGCAGGATAACTTTAAGATTGCTAAACATATATAAAAAATAGTAAATTAATTTTTTTGTGATTTTTATAATTTAGGTTTGTAGGCTAAATTTCTAAATAAAATAAGAACTAGTATAAGGAATAGCAATGCAAATAATCATCGTATCACAAAGAACTCATGCAAGATAATAAGTAGCTAGGACCCGAGAGTTGAGAAACTCCCAGTTTAGGATAGCTTATCTTCATCAAATTAGAAATTAAAAGAAGGGAAGGATGTTACCAATCAGTAATTTGAAGAACTTTCGATGAAGAGATCACACAGCACTCTGATTGTAGCCTGGATAATGAAGCTTGGTTTCCCTTGCACTGATGACTGATTTGGGCGATCTTGGAGGCAAGGAAAGCCTCCTCTAGGGAGGTGAAACACCTCGAGGATCCTGTAAAATGTCAAGGGTCAATCAAAACAGCAAGTAAGAAAAAGAAAGGGAACTAGGTTTAAAAGGAATCATGTTAAGGTTTGAAATCTAGGCGGCAAGGAAGCAGATGAAGCTGTTGATCTGGGGCATCTTCAAGGTTGCTCCTTAAGGATGTGGTTGATGCTTGGAAGCTTGGTTTGCTGCTATGAGCATGGAGGATTTCAAGGGATAGTCGGCCAACATAAGAAAAGGAACCAAACAAAACAAAGTAACACAAATACAAGCTTGCAAGCTCAAATAAATTTTACCAGGGTTTTGATATCATGAATAAAAGTTGATTACAAGAGGGGGAGGGGTGGGGTATTTATAGAGTTCCAATGTCCTCTAACTAGGGTTACACACTTGGATTACAAGTCCTCTCCTAGCTAGGTTAGAAAAATAAATCTTAAAACAATTAGGAGCATAAGTCCCAACTAGGTTAGGATTTGACCTAGTCTTCTCCTTCTCCCTTCATGCTTTGACTATTCCACTCAAGGACACCTCTTGGACTTGGTCAACACTTCAAGGATGCCTAGGAGGGCATGTTGGGCTTCTAGGGATAGCAAGGGGCCGGCCCAAAGGGGCTTGGTGCATGGGCTTGGGCCTCCTGGAAGCTGAGGTGGCCTGGTAGCCTAGTAGCAGGAATATTCCATGAAATCTTGCTTCTTTAGGGCTTGGGCTTAGCGCCTGGGCTTGATTTCCTTGGGTTGGGATGTAGGTGGACCTTTGGAATCATGGATGCCCTGGTTTAGGAATATGCTCTGGCATCTAGGGAGGAATCTAGGCATCTTGAGGATATATGAAAAGAATCAGGATTTCTGGAAGTATCTTGGATCTTGGATTGTTACATAAAATCCAATAGGTTGATGTAGTGGCCTTTGACTCCTGGATGTGGCTTGGTGGAACTCCAAAATAGGGTGACCTCCTCTCTTGTACAAAAATTGGGCTCATATTGGACTCATAATTGATATACAGGACTCAAAATACTGATTAGGTTGAGGGTTGAGACAAATCAACTAACTTCAACTTATTACAGGACTCAATCTTAATTGATTATAAAATTTTCAAAACTTTGACATAAGACTAATTAAACCATATGGGATCCAGGAATCTGTGTCTGATCTTGGTGTCCCCACCAGATTTGTTGTTATTATATACATGTATGATACTTTCAATATTTTTTTGATATCATACTTATATTACACTGATACTCCTCTTTATTTTCAAATCTAATCCTTTGAGGGGAGTTACATTCAATTGGTATCAAAATTTATTTCATTAAGAATCTTCAAAAAAAAAAGGGAGAAATTAATTTATTTCTTGCATGTGCTTATTATTTTGTGGTATCATGTTCAATTAATATCATATTTAATTGGTATCATGATTAATTGATTTCATGCATTGATTTTGATGATCTCTTGCTATCCTTTTCCCTTCATTTCCATTTTGTATTGCCTTTCACCCTTTTTCATGATAACAAAAAGGGGGAGAAAATGTTAAGTATGAAAAGGAAAAAGATTTGATAAACATGAGAAATTATATGAGAAATGAAAGAAAATGCAAAAGGAGGAGAAGAAAGCAGAATGTTTTAATCTTAAGGGAAGAATTAGCAAGGAAGAGAATGTTTAAAAATTTTGAAAATATTTTTGAAATCATATTTTAAGGGAAAGCTTGATACTCATTGATTTTGAGCTTACATGTTTATCTTATTATTAATCTTTTTAAAGCTTACCTTGTTCATATACTTAAAGATTTTGTTATCATCAAAAAGGGAGAGATTATTGACTCTGGTCTTGATTTTGATGATTGACAAAATACTTAAGTATATATGAGTACTAATTATATTTTTAAGTATGTTTATCAGTACTTAGTACTCATCCATGTCGAATGAAGAAATACATGTTTTCGGTTGAAGAAAGTCCTTAAATTAATGGAAAACCAAGTATATGGACTTTGGAATTTATAAGGAAGAACTTGAAGAGGCTAAGAATTAATTTTGGACAAGTTTCAGCATTGGTCAGGTGAAGTGTCGACTCATGAAATTCAAGTGTTGACTCAAGGTGTCAACTCTGGGCTGATACGTAGAAAATCTCAAGTGGCACATTGAAGTTTGACTCATAGAAGCCAAGTGTCAACTCAAAGTATTGACTCAAGGCTTGAGACCAAACAGAAGATAGAATGAGCAGATTTCAGAAGTTTGATCAAGTGTCAACTCACTATTCTAAGTGGCGACTCATCAGATGAAGTGTTGACTCACCAGTACAGAACAGAAGACTTCAGAAGACTTTTTTTTTGTTCAAGTGTCATCTCACTTTTTTAAGTGTCGACTCATGAAGTGTCGACACTTGAACGGACGACAGCTCTACAATGGCTAGTTTTCTGAAGAGCAGAACTTCCCTAAAATATTTGTAATAGCTAGTTTTTCCTCTCCAACGGTCTCTAATGGTCATTTAAGGTTTGGAGAGCTATATAATCAACACAAATCAAATGGAAATGTAATCCTTTGAGAGAAAAATTTCATATACTTTAAGGATTCATATTTTGAGTGTTTTGAACCTTCAAGCATCCAATTTCAAAGAGAGATTCCAAGTCCACATCTTCAAGCTTCATTCAAAGGCTTCAACAAATTGAAGGCAAGCTTCTTCAACATCATTCAAGAGCTTCAAAGAGATATTTGTTTTATTTTAGAAAGCTTTTATTGTACTCTTTCATATTGTTCTTACATTGTTTACTCAAGGTTGTTGATGAGCCTTTGTGAAAAACAAACTTGAGGTTGTTGGTTAGCCTTTGTATCAAAACCAACAAGGTTGTTGGTGAGCCTGTAAAAATAACTAGGTTGTTGGTCATCCCGTAAAACCAACTAGATTGTTGGTCATCCTGCAAAACCAACTAGGTTGTTTATGAGCCTGCAAAACCAACAAGATTTTTGGTTAGCCTGAAAAACCAAGGGATTTAACTTGTGAGCCCAGTGAAAACAAGTTGGGTTTTGATTAGTGAGCCCGAAAAACTAATCGGCTGTAATCTTGGTGATTATAGTGAATTTCCAAGTAGATCTTAGGGAGTGGGTGTAGGTGCCTTGGAGTGTACTGAACAACTATAAGTTTGTTATGTTTGTGAGATTATTTTTTTTGTGCATTTACTTTATTAATTCTGCTGCATATTATTTTGAAGCACACAAATACTTTGGCAAAACACAAGTACTTAATTGCAATTAGCACATACTTGTTTAGTTCATTATAAATCATTGCAAATAGTTTTATAAATTCCAATTCATCCCCCCTTTTGGGTTGCATCATCACTGGGCAACAATAGCTCTAATGGCTAAAAAGAAAGCATATCTAGATATACTCTTTGCAGTATCTGAATCACCTATATAGTCACTATCAATAAAGCCAGTTAAATATAATTTTTCTTTGGCATAGAAAATACCATACTCTTGAGTGCCATTCAGGCAGCAAAAATCCTTTTTGCAATTTGTAGGTGAACTTCAATTGGGCTCTCCATGTATCTATTAATCAAGCTCACACCATACATGATATCTGGCCTTGTTGCCATCAAATACATCAAGCTGCCAAAAATTTACCTCTAGTAATTACTATCAACTTTTCTACTACTTATATCTCTTGTTAACTTTAGGTCAGGCTCAACAGGTATACTAACTGGTTTATTTTTATTCATCTTGAATTTTTAGAAACTCCTTTGTATACTTTTTCTGAGAGATAAAAATGCTACTCTCCATCTAATCAACCTCAATGCTAAGATAATACTTCATCAAGCCCAAATCAGTCATGTCAAATTTTTCTTTCATGGAGCATTGAAACTTATGAATCATATCCACATTAATACCAGTTAAATAAGATCATCCACATACAGACAAACTATAAAAATCTTTCCTCCATCACCATATTTAGCAAATAAAGTATGCTCATAGGGATAGTTGACAAAACCATGTGAATCAAAATATGATTTTATAAAGCTATACCAAGCTCGGGTTGCTTACTTTAGACTATAAAGAGCCTTTTTGCATTTAAAAACTTTATATTTTTGTCCTTTTTTAACAAATCTAGGTAGTTGATTAACATATACTTTTTCTTTCAAACTTCCATATAAAAAGATAAATTTAATAGCTAATTGATAAACATACTATGAATTTTGACCAACAAGAGAAAAGATAAGTCTTATAGTTTCTTACCAGGTTACTAGTGTAAACACCTCAGTATAATCAACTTTTTCTTTTTTCTTAAAATCTTTTTCAACCACTCTTGCTTTATATTTCTCTACACTACTATTTGACTCCAATTTGGTTCTGTAGACCCATTTCAAACCAATAGCTTTATGCCCAGGAGGGAGATCAGTCAACCCCTAGGTTTTATTTTTCTCAATAGATTCAACCTCCTCGACGATAGCTTTTTGCCACTTCTCATCATGTGATGCCTCCTCATATATGATAGGATCATCTTCTGCAAATAAAGTAAAGTGCACTTGCTTTTCATCCTCATCAATAATTTGCTCATGATCTATAACAAAGTCATCCATCCATTCTAGCTATTTTCAAACTCTTTGAAAAGTTCTCAAGGCTGATGTGCCTAATGCTACTGATGAAGCACTACTTGTGCATCCGTACTATCTTTCCATATATTTGTCAAGTTAATAGCAACATATTCTCCTACATTTATGTTCCACTTCAAAGCTTTTTCTTCATCAAAAATAATATCTTTACTAATTACAATTTTTTTAGAAATTGAATTATAAAGTTTATAAGCCTTAGAATACTCACTATAGCCAACAAATAAGCATGCCTTACCTTTATCATCAATCTTCTTCTTCTTCTCATCTGGCACATGTATATATGCAATACATCCAAAAACTCTAAGATGGCTGATATTTGGCTTATAACCAGTTTAGATATCTTGAGAAATTTTATGATATAAACTCTTTGTGAGGCATAAATTTAAAATATAAACATTCCAACATGCAGCTTCAGTCCAAAACTATCTAGGTAAAGACTTAGCTTTTAACATGCTTTTCACCATGTTTATGATAGTTATGTTCTTTCTCATGCAACACCATTTTTCTATGGGTTATATGCAACTGTTAATTGGTGTCTAATTCCATGAAAATCATAAAACTAAGAAAACTTATTTGAAGTGAATCTCCTCTGTTAGAATGTGGTGCGTAGTGGGATGCCAAAAAAGTTCATAAAAGAAATGAAAAGAAAGCCTGAAAAAAAAATAAAAAACACAAGCACAAGCAACACATAGGGATTACATGGTTCAAAGTTTCTTGCTCCTACGTCCACAGTCGCACAGGATCAAATCTCCATTATGAAGGAAAAATACAGGAAGTTATTATAACAAAGAATCATCTCTAAATGCAAATCCTAGCCCAATAAGAAGAAAGAAGAAAGAACAAATCAATACAGGAGAAACCCTTGCCCTCCCTCTACCTCTCTATCTCTTTTCCTTGTTTTCTCTCTCAGAAAACCCTTGGACCACTTCTCTGGGTTGCGAAAACTCTCCCTGACTCTCGGTTCTTCTTCTCTGCTGCTCTCTGGTGCCCCCTATTGAGAATAGGATGAAAAAGAGTCCAAAACGTGTTCGAATTCGAGTCAAAATATCTCAGATCAAGCCTAATATCACCTAGAATTGGTCTCAGTCATCGGATCATCGATCTGATGGCCCAAAATGTCCCGAAATGATCTGATGGCCCAAAATGTCCCGAAATGCTTGTGGACAACATGAAACACCACGTGGTCCACGATGAGCCATGTAAAATGTAGGGAAAATGCCCCTGCACATGGCTGCTTGCAGCTAGGCCAAGTCCCCGCGTGCGCGCGCCAAGCTGGGCAACGTGCCTGCACGCCCGCGTGCTTGGGCCGCGCGCGTGGGTCGGGTTGAGTTTGGTCTGGTAGGCCTACTGCTTTTTGTTTTTCTTTTTTTTGGTTTTCTTTTCACTTGGGTTGAACGGGCTTTCTAGGCTTGGGTCTTGGGTGGATATGGCTCCACACCCAACAACTCTCCCACTTGGAGGCTTAGACACCCAATCTTGCATCCACCTGAAACATCAAAAGTAAACTTCCAAAGAAAAATAAAAATAGGTCAGTATCTTATGCGGGGCCTCCAATCAACTAGCTTCAGAGGCCAATTGAGGCCATGCATAGCCCCAATTTCTCTGCAGTGACTGTCTTCATCAGCATATGGAACGAATTCTTCAATCCTTGGATCTTCTCCAATAACAAATATCCATCTACAAGCAGTACCCTGATAAAATGATACCTTAGCTATATGTGCTTCATACTTGCATGGAACATCGGGTTCTTCACTAAATGGATAGTACTCTAACTATCACAAAATAAAACACTGCAACTCTGCTCTCTACCCAACTCTGTTAGCAACTTCTACAGCCAAATCATCTCTTTGCTGGCTTCTATGATTGCAACGTACTCTGCCTCGATGGTAGAAAGAGCCATGATCTTCTGCAACTGCAAGACCTAGCTCACCGCTATCCCGCCAACGGTGTACACGTACCCTATCGTGCTCCTTCTAGTATCGGTATCACCATCTAGATCTGCATCAACATAGCCCTGTAAAGTGACTACCTCTTCGAGCAATATAGACTAATGTCCTTGTTACCTTTTATATATCTTAGGATCTACTTGATAGCTTTCCAATGTTGCTTGCCCGGATTTGCCATGTACCTGCTCATAGCTCCCACTACATGTGCAATGTCGGGCATCATGCAAACCATCGCATACATCAAGCTACCGACTGCTGAAGCATACGGAATCCTAGCCGTTGTCTTCAGCTCATCATCAACCTTGGATGACTGTTCCTTTGAAAGCTTAAAGTGCATGGCCAAAGATGTCTTCACAGGCTTTGCATATGCCATGTTGAACCTGTCCAGCACCTTTTCAATGTAATTACTCTAAATCAGCTTCAGTGTGTCTGCCGGTCTGTCTCTTTCGATCCTCAACCCAAGTATCTGCTTTGTTGTGCCCATGTCCTTCATTGCAAATTCTCTTAACAGCTCCATTTTTCATTTTTCGATCTCCTGCACGCTCGGTCTAGCTATCAGTATATCATCAACATACAAGAGTAGAATGATGAAACCGCCATCAAACAACTTGTTGTAATAGCAATGATCTTCCCGGCACCTTGCAAAATCACTGTTAGTCATGAATCCATCATATCTTTTGTACCATAATCAGGGGGCCTGTTTCAAACCATACAAGCTCTTCTTTAGCTTGTATATTAGGTTTTCTTTATCAGGGACTATGAAGCCAACCGGTTGCTGCATATAAATGTTCTCATTTATCTCACCATGTAGGAGAGCAGTAGTAACATCAAGTTGTTCTAAGTATAAATTTTTATGAGCTACTATACTTAGAATAACCCTTATTGTAGAGAGTATAACAACAGGAGAAAAGATCTCAGTATAATCAATACATTCTTTCTGTTGGAAGCCTTTCACAACTAACCTTGCCCTATATCTCTTGCTGCCATTGTACTCTTCCTTAATCTTGTAGACCCACTTGTTGTGCAGTGCTTTCTTTCCTTCCGATAGTGTGCTGAGCTTCCATGTCTCATTCTTTATCAAGAACTGTATATGGTTCTTCATCACCAACTCGTACTTGACCGAATCTTCGCTCTCCATGGCTTCATCAAAGCACTCGGGCTCCTCTCCATCTATCAATAGCAAGTAATACAACGAGGGTGAATATCTTACAAATGGTTTCAGGGTCCTTGTGGATCTTCTCAACTGAGGTATCTCTAGCTCAGGTTCAGAATCTCTTGCTCCATCGATAATATCCTCCTCTGTGATCTCTTTCAACTCTACTTGTTCTTTCTCCTTATTTGCTTGTCCTGCTATGTTTGGAATACTTTGGTCCTTGTACAGGCTTCTTTCATTGAACACCATATCCTTGCTCCTGATGATCTTCCTGTCCTTCTCACTCCAGAACTTGTAATCCAACTCATCAGTGCCATACGCAATGAAGAAGCATCTCTTTGATATTGCATTGAGCTTATCTCTCTTCTCTGTATTAATGTGTACGTAGGAGACATAGCTGAAGACCTTCAAGTGAGATAAGTTTGCTGACTTCCCTATCCACTCTTCTTCTGGTAGCTTGTACTCACGGGGGACTGAGGGACTCCTGTTGATTATATATGTGCAGTGCTAACCGCCTCAACCCAAAACATCTTGGGCAATCCAACATGGAGCCTCATGCTCCTGGCTCTCTCGTTCAAGGTCTTGTTCATGCACTCAGCTTACCCATTCTGTTATGGAATACTTGTAATCATTTTTTCCATCTTGATCTCATTGCTTACACAGAACTTCTTGAACTCGGTGCTGTCGTACTCGCCTCCATTATCCGATCTCAAGTAGTTTATCTTCTATCCAGACTCATTATCCACCAGGTTTTTCAACTTCTTGAAAGTGTCAAATACATCAGATTTATTCTATAAAATATAAATCCATACCTTTTTGGTGGAGTCATCGATGAAAGTCACATGTATCGTGAAGCTCCAAAGGATGCAACCAGAAAGGGACCCCACATGTCGATGTGTACAAGCTCCAACTTTCTTGATCTTGGTGCCCTGCTAATCTTGGAAAAGTTGACTCTCTTCTGCTTTCCAAGAACACAATTCTTGTAGAAACCAATATCTATCGTCTTCAAACCCGGTAGCTTATCCTTCTTCAGCAGTACTTGCATTCCTTTCTCGCTCATGTGACCCAGCCTGTAGTGCCATAACTTCGAGTCTGCCTCTGCTAGTGCCACTGCATTTCTGGTGTTACTAGTCATATATAAGGTACCCAACTTACTTTCTCATGCTATCACCATCTCACCTTTGGTGATCTTCCAAGAGCCACCAATGAAAGTTGTAATGTACCCCTCTAAGTTCAGTTGCTCGACTGATATCAGGTTTCTCTTCAATTTTGGGACATGTCTGACATTCTTGAGCATTTAAACTGATTGATCTGGCATCTTGATAGTACATCATCCTTTTTAATAATATCTAAAGGCTCATCATCTGCAAGATAGATCTTTTTGAAGTCTCCAATAATGTAGTTGCACATAGACTTTTTTTGTGAGGTAGAGTGAAACGAAGCTCCAGAGTCTAGGATCCAAGACTCCATCGGACTGTCTATGTTAAGAACCAATACATCTTCAATTATCTCGGTCACTGCATTGACTAACTCTTTATTCTATTCCTTTTTCTTCCTTGCCCAACAGTTCTTTTTGGTGTGCCCCTTCTTGCCGCAGTGCCAATAGCCATCACCCTTCAATTTTGACTGGCCCCTCTGCTTGGACTTGGATCTCTCATGACCTTTGTTGCACTGTGTAGTTCTTCCTCTGCCTTCTTGAGTGAGAAAGGCAGAGCTAGAGTTTTTTTTTTTGATTTCTTTGATATCTTGACTGAGAATCAGGTTTCGAACCTCTTCAAACTTCAATTTGTTCAAGCCGCACGAACTACTCACCACTGTCACAGTTGCATCCCAACTCTCGGGCGAAGAAGATAATAGGATTAGGGCACGGACTTCATCCTTGAAGCTAATGTCAACTGAACTCAACTAACTAGTGATCAAGTTAAATTCATTGATATGATCGGTTACGGACGCACCTTCGTTCATCTTCAAGTTAAACAGACAACGCATGAGATAAACCTTGTTAGAGGCCAAAGGTTTCTCGTACATGTTGGATAGTGCCTACATCAATCTAGCTATCATCTTCTCCTCCAGGATATTGAATGCGACGTTCTTAGCCAATGTCAGATGGATAAGTTCCAAAGACTAACAGTCCATCAAATCCCAATCTGCTTGTGACATCTCAGCGGGTTCTTCCCCAGCAGTGATAGATGAAGCTTCTTCTGGTATAGATAATCCTCGATCTACATCTTCCAGAATCTGAAGTCTTTTTCATCAAACTTGTCGATCTTGACCTTTCCTTTGTCTCCTACCATTGCTCCCACTCAAACTTGGTGCTTTAATACCAGTTGTTAGGATGTGGTGCACTGTGGGATGTCAAAAAAGTTCATAGAAGAAATAAAAAGGAAGCCTAAAAAATAAATAAAAAATACAAGCATAAGCAACACACAGGGATTACATAGTTCGGTGTCTCTTGCTCCTACGTCCAAGGCTGTACAGGATCAAATCTCCACTATAAAGGAAGAATACATGAAGTTATTATAATAAAGAACCCTCTCTGGATGCAAATCCCAGTCCAATAAGAAGAAAGAACAAATTAATATAGGAGAAACCCTTGCCCTCCCTCTACCTCTATCTCTCTTCCCCTTATTTTTTTTCTTGGAAAATCCTCGGACCACTTCTCTGGGTTGTAAAAACCTCTCGTTGGTTCTCTGTTCTTCTTCTCTGCTACTCTCTGGCATCCCCTATTGAGAAGAGGATGAAAAACAGTCCAAACTGCATCCGGATCCGAGTCAAAATGTCTCAGATCAAGCCTGATATCATCCAGAATCGATCTCAGCCATCGGATCACCAATATGATGGCCTAAAATGCCCTGAAATGCCCGTGGACCGTGTGAAACACCACGCGGTCCATGGTGAGCCATGCAAAATGTAGGGGAAATGCCCTGCATGTCGCTGCTTGTAGCTAGACCGAGCTAGCGTGTGCGCTCGTGCATGGGCTTGGGCTGCGTGCCCGCGTGCTGGGCCGAGCCGCGTGTCGGGTCAGGCCGAGTGCCCCCGCGTCGGGCCTGGACGACGGGCCTGCACGCTCATGCACCTGCATGCCCGCGCACCTGCGCCATGAACGTGGGTCGGGCCGAGTCCAGTCTGGCGGGCCTGCTGCTTTTTTTTTTTTCTTTTTTTGGTTTTATTTTCACTTGGGCTGGACGGGCTTTCTAGGCTTGGGTCTTAGGTGAATATGGCTCCACATCCAACATCCTCCTCTATCAGTCCTCAAGATTTTAATAAAACAACCATTTTCTTTCTCAATAAGAGATTTAAAATTTTGAAAAATTGAAAAGGTTTCAGACTTCTCTTCAAGAAAATAAATCCATGTTTTCTACTATAATCGTCAGTAAAACTAAGAAAAATTTTTTCTTACAAAAAAAAGTGGATCAATTAGCTCGCAAATATCTGCATGAATAATTCCAAGTCGTTGATTGGCTCTTCTTTCTTGTCCTCTAGGAAAACATCACGATGCTACTTCCAAAAATACACCCTTCACAAAGTTGATCAAGATGATTGATAAGTGGAAGGCATTGTAACCATCTTCTTTTAACACAATAACTTCAAACCATGAAAGCTTAAGTGCCCATACCGTAAATGCCATAGTTAGGACTTATCTTTCACAATAGTGCTGAAATAAGGCAAACTCTAAAGAAAAATCTTCAAAGAAAATATCCTGTTCTCAAACATTAGTATATCAGCTGTCACATGCCTATTGCCATCTTCAATTCTACAATACTTATTTTTCAAAATATTGGAAGGAAATATACTTAGGCTAGGGATATAAAGTCCAAGCTAGCAAACATAGCTGATCGGCCCAGCTACATGGCTATTGGCCAACCCGTAACTAAGAACATGAAGTCCCAAAGAGAACTAGTCAGGTCAGATGATCCAATAACATGCACCATCGACCATTCATCAAATTGGCAGGGTTAATTACTAGGGAGCCATCCCTTAACCCTGACCTAGATGGCTCAATAAGTTAATCTAGAAACCTGGTGGTGAGTGTCGATTGAGTAGATCCACCATGTGCTCACCGACCACCTATCGTATTGAATCTCCAGGCAAAGGCTTAGCTCCGATGCTATCAGATAGTCCTAGTACTAGTATGTCGATCATTCGTTAGATAGAGACCTTGGTCAGGGAAGGACTCATTTTGGCTCCAATATTATTGGGCAAGATAATATCACTAGCATAGGGTTAGCCTCATCTTTTAGCTGACCCCTCGTCTAGAAGGATAATGCCTTCCTCGACCGACTAGCTAGGCACCAGATCTTCGAATAACCCTAATATGAGTAAGGCTCGGTCGCATACCCGCTGTACAGGTGGCCGCTTCATCCATCCAATCACTCATTAGGAGATAGGCCCCATTTTGATTGATCGGACCCAGCCGAGCACCAAACTACCAAATACCTGCCTTTGAGCAGGCCTTGGCAATGGCTAACACTTGTATATGTAAGCTATCAATAAGTGCTCATTGATTGCTTATTGGATTTGACCATGCACCCAACACGCAGCAACCCCTAGTCCGCCCATCATCGGGAAGAATACTCTGATTGATCAAACCATACTAGACATCATCCATCAACTACCTTCATTCGACCTTACCTCGACAATGATCGACCCCCATAGCCTGGCAATCCCAGGGTCATCAAATGAATTTCACTAACTAAGGCTGCTCGAGCAAGCCCCTTAGCTAACCAAGCCTCAGACTTAAGGGAAGCACTTAGGCCAATCCCAGGCACTTAGGATAGGTGATGGGTCCTTATACAATATATCTCTCTGAATCCTCCAAAGGTCAATATTTTGACACTCACTGCCATAGCCTCCACCACGTGGTCGAATGTCATGTTATGCCTCATGTCCCTAATCACCACCAAAACTATGTAATTAAGAGAGGCATGCCTGGACTTATATAGTAGTATATATCACCATTAAAGAAACATGGCAAGTCCCACGTAAATGACAAGATTCCATTAAAATGGAAAAGATATTCTCTACCAACAGAAATACTTCTGATAATCTGTATGATGAGCTCAGTTACTTCTCACTAGATTTCCTAAGATTTTCATCATTTCAAAAATACCCTTATCCTCCACCTATAAATGGGGACCCTCTGGGAACCCTCAAAAGTATACAAATCTTTCTACCATGCTTCTTATATTGTTGTTGTACTTAAGAGCTGACTTGAATATCGGAGGTCCCATACCGGAGCCACTCCGACTAGGACTTTTTTGTAGCTTCCACCTTCCAGACATTTGCCTGTACCACTAGCTTTAGCATTTTTGGTGTTCGACAAATTTCAACACTAATAGAAGAGAGGAAGGGCCTTATATAACTTTGAAGAGCATGATCTAAAGGTGGATTAACAATGCCACCTAAGAAAGCTACATCCCGCCACACCAACACCATCACTCCATGGCTAGCAAAAAGCTAAGCTAACGATCAACCCCAACTTGCAATGGCTTCGTTATCTCCTAAGATAACAACAATTAGTACAAAATAATTCAACATGCTTTTCATGCAGGTTCAGAATCTGGTGGCAGTTATTCAGGCAATCCAAGCCACCCTTGCATCACATCTTGTGGCTCAGCCTCCACTGGTCGCGCTACCTGTGGCTTCTCAACTTGCAATACAACCAGCTCCCACATTATCTCTTGCGATACCCCACTCTTGTTCAGTGATGCAAGCAACACCACCACCACTAGGGCAGTCGCAGGTCCTTCCTAGGGACCCAGAAGGGGTTGCTCACCATCATCATCTTAAGAGCCCGAAGTCAAGATGACATCACTCTCAGAGCCCCTGATCGGGGCATGGCTCCATCCTAGGCCAACAACCCCCCAGTGATTGGAGGACCTTGCTGTTCAAGATCTTGAGGTTGAGTAGAAGCTTAGGGAATTGGATCAATAGATTGAGGTGACCCATAACCTCTCTTCAGTACCAAATGATGGGTTTAGCAATGACCCACCTTTTGATACTGAAATAATGTGGGTGCCGCTTCTCCAATATTTCAAGATCCCATAACTTGAAAGTTACAACATGACCACTAATCCTACTGATCATTTAGAAAGCTTTAAAGCAACAATACTCCTTCATGGAGCTCCTGATCCTATCCTCTATCAAGTCTTCCCATCTACTTTAAAGCAAGCAGCTCAATATTGGTATTCAAGTTTGAAGTTGGGATCGATACATTTCTTTGAGTAGCTAAATCAATATTTCGCTAATCATTTTGTTAACAATTGGTGGCAACTAAAGTGGTCGGATTACCTCCATGCCCTTAAGCAAAAAGAGGGGAAGTAAATCTGAGCCTTTGTCAACCAATTCAACATGACCACCCTGGAGGTCCACGACTTGGACCAATCGGTCACAAAGTTAGCTCTGATGAGTACGACCTACAGGAGAATAATCTAAAAAGCCACTAATCAAGACCTATCCTCAATACTTTATTGATATGCTGGCTTGGGCCAAAAAATATGCATGAATGGAAGATGCCTTTATACAGGAGGAAGTCCCTACCACTTCCTTCTGGAAGGTGGGGAGGAAATATAAGCTGATCGAAAGCACTTCTTGAGCAGGAGGAAAGAGTCCAACTACGCTTTAGGTCCCTGCCTTAGTTAAGGAAAAATAGGATCCTCAAGGACCACTGACCCAGGAGTCCTCACAAAGAAGGCCGCTAGGCATCTCCACCAAGGAAATTCAACACCTATACTCTATTGAATGCACCTAGGGAGAAAGTGCTGATTGAGATTAAAAGGCAACTCCTAGAAGCCCGGAAGCTATGAATCCCACCAACTCATAAAAATTCAAATAAATTTTGCTTATATCACTATGATCATGACCACAATACCAAAGACTATATTCAACTTCAAGATGAGACCGAGAAGCTCATTAGACGAGACCACCTCGATCAATTCATCCGATGCCATATAGAGCAAGGGAATCGATTGAGATCACCGCCATTAGTTGAGTAACTATTATAGCCTAAGCCCTGAAAAAAGGGTGATCTACCTCCATCGAAGAGAATACTCACCATTGCTAGGGGGTGCCACTGCTTGAACCCTGATGATGAGGAAAGGGTGGCTAAAAGAAGGGCTTGAGAACCCATAATTTTTATTGAAGAAGATAATTAAGGGATCTAGTTCTTGCATAAAGATGTGGTAGTTGTAACTTTAAATGTTAAAACTTATAATGTATGCCACATTTTCATAGATAATAGAAGCTCAATTGATGTTTTATATTATGATGCTCTCATAAAAATAGAAATAATCCCTGATTGGATGGGCAGAGTAGACTCTCATTTGGTCGATTTCATGAAGGATATGATCCAAGTAGAAAAGTTATCACTTTACCTATGAGAATGGGACATTATCCTCGCTATCTATCCCCAAGTGGACTTTCTCATCATCCGAGCACCTTTGGTCTACAACACCATCCTCGAAAACTAGGCCTTAGTACCTTCGAGTAGTTGTATGAACTTATTGCTTGAAGATTAAGTTCCTAATAGTATATGGGATCGGAGAGGTTCGCGAGAGTCAAAGCTTGGCATACCATTGCTATCATATCAAGCTTCGAGGAACAAAGGCTATCGATGCCTACCTGGTCGAAGGCTTGGACACTTGAGATAACTTGTCCGAGCAACAAGGAGAACCGATCAAGGACCTCATCTCCATATCCTAGTAGACGGAAACCTGGAGTACATAGTCCAGATCGGCTCTAATCTAGACCAAGTAACTAAAAATTAACTAGTCTCATTTTTGCAAGAAAATACTTATATCTTTGCTTGGACACCAGTGAATATGCCAGGTATTGACCCCTCAGTAATAGTGCACCAACTGAATGTAGATCCAAAGTGCCGGCCTTTTAAATAAAAGAAGCAAAACTTTGTACCCAAGCACTAAAAAGTGATAACCGAGTAGGTTGATAAGTTGATTGATGTTGGTTTCATTAGAGAGACCTCCTATCCGGAATGGATCTCTAATATTGTTATGGTGAAGAAGGCAAATGGTTAGTGATGAATCTGCATCAACTTCATCGACCTTAATCGAGCATGCCCGAAGAATAGGTACCCGCTATCGAGGATTGATTAGATGGTGAACACTATTTCAGGCCATGATCTCCTCAGCTTCATGGACACTTGTTTTAGCATAACCAAATCCGGATAGCTCTTGAGGATGAGAAAAAATTGTCTTTATTACTGATTGAGATCTTTTCTGTTATAGTATCATATCATTTGGTCTGAAAAATATAGATGCAACTTATTGACATCTAGTGAATAAAATATTCAAAGACTAGATTAGACAAAACATAGAGCTGTACATGGATGATATGCTCGTTAAGAGTAAAGTCACCAAGACTCACGTCGACGACCTCCAAGAAGCCTTCATCACCATTTAAAAATATTAAATGAAGTTGAATCCCACCAAATGTACCTTCGGGGTGACCTTAGATAAGTTCCTCGATTTCATGGTCTCAACTGGAGGATAGAGGCCAACACAGAAAAGATCAAAGCAATCTACAAGATGAGCTTCCCAAAGATTATCAAAGATGTCTAGTACCTCACTAGGAGGATTGCAGCCTTTAATTGATTCATCTCCAGGTTGGCCAAGCAATGCCCTTCCCTTTTTCCAAATCTTGATATAGTCCAAGAACTTTCAGTGGATCAAGGAATGCTAAAATACATTTGAAAATATCAAAATCTACCTTAGTTCCCCCCCCACGCTATTGGGCAAACTGGATTTAGGCGAGGAGCTATTCCTATATTTAGCTACCTCATCTTTGGCAATGGATGCAGTGCTGATCCAAGAGTGAAACAAAATTTAGAAACCAATTTACTATATCAATCAAATCCTAAGGGATGTGGAGATATGATATTCTAAGCTTGAGAAGCTGGTCTATGCCCTCATCATCACTCGCTATACTTCCAAGCCTACACCATCACCCTCTTGATCGATAGTCCATGAAGAGCATCCTACACTGACTTGACACATTGGGGTGCATTGCCAAGTGGACTGTTGAACTTTCTAAGTTTGACATTAATTCAAACCCTGACTATTGATTAAAGCTCAAATATCAATTGACTTCTTGGTCGAGTGTACCATTCCTGATGAGCTGGCCAAATCAGAAGAGGAACCTTCGACACTGGTGCAAGACCCCACTCAGAGCCTTATCAGTACTTGAGAAATATACATGGATGGATTGTCCAACTTCAAAGGATCGGGAGTAGGTGTGGTCATCATAAACTCGGAAGGGGTCATTGCTAAGCATGCCCTATGCTTCGAGTTTCTAGCAAAAAATAATGAAGCTAAGTATGAAGCTTTTATCATGGGACTCGAGGTAGCCAAAGAGTTGGGAGTGCAAGACCTAAAAGTCTGCAGTGACTTCTAATTAGTCATCGAGCATATCAAGAGCCACTATGAAGCTCGGAAAAAAATATGATAAGATACCTCCAGAAGACCAAGGATTTGACTCATACCTTTTACAAATTCGAGGTCCAATAAAATCTAAGGGAAGATAATTCTTGAGCTGACTTGCTAGCCAAAGCGGTGACTACTATACCAATGACACTCCCTAGAGGAGCCTATTTTTAGCTAATCAAGAGCCCGACTATCAAGGACTCACTAGAAGTGATGCAATTGGATGACGAGACTAGTTGGATCGATCTACTGATCAATTTTTTAGAGAATGTCATGCTTCCTGCAGATCAAAAGCACGCTTGCAAGGTAAAGTATCAATCCTCCCCGTACCTTTTGTATGAAGGGAAGCTCTACAAGAGATTATTCTCTCTGGCCCTCCTTAGATGCCTATGCCCATCCGAGGCTATATATAAATTGAGAGAAGTCCATGAAGGGATATGCAGGAGTCATATTGGAAAAAAGGTGCTAGCATACAAGCTCCTCCGATAAGATTACTACTGGCCCATGATACAGAATGATGTAGAAGACTTCATCATGCGGTATGATACTTGTCAAAGAAATCTGAACATCCAGCGCTTTCCTGCTATGCCAAGCATCTCTATATGCACCCCTTGGCCTTTTGCATGATGGAGAATGGGCATCCTTGGTCCATTCCCACCTACCTTAAGATAGCAAAAATCTTTAATGGTCACTATAGATTATTTCATAAAGTAGATGGAGGCCAAGCCACTGGCCTGTATCACCAAGGCCAAGGTGATAGACTTTATGTGGAAGGCTATAATCTACCATTTTGGAGTTTCCCAGATGCTGATCATTAATAATGGGCGACAGTTTATCGAAGCTAGATTTAAAGAATTTTATGAGGATCAGGAAATCTAGCATCACCTCATTTCAATAGCTCACCCCTAAGCTAATGAAGAGATAGAGGTTACAAACTGAACCCTTCTTTAGGGGATTAAAAAGAGACTGGGCAAAGTCAAAGGTTCATGGACTGACGAACTTCATCATGTGCTTTGAGCATACTGAGCGACTCCAAGAGTTTCGATGGGAGAAACACTCTTCAGCCTGGCCTTCAGAACTAAAACCATGATACTCGTCAAGCTCAGAGTCCTATCAGTGTGGATCACAAGCTTTGATGAACAAATCAACTTGGAAAGGTGACTCAAAGACTTAGACAAGCTAGACAAAGCCCGAGAAAGAGCATGCATATGAATGGCGATGTATCAATACAAAATCACCCACTGCTTCAAATCCAAGGTTCGAAGCAAAATCTTTAAAGTTGGCGACCTGGTAGTGCATCGAGCGAAGGTCTTCCAACCTGGCCAAAGAGCTAAACTCTTGCCAAACTAGGAAGGACCCTACCTTCTAGAAGAAATCATCAAGCCGGGGACCTATCGATTGAAGCAACTGGATGAAACTCCCATACTTCAACCTTGAAACTTGGCTAATCTCTGAATATATCACCAATAATATAGTTTTCCTACTTAACAAAAAATCTTTTTTTTCTATGCCTATCTTTACTAACTGATAGGCAACTAAAGACCCCAATGATGAAGACTTCCGAGCCAAACTCCTCAAGCTAGGCAAAAACTCTCTTAAAGCTCGTCAGATTAGGATCTTAATAGGAAACCTAAAGCTCATCAGTTGGAAATCTTGATTGGAAGCCTAAAGCTTGTAGGATAGGATCTTGATCAAATATCCTTAAGACCTCAAGTAAACATCGATAAGAATACAGGTGCTAGAATACAACCAAGCAGTGCAAAATCCAATAAACAATAAATAAGCATCAGCAAAAAATATGAAGAATTATTTATTTCATTAATAAATATTGATTACACATGTTCACAGCCTCATGGCCATATTATATTGTTCCATGGATTCCTAAAGTACAAGCAAAAGATAGCGATGTCCTTTGAAGAGCTAGACTCCTCCAAGACTTCCGAGAGCCCTTTAAAGCGACAAAGTCTTTCCCTGAAAAAGGTAGCCAAATGCCTCCTCCGTGCCAAGAAAGTAGTCGAGACACCATGTGATGCATGATGGTGCCACCAAGAAGGAGGTGCATCATGAAGGCGAGGATGGCTGGTGTGAATCACAAGCATGGCTATCAGAGTTGAGGTGATGAAGAGCACACATCAACTCGCAAGCAAATGAAGGCAAAGAAGCCAGTGAGTCAGGAGGGTGACCCAGGAAGCTAAGAGACTACCCCCTACACATTCCAGCAATGATACCCCTGATTGCCATTCGAAGTGAGGCTACCAATGTCACCTCTCCATTGAAGTGCAGGCCCCACCTGAGGATGAATTCAGTGACGAAGCATATAGATAGAGCCCCTCTCCTCGAATCCATCTATCGATTGATGATAGTTGTAGTGATGCAGCTAGAGCACCAGCCATTTTCAATACCTCCCATTCCAAGGTGAACATTTATCAATCTACCTTCAGAGCGACCTTCCCGGAAAGAATCTCTCCATCATGAAAGGGAGCCTTGCGATCCAAGCACCTATGCCAAGAACCAGGATGGTGCCTTTCCGCACGTTTCAATAATGAAAAAATGTTGCAAGTTTGTTTCGTCACCTCCCTCTATTTATAAAGAAACTGGGAATAAGCTAGTTGCACCCATGTCCAATTGACGTGCGGCGGATGTCCTTCTCTTGGGAACTAGATGTCTTCGAGAAGAGAAGTCAGAGTGGCAAATGTCTATATCTAGACCTATCCCCTTCAGAGCGATGCTACCCTTTGGAGCGATGCTATAAAGACACTTGTCACCTGAGGGTCATGCTTGGTCAAAATTCCTAAAATCTAATTTCTATGACAAATGGCACTTTTAGCCTATGACATCCCATGATTTCATAAAACAACACAGAGGCATCCACGGGATAATAATGCATTGAATGTGCTCAAAGGAAAAACATACATGTCTCCAAGTAACCTTTGATCGGTCAGAGGCCTAAAGGCCACATCACCCATGGCTCCAAATGACCTTTGATCAGTCAGAGCCCCAAAGATCACTTAATGCTCGTGACTCCAAGTGACCTTTGATCAATTAGAGTCTTAAAGACCACTCAACATCTATGACTCCAAGTGATCTTTGATCAATTAGAGTCTCAAAGGCCACTCAGCATCCGTGACTCCAAGTGACCTTTGATCGATCAGAGCCTCAAAAGCCACTCATTACCATTGCTCCAACTGACCTTTGATCGGTCAGAGCTCTAAAGGCTACTCAGTGTTCATCACTCCAAGTGACCTTTAATCAGTCAGAGCTCCAAAGGCCACAGCATCCATGACTCTAGGTGACCTTTGATCGATCAGAGCCTTAAAGGCTACTTAATACTCATGACTCCAAGTGATCTTTAATCAGTCAGAGCCTCAAAGGCCACTCAATGCCATTGGATCCAAGTGACCATTATCAATCAAAGCCCCAAAGATCACAGTGCCAATAGCTCTAAGTGACCTTTAATCAGTCAGAGCCCCAAAGGCTACTCAGTGCCCATAGCTCCAAGTGACCTTTGATCGGTTAGAGCCTCAAAGACTATAGCGACCATGGCTCCAAGTGACCTTCAATTAGTTAGAACCCCAAATACCACTCAGCATCCATAGCTCCAAATAACCTTTGATCTGTCAAAGCCCCAAGGCCACAATGCCCATAGCTCCAAGTAACCTTTGATTAGTTAGAGCCCAAAAGCTATTCAGCACCCATAGCTCCAAGTGACCTTTGATCGATAAGAGTTCCAAAGGTCACTTAGTATCCATGGCTCCAAGTGACCTTTTATCAATCAAAATCCTAACTCTTCAATGACCTTTGGTCGGACAAAACCTTGAGGACCTTTGATCGGTCCACTAAAGACATCTTGTGCCATCATCCTGGCACTATGGGAATCTATAATCAATCCGATGGCCTTTGATTGGCTCCAAACAAAGAGGAACTATTCGATTGTTCAAAGTAACAAAAACATTCAAATCACAAGAAAAATAAAAGTGAAATAAGGATTCCATTGCATTATGACAAAAGTGCCTGAAGGCTACTAAAAGATAGCTGTTAAGAGCTAAACATGCAAAAATAAAAAAAAAAAATTTACAAGCAACTAATCTCATCTGGCCCCTAGATCTATAGGCTTTGCCTCCTAGGTTGGCTGATCTCCAATCTTTAAATCCTTTGTGGACTCTACTTTGTGGATCGACTGATATTCTCTGACCCTCAAATCTTTCGAGAGTTTTATATTAGGGGTGGCACTCTATGAGATGCATGACGAAGGATAACAAGCTTTAAGAATTGGTATAGGTCCTCCTTGCAAGTTTCTATGTAGAATATACCCAAGTCCATCCCAAAAGGAGGTAAGCACAAGAGATCAAGGTATGAATAAAGAATTTGAATCATATTCCTATAGTTGCAATACCTGGCATAGTGGCCAATATTAAACACATAGCATACCCTCCCCAAAAGATCGTCTTCCCAGAAAGTTTCCCGTGTCCCTTGAGCTCCTATCGCATGATGGTGCCTCCCCACTTGAAGTTGCTTACTCGAGTGATAACCGACCATGGCTAGCCATCTCGATTCGGCCTCAGAGCTAGTTGCCATGCTTCTACTTGCTGTATGGTGCTTCCCCCTTCAAGGTGACCACTCAACTAGGGGACAACCATGATAAGTTACCTTGATTCAACCTTAAAGCTGGTCATAGCACCTTAACCCCTCGATAATTACTCGAGATTAGTGATCCTCCTCAAAGCCCTGCGTAGCTCATTTTGAAGCTGCACCCTCCAAGAAACCGACTCCCACCTAGTCTCTCCAGATACAAGCAGTGACTCTAGGATAGAGATCTCTTCTTGAGCTGATCAAAGTTGGCTATGTATTTGGACCACCTTAGCAATCGCATCCCAAGCCGTCCTTTTGGCTATTCTTGACAATCTCTTTAACTCTTTAGTGAACCTTACTTTCTCAAAAATATACATCTTACCCATCGATCAAAAGTACTCAATTTTCTCATTTGCCTTCTTAAGCACCTCTCGTGCCTTCAATAATTTTCTTTTCTGATTGGCAACTTTCTTGTTCGCTACTTTGGTTTTCCTTTCTAAATAGTCGATGTAGGCCCTAATTTCTATACCTTAAGAAGAGGTTTGGCAATAATGGGTTTGCCTGATGAAGGCTCAATATCCTGAATGTAATCATACTAATAAATAAATAATATGAGATACAGAAAGAAAAGTCTCATTTCATGCCATTGATAAAAAGTTCTTTTACAAGTTAAAAAAAAGGATCAAAAGCTAGAAGTACAAAATAAAGGAATGAAAAAGCTATAAGTTCAAAAGAAAGAAATGAAAAGCTACAAGTTCAAAAGAAAAGAATGAGAAGCTACAAGTTTAAGAGAAAAAGGAAAAGCTATTAGTTTAATTCCCTGACCTTTGCTTTGGGATTGGTAGTGGTGGGAGCGGCCTCAGAGGGAGAGACTACGCCTTCGACTGAGGAGGGCTAGGACATGGTGACGGGTTCAGCTAAGGAGGGTTTGGGCATAGTGACGGGTGCTATGACCTCTTCATACTTAGGGAAAGGCTCACCCTCGGACTCTTCCTGCTCATCTAAAAAAGAGAGATTGAACCCTTGTTATAAGTTCGCAACTTGGGTACAGCAATCATATTTGCCCAATTTGTAGCCTTCTTTGAAGGCCTCTTCACTGAATGCATGGCGGTCGGTATCGAATTCCTTCAACATGTGGAAGGCCACCATTGCCTAGGCTTTTTCTACTACAAAGTCTGTAAAAGTCTTGTATTCCCCCATGGCATTCTCCCCAGCTCTCTTCTTTGCCTTGGCCAATTCCTCCTTGGCCTTCACCACCTTCGCCTCCCTCATTTCTTTTTCTGAAGCCAAATTAGCCTTCACGTTGGCCAAATCGGTTTCCGCCCAAGGGAGCACCTCTTTTAGGTACTCGAATGCCGCCTTTACCACCTCATCTCTTAAATGGGACTCCATAGTAGCATCTTCAAACTGTCTTTGTTTGTCGAGGGCCTTTGTTACCTCCAATGCTCGATTCATTAAGAAAACCATGAAATATAATAATTGCGATAGAGCTAGACATTAGAAATAGCGAAGGGAAAAGAAAAATAAGGGCTGAACAAAAAAGATACCTACTGCATGACCATTATCGATTGCTTCCTTAGGTTTAGGAAGCACATTGCGTTTACTCTCTCCAACTCTACTAGGTGCAGAGTCCTCTCAAAAATGTCCTGAGCAATCTTCCGATCTTGAAGGATCATACCCACCAGGCCTTCTTTCAAGGGGAGCTCGAGATTAGGCAATCCCCTTGAGGCTACCTTGATAGGAGTACTGGAAGATGATGGTTAAGTGATCGGTATAGAGGATGGGGCCGTAGGGACAGCATAGTGACAGTCTCCCAAGTTTCTCAAGCAGCCTCAATCATAGCAGGGGAAGCTGACTCGATCGAAATCTTTCTTGGCTCAAGTTTCATGAACCATACTTTCTTCGATGTCGTAGTAGAAGCTCGAGCCTTCCTCTTTTGAGCCAGGGCCTTCTTTAGCTTGGCTTGGTTCTTAGGCCTCATATTTGTAATCACATCACCAATCAAAATACAAAAGAAAGAAAAAAAGAAAAGAGGGATGATGAAGAAAAAATGAAAAATCCTAAACTCACTCCCGGGATGGCCCGACTGAGCCCTGCATTGGAGAGGGCATCCTTTGACAAGAGTTGCCCCAAAAGAGGGATCTTGAAGTCCCTAAGGGCTCTAAAATACTCTTCTTCCTCAGCACTTAACCTAGGAGCACCTAGAATAGAAGCTTTCGATTGATGCTAGCTTAATAAGCCCTATTCACAGATGGAAGAACATGAAACAAAGAGAAATCTCCCCTTCCATCCATGGATGGTGGAAGGAGCACCCTGGATCAAGGGATCTACCTCCTTCTAGGCAGAAAAATACTATAAGTCTTTGGCATAAGGATATCTCTTGGCAGTATAAAAGGCACAAAATAAGAAAAGAGAAGGCTGGACTTCAACCAGGAAGCAAATAACAATAAACCCTAAAACAAGCCTAAGGGAATTTGGGATAAGAGTATACAAAGAAATCCCATAAGACCTAAGAAGTTCAAGGACAAATGAAGGAAAGGAAAACCTAAGCCTTGTCTCGAATGCCTTCTCGTAGACTTTGTGTTGGCTAGGCGGTGACTTATTCATCTGAGCATTGGGATGGGGCAACTCTAAATCAAAATCCTTCGAAACACCATACAAAACCTAGCTATATGCCAAATCCTCCGAACCCAGCATAGATTGGTATGCCCCAGGACCAGAGGTCTCCGACCCGATACATCCTTTGCCCAAAACCTTGGGATCCTTCAACCCTACCTTTTCAGAACTCCCCTTCGATGGTCTTTCCTTCCCAAGACCCTTCGAACCCATCATTTATCTTAGACTCAGGAAAAAGAAAACAAATAAATCAAGAACAAATAGAAGCCCACCTGAAAATGGAAATGGGGTAGAAACTGTAGAAGATGGTGAAGGACTCCCTGAGAGGATCGCAGAAGGGAAGAACAGAGGAAAGAAAAAGAAAAATCGATGGCTGGAATAGGGGGCAACAAGAGAGTGCTTTGAGAGAAGAAGCTCTGGAAGGCAGGGATATAGAAGAAATCAAAACAATGCACGAAATTGCCTTTCCAAATACAGTGTGATAGCCATGAATTTCCTGAATAGATTAGCATATACCATGTGGTAGCCCATGCTAACTCCTTGCGACTTAATTACCAAGAGTAAATGTAGCATGATGGTCGAAGCATCCATAGAAGTTACAAATCGAGGCCCATAATTACTTTTGTCCATCCAAGTCTGTCTTAAAAGCCAAGCTTAACTTTTCATCTGAAAAGGGCCTTTATATCCCTGACCCCTATTTGAGTACTCCTATAATCCGACCAAAGCTCAGGTTAGGGAGTAGGGGGTATTGTTAGGAAAAATATGCTTGGACCAGGGATATAAGGCCCAAACTAGCAAACATAGCTGGTAGGTCCAGCTACATGGCTATCAACCGATATGTTACTAGGAATATGAGTCTCAAAAATAATTATATGGGTGAGACAATCCAATAACACGCACCATCTGACCATTCATTATATTGGCGGGGTTAAATGCTAGGGAGCCATCCCTTGACCCCGACACTGGATAGCTCAATTAGCTAATCAAGAGGCCTGGCAGCGAGTGCCAATCAAGTGATCTGCCATGTGCTCACCGACCGCCTATCATATTGGATCTCCAAGAAAAGTTTTAGCTTCTATGCTATCAAATAGTCGTGGTATCAATACACTGACTATTCATTGGATAGGGATCCTGGTCGGGGAAGGACTCATTTTGGCTCTAATGTTATCGGGTAGGACAATATCGCTAGCACAGGTTGGCCTCATCTTTTAGCCAACCCATCATCAGGAAGGATAATGCCTTCCCCCACTAACCAGCAAGGCAACAGACCTCCAAATAACCCTAATACAAGTAAGGCTCGATCGCATACTTACTGTACGGGTAGTTGCTTCAACCGTCTGATCACTCACTAGGAGATGGGCTCCCATTCTGATCGACCAAACCTAGTCGAGCACCAAACCATAGAATACCCTCTCAGAGCGAGCCTTAGTAGTAGCTGATACTTGTATCTGAAAGCTATCAGCAAACACTCACTGATTACTCATCGGATTTGACCATGTGCTCGGTGCATGGCAATCCCTAATCTGCCTGTTCATTAGGAAGAATATCTTGATCGATAAAACTATGCTACATATCATCTGCCGACTATCTTCATTCAACCTTGTCTCAGCAATGACTGACCCCCCATGGCTGGCAATCCCAAGGTCATCAGATGCATTCCACTAACTAGGGTCGCTCGAGCAAGCCCCTTAGCTAACCAGGCCTCAAAATTAAGGAAAGCTCTAAGGCCAATCCCAGGCACTAAGGATGGATGATGGGTCCTTAGACGGTATATCCCTCTGAATCCTCCAAAGGCTAATACTCTGATGCTCACTACTTTAGCCTCCACCACATGGCCAAATGTCATGTCATGTCTCATAATTTCTAATCACTACTATATTTATGCAATTAAGAGATGCGTGCCTAAATTTATATAATAGTCTATATCATTATTAAAGAAACATGGCAAGCCCCATGTAAATGACAAGATTACATTAAAATAGAAAAGACATTCTTTACTACAAAAAAACTCTTAACAATTTGCATGATGAGCCATGTCATTTCTCATTGGATCCACTGAGATTTCTATCATTTTGAAAATATCCTTGTCCTCCACCTATAAATGGGGACCCTCTGGGAACTCTCAAATGTATGCAAATCTTTCTGTCACGCTCATCATACTAGTATTATGCCTGAGAGCTAACTTGAGTGTTAGAGAGCCTATATTAGAGCCACCTCCAGCCAGGACTTTTTGCAAGTTTCGCCTCCTTGAGATCAACTTGTATTACCAGCTCCAGCATTTCTGGTATTCGATAGATTTCAGCACCAATACAAAGATATCTTATAACCCTTTTCCAGCAATTGTTGTAAACTTAAGTTACTTTTGAGCTTAAGAATATAAAAAGTATTAGTAATGAAAGCAAGACTACCTCTCTTAGTATGGATTGATATCTTTTCAATACCCTTGATATCAACAATAGAATCATTACCAAATATAACTTTTGAAGAAAAAGACTCATCCAATTTATAAAATAGGGACTTGTTACCTGTTATATAGTTACTAGCCCCTATATCACAAATTTCCAAATTTATCTGGTACGTTATTGCAAGCAAGTAATAAATTCTTGGTTACTTCATGCTTTTCCTTTTCAATATAATTTGCTTGTTCTTGTGCTACAAAATTTTGATAACATTCATTACTACATCCATGTCCACCTTAAGATTGGCCTCTACCTTGACCATGTCTTCCAAAATCACTATGATTCTGATTTCTCTTTGTATGGTATTATTGTCTATATCTTTTCTCTGCTAAAACCTTTGCCATCTCTATCTTTGTCATTATTTCGGCCTTTACCACAGCCTCTGCCTTTGACATAACTATCACCAGTATGTGTTTTTGATTACAATGCTTGTTTGCTCTATAAGGATATTTTTGTTGATCCTTTACTCATGTGCCATCAAAGACCCCATTAGTTCATCATTTATCAAATCATCTAGATCTTTTACTTTTTCAATAGAACACACCATATGCTCGAACTTTAGTGTTAAAGATCGGAGGATCTTTTAAATTACCTTCAAATTTGGCATCTCTTTTCCATTAGATTTCATTTTACTCACCATAGCCAAAGTCTAAGAAAAGTTATCTAAGATACTTTCTATCGGATTCATCTTCAAGTTCTCAAACTCCCCCTTTAGTGCCTGTAAATGAACTTTCTTCATCTTGGTTACTTCTTGATTTATTTTTTCAAAGATTAACTATGACTCATGGGAGGTTTCTACTACTGCAATCTTCTTAAATATACTTTCATCAACTACTCAATGGATGAAAGCATGTGCATCTAATCCTTTTTTTTTTATCTTTTAGATATGCCTTCTTTGCTGCATCAAGAATGACTTCTTCTTTATCTATGGGCTCTTCAAATTCCTCCTCTACTACATCCCAGATCTCTTGAAATCTAAATAAAACCTTTATCTGAATCCTCTAGTGATCATAGTTCTTACCGGTGAATTATAGAATCTACGGTTGGATCATGCTACTATTCGATCCTGATATCATCGGAGATATTTTCTTCTCCTTTTCCATTTACAATCTCTGCTTCAACCAGATTTGAAAATCACTCTGGATCTTTGGGCATTGATACTAGATGTGAGAAATTTAAAAAAACCTATTTTCTAGAGGAGATTTCATGAGAAATATGAGAAGAATATTTTTTTTCCCCTAGATCTGAGAAGAATTGTATCAATTACAACCATTCCCAAAATAACTAAGTAACCAACTTGGATAAACATTTAAAACTCCTAACACTACTTGTATGATTTGAGGGACAAACTCTAAGTTTGTTATTGCAGGAGGATCTCAATTATTTGATATCACTATTCTTGACATAGAATTGAGAGGAGCATGGGAGGGTCTCAGTTTTGCAAATGTAGAACAAAGATAGAGTCACATTCTCCTTGGAAGTGATTCCTCCTCGATGATTGTATTGGTTTTGAAATAAGAATAGCAAGCTTCACCAAACAAAAAAAAAGGAAAAACATAGCAATCCCCTTTTGATAGAAGATAGGCTAGCTAGTCCATTTTTCTTTCAATACTAGGCATGTATATTTGGAAAGTGAACAGCATGGCATATTGGATGGCTTCATTTGTTGCTTATCACTTTAGCAGCACTCTTTGGATGGATTCTTCTAATTTATCTTTATAATATCATGATATTTAATTTTTTAATTTTGTAGGATGTATTCATACTAAATATGTATGATCCATTCACCTTATCCAAAAAAAAAATAATACATACAATACATGACATGACATCAAAATAAAATAAAGATGGACTATGGCAACTGTTATAATGACATCAACATCATCAAAATAATTATGAGTCATCCAAATTTATATACCAGCATTAGTTTGGTGATGGTTCGTAACAGTGTTGATTACATAATGTCATTGTATTCCGGACATGCTCGCACCAAATCTAAAAGCTTTTCTCATACCAATTCCCTTCTTCAGAAAAAAGACGTTACAATTGAAGAGATGGGGACCATCGGAACAAGTTTTTTTTTTCCAAAACAAGATAGTTATTTTCATAAAATAATTTATGATACCCCATATGTCATATTCCCACATCATAACCAAGTCCTTGGTTAAACTTCCCCCCCTAAGTGGATTTAGTGTTGCGATTCTGATTACCGCATGGATGTACATGGTTGCATGAATTAAAATATCGCAAAATAAACATACATGTTTTTAATTTTTTTAAAAAAAAATCATCAAAAAGTTGCAGTTATAATTACCAACCACCAAGAAAGTCTAATTACAAATTCTTTGCCCCACAAACTCCAACAGGCATAGGTACTCTACAAATCACATCCAATCACAAGAAAAACCATAATAAGCTGGCATATATTAAATCATGGGGAGCTTAGAATAGCTTTTATTGCCACAGAAATTAAGCAATAAAGAATTTAACATATAAAGTAGCACAGATGGTGGTGCAGGTGGTTTGGGAGACATGCCATGAGGCTCCCTTGTATCACTTTAATCAGCTCCTAATTAAAGTAGGTGGTGGTGGAAGAAAGTCACTGTGGAATAAAAGCATTCTATATCTATGTACCTTTCCAAGGGAAACAAAACTACGTCTCACCATAGATTCTACGTGTGGATGAAGTGTGGTGGAATCAATCTATATCTATGTACCTTTCCAAGGGAAACAAACACCATGTCTCACCATAGATTCTACATGTGGATGAAGTGTGGTAGAATCACATCACATAACCTTCTTTCTAGGCAACTACCCATGTGTTCTGAGGGCCATGCTTGCTGTTAAAAAGGTAGGAGAACCTTTATCTATTTGTTTAAGAATGTGAGTGGATGGTCTATATTATGTGCATCTTTGTTGTGATGGTTCACACCCAAACCCCAAGTGAGCCCTTGTGAGACAGGGGAGATCAATCAGGTAGACTGCACAAGCTCACTTCCTCGTAGTGTTTTTATGCCTGCTCGAACAATATAGTTAGTTGTTTTCTCGGCAAAGATAGAGGTACGTTTGTTCGCCATCAAAATTGGAATCAAAATTGGAATGAAAATGTATTATAATAAGGATCAGGAAGGTCATGTCTTCCGCCGTGTTTATTTCGTGATCAGAATTAGAATTGGAATTGACATTAAATTTTAATGCTAAGAAAGAGTGAGAATTAGATTCTAAAAATTAGGATATTTTATTTTCTTATGAAATGCGAACGCGAACGAGATTCTGCCCAATCAAGTAGTTGGAACGAACATCATTCTCTAGAGTCCAATTCTTCTCGGCCGAACATTACCTAATTGAAGTTGGTCGATGGAGTTCATGCATCCATTATTTCAACTTTTAGCTTTTTCATTCCCTTTTTTCGATTGTAACTTCTAGTTAGGTTGAAAGACACCGACAATTGGCAAATGAAATATCTATGATCGAGTGAGAGGAAAAAATGTTGAACATTAACTCCTGATCTAATAAATCCATGCATCCTTACTTTTAGCTGCTTCACTCTTTTTATTTAGTAAAACATAAACCAATTTGCTTATATGTGACATACATCTTAGGGATGGTACTTAGCCAACTTCGTCAACCGGTTCACTCCTGGGATCATGGAGGAAGAATCAAATATTTTTTGCATCATAATGATAGTGATGTTTGGATGCTCATTCATCCCATATCCATAAGATATCCTTAGAAGAGTAAAACTATATATCTAAATAGGAGATTTTTGTTATCTTGAAAGCCTCGGGACCATGGGAGGTCTTCAACTTCGTCCCTTTCTCTATTACTCCCCTCTCATACGAAAGATATTGTATGGATAGACTAGTCTAACATTGATATAAGCTTAAGCCATGAGCATTAAGAGTTGATGAGCAAATTATTAACATCTACATTCTTTCAAAAAGTCATCAGGCAAAAAGAAAAAAATAAATTAAACAAAACGTAGGGGTTGAAACCTCAGAAGCTGTTGTTGTTGGTTGTGTGGATTCAATCTTTGTCGAGGCAACTAACAAAGTCCTACTCTACTTGATGGACCATTTCAACTAGCAAAGTTGATTAATAATCATGACTTGATGTATTTGGCATTATATGGATATGGTTCCCATTTCAAATGATGGAATTTAACCAAAGCGATTGACCATGGTGGGGGATCCTCGCATGGCTATTGCAGTCCAAACGCAACTCAAAAGAAGACAAGAATCCAACCTTAGGCTGGTGGGAGAAATAATGGATGCACTCCACCTTCTGTCCATGACTGTCACCGGCCAGTCTTCCTTTGTTCAGAGGCAAAATAAGCGAAGATGTGGTGTTTCAACCTTTGGTAGGCAGCCACCCACCTCTATCCCATTGCCATCATACATGCTGTGATTTATTAGGATTTGTAACTTAAATTTAATTTTTAAATTTTAAATTTATTATTATTATTATTATTATTATTTGTAAACGAAACATAAAAGAAGATGGATATAACTCCAATTTAATATTCCACCACCTTCACTAGGCCACCAATCAAATGATAGTCCTCTGTATTTAAACCTTCCAAGTATGAACCTTTTATCCTCCCTTCTAAATTGCAAGGACTGGAGCCAAATGCACTACAGTTTATCATTCTTGGGCTGGCAAATTATTGGATAAAACACTGGACTGACTTTGGCCACTTGAAGTTAGATACATATCCAGAGGTAGATCCACTAATTTCTAATATTGGGTAATATATCTTTTTGTTGTTGGATTTCTCCTTCCCGAGACTTTCTTCCCAAGCCCTGGAATCTAGAGAAGTCACTTTCAAAATAATCTTTGTAGTTATTTTTGGCTTATTTTTTAAGTCCAGGGACAAAGATATCATTGGACTCTTTAATGTAGCAATGAGAGTGAGGTGGCTTCTTGGTAATTTAAACAATCCTCTTTGGAATTATGGTATAATACAAATTATGGGCCTAAATTTAAACAATCCATTGGACATCAATATCATCAATAAACGTTTTGCATTTTCTTTTTAGAGGGAGAAACATCAGTAAACATTGATGCAGCCCTTCAAGTACTTGGATGAGGTGCTAAAAGAGCAGACAGATGAGAACATATACTGCTCCAAAAAAGACCAAATTGAAGACCAAACAACTCCTAGCTAACCTCGTTAACCTCGTTAGCATCTTCTATCCAGTGTTTCCACACCTAAAAGAACTCATTCCTTCCCTTAACAATCATTCATTTGCACCATTATGTCAATCATCTTCCCATGGACCTTAGAGTCGTATTGTACAGAGGGAATGGATAAAAGATTCAAGTTTGTGCCAAGTAGCTTGATGAAAGATTCAAGTCCATTTTAATATGGATATACTTGGACCATACTTTCTATGGGACCCACCGGTGGGCAAAAGGACCTCACCCTCTCATTAGCAAGAGTTTTGGTAGGGCACTCATTTGAAGTAAAGCAGGCATCACATGCTGTGAGACTTTATTGCTGTGACGGACCTCATCATGAGATGGTACAGGAGTCGGGAGGCAGTAGGGGCGAGGCCGGAATGTTAGGACCGTGACAAACAAAGAGAGACCATAGTGATGGATAAAATAGATGATGCAGTCCGGATCAGATTAAATAGGCAAGATAAATCAGATAGATTAAATGGGTTAGACTATATACATATAAATATATTTTTTAGAAGGTGGGGGGATAAAAAATTTAGGAAAATATTCAATATAGGACCGTAACAAAGATAGTTCAATCCTTTTCCACCAAGTGATGAGTATGTCATTCCAATCCCATCTCTCATCCATATCTATGTTCAGGTCTAAAAAATTATTTATAATTTAAATAAAGACGATTCAATCCTTTTTCACCAGTGATGAGTATACCATTCCAATCCCATCTCTCATCCATTTATATTCAGGTCTAAAGAATTAATTTGTAATTTATTCGAGTCAACCACGGTATCGTATTTCGAACATGAAATATAAAATATGGGATAACGGTCCATTTTACTGCTCATCATACAAATATTTTCAAATAATTATAATTTTAAAAAAAAATTAGCTTAAAATTGTATCGAATTAAATTTAAAATGGGACTACCATTAGCCACACCAAATTTGAACATACTTTATATTTTATCTACAATCCAAACCATCCTAGGAGTTAAATATGTCTGGTTAAACCTACCATATTCGGGATAGGATAAGTTGAGTATCCGTCGACTATAATAGCTATTTTATCTTTCCAGGATATCCTTTCCAAGTCCAAACTGTGTTGCCTTTTTTTTTTTTTCTTGACCCTCCTTTTTTTTTCATTTTGCGCTGTCTATAGATGCAACATAGAGTTTAATCTTGGAACCATATGCCATTGCTGCTGCTACAACTTCTGCTACAAGGATGAATAGAAAACCCAGGACATTGGAGGCACGAAGTTTAATTTTTATTTGCTTGCTCCATGGTTCTACGAACTCTTCAAGTAGAACTCACACTGAAATAGTAGGCACAGAAATTTGTGGGAATCAGTGTCCGCTATCTATTTTTGCACAAATTTTACTGAGCCTAATGGAAACGACCATTGTTGAATTTGACAAATAATTTAACCCCAAAAATAATTTGGCGTATGATTAGCAGAGATCAATAAATAGCTAAGTGGATATAATAATTACTCGAGTTTTGTAGATTGTGAGCCTCTAAGGACAGCGTTATCCCGAGACTGAATGAAAATTCTCTCTCCTCGTACAACTTCAGCTTGATAGCACTATTGGACATAATATACCTTGAACAATTAAAACCTTCTTTAATCATTCAAGGAAAAAAAATTGTCGATCAAGTAATTAAATTATTCCAAATACATTCAGTAATTCCTAAACTCTCAAATTATTAACTATTCATCAAGTATTTGGTACTTGTAGCATCCCTTAAGCTTGCATTTGCATGCATTAGGATTTAAATATATCTTTTCTTATTTTCCATATCCCTTCTTTTCGAGATTATCATCGGTAAACATACTTCTCTCAATAGGCATATCATGCGACAAGGCTATCTGATATGCAACCATCAAGCAATTTGTCATAACAATTCCAATACCTGATCACTTGGGTGATTTCAGGCTCTATTCTATTAATCAATAACTTGTTTGTTCATAATAATTTCAAACGAACGTCATACACATTGGACAGGTAATACCATGGGAGTAGTAATGAATTCTTCCCACAACTCTTTTAAGTGTACACATCTAACCCCTCCCAAACACCGCCTCCTTTCCTCTTCGTCTTGACTATCCTATTCATGTTTTCTCTTTCAGATAGGTAAGCTGTTTTACATCTCAAGACATGCCACATCTGTGTGTATTTTGTGTTTCACTTTTGAAGTTTAAAAGAGGATATAGTTAAAGGATGGATAGGATAAAACCTCAACATGAATAAAATTAAAGAAGCATTACACAATGGACTAATGTCAACAGTGGACTAGAACTAGAAATAGAAATAATGAGAAAGAGAGAGAGAGAAAAAGAGTTTGATTAACACTAAATCATTATATGTCACACCTTTTCTAGAGAACAAAAGATAAACTTTGAGAATGGCTTGCATGAAAGCTTGGGTCAAAGCTCCAGTAACATAGATTGACTAAAAGGATCATATGATTGTTAGTTCCTTAATTAGAGCAAAAGGAAGACAGCAATATCATGAGCTAGCAAAACAGAGAGCAGTATAAAGAGCATGGTTCAAGCTAGCCCACATGGAAAGGAATAAAAAGGCAACAGTATGAGAGATGGACTAGCAAAGAGAACATGGTTTATTTGGAATAAAGCAGGGAAGGAAGATGCTTCTAAGGAGAGTCTCAGCTTGAATGCTTTAAGACACAGCACATGGATTGTGGGAAGCATGGGTCTACCACAATGCAATGAGAAGTCCATTTCTCTAGCTGTCCAAACCTCACTTTAAACCATTTTTCCCCCTGCTTCTCTATCCACCACCTCTCTTCCATGGACTACATTTCATGCACGAATCTCCTCCCAAATCATATCGCTATTAGCTGCCAGAGTATATCATAGATAAGATAACATCCAACCCACATGTGATGACTCTTCACCAGTCTCCCTTCCGCTTCCATTCATAGGTCTACCAGAAATCAATCATTCACACCAGAATAACTGGTGTAGAGTCTGATTCATGCTAGCCCCATCGCATTGGGACCATGACTATAACAAGAGATGGAAGATGACCAGCAGCTATCAAATGTTAAAATAGAATTAGGATTACAAGCAAGCTTTTTGGCAGGAGAGCAATTGATAGGACTACTACGTTAAATTTAGTCAGAATCTAATCACAGAGAGAGAGAAAGAGAGAGGTGATGATCATAAGTAACATAGAGATGGAAGATGATAAGTAACAATCATATGTTGAAGCAGAACTAGAGTTGTAAGCGAGCAATTTGGCATGAAACTTTCCTATCACAATAATTTAAAATGAGGAGGTCAACCAGAGTATAATTGCATCAGAGATGAATTTGGTACTGAAGTGGCACAAAGGTGGATCCACCATTAGAGCAAAGGTAGAGTAGGTAAGCCTTTCTTTACTTCATGAAAGGATGCCGAATAAGGAAATATCCATGCTTGGTGTGTACGATTCTCCTACCAATTGTAGTCACTCCACCATCAATATGGACATGGCAATGTTGCCACCACAAAAATCAGAGATCGCTAGAAATGAAAAAAAACCACAATCCAGCCTTGTACAACAATGACATATAGAGCTAAATAAGCATAATGCTTTCAGATTCTGCTCTACTTCAAAAGGTGCTACCTAATCATCAAAATTTACTTTCAGTAACTACTTACTGGAGTTTCAAGCAGGAATTCAAGGCAAAAATGTACATGTGAGGGAAATGTGTCAAAATAAGAAAGTCCTGTTGGGATGAAATGAAAGGGCCTTCATGAAATGATTAGTAACTGAAAAGGCAACTGATTTTGATGTTTAAATTATTTACATGCTTAATAATGTCATAAATGAAACTTGTTTGTGACTTTTACAAGCCTACATACACACACAATCCAGCTAAGATAAAGAGAGTCAGTAGAGATGAAGACTAGAATATTTGCAGAAATAAAGTTGAAGTCATTAAAGAATGGTAAACCTATGATAAAATGGAGTTGTTTCCTGGAAAGACGGATGATTCTGTCAGAGATGTTGCATGGAAAGTTCGCTAAGACTGATATTAGGAGATGTGTCTATTAGTAACAGAAGAAGGCCAAGCTCAGTCAAAATCAAGTTACAAATATAGAAGTAGCATCAGCCAAGATATTAGTCAAAACTGGCAAGGTTAACAAAGTTTCTTATCACAATCTTTAAGATATGGAGAATGGCAACAAGAGTAAAAAAAGGACAATTTCTTCTTAAAAAAGTAGAAGAAGCCATACAATCTAACCACATACCATGCAACAGTTAAAAAAGTCGCAGAACAGCAGCCTATGTTCAATTTCAAAGTTCTTCGAATAAATTTCGTGCAATATGTAGTTACCATATGCCTATGGTATCTCCTGACCATACTGCATTCTCCATGCATAGTTACAGCAAGCAGTCAAACCACACATAGGTTGACAAAATGGTCCATGTAGCACCATACAGCTGCACATATGGCACCTCTTTTCAATCATACATGCATTTCATTTTTTTTGGTAACAATATATGAAGCTTGTTTAGCACTATAAAGCCATATAGACAGCTCGCTTAGCATTCTGCTGTGAATACAAGAGAAAACCAACCCTGGTGGAGAAACTCCGAAGTGGAGCACCCCTTTTCCCAATTGGTCCAGGTAGGAGGTAGACTAGCTAGGCATGCTATCATATCAGTTAAAATTATTACCATCAGGTCCTACAACTAATCAGTAAACACTAATTCTTACTAATGTTGCTATTGTTTAGGAAAAAATAGTAATATTATTCATTATTATTTATTTTATATATTTTGAAAGAAAATTAGTTAAATATTCATTTACGTATGCAACCCACATATGATACCAGTGCTATATAGTTCTCCCTAGCTGCCTACATACTACAATTATATTCTAAAACACTAGATTTAAGTAAACATAATGAATTACATTACTTGGGCACTTCATTTGTTAGGTTTCTGGAAGAGCTGGAACCTCGTCACACTTGACATGACACAACATAGCATGAATGATTGGATATTGCACTTTGAACTGTCCTTCTTATCAAAAAATGTGAACATTTTTTACTATTTTTTGTGAATGTCATGCATGAGACTTAATTTCCAGTGTCCAATGCTAAGCAATCCTTTGTATTTGATATAAAAATATTAAAACTATTTAGGATCATAAAGTAACCTAACACAGATCATGTAATCTTTAACGCACTAAGGATTTGATGTGTTTTTACAATGAGAAGGATGGTTTCTCATGCTCATCCCCTTCTTTTTCTTGTTCACCCACAAAATTCTGTATCTAGCGATCATTACAATAAGGCAGTACTTTTAACAAGGTTAGTAGAGAACTTATACAGGATTTCTGACAGCCCACCTATGGGCAAGGGGGGAATATTGGTTCCTCCGAGCTAGAGATTTTGATGCTAGGAGAATGATTTTATATTATAAAAGATCTCCGTGGACGTTCTGCAATGCTAACTAGTGTTTTATATTTTGTGAGAAACATCACCAAAGGCCAAAACAGAGTGAATCATGAGATGTAATCTTAGAATTTTCACACATGAACAAATATCCAATACCTCATCATAATTGGATCAAAATAAAAAAAATTACAAGCAGACCACAAACAAAGCAACATAAGTGACCAAATTAAAGTGCATGCAAACATCAGCCAACTAATGGAAAGAAACAGAATTCCAGGTCAAATTGTACCAAAAACGGCTGCAAAAGCCTTCAGAATTCAATAAAACTTGTCATCAAGTTCACTTCTCATTTAGACTCAAAAACAAACATGTAACCTCCCAGAATCAAAACAAATAAAACAAAGTTCATAGACCATTAAAACATTTATTATCAGGAAACACAGCACCAAAACCTAGAACTCAGCCAAAATAATATAACATTTCTACTTGCTGCAGTGGATGTGACGGATCAAATCAACCACACGTGAGCTGCAGAACAGAAAAAAGCAGAAGCCAAATTATAAAAAAATCAAATTATAACAACATCTCACTTTCATCAAAACTGATAACCAACAAAGCCAAACAGCAATCATACACCATGATAGCATTTCATGATGATCCTGAAGTTTGTATGCCTCCAAAATTATGGTGGTCTTGCGTGTGCATATCCATGTATGTGAGAGTAAAGCAAGAGAAAGCAATGGTCAGAGGGAAGGGTAAGGAAGATAGAAGGTGCAGTCATGTAGACCATTGCTCTCCCAATTCCAAGTAACAAGAGATACAGCATGCACATTGAAGGTGATTTTTGGTATCAAATGACAACTGTGGAGTATAATGATCACCCAGCTGGGAAATCTAAGCTGATAATAAATTCTGGTGCAGCAACAAGGGTTCCCATCAAGATAAATAAATTAATATGAATGCGTTGCACAGAAGTAAAAATTTACCTGTAGCCCCACTCATTGTCATACCAAGACACAAGCTTCACAAAGTTCTCATTCAGAGCAATTCCAGCCTTGGCATCAAAGATGCTCGATCTGTCATGGTACACAAATTTAAATAATATGCCAAATACAAATGTGTAACATTATCATATAGACACCAAGATCAACACTCATAGCATTACTCTTTAGTCACATATTATATAAGGCGAAAGAAAAGAAAAGGCAAAACTAGCTAGACCGATGAAAAAGGAACTCATCACAATTTACAATACTGTACCTGCTATCACCAAGGAAGTCCGTGGAAACCAAGTCCTCATCAACATAACCCAAGATTCCTTTCAGCTCGCCCTCAGACTCTTCCCTGCAATGATTGAATAGAAGAAGACAATCATGAACAAATATCAAAAGATGATAATGAAAACATCCTACTAATTAATTTAGCATGCATCCAATAAAGAGAAAAACATCTAGAGATTAATTTGAATATGCATATCAAAAAACCCAACACCTTTCAAAGAGCTCACTGTGCATATGTGGGAGTAAAAGAGGTGTGAAAGACAAATCTACATCTAACAGACTCCTTTGCAATATAAACTTGCACCATTCTCAATGAAAAGGAACAAGTTTGAGAAGGAACTGCTGCCCAAACATAGCTTCCATTCTGTCTTGCAAGAAACCTTTTTTGTGAAACAGTAGGCATAGAGATCAACATATGATACAAATTTTGTACTGGCAGATGTTACAAGGTCTATCTTTTCATTAAAAAAGAAAATCTAATTGGTAATGACTTACTTGATTGCAGCCTTGATCTGGTCATATGTAGCTGACTTCTCGAGCCTAACAGTGAGATCCACGACTGAGACATCCACCGTTGGAACTCTGAAAGCCATCCCAGTCAATTTCCCATTTAAAGCAGGGAGCACCTTTCCAACAGCCTACACAATTATAGAATAAACAGAATAGCTTTCAAAGTTTTATTCAAACTGCAGTGTGAAACAACTTACCAACTGAGTTGACAAAAAAAAGGTGCTTTAGGCCAATATTATGCTTGACAGGAGCAAAGAAAATGATATATCAAGAATTATGGGTTTTTTTAGATGTTCAAGATTGTCAACCACTTGAAAATACTTGAACCCAATGATAGAACTACAATATGATGACAAATCAAAAAAAAAAATATTAATATACCCTTCATCAGGAAATACAATGATATTATGCCATGAGAAATTATTAGATTTATCTGACTACCCTGCTTGTACATGATAGCAACATAAGAGAGAAATTGGTATTTGGGGGGTTGACATTCTGAGTGGCCTGCAAATTAAGGGGTTCCCTTGATAAAAAACCCAGCTCACAAGACTAATCCATACACAGAAGCATATTACAGATGCATGAAAAGGAAAGAATAGGACACAAAAAAGGGGACCTATAATTCTGCAATGCGAAAGTGCACAGGAGCCATTTCGTGAAAGCACATGATCACTTATGGTGTTTGATGAACAACTATATGCATTGTCCATAGTATTTATTTGCTCCAGCTGGAGCAAACATGATGCTAGCTTTAGGTGAAATATATATAGAATAAATTCATAACATTGGCATTATATCAAAAAGACTATTGTCTATCAGGAAAAAGGGCAAGAAACAAGAAAAGGCCCAAAAAGACTTCCAATTAGTTTGACTTTCTAAGCCATGCCAACCCTGCAGGAACTTGCTTCAGGCTGGTTCTAGAGGAAAATATAATAAATACGAGTTCGGTTTTGTGTTTCCATTGTAATTACAACTAAACCAAAGGTAAGTGGTTTAATGCAATAATATTCCAATGTCAACAGAACGAAGGAAACGAGTTACTGGTCACATAAGGTAATATGTACAAGATACCTTGGCAGCTCCAGTGCTGCTAGGAATGATGTTAAAGCTAGCAGCTCTTCCACCCCTCCAATCCTTGCTAGATGGTCCATCAACAGTCTTCTGAGTGGCTGAAAAAAAATCATGATAAAAGCTTGAAACAAAGAACAGCATTATGGAAACATTTAAAATTACAACAAATGAGCATAAGCTTCAGAAATCCACTAAATCACTAAAGGTTTACCAGTAATTGAATGCACTGTGGTCATCAAACCCTCAACAATGCCAAACCTATCATGGATGACCTGCCATGATTCACAAAATCTAACATAAACCATATTTCTGATGGGTTAAGATTTTTGGCTAATAAATGACAGCACAAGGAAGACATAACTTACTTTAGCTAGAGGGGCCAGGCAGTTAGTAGTGCAGCTGGCATTGGAGACGATGTCAATATCTGGCTTGTACTCTTTCTCGTTCACTCCCACAACAAACATAGGGGCATCTTTGCTGGGAGCAGAGATGATGACCTTCTTGGCACCACCCTGTAATCACATAATGGTGTAACAAAAAATTATGTTACGGATTCCTGTTCATATTCGCTATTTGTTCCCAAGGACACATCAGATGCTACTCATTCACTAGCCATAGCAATACACCTAGAGAAAAAGGATTTGATAGTATTATCAATTGCTCTCTTTAGTTTCATATCTGAGTAACATTTAAATTAATTTCTAATAGAATAAGTTCTCAAGCATGAGACCAAAGTTTATTTTTCCATGTTTACGATTTACTCCCACAACAAACATAGGGGCATCTTTGCTGGGAGCAGAGATGATGACCTTCTTGGCACCACCCTGTAATCACATAATGGTGTAACAAAAAATTATGTTACGGATTCCTGTTCATATTCGCTATTTGTTCCCAAGGACATATCAGATGCTACTCATTCACTAGCCATAGCAATACACCTAGAGAAAAAGAATTTGATAGTATTATCAATTGCTCTCTTTAGTTTCATATCTGAGTAACATTTAAATTAATTTCTAATAGAATAAGTTCTCAAGCATGAGACCAAAGTTTATTTTTCCATGTTTACGATTTCTTTTATTTTATTTGTTTTTACAGCATCCTCCTTGTGTTAGAAACCAGTCTTTCCTAAATTAAGTTATTAGGCAGAACCTAGTAATTTATTATAATTAGAAAAACTAAAGCAAACAGAAAATAACCTTCAGATGAGCAGCAGCCTTGTCCTTGTCAGTGAACACACCAGTGGACTCCACAACATACTCAGCACCAGTTTCACCCCATGGGATCTCCTCAGGGTTCCTTGAGACATCAACCTCATATTAGTTATTCCCAAAGAACACAACTAATTCAAAAATCAAAAGAGATCAATCAAGTTGGTAACAAGCACAAATACAATATCTTACCTACAACCAAATATAGTGACTTCCTTTTCACCAAAGAGAAGGGTCTTGGAGTCATTGACCTTGATATCATGATGCTTCCACTGACCATGAACAGTGTCATACTTGAACATGTATGTCTGCAAACCATTATCCAAACAATAGCACATAAGCATTCATCAACAAAGTTGATAAGATAACATGGATAGCTTAATTTGATCATCAGCAACAGAATCAAATGCAACCATGCAAAGTTAGATGTTTCAATAACAATGATATAATGCACCTTGCTTGAAAACATTACCAAATGTTAAGACAAACAACAACTACTATTTCTCTCGGAGATCTTTTTCTTCTTAAATTTAAAAAAAATGCCTGTTCTGGCTGACAAAGATTTGATCTATTAACATCAACCATCATGATAAGACATCACAAGCAAAAAAATATAAAATAACAATATATTGGTTGATTGAAGTGCTCATCAAATAAAAAACTATTTATTAACTGATATCGAGATTTAAAAAATGCATTTTTGGTAAATGCTAAGAAGGCAAAAGGTACCATATCAAACGGAAAACATTACTTATTTAAAAAGCAAAAATATATTTTTAAAATTATCATTTATTTATTTATTCATAAAAAATAATTTTAATCAGAAAAAAACAAAAATGGAACGTTCACAAAACAGCAAATATTTTATTTATGGTACACGACAGACATCCTAACAATACTTCCGCGAAATAACAGCCATTATCTAAAATATAAATTTCGACAAAGTTTAATGCTGGTGAACCCAGCCATGGAAAAAGCTCTAAAGCCAAATGGCACAACATAGTTGGTGAGATTTAAGGGATCTGTGCAGGATTGTCCGGACTGGATAAGGTCTTTTGTGCCAAAGATCATCACGGTCATTCACGTGACCACCTGATTGTGCTTTGAGATGAGATCACATATAAACAAGCATGATCATATGCAATCATATGGAATCACGCATCTCAAAGCAGCTTCATAGCCAAAACAGCACAACCCATGCGGTGAAAATGGGTCGGTCCCCAAGGTATCATCATGTTATGGCAACCATGGGGCCCACTAACCTAATATTCCGAACAGAATATTCGGCACATCAAGGAGTTCTTATCAAAGAGATTCGAAGGTTCAAAAGAATCGTAACCATCCGGATTTTTTAGCCACGAAATCTTGGTATGCAACGAAATCAAAGGGAGCCGGTACCATTGGAAATAAAAATAAATTCAGTAGTGAAATAAAATACGAGCCTACTTGTTTGTCGATAACTTATCAATAAGCACGAACGACCAAAAAAATATAAAAAAATATAAGCGCACTGGAGACGTGAATGATTGCCAGTGTTCGACCAGAAAACGAATTACTTTTGTGCTACTCCGATCAGATCACGGATTCAAAATTGCTAATCAACCCTAAGGATATCATCATGATGAAATCTCAGCCATCCTTCATCTTCTGGGCGATGAGCACGAAGCCGATCAGAGTTGTCCAGATTTTTTCATGAACAAATAAAGATCATTTTTTAAAGATGTGGGACATCGGATCCGTTGATCAAACATCATCGGCATCATCATATATATGGATTCATCGGTTAATATGTATACCATGTAGTCGGTGGTGATGAAGGGGTCGTTGACGGCGACGAGCTCGACGTCGTCGCTCTGGAGAGCAACTCTGGCCACCAAGCGCCCGATCCTTCCGAATCCTATCAACATCAAACGTTATGCATATGGATCAAACCTGAGATCGATCCAGACCCCAAACTTTTGATCTAAATCGCTTAAAATGATATGATATTCCAAAAACATAAAAAAAAAAAAAGGAACGCTCACCATTAATTCCGATCTTGATCTTGCCTGAAAATAATCCAAAAACAAGAAGAAAAGAATGAGATCAGAATCATAAAAGAAGAAATTCGAAACAGATATAGATAGATAGAGAGAGGGTATTACTTACCCATAGTAATCTCGGAGACGAGAAGAGAGAGAAATGGAGTCGAGTGAGAAGACAAGAGAATCGAGAGAAATAATGTGCGACAAATGGTGGGGTTTAAGGTGGTATATATATTTGATGGAGATGGGAGATCTAGGGTTTCCTCTCTCGCTTTGGTAACGGCCTTGGTGGTGACAGCCTCGTTTCCAATTTAAGCGGTTTTAGGTCCAATGTACCAAAGGAGTATTCAATCCACGAATTGTCGCCACGTGGCTGTGTTTTATTGGGTCCCTCATCCCCCAGCTCTCGTGCGACCATTGGAAGGGTTCTCGTGGCGCGTTTCGGGGACGGCGCGAGTCGCCAGGGGAATTATTACGTGACCTTAGGTGGTCGTCCACGTGAGGTGGGCTTACCGAATGGCCCCGCCAGCCCGCCGGCCGTTCGTTTTTGACTCCCATGGAAGGGTAGGAGGAAAATAAATAAATAAATAAGGTTTTTCTTGTTTTTTTAAAAAAGAGGGTTTTGGTGGCCCAAGATTTGGCTCGGTAGCTTTGGAGGTAACGGTCACTTTTTTTTTTTTTTACAGTACATGGGGAAGTGGAAATTAAATTCTTTCTTGATCTTGTGATTCAAAAAAGGCCCGGGGATTCTTAGATGAAGAATGATTTACTCGCACGCTAGGTATATTTTATGCTTGCCATGTAAATTTAAAATGTTTTATAGATGTTATAGTTATGGCATTTCATGCCTAGGATGTGCATTCAAATTTTTTTTTTATTTGTATCAGTATAAAATCTTTAAAAATTAAAAATTATATTTTATAAAATTAATAATTAAATTATAATAGTTTAAAATTAAATAAATCAAATTAAAGTAATTTTATTTGAATCGGTTCGGTTTGATAATTTAATTTTGGATTTTTCTAGAGTTTTAGTTTTGACTTGAGCTTATTAAATTCTTTAATAATTTTATCATTTGGCTATAAAATTTTATTTAGACTTAGTATTATTATTCAAATTTAAATTCAAATCAACAATAAATCGTTCAAAAAAAATTAATTCAATAAAATTATCATAAGCATTTTGCAATTTACCAAAATAATAATTTTCATTTTTGGTTAACCTAAATTATCAAATCAAATAACGAAGACCGAATCAATTAAAAAACTATGTTTCAGTTTTAAACTGAAACCAAAATTTTAAAAACAAATCAAACCAAATACCAAAATAATTAACGATTTGGTTTAGTTTTCGATTAACAAAACCATGCATTCATTTATAAACACCATGATTGGCTTGTGGCTAGTCCTCATGAATCCGTGCTGTAGTTGTTGTGGTATCACTTGCACTGATACCACTTGTAGGAATTTCTTAGATTATGGAATACGAATCCCCGACCAAGATCGCATCTCCATGAATGAAGTTAATACGCAAGAGGAAAAAAAGAAAACACATACAATATAATTTAATTAGGCATGCAAGACTTTAATATGAGAGAAAAATCACTTATAAGAGGAGAACTCGTATCACAATCACATATAATAATCTCTTAACAAGAAATCTTATATCCTTTACAAAAATTCTCAACTCTCAAGAAGACCCTCTAACTTTTATAGACTTTTACTTGACTCTTTAGACTTTCTACCACTACCACACTTTTCTACCTGATTTCTATCCTCCTTTTTAAAGGCTTCGAGACTGTGTACAGGTCTTTGTATCGAAAAGTACTTTGATAGAATTCTAGAAATTCAAACTGTATCAAAAATAAAGTCCAAACTAGATCAAAACTATGTTCCGAACATCATAGAGCATCCATAAACCGTGCTACCCTCTTCCACGTGAATCAGGCCAATCCTCGTGTGACATGTGTGCGCCCGTGGTCCATTATGCATTGCATAAAACAAGCGGGCAATGTGCGTGGACCACATGAAATTCGCAGTGCATAGACCACACACCTGGGTCGTGTGCTTATGGATGTGCCCAGGCCTGAGCCGAGCCTAGTCCACTGCTGCTTACCTTGATCTGCTCCTATGCTTGTGTTGGGTCTTTTCTTAGGTTTTCTGGTGTTTGGGTTTTGCATTTTGGACCGAATCGAAGCATTTTCTCAATAATCTCCATCTCGAGTCAATATTCGGCCTTCACCTAACTTTTGAGAGCTTTTGAAAGATCTTGCCCCATGCCTTGAGGCAAATGCTTGCTACTCGTAGATGAGCAAACATGATAGTTAAGCCAGGTTGCTCAATTCTATCTCCATCATGTGCTGTGCTCTACACGATCTGAGACTTGCTTGGAATTTTTTTTTATAATAATAGGAACTTCACTTTATGACATCGCATATCATCCTCTCGAGTCTCCCATATCATGCCTGATCTACCTGCTCCTAGAGTTCCACTTCGCACTGGGCTCCCATTTGTATTAGGAACTCTACCTCACAACGGACTCCCTATCAAGAGGTAATGTGTTCCATACTTCTTTTCCTTCAATATAACCCTACTACCATGCATGACCTTCAGAATTTCATCCCTAGCTTTTTACCTATAGCTACTTGAATTTAGTCTACTCAGTAAAATCATATTCCTGCAAAAACTGGGTATGTATTAAACCTTATCCAATTTATTCATTATTCCATTATATGCCCTCAAGCTGATTGTGTCGATGCCCTTGATCGTACAAGTCGATCCATTTGACAAGTAGGCAGAACCCTTTATACTCTTTGGAGAGTCAAACATCTCCTATCTATAATAGCTATGTGTGGACATGCAAAATATAAAGATCCATTATGGGGAAGAAGTAGATATCTCGTCGGATCTCATGAGCACCTCATCATATCCGTCGTTATCGCTATCATCGACCATTGCCACAGTAGCATTAGTCCGATCCTTGAGTTATAGGCAATCTCTGATATAAGGCTTTCACTCATTGCACTGGTAATATCTAATCTTACTTGCATCGCTTTACTTGAATCTGAATTTCCCATCTCGCTATCCTCTATCGCTCCATCCTTTGCCACCTATACCTCCAATTACCATCAAAGCTGAGTTGCCACCTGAACTAAAAGCCCGGTTCTCCTGTCTAAGAATCTCGTTTTGGAGTAGTTCTATAGTAATCTCTTCTATCTTAATGGTACTTTTTTCTACTAGAAGGATGGAAAAAGTAATGATAATAAGACCAGCACATTGATTTTCTCCTTACCTATCTCGCTAATACTAAAGAGATCGGTGAGAATTCTCTAGAAATTGCTCAGGTGCTTCTATATGCTCTGTCCCTCGTTCATCCATAATTGGTAGAATTGTTTTCAGAGAAAGAGAGTATTGGTGAATGACTTCCTCAAGCTACATTTATATCACCATTGAAGAAGTTTCGCACAGCACATATTACCATGTCATCCGTTAGGTATAAGTGGATCGTGATCATCACCTGTATTTGGAGCTGCTTTCAATTCTTATCCTCCATGGTAATGGCCTCTCCTCATACAAGAGAGAGTTGATCAATTCCTATTGGATGAGCACGTTCTTCATCCTTGCTTACCATAAGAAGAAATTTTTATTTTTTTTATTCAAGATAGGGATGGGGGGATAAATCCCGGTGTAGCTACCCCCGCAAGCCCCTGTCCCGCCAGGTAATATTCGATTCAAGATGCTCAGATTGTCGTAGTCTTTTTCCATCTAAAGATGAGTATGTCAACCTGACACCACTAAGGCACCGGCTAGAAGAACAGGAACAAAGAGGGAGACCCTGATCTCTCACTCACACCAACGGTCGTGGATCCAAGAAGAATTTCTAGATTTAATTGAGTCATCCACGGGATCATGCCTCGAATCCATGACCAATTGGTAGTGAGGCAATGCCTCTACCAACCGGGCTACTGTCTTAGCGGTAAGAAATTACTTTTTCTATCATATCGATTGATCTCTATCTTCATTATACTTGTCTTCTCTATCTTCTTTAACCACATTCAACGTTACCATAATATGGATAGGATGGCTCTTTTATAGGACTTGATATTACATTTGCAGTTGGCCAACTTAGCTAGTATATGCATACTCCATGCACAGCTCATTAAGGCACCGTGAAGTGTATTTCATGCAATCTCAAGGGCTCCATTACACATGGGTTATACTTTTCTTTTGGTTCCACTCAATTAAGAGTCTACTCCAATTCTAGCTGGGTTGGTGATTCAAATAATCTAATCCACTAATGGTTATTATGTGTGCTTTGGGCCCAACTTAATCAAGTAGAGTGCCAAGAAATAAGCTAATATTTCACGATCTAGTACTAAATCTAAATTAATATCTCTCCTTAGCTCACATAATAGCTAGATTATCATGGATTTTTATGATATTAAAGGATCTTGGTATCTTTCTCTTTGTATCACCAACACAATATTGTAATAATATTAGTGCAATATTTCTTGCTTCTTGTTATATTCAATCAGTTTATCTTCGAACCGGACCGACGCAGAGGTCCGACCGACCCACTCCTATTAAGGTCCAACGGACGTGCTCCAACTGAGGTCCGACCGACCCACTATACCTGATAACCGAGCGACCCACCATAGTCGAGGCCCAAGCGACCCTCTCCATCGGAGGTTCGATTGGCTTTCCCTAGCTGAGGTCAAACCGACCCTCTCTAGCTGAGGTCCGACCGACCCTCTCTAGCTGAAGCTTAACCTTCTCCAGCCGGAGTCCGACCGACCCACTCAAACGGTAGAAGTTTGCATTAAACTCAGGAAAGCCACTCCAAGGATGACTCGACAGCTCTAGAAGCCTCCTTCTCCAGCCGGAGTCCAACCGACCCACTCCAACGGCAGAAGTTTGCATTGAACTTATGAAAGCCACTCCAAGGATGACTCGAGGGCTCCAGAAGCCTCTTCCAGCTGATACCAGAATTCTATTACAACATAATCCTGACACATCAGCACCACTACTCTACTAGCTCCACGATGCTACCTCATTCCGGTGCCACGTGACCACTCTCGGATTCTCCTAGGAGCAGATCGGTCATTCCGTGCCTAGCCCCTAACAGATTATGGTAATGTTCCGCACTTATATAAGGTAAAATGGGAGACTTTGGGTGGTAAGGCTCTCTTCCTACTCCTCAAGCTTATCTCCATTGATTCCTCCATTCCGTTGCCCTCAAGCTTCCGCTAACTTAAGCATCAGAGTGTCCCCCACCGGAACACCACCGGCCCTTGGGGACCTTTTTCCAGGAACCGGGGGAGGAGCACTCCGGCCAAACCAGTTGAACCCGGTCCGGGAGAAGTTACAGTAATAGATTGGCGCTAGAGGAAGGGGACCTCTGCTTTCCCTTCTCTAAAAGGAGGAATCCCCTCACTAAGTAGAGCAATGGTAAAGGAAAGAGCCTAGAATATCTCTACCAGGAGAGGTCATTCCCCGTCCAGGTCGGAAGGACCTCCTAGGGAGAATGACATCGTTGAGCCCACCATCACTCTGGGACAACAGTAGTTCCAGACCCTTCTAAATTGCATCGACACCCTTACTGCCGCGGTTCAGAACCTCTAGGACATGGCTAACAACCGATAGTAGCCGCTCGTTGCATCCCAAACCAGTCATCGACCTGCTGCTGAGGGAAGCCGATAGCATGAAGTCCCTCGGCCCCACTACTACGTCGCTCCGGATCCACAAAGGTGCTAGAGGGCTCATGTTGATGGGAAGTGAGTGAGGTCCGCCTCACCCTCCTCCGCTGACTCAGTCCCCGACAGCGACCGGTACTGCAGTGAAGTCCCGAGAGACTACACCAGCAAATTCTAGCGCATGGAGGAGCAGATTGCTATGCTGGTCGATCGGCAAAAGATTGACGGGATGCAGGCGTACAACTCCCGCCCGCCTTTTTCTGTTGAAATTATGGGAGAACCTATCCCTCGTCACTTCAAGATTCCATAGTTGGACCCCTACGACGGCACCACCGAATTGCTGGACCATCTGGGCACCTACAAGGCCCATATGATGGTACAGGATGCTTCCGACGCCCTCCACTGCATCGCCTTCCCTGCGATCCTCAAGAAGGCGGCTCGGATGTGGTTCTCCACCATCTGATCAGATACGATCCACTCCTTCCCCCAGCTTGAAAAACTCTTTCTCTCCCATTTCAGGACTTATAGTCGGACGCCGAGGAACATCGACTGTCTCTTCCTTGTGCTGCAAAAGGAAGGAGAGACTCTTCGGGATTACATGGCCTAATTCAACTCAGCGGCCATGAAGATCCCGGATCTTAATGAAGATATAGCTATGTCGGCCTTCAAGAGAGGGCTGCACTCGTCCAGGCTCACATTCTTCCTGGACAAGAAGTTCCTGACAAGCTACTTCGAGCTGCTGGCCCGGGCGCAGAAGTACGCCCTGGCAGAAGAACAAGCGATGAGTCGATGCCAGGCTGAAGGGAGGTCGGTCCCCAAGAAGCGGAGCGACAAGGCTCTCGAAGTCTGACCTCCCAGCGATGGCAATAGCTCGGCCCAACGCCGCAGCCCAAAATCGAAGGACTTCCCTAGGAGGTTCGAATCTTATGCGCCCCTCTCCCTTCTGAGGGAGAAAATTCTCATGAAAATTGAGAACGAGACCTTTCTATAAAGGCCTCATCCAATGAGGGGTCCCTCTGCATCTAGGATCAGAGACAAGTACTACCGGTTCCATCGGGATCATGGACACAATACTGAAGACTGCCTCCAGCTAAAGGATGTAATTGAAGACCTCATCAGGAGAGGGTACCTGCACAAGTACGTCCGACCCCAGAGGAATCGGGCTGAAGCTTCGATTGCCAGAGACCCCCCAGAGGAGATAGAACTTCCCAACCAGCGTCCGATCGACAGGAATGTTGGCATGCTGCACCGTCGGTCCGACTGGATATATGAAGAAGACCAGGACATTGTCAAGAGGTATAGGGATTCTAATGTAATTAGCTTCTTCGATGAAGACCTCCTAGAATCCCACACATCTGGAAATGATCCTGTAGTTGTGTTGACAGTAATTGCCAATGATGATGTAAAAAGGATCCTTATTGATAATGGAAGCTCCATGGAAGTTTTGCTGTATGATGCTTTCCTCAGAATGAACCGTCTGGATCAAGGCTACAAGAATCCCCTATGCCATTGACAGGCTTCGAGAAAAACTCCGTCGGAGTAGAAGGAGAGATAACTCTGCGCGTGATAATCGGGACATAGCCTTTTCAGAAGACTCCTCCTATCAACTTTGTGGTCGTACGTACAACCTCGACTTACAATGCCAAATTAGGCCGACCGACCCTCAATAAGTTTCAAGCCATCATCTCTAACTACCACCTGCTTGCAAAATTTCTGACTCGAAACGGGGTCGGAGTTATGAGAGGAGATCGCAGGATGGCCAGGCAATGCTTAACTATTCATGATAGGTAGTCAAAAGATCATTCCACTTTGAAATAGCTTGACCCCAGGACCGAAGTCGACAGCCACGGCCAACCAGTCGAAAGGATTCTGTTCGTTCCCCTCCAAGAGGACGAACCCACCAGGGTCCTCCAAATTGGAAGCACTCTCAGTGAAGAGTTCAAGTCAGAGCTGATAGCTTTCTGCGAGACAATGTCGATGTCTTTGCTTGGTCGACGTCGGACATGCCGGGTATCCCGTCGGAAGTCATAACCCACTAGCTTAAGGTGGATCCAACTTACAAGCCTATCAGACAGAAGAAGAGGAGCTTCGCTCTTGAAAGACAGATGGTAATTGATGAGGAGGTCAAGAAGCTCTCCGATGCCGGCTTCATCAGAGAGGCCCGTTACCCCGACTGGCTGGCAAATATTATGATAATAAGGAAAGCTAATGAAAAATGGAGGATATGCATGGACTACACCGACTTCAACAAGGCTTGTCCGAAGGACAGCTTTTTCTTGTTAAAGATCGCCAACTAGTGGACGCCACAGCTGGTCACTAGCTTTTGAGCTTCATGGATGCCTTCTCTGGCTATAACCAAATCAGGATGCACCCGGAGGATGAAGAGAAGACATCCTTTATCACTGACAAAGGACCGTATTGCTATAAAATGATGCCCTTCGGCCTAAAGAATGCCGGTGCCACTTTTCAAAGGCTGATCAACCGGGTCTTCGAAGGGCAACTTGGAAGAAATATGGAGATGTATGTTGATGATGTGATTGTCAAGAGCCTCCACAAAGTCGACCTCATTAGAGACTTGCAAGAATCTTTCGATGCTTTGAGGTGTCACCGGATGAAGCTGAATCCGGCCAAGTGCACATTTAGGATAACCTCCGAAAAATTTCTTGGCTTCTTGGTCATGCAAAGAGGAATTGAAGTCAATCCTGATAAAATCAAAGCTGTTATAGACATGGGGTATCCACCCAACAAGAAGCAAGTGTAAGAACTTACAGGCCGAATAGCCTCTCTCAGCCGCTTCATTTCCCGGTCGGCTGAGAAGTCTCTCCCTTTCTTCAAAACTTTGCGATGGTTGGACCGTTTTCAATGGACCGGCGAGTGTCGGTCGGCCTTTGAAGCTTTAAAAGATTATCTAAAGAACCCTCCTTTGCTGGCTAAGCCGATAGAAGGAGAGCCCTTATACTTGTACTTGTCAGCGTCGGACGAGGTAGTAAGCTCCGTCCTCGTTCGGATGGGAGAAAGCAATCAACAAAGCCATGTCTATTATATCAGCAAGGTTTTCCATGATGTCGAGATGAGATACCCTAAGATATAGAAACTTGTCTACTCTTTGGTCATAGCAGCCAAGCGCTTGCGGCCCTACTTCCAAGCGCATCCAATTATCGTCCTATTTGATCAACCTCTGAAGGCGATCCTCAGGAGTCCAGACATATCTGGTCGGCTTGCCAAGTGGGCCATAAAGCTTAGCAAATTTGACATCTTTTTCCAACCCTAGTCGGCCATGAAGGTCAGGTAATTGTTGACTTCATTGCAGAATGTACCTGGAAACAGGAAGTACCCTCACAAGCGATCGATGCACCTGAAGATGACACTATTGAAGAAGCAGAACCTGCCTAGACTCTCCATGTGGACGGAGCCTCTAACCTCGCAGGCTACGGAGCAGGCCTAATCTTAGCCGACCTTGACGGACAGAGCTTGGAGTATGCTTTACACTTTGCATTTCAGGTATCAAATAATCAAGCGGAATATGAAGCCCTCTTTGCAGGACTGAGAATAGCCAATGAGCTGGGCATTAGCCGAATCAGGGCTTTCTCTGACTCTCAGCTGGTGGTGAACCAGGTGAAGGGTGAATTCGAGGTGAGAGATCCGACCCTGGCCAAGTACTTGAGCAAGATACAAAGTCTCATGACTTAGCTTAAGTTTTTCAAAATTCTCCATATACCTCGATTGTAGAACTCCCGGGTGGATGCTTTATTGCGATTGGCTATGGCCGTTGCCAACACCTCCGACCGGACCTTCGTGGAGTATCTGTAATGCCCAAGCATTGATGAAGAGTCGACAGAAGTCCACTAAGTGGAGCAAGAAGCCTTTTGGATGGACCCCATTCTTGTGTTCCTTGTCAATGGAACCCTACCGAAAGATACGACCGAAGCCAAGCATATATGCTGGAAAGCCTCAAAGTATGTCATCCTCGATGGCACTCTCTACAAATGGTCATTCTCGCAACCCTTACTGAAGTACCTGGGACTGACGGATGCCGACTACGCACTCGAAGAAGTGCATGAAGGCATCTACGGCGACCATCTCGAAGGAAGATCCCTGGCTTACAAAATCATCTAACAGGGATATTACTAGCCGACTATCCAGAGAGACACGTTGGACTTCGTCAGAAAGTGCGACACATGTCAAAGATACTCCAACATTCAAAGAAGGCCGACCAGTCAACTGATTCCACTCACTGTGCCTTGACTGTTCGCATAATGGGAGATGGACATCCTGGGGCTGTTCCCCCCAGCATCCGGCCAACCAAAGTTTCTGATTGTGGCCATTGATTACTTCACCAAATATGTGGAAGCTGAGCCACTAGCACAGATCATAGAAGCCAAAGTGGAGAATTTTGTCTGGAATTGCATCATCTTCCGGTTCAGCATACCACAGACGATCATCACAGACAATGGAACGCAGTTCGATAATCCCAAGTTTCAGAAATTCTGCCAGCAATATCATATTTTCCATCAGCTAACATCAATCGGTCATCCTCAATCCAACGGAGAAGCCGAAATCACCAATCGGATGATCCTGCACGGATTGAAAATCCGACTGAACGATACCAAGGGACTTTGGACAGAAGAGCTTCACTCAGTACTGTGGGCCTATCGGACGAGCTCCCGGACGGTGGCTGGGAAGACTCCATTCAATCTGACCTACGGGAGTAAAGCAATCATTCCTGTGGAAGTTTCTTTGCAATCCCTGTGGATTGATTATTTCACCGAATAGACCAACTCAGAGCAAAGGAGTGCTGACCTAGACTTGTTTGAAGAAACCAGGCTCCAGGCGAGCTTGAAGATGGCGATGTATCTTCAGAAGATGGCAAAATACTACAATTCTCGAGTCAAGGCTCGAACCTTCCGGGTCGGAGATCTGGTTTTGCGAAGGATGAAAATCTCAAGACCAATCGAGCAAGAAAAACTCTCCCAAATTGGGAAGGCCCTTATCGAGTTGTTGAAGTAATTCGAGCCGGAACTTACTGACTCGAGCATTTAGACGGACGGCAAGTCGCGCGTCCGTGGAATGTAGACAACCTTCGCAAATACTATCAATAAAGGCCACCACTTCTTCTATGAAGCACTTCCAAAAGTCTGACTCCAGTCGATAGAGGCTCTAGGGCAACCCACTTTCGAAAGTCCAACTTCAATCGGCAGAGGCTCTAGGGCAGCCCACTTCCGAAAGTCCGACTCCGGTCGGTAGAGGCTCTAGGGCAGCCCATTTCCAAAAGTCCGACTCCGATCGGCAAAGGCTCTAGGGCAGCCCACTTTCGAAAGTCCGACTCCAGTCGGCAGAGGCTCTAGGGCAGCTCACTTTCGAAAGTCTGACTCTTGTCGGTAGAGGCTCTAGGGCAGCCCACTTCTGAAAGTCCGACTCCAGTTGGTAGAGGCTCTAGGGCAGTCAACTTCTGAAAGTCCAACTTCGGTAGGTAGAGGCTCTAGGACAACCTACTTTTGAAAGTCCGACTCTGGTAGGCAGAGGCTCTAGGGCAGCCCACTTTCGAAAGTCCGACTCCGGTAGGCAGAGGCTCTAGGGTAGCCCACTTCCGAAAGTCTGACTCTGGTAGGCAGAGGCTCTAGGGCAGCCCACTTTCGAAAGTCCGACTCCGGTCGGCAGAGGCTCTAGGGCAGCCCACTTTCGAAAGTCTGACTTCGGTCGGCAGAGACTCCAGGGCAACCCACTTCTGAAAGTCCGACTCTGGTCGGCAGAGGCTCAAGGGCAGCCCACTTCCGAAAGTCTGACTCTGGTTGGTAGAGGCTCTAAGGCAGCCCACTTTCAAAGGTTCGACTTTGATCGGCAAAGGCTTTAAAACAACCCGCTTGAAGATCCGACCTTGCTCGGAAAAATGCCATCTGGAGTCCCTAAGTACTTGGGAAGACTACCTTATGAATGGCTAAATTCAAGGTTTTTTCAGAAATACTTCTGAAGAAAATTGGAGTTCATATCAAAGCCGACCCTTCCATACTTAGAAATTTCTCTAATGGCTTGGGTTCGGATTGAGCAACCATTTAAAGATTACTCGGAGGACTTGTGTTCAGATCAAAGCTGGCCCTTCCGCACTTAGAAATTTTTTGAAGGGCGTGGGTTCAGATTGAGCTGACTGTCCAAAACTTAGAAACATTTTTGGAAGACAAAGCTTCAGTCAATCCGACCAACCCCATATTCAAAGATATGCACATAGAAGATGTATTGAAGGAAAAGGTAATTCTATTTCATAGCAAAAAGTTTTTCTTACAAGAGATGGGTCAGACTTTTACAAACACCCTAAGTCTGACCTCCGGTTGTACAAGTGGGACTTCGACTTCGGCCTCCTCCGCCGCGCCCGAAGTTTCGACCAGGACATCTACCATTCTCGCATCGGCTATGACTTGGGCTTCGTCTATGGACTCCGACAGGCCTTACGCCTCTCCCACGTCAGCCATAGCTTGAGGTCCGGCCCCTCTGTTGGTCGGGCCCGCTCCTTCCGCGCCCGCCTCTTCCACCTGCCTTGGCAGCTGCAGGAAGGCAAGGTCCAGCTCTAGAAAGGTGTCACCGACCTTCGACAGGCACTCCTTGTAGCCAACATCAAAGCCGACCGCTCCGGCCTCATCCATCTCTTCCTTAAAGTCGAGAGAGGCCTTGTATTTCCTCACGACATCGTTGGCCACCTGTGCCATCTACTCTTGGGCCTCCTTCAATAGGCCCATGTACTTCTCCGACACGGCTCGGTGGCCCCGCGAGTGCCTCTCGGACTCAACTAACCGTGCCTCCTCTTCGGCTAGCCGATGAGTCAAGGACCACAGCTTCTTCTTCCTCTTCTTCAGGCTGGCCTCCCAGTCGGCCAGCCGGGCCTGCAGGTCTTCCGCCTGCTTTTTATTGGCTTCTACCTTGGCCCGATAGGCAGACAGCTCTTCTTCGATGACCTTTCATGCTGCCTCAGCCATGGCTCTGGCCGCCTTCGCTTCTTCGGCCATCCTGATCAACAGCTCTCTCACGAAGAGCATCTCGCCGAGGTCGTCGTCCATTAGCGAGATGTCATGGAGGATCTACAAACGACAAGACCATATCAATCATGCACAGAAAAAGGGTGGAAAGACAAAGACATGGGAGCAGGTGACTTACCCTCATCAGATTACAGTAGGAGCTCCTTGTGGCATCGTTCAGAGTTCGCCGACTCGACTCATCTCGATCGACATTTGTGACAGCCCTTTTGAGCAGGTCTTTGGCCAGCTCAACGTCGTGTAGGGCTCGCCAGCATTGGTGTGCCTCATAGCAGACCCTGTCGGCTTCCCCTCCTTCAACCGCCTTTTTCCCTCCGACCGTTGAGGGAGCCTCTTGCATCAATTCAACGATCGGCGAGTTTAGGGCTGCCTCCGCACCAGTTGGCCCTGATGGCTCCTCACCTGTCCGGGCGGCTGACTACCCAATCGAGGACGAACGCTCCGGCGCCCTCACGACCCAGCGCTCCGACAGAGGTACGTCATCATCAGAGTCCACCAACACGATGGTAGCAGTCGGCTCCTCCATCCGCTGCTTCTTTTGTCTTTCAGTCATCGGCTTCGTGACCCGGACGCCCCTCTTCTTGGCTGCCCACGCGATGATCGTCGCCCGATCTGGTTTCATTTTTCCACTTGCCACGGAACAAATTTAAAGTCAGCAATAGAGAAAGGAGGCCGACAAAATAAACAAAAGACCTACAATGGTGGCCTCTACCCTACCCAAGTATCAGTGCTGGCTGATTCCAGTCGAGTGGAGACTATCCTCCTAAAGCAGGTCAAACATGAATGTCGGACCAACCTCCTCCATTCTATTAAAATTGACCTCAACGGCCCTCAGTACCTTCTTCCCATCGACGACCTTCGACCTCAGCTCCCTCCACACGAGCTCGAAGCCCCAAGGCTGCAGGCTGTCTATATAAAAGAAACGGGACTTCCACCCATGAATGGCTGATGGAAGACCCCTCAAGATCCTCCGACCAGGGAGGGGACTGAACATCCACCACTCCTGGCTTCAGAAATTCCTTTTTAGGAGAAAAAAGTTTGCAAAAACGGAAACTCTCGGCTCAGCTTCAGCCCTTTGGCAGAGGACCATGAAGCAGTTAATTGCCCGAATGCTATTCGGGATTAGCTGCGTGGGAGTCACTCTATAAGAGTTGAAAATCTGGACTAAAAAATCGGGAAGTGGAAACCTAAGGCCGGCCTTGAGGTGGTCCTCATACATTGGAAGGGCTCCCAGATTCAATGGACCGGTCACCCTTCCCTCTTGGTCTGGGACGGTCAAATGTAAGGTGGATGGTATGTTATACCTTACCCTAAGACCCTCTACCCTCTCCAGGGTCATCTCTGATGGGATACTACCAGGGCCTAGTTCCCTATCCCTCTGGGCTGAGCTACAGCTGCCGGAAGCCATTCTAATGGAGGTGAAAGAAGCGGACGGGAGACTAACCTAGTGATTGGGGTTCCTAAAGGGGCGAGAGCAGCAGGAGAGGGATGCTCTTTCTCTTCAAGCACAGTTGCAGCAGAAGAATCTCCTCAAGCCTTAACCCCCTCCTTTTATAGCTGCTGAGGGGTTGCATCCCAGCATTCCTTGAGCGCTGCAATCAATCGTCAGACGACGTGACTTCCCAATCCAACAGAGAAGCCGATGAGATGCGACGAGCCATGTCCAACCACGATCCGTGTGATCGCCAGACTAGCGGCGGATGAACCGCTTCGAATGCGGTGCCAACCGTCTAGATCTCGCCACGTCGCCCAATCACATCTAAGGCCGGCGACCAAGCGGGCCTAGCTGGTCTCTCATCATTGCACCCCATCTGCATTAATTGCTCCTCCCATCGCCTCCAATGCAGTGACGACACCTGTCCTGGGTGTAGGATTTCGGAATGAAAAATGACCGGTCGCAGTACACCTGACCAGATCCGCGATCATTCCACGGACAGATGCATTAAAGTCCTAATGATGCTATCATCCTTCAAAGCCAACGGTCCCCTCGAAGGCCAAGAGCAAGGGGGCAACTATTATACCCAATCGGCTTATCTTTGAACTGGATCGACGCGGAGGTCTGACTGATCCACTCCTGCTGAGGTCCGACGGACGTGCTCCAGCTGAGGTCCGATTGACCCGCTATACATGATAACCGAGCGACCCACCATAGTCGAGGCCCAAGCGACCCTCTCCATCGGAGGTCCGATCGACTTTCCCTAGCTGAGGTCCGACCGACCCTCTTTAGCTGAAGCTTGACCTTCTCCAACCGGAGTCCGACCGACCCACTCCAACGGCAGAAGTTTGCATTGAACTCAGGAAAGCCACTCCAAGGATGACTCGAGGGCTCCAGAAGCCTCTTCCAGCTGACACCAAAATTCTGTTACAATAGAATCCTGACACATCAATGCCACTACTCCACTAGCTCCATGATGCTGCCTCATCCTGGCTCCATGATGCTGCCTCATCCTGGCTCCATGTGGCCACTCCCGAATTCTCCTAGGGGCAGATCGTCATTCCGTGCCTAGTCCCTAACAGATTCTGGTAACATTTCACACCTATATAAGGTAAACTGGGGGACTTTGAGCGGTAAGGACTCTCTTCCTGCTCCTCAAGCTCATCTCCATTGATTCATCCATTCTGTTGCCTTCAAGCTCCCGCTAACTTAAGCATCGGAGTGTCCCCGCCAGAACACCACCGGTCCTTGGGGACCTTTTTGCATGAACCGGGAGAGGAGCCCTCTGGCCAAACCAGCTGAACCCGGTTTGGGAGAAGTTGCAGCAACATTTCTAATTCAGTTTATCTTGCTTGTATCAAACATGTTAAAGCAGACTATCATTTTGTTTGTGGATAAGTTATACATGGTGAGATTTAGATTCACTTTGTTGGTATGGTCGATCAATTTGCCAATCTATGTATCAAAGCTCTCCCCGTAACACAGTTCACTCAACTTTGATCCAAGCTCAACATCTCTAATATGTCATTTTGCCTAAGAGGCATGATAACGTATCACATGCTATCAAATCCACTTCACTAATTATTCATGCTGATCCTATTGAGATCTATTCTTATTCCAAAGGTAAACAAAAATGATATATATTTATAGAAAACAAATAAAAAGAAACAAGGGAACAAATAATAACATATACTTCTTCATGATGAAGGGAATAAATAATGGCATACAAGGAAACAAATTATGGCATATATCTCCATATAATGTTTTATAGTTGACCAACCTCTGTAACTATAGTTGTACCCGACCGGCTCACTATCGAACCGGGCCGTCATCCTTGCGGAGGTCTGACCGGGCCATACTTCCGAAGTCTGACTGGCGGTCTTCCTTAAAAGTCTGGCGGAGCCATTCCCATTGGAGTCCTGCTAGGTCCGACGACCCCTCTCCTTCAGGGTATAATGGCTTGCTCCTCTTCTGGGTCCGGCGGCCCCCTCTCCTTCAGGGTCCGAGGGCCCCTATCCTCCAGAAGTCCGATAGACACTCCCTCTCAGAAATCCGGCCCACTGAAGCAGAGGTCTGAGCGGCCCGCTTCAGCTGAGGTCTGGCCATGCTCTCCTTCGAAAGTCTGGCCCACTGAAGCTGAAGTCCGAACGACTTATGGCGCTCCTTCGGAGGATCGATTAGCCCTCCTAGCTGACATCCGACCGTCTTACTTCAGAAGCCTAGAGAGCTTTAGAAGCTTTTTTTTGTTGTAACAGAATCCTACCATGTCAGCACCACTGCTCCACTATTCCAATAATGCTGTCCTATTCGGGCGCCACGTGGCCACTCTCTAGATTCTCCTAGGGGCAGATCGGTCTTTCTTGGTCTCTTTCCTAACGGATTTTGGACTGTTCCATGCCTATATAAGGTAACCCGGAGACCTCATTTTAAGCTAAGTATGTTCTTCCTTCTCCATATGCTGTCTCTCTAATTCCTCTATTATGTTGCCCTTGAGCTCCTGCTAACTTAAGTATCGGAGTGTCCCCCGCTAGAACACCATCGGCCCTTGGGGACTTTGTTGCAGGTTGACCGGGAGAATAGCGCTCCAGTACAGCCGACCCAGCCTGGTCCAGGATAATTTGTGGCAACAGATTAGCGCTAAAAGGAGGCCACACGCTTTGCATCCCTTTCTAAAAGGAGGAATCTGTCCGCTAAGCATAGCAATGGCGAAAGGAAGAGCTCAGAACACCTCTGCCAAAGGAGGCACCTCCCTGTCCAGGTCCGAAAGACCTCCCAGGGAGAATGACGCCGCCACCACTACTGCTATCGCCGAGCCCACCATCACTCTGGGACTGCAGCAGTTCCAGATGTTAATGAACCGCATCGACATACTCACCACAGTGGTTCAGCATTTTCAGGAGACGGCTGACAATCTGCAGCAGCCGCCTGCTGCATCCTGCACCGACCATCAACCTACTGCTGAGGGAAGCTGACCGCCAGAGGTCCCTCAGCCTTGTTCTCACATTGTTGCGGAGCCCCGAATGTCCTTGGGAGCTCGTGCCGATGGCAAGAGGGCGAGGTCTGCCTTACCCTCTTATGCCAAATCCGTCCCAACTGGTGTTCGGCACCCTGCCGAACTTTCGAAGGACTATACCAGCAAGATTCTACACATGCAAGAGCGCATCACGAAAATTGTGAATCGACAGAAAGCTGAAGGGGGGCAGCCATACGACTCATGCCCGCCTTTTTCTATCGAGATTTTGGCAGAGATAATTCCCCATCACTTTAAAATTCTCTAGGTGGACCCCTACGATGACACCACCAACCCGCTGGACCACCTGGGTACCTACAAAACCCACATGATGGTACAGGATACCTCCGATGCCCTCCACTATATCGCCTTCCCTGCCACCCTCAAGAAGGTCGCCCGGATGTGGTTCTCCGCCATTCGACCAGGTACGATCCACTCTTTCTCTCAGCTTGAAATCCTTTTCCTCTCATATTTCAGGACCTACAGTCAGATCTCGAGGAACACCGACTGCCTCTTCCTCATGATGCAAAAGGAGGGAGAGACCCTCCGGGACTACATGGCCCGTTTCAACTCAGCGGCCAGGGAGGTCCTGGATTTGAACAAGGCGATAGCTATGTCGGCCTTCAAAAGAGGGCTCCGCTCGTCCAGGCTCACTTTCTCCCTGGATAAGAGATTTCCGACGAGCTACACTAAGCTGCTAGCTAGGGCACAGAAATACGCCTTGGCAGAGGAACAAGCGGCAAGCCGGTGCCAGGCGGAGGGGAGGCCGACTCCCAAGAAGCGGAGCGACAAGGCTCCCGAAGTCCGACCTCCCAACGACAGCAATCGGTCGGCCCAACGTCGAAGTCCGAAGCCGAAAGACTTCCTTAGGAGGTTCGAGACCTATGCGCCCCTCTCCCTTCCGAAGGAGAAGATCCTCCTGGAGATTGGGAACGAGACCTTTATGTAAAGGCCTCATCCAATGAGGGGCCCCCCTACATCCAGAAACAAAGATAAATTATGTCGGTTTCATAAGGACCATGGGCACAGCACTGAAGAGTGCCTACAACTGAAGGACGCCATTGAAGATCTCATCTGGAGGGGATACCTGTACAAGTACGTCCGACCCCACCGGGATCGGGTTGAAGTCTCAATGCCAGAAACCCTTCGGAGGAGGCAAAGCTTCCCAACCAGCGACCGACCGGTGGGGATGTCGGCATGCTGCATCGGCGGTCCGACTGGAGGTATGAAGATGACTTAGACATTGTCAAAAGGTCAAGGGGTTCCAATGCAATTACCTTCTCCGATGAAGATCTCCTGGAGTCCCATGTCTTTGAAAATGATCCTGTAGTCATGTCGGCAGTAATTGCCAACTACGATGTAAAAAGGATACTTATAGAAAATGAAAGTTCCACGGAAGTATTACTGTATGATGCTTTTATAAGAATGAACTTGTCTAGGCCAATGCTGCAAGAATCCCCCATATCGCTGACAGGTTTCGGAGGAAATTCTGTCAGAGTTGAGGGGAAAATAGTTCTCCCCATAACGATCGGGACGGAGCCTTTCCAGAAAACTCTCTCCATCAACTTTGTGGTCGTCCGTATGAACTCAATAAATAATGCCATTCTGGGCTGACCGGCCCTTAACAAGTTCCAAGCCATTGTATCTACTTACCATCTATTGACGAAGTTTCCGACCAAGAGCGGAGTCGGAGTTATGAGGGGAGACCATCGGATGGCCAGACAATGCTTGACTATTTTGGACCAGCAGTCGCAAGGCTGTCCTACTCTAGAACAGCTCGACCCAAGGGCTGAAGCCGACAGCTGTGGTCAGCCAGATGAAAGGATCCTGTTTGTCCCCCTTCGGGAGGATGACCCTACCAAAGTCCTCCAAATCGAAAGCTCTATCAGCGAGGACATCAAGTCAGAGCTGATCGGCTTCCTGAGGAGTAACGTCAATATTTTTGCTTGGTCGGCATCGGACATGCCGGGTATACCGTCGGATGTCATCACTCACCAGCTCAAGGTGGATCCGAACTACAGGCCCGTCCGACAGAAAAAGAGGAGCTTCCTGCCGAAAGGCAAAGGGCCATTGATGAAGAAGTGAAGAAGCTCTCCGATGCTGGTTTTATCAGGGAAGTCCATTACCCTGAATGGCTAGCGAATGTTGTGATATTGAAAATGGCTAACGGAAAGTGGAGGATTTGCGTGGACTACACCGACCTCAATAAGGCCTGTCCGAAGGATAGCTTCCCCTTACCAAAAATTGATCAGTTGGTGGATGCCATGGCCGGCCATCAGCTTCTAAGTTTCATGGATGCCTTCTTCGACTACAACCAAATCAGGATGCACCCAGAGGATGGGGAGAAAATATCCTTTGTCACTGACAAAGGTCTATACTGTTACTAGATGATACCCTTCGACCTGAAAAATGCCGGCGCCACCTTCCAAAGGCTGATCAACCGAGTCTTCGAAGGACAGCTCGGGAGAAACATGGAGGCGTATGTAGATGATATGATAGTCAAGAGCCTCCATAAAGCCGACCACATCAAGGACTTGTAGGAATCCTTTGACGCACTCAGACATCATCGAATGAAGCTAAATCTTGCGAAGTGTACTTTTAGGGTGACCTCCGGAAAGTTTCTCGGATTCTTGGTCACACAAAGAGGAATTGAAGTTAACCCTGACAAGATCAGAACTGTTATTGAAATGGGGCATCCGAACAGCAAGAAGCAAGTACAATAGCTAACTGGCTGGATAGCTTCTCTCAGCCGTTTCATCTCCCAGTCGGCTAAGAAATCATTACCATTTTTCAAGACATTGCATCGGTCGAACCATTTCCATTGGATCGATGAGTGTCGATCGGCCTTTGAAGTTTTGAAAGATTATTTGAAGAACCCCCCGTTGCTGGCCAAGCCGACAGAGGGGGAACATTTGTATCTCTACCTGTCGGCGTCGGATGAAGCGGTCAGCTCTGTCCTCGTGCGAGTGGGAGAAGATGGTCAGCAGAAGCCCGTCTACTACATTAGTAAAGTTCTCCATGATGCCGAAACAAGGTACCCTAAAATGCAAAAGCTAGTTTATTCTCTGATCATAGCGGCCAAGAGACTCTGACCCTACTTCTAGGCGCATCCTATTGTCATGCTGACCAACCAACCCTTGAAGGCGATCCTTCGGAGTCCGGACACTTCCAATCAGCTCGCCAAGTGGGTCGTGAAACTCGACGAGTTCGACATTTCTTTCTAATCCCGATCGATGTTAAAGGCTCAAGTAATTGCCGACTTCATTGTAGAATGCTCCTGGAAGCAAGGGGCGTCCCCTCAAGCTGCTGAAGTGCCTGAGGCCGACGCCATCGATGAAATCGCCGAACTAGCTTGGACCCTCCACATGGATAGAGCGTCCAACCTTGCGGGCTGCGGGGTTGGCCTGATTCTGGCCGACCCCAATGGAGAAAGCTTGGAATATGCACTCCACTTTTTGTTTCAGGTATCAAACAATCAGGAAGAGTATGAAGCCCTCCTCGTAGGATTGTGAATTGCCAATGAACTGAGCATCAGCTGAATAAGGGCCTTCTTCGACTCCTAACTGATGGTCAATTAGGTTAAGGGCGAATTCGAAGCTAGGGATTCAACCCTGGCCAAGTACTTGAACCAGGTACAAAGCCTCATCTCTTGGCTTAAATTCTTCGAAATTCTCCATATACCTCGATTGTAAAACTCCTGGGCGGATGCTCTGTCACGATTAGCTATGGCGGTCACCAACACATCCGACTGAACTTTCGTGGAGCACCTGCAGCGCCCAAGTATTAATGAAGAGCCGATTGAGGTCCACCAAGTTGAATAGGAAGTCTCATGGATGGACCCAATTCTCTCATTCCTGATCAAGGGGACTCTCCTGGAAGACCCGACCAAGGCCAAGCGTATGCGCTGGACGGCCTCTAAGTACGTCATCCTTGATGGCATCCTTTACAAGTGGTCATTCTCACAGCTGTTGCTAAAGTGTTTGGGACCGATTGATGTGGACTATGCACTCAGAGAAGTATATGAAGGCATCTGCGACGACCATCTTGGAGGAAGATCCTTGGCGTACAAGATAATCTGACAAGAATACTATTGGCCTACAATCCAAAAGGATGCGTCAGATTTTGTTCGAAGATACGATGCATGTCAGAGGTACTCCAATATCCAAAGGAGGCCGGCCAGCCAGCTGACTCCGCTTACCACACCTTGGCCATTTGCACAGTGGGAAATGGACATACTGGGACCCTTCCCTCCGGCATCTGGCCAGCGCAAATTTCTTATTATAGCCATTGATTACTTCACCAAGTGGGTGGAGGCCGAACCACTGGCACAGATTACTGAAGCCAAGGCAAAAAACTTTATCCAGAACTGCATCATCTTCCGATTGGCATCCCGCGGACAATCATCACCAACAATGGAAGGCAATTCGACAACCCAAAATTCTGAGACTTTTGCCAGCAATATCACATCTCTCATCGGCTCATCTCAGTCGGCCATCCACAGTCCAACGAAGAGGCCGAAGTCACCAATCGGACAATCCTACATGGACTGAAGACCCGACTGAATGAAGCCAGAGGTCTTTGGGCAGAAGAACTCCATTTAGTGCTTTGGGCCTATCGAACGACCGCCCGAACGGTGACCGGGGAGACTCCATTCAACTTGACTTACGGAAGTGAAGCCATCATCCCCGTTGAGATCTCTTTGTAATCCCTACGGATTGACCACTGTGCCGAGCCAACTAACTCTGAGTAGTGGAGGGCTGACCTGGACCTACTTGAAGAAACCAGACTCCAAACAAGCTTAAAGATGGTGACCTACCGTCAGAAGACGGCAAAGTATTACAACTCACGGGTCAAGTCATGAACTTTCCAAGTCAAAGATCTGGTCTTACAGAGGTCTGAGATTTCAAGACTAACTGAGCAAGGAAAACTCTTCCCAAATTGGGAAGTCCTTATCGAGTCATTGAAATAATTCGAGCCGGAACCTATTGACTCGAACATTTGGACGGACGGCAGATAGCACGTCCGTGGAATGTAGATAATCTTCACAAGTACTATCAATAAAGTCTACAACTTCTTCTATGAAGTACCACTGAAAGTCCGATCCTGATCGGCAAAGGCTCTAGGGCAGCCCAACTCCGGTCGGCAAAGGCTCTTGGATAGCCCACCTCCGAAAGATCGACTCCTGTTGGCAAAGGCTCTAGGGAAGCCCAACTCCGAAAGTCCGACTCCAGTCAGCAAAGGCTCTAGGGTAGCCCACCTCCGAAAGACCAACTCTGGTCGACAAAGGCTCTAGGGTAGCCCACCTCCGAAAGACAGACTCCGGTCGGCAAAGGCTCTTGGACAGTCCACCTCCGAAAGACCGACTCCGGTCGGCAAAGGCTCTTGGACAGTCCACCTCCGAAAGACCGACTCCGATCGGCAAAGGCTCTAGGACAGCCCACCTCCGAAAGACCGACTCCGGTCGGCAAAGGCTCTAGGGCAGCCCACCTCTGAAAGACCAACTTCGGTCAGCAAAGGCTCTAGGGCAGCCCAACTCCGAAAGTCCAACTCCAGTTGGCAAAGGATCTTGGGCAGCCAACCTCCGAAAGTCCGACTCCGGTCGGCAAAGGCTTTAGGGTAGCCCACCTCCGAAAGACCGACTCCAGTCGGCAAAGGCTCTAGGACAGCTCACCTCTGAAAGACCGACTGTGGTCGGCAAAGGCTCTAGGGTAGCCCAACTTCGAAAGTCCGACTCCGGTCGACAAAGGCTCTAGGGCAGCCCAACTTCGAAAGTTCGACTCCGATCAGCAAAGGCTCTAGGGTAGCCAAACGCCAAAAGTTCGACTCTGGTCAGCAGAGACTCTAAGGCAGCCCACTCCGATAGTCCGACTCCGGTTGGAACTTGGAAAAAGTTCCAAGGTATCTTGGTTCGGCCTGAGCTACTGTTCGACGACCACCTCAACATCTTCCCATCCGGACGAATCGACGAACTAACACTTGGGAGAAATTCCTCAAGTATCTTAGTTTGGATTGAGTTGCTGTCCGAAAGACGCCTTCGACTTCGAACAAGCCGACGGACCAACATCCTACCTCAAGCCGAAGGACCCACACTTAGAAAGATTTCTAAGTTAACAATCTACATCAGGCTACTGTTCGGTAACTACTCCTTGCATTCTTACCAAACCGACTAGCGATACTTAGAAATATTTTCAAAGGAAAGGAGCTATGGTCAATTCGACCAACCACATGCACATTCAGACAAAGAAGATATGACAAAGGGGTTCTATTATATATATATAAAAAGGTCGGTACAAAAAGAGGAGGTCAGACCTTTACAACAGATCTAGGTCTGACCTGCCGAAGTTACATCAATTATCTCCTCCGCCTCGGTTCCGTCCGGCATAGTTGGGACTTCAGCTTCCACTTCGGTCCCCTCTGGTTCGGTCAGAGTGCCCGCAGAGATATCTGCCGCATCACTTCAGTTTCGACTTGGGCATCCAATCCAAGCTCCTCTGTGCCGACTTCGTTACGAGGCTCGGCCCCTCCGTCAAATGGAACCGCCTCTTTCTTGGCTCCTCCCTCTTCTGTTCGCTCTGGCAGTCGCAGAGATGAGAGATCAAACTCCGGGAAGGCGGCGCCGACCTTCTCCAGGCAGTCTTCATATCCGTAGTCGTAGCTGTACGAACCGGCCTCGTTCATCTCAGCTTTAAAGCTTTCGGATTTCTTGTACTCTTTTATGGCTGCTTCGGCCGCCATCTTCATAACCTCTTGGGACTTCTTGAGCAGCCCCTTGTATCTCTCGACTTCGGCCTGGTGGCCCTTGGAGCACTGCTCGGACTCGCACAGGCGTGCAGTCCCTTCGGTCACCCAGCAGACCAGGGACTTTACCCTTCGTCTCTTGCTATTCAGCTTGGTGGCCAGGGCATCCTGTTGAGACAACAAATCCACGAGCTAATTCTTCTAAGCCTCTGCCTCAGCCTGAAGGGTAGAGTGCTCTTTCTCAGTCTCACGAAGGACGGACAGCTCTGCCCTGGCGACCGTCAGTGCCACTTCTACGGCATCTCTTGCTTCTTCGGCTACCTCAATTTTCTTAGCCGAGTGCTCCTTCAGATCCAGCAGCACACCCAGGTCCTCGTCCATCAGTAACATATCCTTAAGAAGCTGCAAATGACAAACACAAAGTTAGTATCTCATAAGCCAAGGCTGAGAGATCGGATGCAGACAACTTACCCCCATTATGTGGTGGAAGGAACTCCTCACTGCCTCGTTCATGGTTTGCCGACCCGACTTGCTCTAATCGACACCCTCAACAGCCCTCATGAGCATGTTCCTGACCTGCTCGGCATCATTTATGGCGCGCTCCACCCGACGCGCACAGTCGCTGATGTCGACGGTTTCCCTTTGGTCAACCTCCTTCTCCCTGGCCCCTACCTCTCCTTCAGCAGCCGGGAGGGTCAGCTCCGTCAGTTCGATGAGTGACGAGATCGGAGCTGTTCCTTTGGAGGATGATTGTGGTTGATCCCCTTCCACCTGGGTAGCTGACTGCCTGATTGAAGTGAACCGCTCCGTCGACTTCGCCACCACCCTCTCTGACAACGGCACGTTGTCGTCTCCGGAATCAATGGAGACAACGGTGATGGCATGTTCCTCCGTCCGCTTCTTGGTCGACCTTTCGGACACCAGCTCCTCCGCCCGTTGTCTCTTGGGCTTCTGAGGCACCGGCTCCGTAGTCCGTATGGCCCTCCTTTAGGCCGCCAATACCGAGATAATCGATCGGTCGGGCTTCATTTTGTCGCCTGCAAGAATGTAAAAGTAAAGTTAGCAAAGACAAAGCCGACAGAGGAAGATAGAATTAATTTAGTGTGGGTTTATATCCTACCCAAGTGTTGGTGTTGGCTAATCCCAGCCGAAAGAAGAAGATCCTCTCGGAGCAGATCACCCACAGATACCAGGTCATCTTCGTCCAGTTTATTAAAGTCGGCCTCGTCGGCCCTCAGAATTTTCCTTCCATCTACTGCTTTTGGCCTTGGCTCTCTCCATGCCGGCTCGAAGCCCCAGGGTTCTAAGTTATCTACAAAAATATATCGGGACTTCCATCCATGAATAGCCGACGGAAATCCCCCTAGTATCTTTCAACCAGCACGGTGACTGAACATCCAACACTCATGGCTACGGAAGTCTCGCTTTAAGAGGAAGAAGTTGGAAAAAAGGGACAGCCTGACCTCTACTTCGGCCCTTCGACAAAGAACTAGGAAACTGCAGATCACTTGAATGCTGTTCGGGGTCAGCTGCATCGGAGTAATCCTACAACTATTGAAGATTTGAATAAAAAAGCTATGAAGTGGGAGTCGGAGGCCTGCCTTGAAGTGGTCTTCATACAGGGGGAGGGCACCTAAGTTCAACAGGCCGTTCACCCTCCCCTCCTTACTGGGAACGGTAAGGTGCAAGGTGGACGGTATGCCGTAAATGACCTTAAGGTTTTCTACCCTATCTCTGGTCATGCTCGTGGGGATGTCATAGGGACCTGGTTCCCTAGATTCACAAGCGGAACTCCAACTAGCAGAAGCCATTCTAACGGAGGCTAAGAAGAAGAAAATGGAGATGGAACTGACATGGTGAGCGAACTCCCTAAGGAAGGCTAGAGCGGCGGAAGAAGAAAGCTCTCTCTTCGAGCCCTGGCACGGTGGAAAGCCCCCTCAGGACGTTCATCCCCTCCTTTTATAGGCGTCGAGAGGCATCTTCCCAACGCCTCTCAAGCACCGTGATCCAGCGGAAGGTGACGCGACGCCCAGATTTGACGGGAGGCCGAGGGGACGCGCCCGATCGTGTCTGGATGTGATCCGCGTAACCGTCCAAGCAACGGCGAATTGGTTGCTTTGGATTTCGCACCGGTCACCCGGATCCTGCCATGTCGTCCGCGTCTCGTCAGGAACTCGACCGGCGTGCGTTTCAGGCTGGCAGCCATCATTGTGCCGTACCGGCATTAATTGCTTCCTCTGTCGCGGCCAATGCGACGCTGACACCTATCTAAGGGCAGAGTTTCGAAGCGGCAGACGGCGGGTCTCAGCATGCTGGGTCATATTCACAATCATCTCAGAGGACCGGTGCATTAACTGCCAAGTAATGCTCTCATCCTTTGAAGCTACAGATCCGTTCGAAGCACAAGAGCAAGGAGGGCAATTGTTGTACCCGAACGGCTCACTATCGAACTGGGCCGTCATCCTTGTGGAGGTCCGACCAGGCCATACTTCCAAAGTCTGACTGGCGGTCTTCCTTAAAAGTCCGGCGGAGCCATTCCCATTAGAGTCCTGCTAGGTCCGACGACCCCTCTCCTTCAGGGTCTAACGGCCTGCTCCTCTTCTGGGTCGGGCGCCCCCCTCTCCTTTAGGGTCCGACGGCCCCTATCCTCCAGAAGTCCGACGGACGCTCCCTCTCAGAAATTCGGCCCACTGAAGCGGAGGTCCGAGTGGCCCACTTCAGATGAGGTCCGGCCATACTCTCCTTCGAAAGTCTGGCCCACTGAAGCTGAAGTCCGAACGACTTGTGGCTCTCCTTTGGAGGATCGATTAGCCCTCCTAGCTGACATCCGACCATCTTACTTCAGAAGCCTAGAGAGCTCTAGAAGTCTATTTCTGTTGTAATAGAATCCTGCCACATTAGCACCACTACTCTACTATTCCAACAATGCTGCCCTATTCGGGCACCACGTGGCCACTCTCCAGATTCTCCTAGGAGCAGATCGATCTTTCTCGGCCTCTTTCCTAACAGATTTTAGACTCTTCCGCACCTATATAAGATAACCCGGGGATCTCGTTTTAAGCTAAGTATGCTCTTCCCTCTCTATACGCTGTCTCTCTGATTTCTTTATTCTGTTGCCCTCGAGCTCCTGCTAACTTAAGTATCGGAGTGTCCCCGCCGGAACACCATCGATCCTTGGGGACTTTATTGCATGTCGACCAAGAGAAGAGCCCTCCAGTACAGTTGATCCAACCCGGTCCAGAAGAATTTGTGGCGACACGGAGAAACTTGATATAACGTTAGAAATAGCCCTAAATAAACATATTTGGTTCATAAAACAGACTCCAGGAAGCCACCAACCAGTCATGGATATGAAATAGATTTTACGATCCCAAACAACACCAACAAACCCAGGCTCGGCAGAAGGCACATGATAAATGCGTAGTCTGCTTTGCAAGTGGTGTTACAGTGGCACAGGCATCGCAAAAGAAAGGCTACAAAGTTGATGTATTTCTTTGATCGGCCCATGCACTAGCATACCATAGACTGTCGAGTACAGGCACTTATTGGATTAATCAGGAAGTAATGTACCAATTGTGTAAGTTATTTGTGTGAGATTTGTATTACTTTCGTATCACTTGTGCTCCACTAGATGTCATCATGTGCATAAGTTTTGTATCAGAACCACTCAACTAAATGTTGTTGCCAAAGTGGGCATTCAAGAGATTATTTACGTAATATAACCACAACATTCTGTTAGCATAATCATACACAAGTTGCTATCAGATTGACAACCGTATACAGTGTTTACTCACTTAGGGCCTACTTGGAACAGGATTTTTCATGCTTTAAAATACCCAAAATTTTATGTTAGAAAATATGTATCAGAAGTCATGATCTTGAACATCTTCAAGAAACAAAACTCATGCATGCCGAGAGTGGAATAATAAATTCCTAATGTTTTTTGTTATTCCTCCGAAGGCTTGTCAACAAAAGGCACAAAGTTAGCTGATGACTTGGCCACCTTCTTTGCTGCTTCGTATCTCTCCAGGCACATTTGATTTCCTGCATTTACGAGCTGGAGGCTCTGAAGGTGTCCTGATTGCAAGCTTGCTAGAAGGTCTGGAAGGCCTAAACCAGAATAATCCAACGTACTGCAGTCATTAATCAATCCTATGTTTCAATGAGGTTTGTTTCCCAGAGGTGTCCTCATGAATCTTGCTTGCCTGCATTTTATTTTAAAAGATATCTCAGGTGAAACCGAATGAATGTATAAAAGAGATTGCTGGTAGCAGTATGGACATTCTTACCACTGGGACGACTGGGGTCTACTACACTTTGACGTGCTTTTTTAGCTGCTCTTTTAGCCATCCCAGCTGCCATAATGTAGAAAGTTAGTGTGATAAAATAATGGATATCAGCTGCAATTATGTAAAAGACGGAAAGATTATAATGATAAAATATAATGTCAAGGAAGATTGCACATTACGCTAATTCCATATAAAGAAGCAAATTCAATGTAAATACCACCCATCCATTCTGGCTCTAAAGACTCGTAGCTACAAATAGTGCCCCTATAAATAGGACTTCACAAAACTTTTTTTTTTTTTTGGTAGAAATGAGATGCGTACATATGGATGTCTAAATGGTCGTCACCAGCCCATATCCCCGCTACAAAAGAAAACTCAAGTGATATTCTGTTTCAATAGAATGAGAAGGGGGCAGTTGTTGGTGTATTGGGTGATGCCCCAATGGTCACACCTCTGCCTCAGAAACTGTGCACTCAAGAGTACACCTTCACTTCACAAATGGGTTCTAGATGAATCACTTTTCCCTTATTCATTTAGACGACAACATCTACAACAACAATGAAAAATTATATGATATTAAGCTGCTTCACAAAATCAGACTTAAATACGAGAAGCAGCACCTGCCATTTGCAACACCCTTTACTTTGTATTCCATGATGTTAATTTTCATTATTCAGTCAGCTATTACCTTTATGCACATAAACAAAGCTGGTAGCATGACCAGACTTGTATGTCTATCAATATAACTTGTTAATATGTGCAGGGTATCATTCATATTCTGCCTTTATTTATTTATTTATTTATTTATTTTGCAGTTATCTTTTGCAGATGCTTTGGCTTTAATTCATGAGGTGAAAACACATCAGAAAAATATTAAAAAAGAATTCAAACTGATTATTAGTGAAAGCACAAAATTGATCTCACTCAATCACATCATAACATTATCAAGGATTAATATTGTAGCACAGTATGCACTGCTATGGCACTAAAAACAACAGAAAACCAAGAAACATTTGACCAAGCAACCATGGTCTAAAAGTTGAAAAGCTGCTGCAAATCTCCCAGCAAAGGGTTCTATCAAGCTTGTCTATGAGCTTGCCCTCATGATCAACTACACAAATGGAGTCTAATGTGATCCATCTGCATAACTGTACAGCATAAGTGCATAACATTCATATCTGTATGTCAATTAGGGCTTGTCCTAATGGTTATACTCCTCTGCTTCGCAAGCAAAGGTACCAAGTTCAAATCTTGGGAGATGCATCCTTAAGTATTTAGGCCTGGGTAATTAAAATGCAGATGGCTCTCTCTCTCTCTCTCTCCCTCTCTCTACATACATACACACATACAGTGTAAAAGATAAGTCGGAGTGAAATGAAATGGTTAGAAGAAAACTGCAGAAAGGCAAAAGTAGCTGCTTTGTGCAAGATCCTTCTGGATCAAGACCATGGTTTTTCTTTCATTTAGAAGAAGAATGCTTGGACTGAGAAATAAATCTAAAGTATAAAGCCTTTGACTACCAATTCTATGCTATGGAAAGCAACAAGACAAGGAACTTATCTTTTTTAAATGATTTCCCATAACAAATCTTGCCTGCTGCTGCAGTAAAGGCTTTTCTTGCTTTTGAGAAGATCAAAGATTCCATTGTGAATCCTAACAATGCTCTCAGAGTGGTAACTGATAGATAGAATTTCTTTTTAATACATACAGCAAGGATTTATGACCTCATGTATTTCCAATTTAAAATAATAATTTTTTAAAGAATTCTTTCTTTTTTTAATAAAGTAGGTTTGTAATAATAAAAATAGATCTCATCCACTAAAAGTGAAGCAAACATATCCTCTTATATTACTTACCACCCATATCTCAAGAAATGAAGACAAAAAATGACAATCATTTTTAAACCAAATTGCACACCCCGAAGTTTGACCCCTTAGCTGCCAGTAATTGCAAGTTTGGTCAATCAAAACCTGAACATAAAAACCATACAACCTGAAATCCCAAATGGTACGACCATCTAAACTGACCATCTAAATGCTTGGTTGGATCAGGTTTGACTTGTTTAGGTCAATAAAGGGAAAAAGCTTTCTTTGCTCTCACATAAGGAGAGACAACCACGGAGACAGGTAGAGGCAACTTGATATCACGGGACTCTGGATGGCTGGATCTTGTAGGGGAAGAAGGATGGCTAGATCTCGCATGGATGGAACTAGAGGTGATCGGATATCACAGGGCCACCAAATCCTATGGGCTTGACAATAAGGTGGCTGGATCTTGCAGGGACAAATGTGCCAGCAATCAGATCTTCTGGGACGGACACAAGGATGTTGAGATAGATCAAGAGCTTTTCCCCTCCTTTTACTAGGTACCGCTATTGGATCTGAAATAACAATGAAAGGAGGAAAAAAAAGGGGAGTGAGAGAGAGAAGGGAAGAGACAAAATAATGATGGACTTCCAAAGGGAGGGATTGAAAGATTTGTGTGTTGGGGGGGGGAGCACAAAAAAGATGGTTCATGGTTGGTGAAGAGCAGTGAGAACACAGTACTGATACAAGTTTAGAGGCGTGTTGGCTGGTCAATCCACAGCTGAGCCATGGTTGAACTGGGAACCCATGACCTAGATGCCCCAGTGGTTTGGTCCAGCTCAAATGGTTCAGAATACCATGCACGGCACAATTATATTAAAAGCCAAGCGAATAGAATATGTACATATGTAACTATGTGAGTATGATATCATCGATCACTTTTCTATCTCAATATTTCTAGTTAACTATGAAATAGCAAACTATAGCATGTGCATGCAAGCACATGAAACTTTAGTTTAGCACAAGAACTAAATTAGCATACAAGTGAAAACAAATCAACAAAAAAAATAAGTGAAAACAAATTTAAAAATCTCCCTCACTCAATCTTAGGCTACCAATGCATGAATTGAATACAAATGAATTTCCCAATGCTGTCATTGTTTTGAACCAGAATAACCAATTCTGATGCCTGAAAGTTTGTAAACGCTGTAATATAAAGTCATCTTACAAAGTACAATATAGCTAGTTTTCTGAAATAATACAGGCCTGGCATGCAATTAAGCTATATGAAAGGTTGATGTAGTGATTAGTAGAAAGAAGTTTTCATGCATGTAAAGAAACATGTAGAAAGGGAAGGGTTAGAAGTGGAAACAAAGTACCTTTGAATTTTCTTTTCTTGTTAGCTCTCCTTCTCTTTCGGTCTGCTTGTGTTAGCTCTACCTCTTCCTTGATGTCACCTTTTCCTTCAAATATTTCTTCAGGTGCAAGCATGGCTGCATCTGAGACAGCCAAAGGTGCAATCTGCAATAGGCATTCATTTTCTTTTCATTACATTCAATTTCAAGTTCATTGGTTTTTACAATTTCCAGAAGTTTAACTACCTCTTCCATTGCTAGAGCAGGTACATTTGCTTGTACAGACATGTCCTCAATAACCTGTACAGGCAAGGCATCATATCCATTGAGATTAAACTTCGAAATTCTACAAATTATATCAAAACCAACTTGATAGTTTGCTTACCGGTTTTGGGGCAAAGTTAAAATGTGTCAGTGCATCCAACTTCAAACAAAGCTTCTTAAATAGAATACTTGCCTAAGAAAGAAAAGATAAATAATGTGAGGCACTTTTACTTGATCAGAATAAAGAAGAATAATCTGTATTGCATTCATTTTTTTCCCTTACACATCAATCAGCAACTTACATTCATATATACAGGGGATGAAATTTATCCAGTTAAAACAACATATGTGTACAGATGCAAACCATTGTAAGACACTTGCAAAGCAGTCATACAGTCCTCGAAAACAAAAATAAGAACATAAAAGTATTGCATAAACATTAAATAAATTCAAAGATACGGAATTACAATAACTCAGCTTTTGTGAAAATTTAGTGCATGTGTTACTTCCAAAACGGACGTGGGCTTGAAGAAATTAGCATAAGCAGGAAATAGAACAGGTCAGGTACTCTAAAATAAAAAAAATATATATTATTTACTTTATAAACAAACGCCATATCTGAAGCCACAATACAAATAAAATTTCTTGCTATTGTGGGACTTGCACACCAAAATTTGACAGTTGTCATTATGTTACATACTGGTGCAACTATAAACAGCCTTGGATGGTAGGACCAGTTTAACCGAACCTTTATTGCAGCCCATAAATCCAGATCTAGAAAAGCCTATGATCAGGATTTATTCTGGCCTCAAGATTAAAGTTTTTAGTTTTATATGTAGTAATCTATAAATTCAGATATCATTAAAAAATGTAACAAAAGAGGCAAGTCAAAATCAGAGTTTTCTCATTTTGTTTCCCATATATAATTTGATCTGTATTTCATTGTTTTTTTATAGAGGTGGAGCCTTGGCACAATAGTAAAGTTGCTCCATTATAACTTGGAGGTCATGGGTTCAAAACATGGAAACAGCCTCTCTAGATGCGGGGGTAAGGTTATGCACATTTGACCCCGTGCAAAACCTGCGATAGCAGAAGCCTTGTACACTGGGCCATCCTTTTTTTATATTTCTTTATTTTTTATCTAATATGTACAAGCCCTAGTGGGAGTAAATTAGTGGATGCCAACACCACAAAAACAGTGCAAGTCTGGTTGGTCATAAGTCATGTGGCTTTGGTTTGGGCTAAAGAAAATGAAACAGAGAAATGATTGGAAAAGAAAAGAGAAAAAAATAAATAAGGAAAAAGGAACTTCAGCTCTATACATTCGATCTCTTTTCTCCCCTTTTTCCTGTCTCCTACAATCTCTTCTTTCTCCTCTCTTACATCCCTCTCCTTCATACCCTTTTCCTTGTTTTTAATTTACTGTCTGGTGTTACTCCCCACTGATTTTAACACAAAAATGATAGCTCCAGATCTGATTTTGCACCTACAACTAATCTTTCACCCAGAACCACATTATGTTCAGACTGGATGTTAAAATTATATATGGACAGATGGACGCCCGCCTGCACGCACACAAATACACGCACATATACATAATCCTGTTATTCCCTCCCTCACACACACACACACACACACACACACACACACATACATAATGCCGTTATTTCCCCATCTTATCTTATTAGAGGAAGTTCAAGTTTACCTACACGCACATATACATAATCCTGTTATTCCCTCCCTCACACACACACACACACACACATACATAATGCCGTTATTTCCCCCATCTTATCTTATTAGAGGAAGTTCAAGTTTACCTAAGACATCATGCTTCAAAACCTCTAGCAACAAAAGGACAAACTTAGGAATTCTTCACTAACATCCAGAGAGGTGGAAAACTATTAAGCCTGCTTTCTTACTTTGAACATACAAGGGTCAATATAACCAATGCCAAAAGTAGTTTATTTATTTTCATTCAGCCCTAGCAATTATCCAAAACAACAAACAAAGGATAAGATATTGCCATGAAGCCAAACCGAAGTTTGTTCCACCTACATGACTTCAATTTTATGAGTCAAATTACGGGAAACAGATTTAGGATGCTATACAATTGTCACTTGACCAGGCATTAAGGGTTGGTGCCTAACTTTTAGCCACTGACTATACCATCAATATTAGATGGTCATTTGCAGATAGAAAGACCTAACTTACAGGTTACGCAATTTATGCATATGCAACCAAGAAGATACCTGGCAAAAAATGCCTTAATCTTGGCAAATATCACTAAGAAAAAGGAAATGTCTAATGTAGGAAACTGCAGTTATCTTTGTGGCACCAATTTAGAAGCCAAAGATTTGAAACATAAACAGCTCTATTATCCTAATTATGATAAGAAAATAGGAAATCCTAGGGTATACTTGCAGCTCCTTTAGAGATTCACACCAAAAAGGGTCACCAGCATGTTTTGAAAAAGAACATATATATAAATGATCGATTAACATCATACCTCCTTCTTTTGTTCATCTGAAACGGAAAGTGGTTGAGCAGCTAGACCTGTCTTCTGTGCATACTCTTCCTGTATACAGTCAGGTAAATAACATGCATATTCTAATCATTTGTGTTTTGTCAAATGTTGCAATCCACATTTTCAGTTCAGACATGGTGAAAGAAAATGTGATATATCAAAAGCTACAAACCTCATACATTTCAGCGAGGCCCTTCTTGCTCCTATTTTCATCCTGTCAATATACATATAAAATGTTCAGTAAAACAGCTCAAAACTTGCAAATACAAAACAAGGTATCCTTTTCCTTCATGCTTTCAGTCAAATCACTTCATACCAGTTCTTTGTATTCTTGTGGTGCTTTAGATGGTAAAGCAGGAGCTCTTTGAACGTCATCAAAATGTCCCTGTGCAAAACCATAGAAGAATATAACTAACTTAAAAAATACACAAGAAGCAAAGACAAATACTGCTCCACCAAAATGGCAAGATTGAAGGAAACTAATTAGATGGCAAAGAGTGTTGATGCAACCACCCAACCATTAGAGTTACTTATATCCGTTGGCTTTTTTTCTAGTTTTCAAAGTGTCACCTTCTACTTGCATGAAGGGTGATAATTAGCAAAAGCAATTAGGATGGTGAACTCAAGAAAAAAAGTAAATGCATCACCTTAAGTGCTCCTTTCTCAAAATAAAGGGAAAAGGGGTGATTTCATAATTTTTTATTAAAAAAAAAAGAGGATAGTGGATGCAAGCAAATCTTGTTTTATATTTGGCAATTCATCTTTGCATGCTACTGGTTGATTGAAAAACATTGGCTGATGAGCATTGGCTATGCAACAGTTCTTGGAGAAATTTTTTGACTAGGAAGGTGAGGACTGCAAGAGAAAGCAAGATGCCTTTATTGGAATTTAAAGGACAGAATATATTGTTTTAAACCAGCGGCTGAGACACCAAATCAACACACCCTCACACTATTGAAAGCACATTTAGATCATCATATCATTCAAAAGCAATGAAATAAATATCAATAAATCCAATTTCTTGGTAGTCACAACATCAATTTCTCCCAAATCTCACACTCTTACTACTTCATACAAAAAAGGTTTAAGACATGTTAAAAATTGCCAACTCTCCAACACCCATCTGCACAACAGGATAATCCCCAAGTTGGCTTGCCAGCAAATCTTCCCCTCTCCATCATATCTAACCAGAAGCTACTCCTTGAAAAGATTTTTTTATTATCAATCAAAGTCCAAAGCAACTAAAATCACCTGCTCTACTACTTCAGGTTCATGTCTCTCAAGTGTCTCAGCCCCAACAACTCTTCTATGGTTTTAGGTAATGTCCTACAAACTGGAGTATAAGGTTTTGAACAACCTAGTAACATGCTAAAGGGGTAACATTGTCTAAACTACACACTTTCATAAAAACTCTCTCAATACTGGGGGCAGTGTTTCTGAAGCTCATGCATACCAGCTCAACTTTGTGACAAAATGAATTATTCTTTCTCTAGATTACAGGTTGATGTTGCTCTAATCAAGTTGTTGCTGTAATATGCCACTACCCCGCTGTATTTCTGGCTTATGAACCATATTTATATGTTTTATGCTACTGGGCCTTCATTTGAGCCCAAACAAACCCAGATCTACGAAGCATGACATAGGCATGAGATGTCAATTCCACATTATACAAATAATGCAACTAGAACAAATCATGAAAAAGTAGGATACAGCACAGCTAGGATATGAAGATAGATACTAATGCAGAAAACCAAGCATAATAGACTATCAAGATATCATAGTCCATAAATGATAAGATAGCACCAGCTTCATCAAACTCATTATTCAGTCATTACTTAATTCCATTATTCCAATATCCAAGGTTCACAGTATTAGTGTATATCAACCCATGCCAGGCACACCACACCACACCCGTACACCCCCCACCGGGGGGGTAGGTTTGCCAAACCGACCTTGCACCAAGCATAATGATACTGTACCAACATGGTATCAATACAATATTTGGTATGGCAATTGCAACTCTTGCTCCAATGCATACTTCATAGTTCATACTCTAAAATTAACCATCTTTCATTAAAGAGTTAAAAGAAGGAAAAATGAGGAAGCCTTTCCCTTCATTCCCAAAGGCATTAGGGAAGTATCCAGAGCATTATCTTCAATAAATAGGGCAGTAAATGTGAATATCAGATCTCTATCCAAAAAAGTATTTAACGATATTGGTATCCAGCACATATTTGATAAGGGCATAGCATGCAATTTTAAGTATCTATGCTTTCCTGGCCTAGAGCTATAATAATCATAAAATACTACCAGAAACAATAAGATTATGTTTTCTGATTGTATTAAAAATCTGGTAGCCTTATATAGTAGGAAAAAAGCTTTGAATGGATTTCACTCTTAATGACTTTGTTTTCTACAAAATTTTATTCCCTCAACTCCTACATGAGGTCAGTTTCTCCTCTCTAACACCATGTTCATATTTTTCTAAATCCATGCAAGCTAAAGCAAATCTTCTGAAACTAGTAATCAGGAACCGTAGATGATTGGTTGCAAGCTTATCTTTCTCAATTCCATCACCATGACATGCAAGCAGGCTATAAATTTAAAAAATATGGTAGATTGTTAAGAAGCAGCAAGTATGCTGAGCCAATGTCATGTAGGAACTGCTGGCAGGATTACCTCCATGATCCTTTTTCTGATCAGATCTTCAAGGGAAGCTGTGACTTCTTCTGTTATTACCGGAGCAGGTCTCACATTATGCTCAAAATCTAGGTCCACCTCAAGTGCACTGTTCATAGGCCTTTTAGCAGCAGTAACCTAACACAGGACCAAGAACGGTTAACCTAAGCAGCACTTTATGAATGACTAAAAATTAGCAATTCATTCGAATCCTCAGAGGTATGGCAAATAATTAATGATTACTTAATTAAGCTACATAATTTATTAAATAGAATTGATTGAGCACCTCTCCCTGCATTGTCCATGACTTGGGTTCCAAATTTGCTTTCTCCATTTGCTCTATTTTAGAGCAAATCTGCTGTAGTTCTTTCTCATGAGTGGAAAGACTATTTTTATTCTGTAGAAGGAAAAAGAAAGTAAGATATTTTGCTACAACAAGGTCACTTGTAAATAATTCTGAGATAACTGATCTCTTGGATTAACCAGATTAGAGAATATACTTGAGTGTCAATATCTTCATCATCCATTTTCTGGTCTTCTGACCCATCAGATAAGTAATCTTTATCTGAATCTTCTCTCTTTTTGTCACCATCTTTCTTGTTTAATCCTCTTTTCTTTTTGCCTCCAAAAAAATCTTCATATCTAGAAAAACCCACTTTTCATATTAAAAAGAAGTAAACAAAAACATTTTTTAATATGAATAAAAGTTTAGATAGTAGTGATGATATAACCATTGAAATTAAGCTGCATGCTGATTTAAACCATTGAAATTAAGCTGCATGAGTACAATAGACCATATCAAAAGATTGTGTTAGTGGACCCTTCAGTACATGCCAGACAGAGTGCTCATGTTGATAGAAAGCAACATAAGAATCGGGACAACACTTAGGTGCAGTTTCAGAGAGCAGAATTCTCCAAAATTAGAAAATTTTGGGCACTTGGGAAATAGGACAAAGTCCACATGTAAATGTTGCCTGGCACATTTGACTGCTTTGTTCATTACATTAAGCAATGGTTTTTTATACAAAAATATTAACTTAAGATAAATATTGGAATGACACATTGATGGGTACATATCTATAGATTGAGATATAGTCAAGTTCTAGAAAATAATTCCCAAAATGACACTGAAACATATGATCAGATTGTGGTTTATGATAATAGATGCATGCTATCATTTTACATTGAGAAACAACTTCTTCCTAAAAGAAACTATTGAAATATATGATGGGCAAATACACCAAGTAAGCAGGATTTGTCAGAATAGATGCACAATACCAATATAGACTGGAACATAACCAAGGCAAGAAAACAATTATTCAAGAATAACATATAATGAAATGGAATTCATGATGGAGGACACACCTTGCATTTTCAAATAAGTTTGTTTCTTCATCACCATCTTCATCAAAATCTCCCAACTACAAATAAGATAATCGATGTTAAAAAAAGAAAATAGATAAAAATAGACCCCATATATAACGTGTATTGTATAAAATAAGCTTATATGTAAGTGTTATACTAATAGGAAAGAGACTAAATGTACACGTAATCATATCACATTCTCCCAAAATAAGTGGACAAGGCATGAGGGCTAAGAAGAACATATGGGGATTTTTCTTTCTTCCTCGTGAAAGAAATCAGACATCACTAAACATTCCACCTAAAAGGCAGATGTAATTCATTCCAATGTCAAAACTCTAATTTAAATATGACAACAATTTGACGAACAACTCCCATAAAGGCTGGTCAATAATGTAATTGGTGTTGCCCTTGGTACATGTTTGGTTTCTTTAGATTACACCTACAACTAAAAGCATAATAATCAGTCTCTTAAGAACAGGAACAACAGATCCCAGAACAATCATCCTATTGCAGCAAAATGCATTAACTCAGATTAATATCTCAATGTGCCATAGATCAAAAAATATCAAAAAGGCAAATAAATAAGCAAGCCACCCATACTAACACTCTCTAGTAACTAAGACCTCTACAAAAAAACCCTAGTCAGCACATAGAACTTATCGGATGTATTAATAAGCAAGAACTCTTTCCACATTCATAAAAACCAATTAAAGTTTTTATCTGATTGCTATACCCATGCCTTTATTGCCTTAGCATAAAAAAGGACAAGGAAAGCTCCAGCCAGCTTCATTTCACAGAGAAGAATCAAGGAACTAACCCCGACATAACTTTGCGCTACATTACTTATCTTCTACTAATTAACACATAAAATACTAAGATAACACTATACACTTTGTTTTTTGGGCACCCTGAACACTATCCTAACCAAAATACTAGCTATGAGTTGCATATTCCTGTAAAAAGCTATTAGTTACATATTTCTTTTAAAGAACAATTCCTGCTTCAAAGGACCTGAATAAATATAACCCAAGCACAAAACTTTAAAAAATCGATGCCGGGGAGAAAAAAAATCCGACCTCCAAATCAGCCTCATCAGCATCCTCCTCTTCTTCTTCCTCATCTTCCTCTTCCTCTTCTTCTTCCTCATCCCTCTTTTCTTTTCTTTTTCTCCTTTCTGGTTGCCCATACTCCTCTTCCTCAGTCTTCTCCAAATATTCCTCCAACTCCTTTATCTTAAGAAAGCGATCCTCCACCCCCTGCCCCTTACCTTCCCCTTCTTCCTCTCCTTCCCCCTCCTCCTCCTCCTCTTCCCGTCCGTCTTCCTCCTCCTCCTCTGCCGTCGCCGAGTCCTCTTCCTCCTCATCTTCCTCCCCATCGTCATCCTTCTCCTCCTCTTCACCTTCCTCGCCGTCTCCTCCCTTCAGCGCATCCGCCGCTGTCTTTCTTCCGGCGGGCAGAACAACTTCTGGGGGTTCCATCACCAGCCTCCTCACCTCGCGTCGCAAAGTGGAGACGAGGGGGCGGGAGAGGAGGTCGATCTGGTACCAGATCTGCTCGGCATCAAAGCCCTCATCGGCGAGGAGCCGATCGACGGGGGCTTTGGGGCAGAAGGGAAGGAGGGCGGAGTAGAGGTGGCACGCAGCGGCGCGGGCAACCTGGGAAAGCTCCGGCGATGGCGAGAGGTATAGAGGCGGGTCTGCCGCCCTCAGCCGCTCCAGCGCCTCCTCTCCCCTCTTCTCGTCCTCCACTGCTAGCATCTTCGTCTCCCTCCCTCTCTCTCACGGCGCCGCTTCCCTGCTCGGCTATTTGTCTCTCAGGGCCAATTAGCCTGTAAAACCTAATTAAACTTCGTGTCTCGTTTTAGGGCGGCAAACAAGCAAACAAGCCGGACTCGGTCAGATATTTAGCGGGGTCTAAACCCTAAGCTAACGGCCGTCTCTCTCTCTCTCACCAAAAAAAAAAAAAAAAACCCTGGGATATGGTTATTTGTAGCTCATAGTCATGGATAGGAAAGATTGTGGGCCCAATATGATGCTCGATTAGATCAATCCCAATAACAAGCGGTTAGACTTTCTAAATATATGAAATTCAAATCCTCCCATCCCTTGTTATGGGGTATTTTGGATATCCTGCATAAATGTTGCCGAGATGCCTCGAAAATGTATTGTCAGGATATTTCAGATGTCTCGAATAAAGATTGATAAAGATTCAGAACCTAACTCCAAAAATGGGTACACCATTTACTGATCTATATGCCAACCTCTTTATCGGCTAAAGTCTATTTCATAGGGATGCAAATGAATTGGATCAAATCAGATCATGAGTAATCCTGATCAGATCCAGTTCTTTAATCGGGTATTAATATTTGACCTAAACCCAGTCTAATAAAAAAATTGGGTCGAGTCGAGTCTATGATTAAATTTCTTGACCCAAAGGATTATTCGGATTGGATCGGCTCCATATATAACCCAATCCCGATCCATAAAATACAGGTCTGGTTTAGGCCCGAGTCGGATCTGGGTTTGAGGACATCTTTATATTTTGGTGTGCAGTTTATAAAAACTTCTCCATTTATCAGCACCACATAATTCAATCATACATACATACTAAAATTTTTGAATCTATTGAATAGCAATATTCTTGCAATATAGAGAACAAGACAAAAATCTCGTAGAAGAATACTTCTATCATCAACAAATATTTGCCAAGTAAAAGAAAGAAGTTCTTATGTTCCCCTTCTCGATCACCAAACTAAAAACCCTTTCCAGGTTCATACATTGATTGAAAACCACATTCCACTATCAAATATCTGATCAATCCAAGATTTCATAGCCAACAATAGTGCATTGCAAAGAAACACCAAAATATAAAGATTGCAGCCACTTCGAACAAAAATCTAAAGCCTATGAATCAAATACAAATTAAAGAAAGCATCCCAAAAGGAGAGGCAAAGCAGATACCATGGAAAAGGAGATTGCTCCAAGACACCCACCAAGATAAGAGGAAGGAAAAGAGATTACCTCGGACCTCATGAAGCAAGTCTGTTGGCTACATGGTCGCCTACCCTGACCCCATTTTCCCATGTGATCGGAGATCGAAGGAGAGACGAGGAGATTGAGAACGGTCAAGAGGTTTGGAAGGAGGGATTTTTCGGAGCTCTTAAATGCGAAACCTTTGGTTCCTTGGATGCGAACGAAAAGAAGAAGAAAACGAGAGGAGATAAAAACATTATCCGGTTCTCCATTGTCCATCCTTAGGTGATTAACTTGCTGGACTTGGGTTGGGATGGGTTTGGATTTGGATTTAGATGAGTTACTATACTTGGTTCAGATCCTATACTGGGTTTGGGTCGGGTCAGATCAAGTCGGGTTATTTATCTTAAGACCTAACTTAATTCAAAAGTCTTAACGGATTGGGTCAGGTCCGATCAGGTCTAAATTTAATAAATCCAGACCTGACCCGAACATGGAATGGGTCCAATTTTAGAACCCGATCCGACTTCACAGTCTTCTAAATGGATTCGGGTCGGGTCTAACCAGGTCAGGTGGATCGGGTCACAAGTCAACTCGACCCATTTATAGCCTTACTATTTTTAAGGTATCTGCACATCCAGATTGGAACCCTAGTCTTCCAACCCATCCTCAGGCCCATAGTAGAGTTGGGCCATATTCCAAGGCATGCAGCACTTGGCAATCAATGGGTACAGTCCATTGGCATGCCCTTTCTCATGTGACCAACTTCATATTCAAATTGCCTATCGCTCAGATCGCGAGAATAGTTGCCCCATATTATTGCTAGAAATAGTGGCCTCCACAATCCCTATGTACATATTGTGGCTATGATCCTGCTATGGCACGAGTGTGGGCCAATATCCTCGGAGTTATCCGTTGTACCTCAGCCCTCTCCTATAAATATCCAAGGTTATGAGGACCTTCGATAAGCAACTTTTTTCCATGTTCACTATTTTTCTTTTGTTTTAGATCACTAACTTGAGTGTCAGAGTGTCCGCACCAGGGCCAATCTCGGTTGTGGATCCTTTTTTGCAGGTCACTCCAATGATGACTCCAACCAGCTAGCATCTCTTTTGAATTTGGTATCTGCTATAATAGATTGGCTCTAGAGGAAGAGCCCCGGACTCTTTTTTGCGAAGAAAAAGTGAGCCAAACCTGTGTGATGCTATCCAAGAAAGCAACATTTAGGAATATCAGAGCTTGCTCGAACAGCAAGGCTCTCACCCTTACATCACCATTAGCAGACCCGTCGGCACAGCAACCTTCACCCATCATAAGGGTAACTCTTGACAATTTAATGATCTGGTCTATCTAGTCCACACTTGGTGGACACAGTTTGGGAGATGCAGTACAACACCGCTGCCCCATAGGGGGCACCGCATGTCCGTCTTCCGCAACAGCAACCACCTACTCCTTTACAACAGTCGGCACCCCCTGTGGCCCAACCTTCTTAGCCACCTCCTACAGCATCCCATCTTCCACCATCTGAACCAGAGTCGAAAAGGTAGACATGGCAGAGCCACATATGAAGTCCAACTTGGGAGCAGAGGTGGTCACCAACCCTCCACTTCGAAAGGGGTTCCACCCCTATAAGGTCACCACCACATTAGTCTATGGCCGATAATGCCAAAGACATTGATATAGAGTGACGTTTACAAGAAATGAACCGCATATCGAGACACTGTAGAATCAAGCCTTGGCATGAGGTGTAGAGCCTAGTCTTGATATCAACCTGCCTTTCACTGCCAGAATAATGCAAGAAGTCATTCCTGCAAACTTCAAGGCCCCCTATCTGGAGTTCTATGATGGGTTGGGGAACCTGTTAGATCACTTGGAGGGCTTCCAAACTCTCATGCTACTCCCCTAAGCTTCTGGCACAGTCCTCTATAGAGCCTTCCCCTTAACTCTCAGGGAGTGGCGAGGCATTCCGGTCTGAAGCCTAATTTTGTTGAATCGTTCAAGGAACTGAGCCAATTGTTCATCTCCCACTTCGCCAGTAGCTAGCGATGCCATTAGGATTCGAACTACTTGATGACCAGAGGGAGGGGGAGTCCCTCCATGCATACCTTAGCCACTTCAATGCAGCTACCCTGGAGGTAGTGACCTGGACCAGTCCGTGGCCATGATGGCCTTGAAGAGTGGGCTACAGAAGAATGCCCTCCTCTTCTTCTAGAAGAAAAAATAACTGAAGAACTTTATCGAAATGTTGGCTCGGGCGAAGTACGCTAATGCAGAGGACAGCTATGACGCACACCCAGTTCCCATAGAGACGAAGGTAGAGCAGAAACTAGGGAACTCAGGGCAAGGCCCCTCTAGTAGGGGAAACTGATGGAGGTCCCGTTGTCATCCACCTCACCATTGATCTGGGTCTCTGCTAAGGAACCAACAAAATCGGTCTCTACTTGGGAGATGTGAGCTTTCTTCCCCGAGGCGTTATACTAACTATACACCTCAAATGTATCTCGGAGGCATATATTGATGGAATTCTGAGGGTAGCTGCCACTAGCCGGAAGGATTTGGGTATGATCCAAACATCGCGACATGCAAAAATATTATCATTATCATCATGATCGAGGGCACGACATAGAGGAGTGCATCCAACTGCAGGACGAGATCGAGCACTTCATCCAGGAGGGAAGGTTTGCTCAGTTCATGCGTAGGTGGCTAAGCCACAGTGCCCACCACTAGGGCCTCTGTAATGACCACTACTTCCACCACCGCAACCATGATAGGCCCCTGAATAGCCTTCCCAGTAGGAGAGTAGAGAGAGGAGCCCACTTGAGCCAGATGTACATATGATCCATGTGTACACGATTGATGAGACCCGCCAGGAACCAATAGAATCATCCAAGATAGCAAAGAGGCAAAAGATCGAGGAAGCCATTAACTTCATCGAGGAAGATGTAGCTGGCATCCAATTCACATACATGGATGCGACCGTTGTATCCATGAGTATTAATGACTACAATGTATATCATGTATTAGTTGATGATAGAAGTGTAATTAATATTTTGTACTTTCTTATCTTTATCAGATGAATCTTTCTATGGAACTTCAAGAGAAGTATGGATAGCTCATCTAGGGTTTTAATAGCAAATCGGTGCCTCCAAAAGGGACAATTGCTTTGCTTATTAAGCCTGGCATCTACTCTCTATGCATTACTATTAAAATGAGCTTTCTAATAGTTAAACCCTCGGTTCCTTGCAACATGATCTTTGGATGGCCGGGGCTATGTGCCCTTGATGCTGTACTCTTCCCCAAATATATGATGATGACCATGGAGTTGGTAAAAAGGTAGCCAAGTGGTGGTGTGACAGTGTTATAGTGCTTGGCTCAAAGCCAAAGAACAATCCACACCTTTTTCCATGGAGTTGGACACCAGGGGCGAGATGTCCAAAGAGCATGGCGAGCCATCAGGTGACCTATCGGAGATTTCCCTACACATGAAGACCCCACTTGAACAATTCGGATTAGCTTGGACCTGGATAAAGTAATGAAGAAAAGGCTAACTACTTTTTGGCAGGAAAATGCCGATGTATTCACTTGGTTTGCCATTGACATGATTGTGATAAACTCGAAGGTAATAGTGTATTGACTGAACATCGATCCAACTTATCGCCCAGTGAAGCAAAAGAATAAGCTTCATCCCAGAGCGTCAGAAGGCCATCATTAAAGAAACTGACAGGTTGATCAAGGCTAGGTTCATTAGAGAGGTGATGTATCTAGATTGGCTAGCAAATGTAGTGTTTGTAAAGAAAGTGAATGGGAAGTGGCGTATGTGTATTGATTTCATTGATCTAAATAAAACATTTCCTAAGGATCCTTTGCCTCAGATTGACCAGTTGGTCGATGCTATTTCTGGTCATGAGCTCTTCAATTTTATGGATGCCTTTCTTTAGCTACAATCAAATTTGAATAGCTCTTGAAGATAAGAAAGTGTCAATTTGCCAAATCAAAGTTAGTCTGACATGCTAAAGCAAATTGGAGAGAAGTTGAGCGAAGAAGTTATCATAGTGGAGATAAAATAAATACTTGGAGAGAAATGAAGAGTAAACTGAGGAAAAAGTACCTAGGTAAATATTATGAGCAAAAACTTTTAGACCAATGGTATAAATTGAGACAAGATGATACAACTGTATCCGATTATATTACCAAATTCAATGAGTATATCAGGAGACGTAGTACAATCGAATCTGAAGCAATGATCATATCTAGATTTTGAGCTGGTATATGTAAGGACATCTAGTGAGAATTATTTCAATGAAAAATTCACTATCTAGAAGATGCTTATCAAATTGCTAGAGAATTTGATACATATCAGAAGGAACTCTTGATCAATCAACCTAAGTCCAATAGGAATTATACATCTGGACATAGGCCAAATTCTAACCAAATTTCTTCAAGCAAGCCAACTCCTATCATCCCAGTAATTAGTAAGGAAGAAATTATTGAACCCATTGAAGAGCCTAAAGTGGAAATATATAAAGCCGAACCAAGTCTAATTGATGAATATGAAGAAGAAGAGGCTGAACCCACTAAGAATTTAGAGGAAAGATCTCCTGAACCAATTGAAGAATTAAAAGATGAAATAGAATCAAAATCTTGTCCAAATGAAGGGCTAGAAAGAGAAAATCCTAAACCCGTTAAAGAACTTAAGGAAGAAGTTTATGAAACTGGATCTAACCTTATGGACGAATATGATCAAGAATAATTACTTGAAGATAAAATAATTATCCAGCCTAAAGAAATCAACCACGGGGATGATCAAAATGAAATCCAAGGACAAAACCATGGAGATCAATCTGAGGATAGCATATAAGATCCGGAATTAATTGATGTTGAAGGTTTAGATCTAGATATCGATGAAGGATCACATATTGGGGTATTGACCGTCAAAGAACAAAACCCTACGGATCAGCCCCAAGAAGCTATAGAGTCTTTGAAAACCCTACAAAATATTTTTTCTAACAAATTTTCTATCCATGATTCCCCATTTCTGAACATCCACCATTTCGATCCACCATTACGTTTCATTCACTCTTCTATTCCATTCGGCTGGGACATCTACCATACCATTGATATGGTCCTAGTGATATTCAACAGTTACTTTATTAAGATTTTTTGGATGCGTTTGGTAGACGGTAATCTATCCAAATTATTGGTAATTTTAAAATGGACCCACCAGATAACTATGTTTGGTATTTATGTTAAATGGTAATCTATCTTGAACCGGTAATCCGGATTACCTTTCATCTGGTAATCCAGATTATCTCAGGGAGGGGTGGCTATATAGATTACCAGAGATATGGTAATCCATTTTATTTTTGTTTGACAAAATTGTCTTGTCCCCTTTCGCTTCGGTGATAATGAAATATTTTCCTTCTCCCTTTCATCTATGTCCTCTGGGTGCTGATTCAAATCTATATTTTATTTATAAAAATATAAATTTTATATTTTAGTCATTTATTAAAAATATATTTTTTAATATTTTATATTATTAAATATTAAATATTTAATATTTAATATTTTTATATTAAAATTGAAAAATTAAAAATTATTTTTATACTAAATAAATATAATATATATATAATATTTTAAATATACTAAGTAATATATTAAATTTATATATATTATATTATTAAATTTAAAATAATATATTTATATTCTACTTAAATACATAATTTAAATATATATTATATTATATATAAATATATAAATATATTTCAAATAAATATACTATGTTATATAAATATATTATATTATTTTAAATATGATATAATCTAATATATTTTTATAATATATTATATTAAAGAAATATTATATTATATTACTATATTATATTATAATATATTTTAATAAATTTGACTTAGGGATATTTTAGAAATTTGAGCTTAGATTACTGGTAATCTATTTATCATACCAAACACAGTAATCAATCTTACTGATATATTACCTGTGTATACCAAACACAGTAATCAATATTACTGGCAATCTATCTACTGGTAATCTATCTTGCAGGTAATCCAAATTACCATTTAGAATTTTCTGGCGATCTACCAAACGCAACCTTTGGTATATGTTGTGAGCCAAATTAAGATTCACTACCACCTACCTGAAGTTTTGTGCCAGAGTCTTCAAAGCCATTTAGGGAATATTGGAAATTAGGAACATTGTTTCCTAGCCCAACAATAAAGTTTAGTCCATAGATCATAAAGTCCATTTGAGCTTGTTTTGTTTTTGTTTGTTTTTACCATTTAGTATCATTTGCATTTGTCTCTTGTCATTTGGTGTCCCATGTATAAGTATCCATGATTACGAGAGTCATATGCATAGCATGATTAGTAAATCAAATTTTGAGCAATGAAATTAACAAGCATATGGCTAAATTTTGTAAAATAAGCCAAAGAATTTCAGGAAGGAGACTATATCTTGATTAGGCTTAAAACAATTATATGCCCGTGGTGTAGGTCCTTTTCAAAATAGTAAGAAAAATTGGACCTAATATGTGCTAAATATACCATTCGACTTTGGTATCACTTCCACTTTCAATATTTCAGATCTAGTTAGTATAAGGAACCAACAATGATACCTAGTGAGCTATTCAGGCATGATTCTACCTTTGAGAGTGAACCAATCCTTGAGTGTTCACCAGCCATATTACCAAAGCGGCAAGATAAGATTGAGCGAATTTTAGATGATAAGATCACTACTCGAAACAAAGCTATCAGCGCTACTTAGTTCACTAGCAAGGATATCCTGATTCTGAAGACTTATGGATTACTCGAGAGGACTTACAAAAAAATCGATCCTGACCTCCTAGAGTACTACCAAAGCCAGATGAATTCTTACTCGACGGAGTCAAGCTCTTTCCACCTTGGAAGAACTGATGGGGACATTCATAATAAGAATATATACTTTGATTAACTAACTTTGTTTTTGCAACTATAGTCAATAAAGTTTTCGAAGCAAGTTACAAATTTTCTTGAAATATATTCATAAGCTAAATTTTCTTGAAGCATAATTTGGCTCATAAGACAATACATGGAAGAAGCCCATTAATTTTCTTGAAGTATGTTCATAAGCTAAATTTTCTTGAAGCATAATTTGGCTCATAAGCCAACACATGGAAGAAGCCCATTCGGCTAAAGCCCAAAGCATGATGGAGGGCGTCCTCTTCAAGTCCAAGACCAACCATTCAAGCCTTTTCAAGACCAAGCCCAAACCCAATTCATGCCAAGATTTGAAGCATATGGGGGAACAACTCATCAAACTACCTTGGAGGAGAAGGAATTACACTACATCAAGAGTTTTAAGGGAAACATAAAGATTCCTTCCACTACCCTAACAATATTTGACATGTGGGATGCCATAACTTATGACACCTAAGCCTCCACATTAGCATTTGGAAGCCACATTAGGATCTTCTAGATGCCACATGTCAAAGTGATTATAACTTTCTACCAATAATTTGTTTTTAGTTAAAACCACTTACCTAAAAATTGTTAGAGCCAACTAAGCTATCCTTATCCCCTCCTCTCCATCCTTGGATGAAATTCCTAGCATTATAGCCTATAAATATGGCCCCTAGGCTCTCATTGCATTCATTCTATGCTATGATTTGAATTAATAAAAGGATTGTTTCCTTATATTCTAGTTTTCTTGAGTTCTTGTTTGGAGTGAAAGTTTTCTAGCTAGTTTGAGTGTGTAGATCCTTATCCAAGGAGAGAATGAGAGTTTTCTAAGTTTGAGTTTGAGAATGAAGAGTGCTTTTGCAAGGAGTAAAGGATGGGATGCCCATTGATGGATCTATGATCAAGCTCCAAGTACCAAGCTGGCGGCCACTTTCTTCTTCTTCCTTTTTTCTTTGTTTCCATTCCAACTCTAATTCTTCTTTTATGTCTAATCCCAAATTTCATTGCAGGTTCTCTCAGGTTTCTAGGTCAAGGATGAAGGTCTCCACGCCATGGATCAAGGCCAAGGTGAGTCTCAAAATAGAGAGTGTTAATCTTGACTTCTAGGCCTCAATCATTGAGTGATGAGAGCTCCTTCTTCCACCAAATAATTAGCCATTATTATTGGTAGGAAAACTCTTCCTAAGCTTCATTAGATCCGATCATTTGAAAGTTAACTTGCCCTAGTAGTGATGGTTTCTGTTACGGCCGTAATGATGACGTGGCCGGTCTCAGATTCTGTCAGGTATGATCGAGCCACGTGGAGGTTTCTTCGGTCGAGTCAGCCTCGGCTTCCGTGCTACCGAGGTCGAGCTCGGCCCTTGCCCCCTCCAGGCCACCTCGCCAGGTGATATCCTGAGACGTTACCGCCTTCGCTGAAGTCGAGTTCGGTATAGGGCTCCTCCAGCCGCCTCGCCAGGTGTCCACCCAGGAGGGGCCCACCTAGGCCGAGGTCGGCTGCTCCTTCGCTCCTTCGCCAGGTGGCCCCCGGAGATGGGTCCACCTCGGTCGAAGCCGGGCGCCCTCCTGCCACCTCGCCAGGTGTCCACCCAGGAGGGGTCCACCTCGACCGAGGTCGGCGGCTCCTTCGCCAGGTGGCCCCCGGAGACGGGTCCACCTCGGCCGAAGTCGAGCGCCCTCCTGCCACCTCGCCAGGTGTCCACCCAGGATGGGTCCACCTCGGTCGAGGTCGGCTACTCCTTCGCTCCTTTGCCAGGTGGCCCCCGGAGACGGGTCCACCTCGGCCGAAGCCGAGCACCCTCCTGCCACCTCGCCAGGTGTCCACCCAAGAGGGGTCCACCTCGACTGAAGCCGAGCGCCCTCCTGCCACCTCGCCAGGTGTCCACCCAGGAGGGGTCCACCTCGGCCGAGGTCAGGCCGCCCGTACAGAGAAGGTCCCAAAGAAAGAGGTGCAGGTTTCGAGGTTGGCCCTCGAGTCGTGCGCATCACAGGCGGTGCCCCGTACAGAGGGCGGCGGCACTCGAAACACCACTTACGTTGGCCCGACAAGTCCTGCAGTCGAGAGACGTGGTTCTGATAAAACAGGGCTCGTAAACGGACAGCACCGGTACTTAAGAAGGAGAGCACCCTCACTAGGCCCGAGGTCTGACCGACCGCCCTGCCGGCGCCACCCCCCTTCTTTTGTCTTTACCCTTTCCCCGCTGGGCTCGGCGAACGAGGTCGGAAAGCCACCTGACCCTCGAAACCAAAAGGGGAAAGAGAAAAGGATGGAAAGAGGAGCCTCCCACGAGCAGAAGACAGGCGGACAGCGGGAGGAGATAAAAGGAAGGAAGCTGGAGGCGACCAGGTAAGCTGGGACAAGTAAGAAACAGTGGCCAAAAGCTCCGCTCCGAGAGTAAGATCCAAGGTCCCGAGAGGGGATCGCTTGGCGTGAGCTCAGCAAGGAGACCAAGGCCGGGTTTCTGGTCCCTATAGCACCTTCCTTGCTAGTAAATTCTCTGAGTCTGGGACTCCTTCGGGAGCCCGTCTTGGAGAATCTGTTCCTTCTCGCCGTCTACTAACTTGACCGTCGGAGCTCCCTCGCCGGGATCCCCGGCCAGGGTCTTCTGACCCTTTCTTGCAGGTCCGCTCCAGCCAGGGGGCTCCAGGAGCTAGGCGGTCTGGTAGGATCGGCGGATCCGTGGCACGAGCGCGGCGGCCTGATCGGCAACAGATTGGCGTGCCAGGTAGGGGGGCAGGACAACACCCCTTAGCGGGAGCCAGCTTTCTGCAGGTATCGCGCTCTCCGACAATGGTGGTCACTCGTGGGCGCGAGGCATCCACCAGCCGTGTGGGGGAGGTTTCCTCCCCTCAAGGGGCCCACAGACCGGAGAGGGAGCTCCCAGCTCCCCCTCCTCTTCCACTACCGCTGACTTCGGCAGACGGGCCCCTCGCGGCCGTCATCCAACAGCTGCAGACCTCAACCTCGGTGGTCCGGCAGCTTCAGCATCAGCAGTAGTCCCTGGCCACGCAGTCGCAGCTGGGGACCCCCGCGGCCTGAGCCGCGGGACAGCGTGGGAGCCTGCGCTCCATTCAGGGTAGGCCATCCCACCCGAGGGCAGTCTCCAACTCCCGCGAGAGCCGCCAAGCTCCCGCAAAAAGAAACTACTCTGGTTCGGCGGATCACGAGAGTCGATCCCCGGCCGATGAAGCCGAGACGGCGCATCGCAGCAAGCGGCGCCGAGGCATGACTTCGCGCCGAGACCAATCGGCGCCCCCTTCGCCAGCAGCCTCGGTGGAAGATTACACTGACGAGGCCATCAGGCGTCAAGCCGAGAGGCGCTTGGAGGAGCACGAGCGCAAGTTAGCAGAACTCGCCCGTCGATTTGCTGACCTGCAGAACTCATCGGTAGACCCGGCGGGCTACGACTCCCGTCCCCCCTTCTCTGAAGAAATCCAGGCGGAGCCGATCTCGAGGTGGTTCCGCATGCCGCAGGTGGATCCCTACGATGGGACCACCGACCCTCTGGACAATCTGGAGAGCTACAAGGCTCTCATGAGGGTCCAGGGGGCCACTGACGCTCTTTTGTGCATCGCCTTCCCCGCTACCCTCCGGAAGGCCGCTCGAGTCTGGTTCACCCACCTCGAGCCCGGATCTATTTGCTCTTTCCACCAGCTGGAAGGGAAGTTTGTGGCACATTTCGACGCTTGTCGAAAGGTGTCGAGAGAGGTGGATAGCCTCTTCTCCATTCGCCAGCAGGACCAGGAGCTGCTACAGGACTACATAACCCGGTTTAAGACCGCAGCCTTGGAGATCTACAGCCTGGATGAACCCGTCGCCATGCTGGCTTTGAAGCGCGGGCTCAAGACGTCCCGCCTGACCTATTCCCTGGACAAAAAGCCTCCCAAGACGTACTCCGAGCTCCTCCTTCGTGCCCACAAGTACATCCGAGTGGAGGAGGCTGACCGCACCCGCCGAGAGCTGGACGGGAGGACTCCGAAGAGGCCATCCCCGAGGGATCTTTCAGGAGCTCGGAAGCCCGGGCCACCTGCCGACCCTCGCCCGAATCTAAGGCCGAAGGGCGAGGCCATTCTGGAGCGAAGGTTCACCCCTCTCCTCGCACCTCGGACAAAGATCCTCATGGAAATTGAGGGCGAGCATTACCTCCGCCGACCTCCTCCTCAGAACCCGAGGGCTATCCGGGACAAATCGAAGTACTGCCAGTTCCACCGCGAGCACGGTCACGACACGGAGGAGTGTCGCAACCTGAAGCGGGAGATCGAGAAGCTGATCAAGAGGGGCTACCTCAGGAAATTCGTCAGGAACGAGGTCCCCCCGGAGGGGCGACCGCTCGCGGCCTTACCACCGGTCCCTGTAATCGATAACCGCCCGACGGAGAAGCTCGTGGGCATGATCTCACGCGGGGTCGGGCGAGCGGCGAAGTGAGCCCGGGAAGTCAGGAACCCGGAGAATGTAATCCCTCCCGAGGAGGGGAAGGATAATGAGAATGTAAATAACGATACCGTGGTGGTCGAGATGACCATCGCGAAGCATCCTGTACATCGAATTATGGTGGATAGTGGAAGCTCGGCTGACGTGCTTTTTTACGATGCTTTCTCTCGGATGAATTTATCCCACGATCAGCTGAGACCGGTGCATACCCCCCTGGTAGGTTTTACCGGAGACTCCATGGGGGTCGAAGGGGAGATCACTCTCCCAGTCACCGTCGGATCCCCACCTCGGCAGACGACCGTCCTGATGACGTTCACCGTCGTCAGGCTCCCTTCGCCTTACAACACCATTCTCGGGTGTCCCGGGCTCAACCAACTGGACGCCACGATTTCCACGAAGAGGCTGTTGGTGCAGTTCCCCACTTCTTCCAGGCTCGGGGTGATGAGGAGGACGACCCAGCCGGTCCCGCATTGCCTCCAGACGGTCCTGGGTGCCCGGGGCGCGGAGCTCAACCCCGATGTTGACGACCTCGACCTGAGGGAGAAGGAACCCAGGGGGGCCCGTAGAACGCCTGTTGACTTATCCCCTTGGTTCGGACCCGCTGAAGACGGTGCAGGTCGGGGCGCAACTTCCTGAAGAAGAACGGGCCCGCCTGCTGGAGTTCCTCCGCGCGAACGCAGACGTGTTCCCTGGTCGGCGGCCGACATGCCGGGCATTCCGCCTGAGGTCATCACGCACAGGCTAAACATGGATCCGAGTTGCCGCCCGGTCCACCAAAAGAAGAGGAGCTTCGCCATGGAGAGACAAAAGGCCATCAACGAGGAGGTGGAGAAACTCCTCGCCACCGGCTTTGTGCGGGAAGTCCAGTATCCCAGTTGGCTAGCGAACGTGGTCATGGTAAGAAAGAGCAGTGATAAGTGGAGGATCTGTGTGGACTATACCGACCTCAATCGAGCGTGCCCGAAGGACAGCTTCCCTCTTCCAAAGATCGACCAGCTGGTCGACACCACCTCGGGACATCGCCTCCTGTCATTCATGGACGCCTTCTCTAGATACAACCAGATCCGAATGAGCCCGGAGGACGAAGAGCATATCCCCTTCATCACTGACCGCGAAACTTTTTGCTACAGGATGATGCCATTTGGCCTCAAGAACGTTGGGGCCACGTACCAGCGTCTGGTCAACAGGATCTTCAAGGACCAGATCGACCGCAACATGCAGGTGTACGTGGATGATATGCTGGTGATGAGCAAACCTGACGCGGACCACGTAGCTGACCTGGTGGAGACGTTCGGCAACCTCCGGCATCATCAGATGAAGCTGAACCCTGCGAAGTGCGCCTTCGGCGTCTCCGTCGGGAAATTCCTAGGATTCATGATGACCCAAAGAGGAATTGAAGCCAACCCCGAGAAGGTCCAGGCCATCCTGGACATGGAGCACCCCGCCTCCAAGAAGCAAGTGCAGCAACTCACCGCCGAGTTGCGGCCCCAGCCACTTTATCTCCAGGTCGGCAGATTACTGCCGTCCCTTTTTCAAGGTGCTGAGAAAGATGAACGACTTCACCTGGACCGAGAAATGCCAGGAGGCCTTTGAAGAGCTGAAGAAGATGCTCGCATCGCCACCGCTGCTGTCCCGACCCGAGGAGGGGGAGGAACTCATCCTCTACCTGGCGGTCACCCCGGAAGCCGTCAGTTCGGTCCTGGTCCGGACCGATGACCAAGGAGTCCAGCGGTCGGTGTACTATACCAGCAAACTTCTCCGCGACGCGGAGCTCAGATATTCTCGGCCCGAGAAACTCGTTTTTGCGCTAATAGTGTCTACCCATCGTCTCAGGCCCTATTTCCAAGCGCATCCCATCGCTGTCCTGACGGATCAATCGCTGAAAGCGGTGCTCAGCCGACCCGACACCTCGGGGCGATTGGCGAAGTGGGCACTGAAGCTCAGCGAGTTCGACATCGCGTACAGGCCAAGGTCGGCCATGAAAGCGCAGGTGCTGGCTGACTTCCTGGTCGAATGTGCAGGCTTAGGCAAGGAGCCCGAGGAAGGCCCCTTAGGCCAGCTGCTGAAGACGGGCCCCGACGAGCCCAGAAAGGATGCTTGGATCCTCCATGTAGATGGAGCCTCGAACTCCGGCGGGAGCGGGGCCAGACTCATCCTTGCCAACAGCGACGGAGTCATCGCCGAATGCGCGCTCCATTTCCAATTCGCCACGACCAATAATCAGGCAGAGTACGAGGCACTTCTTGCCGGGCTGAAGGTCTCCCGCGAGCTGGGCATGACCAACCTCAAAGCTTTCACTGACTCCCAGCTCGTGGCGGGACAGGTCTCCGGGGAGTATGCCGCGCATGACCCCCAAATGGCAAAATACTTGGAGCTCGTCATGACGGGCACGGCCAGATTCTGGCGCTTCAACATCTTCCACATCCCCCGCAGGGAGAACGCCCGTGCGGACACTCTCTCCCGGCTGGCGACCCTACTGGACTCGATGCTGGGCCGCACTCATGTGGAGCGCCTTGAGATCCCAAGGCACGAGACCCCGGTGGAGGTCCATCAGGTCAGCCGTGATCCCAGCTGGATGGACAAGTACACCGAATACATAACTGGCAGCACCCTGCCAGAGAACCGTGAGGCGGCCTGCCTCATCAGAAAGAAAGCCGTGCGGTTCGTCCTGATGGATGGGCAATTGTATCGAAGATCCTACTCCTACCCCCTCCTCAAGTGTGTAGGACCCGCAGAAGCCAGACTCGTGCTCTAGGAGATTCACGAGGGCGTCTGTGGGAACCACGTGGGGGGCAGAGCATTGGCCTACAAAGCCCTTCGTCAGGGCTACTTTTGGGAGATGATGAAGGAAGACGCCGCTGACTTCGTGAAGAGGTGCGATCGGTGCCAGCGTCACGCCACGGTGCAACGGCAGCCCTCCAACCCAATCTCCCAGCTTTCAGCTCCGTGGCCATTCGCCCAGTGGGGGATGGACCTTCTGGGCCCATTCCTGCCGGCGTCTGGGCAGCGGAAATTCTTGATCGTGGCCATCTACTACTTCACGAAGTGGGTCGAAGCCGAACTCTTGGCACGGATCATCGAAGCAAACATCGCCAAGTTCTTTTGGAAGTCGATCATTTACCGCTTCGGCCTCCCCCACACCGTGGTTACTGATAACGGGCGCCAGTTCGACTGCCGGGAGTTTGAAGAGTTCTGCGGCGACCTCGGCATCAGGCATCGCTTCACTTCGGTGGCACATCCCCAGACCAATGGAGAGGCCGAAGTCACGAACAGGACTATTTTGCAGGGCCTCCGCACGCGGCTGGACCGGGCCAAAGGCAGATGGGCCGAGGAGCTCCCCAGCATCCTTTGGGCATACCATACCACCCCGAGGACAGCGACCGACGAGATCCCGTTCAACCTCGTCTTTGGAGCCGAAGCGGTCATCCCGATCGAACTCAGCCTGCCCACACTGCGTGTGGAGCAATATGATGAGACAGAGAACCCCGCCAGAATGATGCTCAACCTTGACCTTCTTGAGGAGACGAGGGACAAGGCCCGAGTTCGGATGGCGGCGTATAGGCAGCGTGTGGCCAGGTATTACAACTCCCGAGTGCGGCCGAAGTTTTTTCATCCCGGAGATCTGGTCCTCCGGCGCGCTGAAGCTTCTCAGCCATGGGAATGTGGCAAGCTCTCACTCAACTGGGAAGGCCCGTACCGGGTAGCAGAAGCCCTCCCTCACGGCGCCTACTACCTGGAGGAATTGGAAGGGACCAGGTTCCCCCGAACGTGGAACGTCTCGAACCTAAGAGTGTATTATCCGTAATATAAGGTTCCCCACTCCTGCAATAAAGTTTCTTTGCTTCAAACGCTCTTTTCTCACCTCGTAGGGAAACCGGCGCATGGCCCTGGCCTCTGCACGCCCGATTGTGGCCGATGATCGAAGGAAGCGAGAAGTCCCGGGCTTCGGCCTGGAAGGCGGGGCAGAACCCAGTTTGCCCACGCGAGCACGGAGAACAGCTCGGCAAGCCGCGCAAGGCTTGAGAAAGACTGCGGCCCCGGGGTTCAGTCTGGAAGTCCCGGGCTTCGGCCTGGAAGGCGGGGCAGAACCCAGTTCGCCCATGCGAGCACGGAGAACAGCTCGGCAAGTCGCGCAAGGCCTGAGAAAGCCTGCGGCCCCGGGGTTCAGTCCGGAAGTCCCGGGCTTCGGCCTGGAAGGCGGGGCAGAACCTAGTTCGCCCACGCGAGCACGGAGAATAGCTCGGCAAGCCGCGCAAGGCTTGATAAAGCCTGCGGCCCCGGGGTTCAGTCCGGAAGTCCCGGGCTTCGGCCTGGAAGGCGGGGCAGAACCCAGTTCACCCACGCGAGCACGGAGAACAGCTCGGCAAGCCGTGCAAGGCTTGAGAAAGCCTGCGGCCCCGGGGTTCAGTCCGGAAGTCCCGGGCTTCGACCTGGAAGGCGGGGCAGGACCCACTTCGCCCACGCTAGCATGAAGGCAATCCCAAAGATGGACCCGCTCAAGGCCAACTCTGACGCCGCGCGGTCCGGAATGTCCCAACCTTCGATCTAAGCAACGGACGGGACCAGGTCCACCCTCGTTCCGGCACTCCACATCAACATCTCAAGAAGGAAAAAGAGGAGATGGGAGAGTGGGAAAGAAAGTGAACTCGAGACTTAGTCAAATGATGTTTTCATTAATCCAAGAAGAAGTACAAGCTGGGAATCCCGACAGGCCGGGAGTCCCCAAAGAAAAAAAAAAGAGAAGAGAAGTACAACAACGACAACAAAGAAAAATGAAAAGATGAGTGGCTCAGTTCGGCGTGGGGTCGGAGCCCTCAGCCTGGGTCGCGCGCTCTGCATCCTCGCCTTCGACGGCTGCCGGCTCAGGTGGCTGCTCCGGAGCAACGGCCTCGTCGGTCGCCGGGGCCGCAGGCGTGGTGTCGGCCGCACCGGAGGTACTGCTCTCGGGTCCCTGCCTCCTACCTCCGAACACCACCCCACTGAGGTCGAGCTCGGGATAGAAGGCCCCCACCTTCTCCCGGCACATCCGGAACCCCTTCAGGAAGGAGTCCACGGCGGCCTCCCGGACCTCCGAGGTGTACTCGTCGGAGGCCCGGAACTTCGGGACGGCTTCCTGTGCCTCCCGCTTCGCGGCCTCCAGGAGCCCGTTGACGTACGCGCTCCGCTCCTTCGCCGCGTTCGCATCCCGCCTGGCCTCCTCCAGCTGGCGCTCCAGCCACTGAGAATGAGCCTGAAGGCGAGCCCTCTCAGCCGCGTCCTCTTCCGCGCGACGTTGGTGGGAGATCCTCTCCTCCGACAGAGAAGACTCCAGCTCCTTGTTCCGCCCCTCGACGCGTGCCAGGTCTGTCTGGAGGGCCTGGTTGTTTGCTCGCAGCTCGACCCCCTTCTCCATGAGGTCCTTGACGTCGGCCGCGAGCTTGCCGAGTTTCTTTTCCATCTCGGCATCCCTCTTCGCGCTCCCTACGAGGAAGTTCCTCAGTAGGAGCACGTCGTTCCCAATCTGCACAGTGAAGCAACCGGGTTAGAAGAAGGACCACCCGAGGTCATGGAGGACAGAAGAATACGAGTTCGAGCTTACCGTGAAGAGCTGCGGGAGGATCCCGAGCAGAGCATCAGCGTAGTCCCGGCCGCCTCGAGATCGACGGTCCCAGGCTGTGGAGGCATACTCCATCACTTTCTCCGCGAGCCCTTTGTCGCGGATTACTGAACACCGGTGGGTGATCACCGGTGGCGGCGTCGTCAGGTCAGCTCCGGCAGCGACCGTCCCTCCAACAGGAATCGCGGTCGACGGGCAGCAGAGGACGCGGGTTGCACCGCCGGAGCCACGACGATGACAGGACCGGCGCTGGGCGGAGCTGCTGGTGGTGGAGCCCCCTCGCCGGCAGCACCACCGAGTCTAGCAGTAGGCGCATCAATGGCCCCGCCCCGAGGCGGTCTGGGCGGGGGAACGGCGACCACCGGGCTGGGTACGGTCGCCGTCACGATCTCCTGGCTCGCCTCCGTGCGAGCCCTCTTCGCCGCGGGTTCGTCCACCTTGACGACGTCCCTCTGGGCTGCGCCCTCCAGAAGGCTCTCCAGCGAAAACTTCATGCCTGCAACATAAAGAAGAGAAGGTCAGCCAACTCGGTTATAAAGGAAAAAGAACACAGGAGTCAAGGGAGGATCGAATCTCACCCGGCTCGCGGATGGGACTGATCCCGGCCTCAAAAAGATTCTGCTCCGAGAGCAGAACCTCGAGCGCCGGGACCACGTCGCTCAGGAGCAGGGAGTAGGCCTCCTGGTCCGCCGACTCGACCTGAGAGTTCCGGTTCGGAGACCGGCCCAGTTCACTTCAGGCCCAGTCGACATCTTCGATCGAGGCAAAGAAGAACCGGTTCTTCTAGCCCTTGATAGAAGAAGGGAGGTCGAACCGGAGGCACCTGGGCCGGGACGAGATGTACCACCAGCCGTCGTCAGTGGAGTACCTCTTCAGGATAAACAGGGCCCTGAAGAGGGAGAAACGGGCAACAAATCCATGGAAATGGCAAAAAACTATGAAAGAAAAGATGACCCGGATGGCATTGGGAGCCAACTGGACCGGAACAAGACGAAAATGGCTAAGGAAAGAAAGGAAGAAGGGGTGCAGAGGGAATCGAAGACCCCCGATGAGGAAGTCTTCATAGAAGGCTATGCGGCCGGGGCCACTCATGGTGACGCGATCCCCGGCCGCGGAACAAACAGACGGATTGATCCCGGGATGCCGTAGGCCTCCCGGAGCAAAGAAAGGTCGCCTTCGATCATGGTGGAAGCATGACCGGAGGGATCGGCGGGAAGAAGAGGTGGAGCAGGAAGAGAGAGAAGCGGAAGAGCGGAAGCAATCGGAGGAGGCCGGACCCCCTGGGGATGCCGATGGTGACACCCCAGGTTGCAGTCGCCTGTGGATCTCCTCCGGGATCGTTTCCTCCTCTGAAAAGGAAGAAGACGAAGTTCTCGACCGGGACGGACCGGCCTCGTCCGGATTAGAGGAAACATAGCGACGACGCGCCATGACAAAGAAGAAAGAAACGAAGATTCAGAGAAGAAGGAGAGGGGACCTAAGGAGAAAATGGAGGCACTCACCGAAATTACACCGAGCGGATGCGGGGCAGTGGAAATTGGCCTGCAGCAAATCGCCCACGAAGCAAGGGAAAAGACCTCATTCCAGAAAGCCCCTCCTTTTCAAATTCAGTCGACAGCAGCCGTACCCGTCATTCCGCCCCGAGCCACTAGATGATCGCCGCGTGGACGCACGCCCAACACCGACGCCTCGTTAGCAGGGTAACGGCCTCTGCTTCGAAGAGACGCATTTATTATGGGCAAGTGGGCGACACGTGGCGGCTTCCTATAGGACTTCAGGTGCACCGAGAAGCGGCGACGAGGATCGCGTAATTATGATGCAAGATCTTCGCCTCCCCATGTCATATCCGCATTTAATCCCGACGTTCCATTCTACGACGCCCCAACGGAACGGCGGGCTGGGGGGCAACTGTTATGGCCGTAATGATGACGTGGCCGGTCTTAGATTCTGTCAGGTATGATCGAGCCACGTGGAGGTTTCTTCGATCGAGTCAGCCTTGGCTTCCGCGCTACCGAGGTCGAGCTCGGCCCTTGCCCCCCCAGGCCACCTCGCCAGGTGATATCCCGAGACGTTACCGCCTTCGCCGAAGTCGAGTTCGGTATAGGGCTCCTCCAGCCACCTCGCCAGGTGTCCACCCAGGAGGGGCCCACCTAGGCCGAGGTCGGCTGCTCCTTTGCTCCTTCGCCAGGTGGCCCCCGGAGACGGGTCCACCTCGGCCGAAGCCGGGCGCCCTCCTGCCACCTCGCCAGGTGTCCACCCAGGAGGGGTCCACCTCGGTCGAGGTCGGCGGCTCCTTCGCTCCTTCGCCAGGTGGCCCCCGGAGACGGGTCCACCTCGGCCGAAGCTGAGCGCCCTCCTGCCACATCGCCAGGTGTCCACCCAGGAGGGGTCCACCTCGGCCGAGGTCGGCTGCTCCTTCGCTCCTTCGCCAGGTGGCCCCTGGAGACGGGTCCACCTCGGCCGAAGCCGAGCGCCCTCCTGCCACCTCACCAGGTGTCCACCCAAGAGGAGTCCACCTCGGCCGAGGTCGGCTGCTCCTTCGCTCCTTCGCCAGGTGGCCCCCGGAGATGGGTCCACCTCGGCCGAAGCCGAGCGCCCTCCTGCCACCTCGCCAGGTGTCCACCCAGGAGGGGTCCACCTCGGCCGAGGTCAGGCCGCCCATACAGAGAAGGTCCCAAAGAAAGAGGCGCAGGTTCCGAGGTTGGCACTCGAGCCATGCGCATCACAGGAGGCACCCCGTACATAGGGCGGCGGCACTCGAAACACCACTTACGTCGGCCCGACAAGTCCTGCAGTCGAGAGGCGCGGTTCTGACACAACAGAGCCCGTAAACGGACAGCGCGGGTACTTAGGAAGGAGAGCGCCCTCACTGGGCCTGAGGTCTGACCGGCCGCCCTGCCGGTGCCACCCCCTTCTTTTGTCTTTACCCTTTCCCCGCTGGGCTCGGCGAACGAGGTCGGAAAGCCGCCTGGCCCTCGAAACCAAAAGGGGAAAGAGAAAAGGATGGAAAGAGGAGCCTCCCACGAGCAGAAGACAGGCGGACAGCGGGAGGAGATAAAAGGAAGGAAGCTGGAGGCGACCAAGTAAGCTGGGACAAGTAAGAAACAGTGGCTAAAAGCCCCGCTCCGAGAGTAAGATCCAAGGTCCCGAGAGGGGATCGCTTGGCGTGAGCTCGGCAAGGAGACCAAGGCCGGGTTTCTGGTCCCTATAGCACCTTCCTTGCTAGTAAATTCTCTGAGTCTGGGACTCCTTCGGGGGCCCGTCTTGGAGAATCTGTTCCTTCTCGCCGTCTACTAACTTGACCGTCGGAGCTCCCTCGCCGGGATCCCCGGCCAGGGTCTTCTGACCCTCTCTTGCAGGTCCGCTCCAGCCATGAGGCTCCAGGAGCTAGGCGGTCTGGTAGGATCGGCGGATCCGTGGCACGGGCGCGGCGGCGAGATTGGCAACAGTTTCCTTACCATGAAGATCCTAATCCTTATTTTGAACTAGATCTACATTGCGGGTTTTAAAAATTAGATCAACTAGTCTCCTTATAAAATTTTTTTTCTTGGATTAATTTAGCCCATTTATTTGATAATTAATTGTTCAAGTTTGCTTGCTGGTTAGCTTGCTAAAACTCTCAATTCATCATTTTATTTTCATCCCCCATCAACCGCCCTTCTCCTAGCCACGCCACCGTCCGTTGGCCATGCCGCCCGGTCTCCGGCAACGACTTCGTCGGGAATGCCGGCAAAAGTTCAGTCGGAACCACCCTCTGAAGTTACTCCCTGTGTTGGCACGAACGTGAAAGCAGACCTGCCCTCCTGATTGCCGATTTCAAGCCAACGAGGAGGTTCTGCACGCTTTAAAACATAATTAGCTTCCTGTTGCCGACTTCAAGCACCGGAGGAAAATAAAAAAAGGGGAATGAAAAAATAAAGAAAAAGAAAAAAAGAAAATTAGAGGGAAAAAAGAAAAGAAAATAAGAGGAAAAAGGAAAGGAAAAAAAAGAGAAAATATGGAAAAAAATGTTTGTTTGAATAATTGGGGGTGAACCTAACCTAGTGGTCGTTTCTTAGCTACCAACGGTCCGACTTTCTTAAACCAATTTTGATCGGATTGTCCCGCATCAATTTTGGTATCAGAGCCACGAATTAGGCTAAGTTTTAAAAAAAAAGAAAAATCATTTGGTTTACGAATAAGTTGAAGACTGGATATTTGAAAATTGAAGACTGAAGCTTAGCTCGACGGAGTCAAGTTCTTTCCACATCAGGAGAATGATGCGAACATCCCAGCATGAATCTTGATGGACATCACAGCACAGATCCTGATGCCCAGCATAGATCCTGATGCCACAATATTATCAAAAGTTTTATCGAAGTTTTTAGGATTAGTGATTTAGGATCGGAGATCATTTTTATCCATTTCGATTCCGATTTATCTTATCAAAATTTCTTTTTATTGGTATTCCGATTTATCTTATCGAATTTTTTTTTTATTGGTATCGATGTTTTAGGATTTATTTTATCGATTTGTTTAAAATTATTTTTATCTTTATCCGATGTTTGATGTTCATTAGAGTTTTGCTTTACTTAAGATATTTCTTCGTGAATAATATTAGCGAAGAATATTTTGAGAAATGTCCTCGACTTCGTTCCCCCTTCCTCCCCCTTTTTTCTCTTCATCTTTCTTTTTTAATTCTCTTTTTCTGGACTCTCCTTTCTCCTTTTCTTTTCCTTTCTTTTTCTCAGGGATTCCATGTTATCTTTTCTCCTTGAATCTTCTCTCTCCTGCTCTTCCTAAGCTTCTTCCCGTTCTTCTCTATTCTCCTTGGATCTTCTCTCTCTTCTGCTCTTCCTAAGCTTCTTCCCGTTCTTCTCTATTCCTAATTCCTGCTTCCACCTTAACTCTCCTGCTTCTTCCCCTTTTCTCAAGACTCAACCGTCTCCCTCCTTTGTTTTGTTAAGTCCATCAACCGTGGCCAAGGAGATGCAGCCTTGAGAATCCATCGACCGAATCCATCCACAGGTCCTTCGCCATCATCGATGATCGGTCTCCGCCCGCTACTGGCAACCGGCAACCATAGTCGCCGGACGCCGTCGATCAACCTAATCTCAAAAACTCAATCTTCCGTGGCTTCATCATCTTCGAATGGCTTCATGCCTTTTTCGCTGCCGTCGATCAACCGCAGTCCAAGAAGGACTCAGCCCTGTGAGCCCCGTCGGTCGATTCCATCACCTCTGATCCGTCATCAAACCGCCATGCCACCTTCCGTCTTCACCGCCACCATCATCCATCGCTCGCAACCACCATCTTCGACGATCACCGTCACTCCTTCAAGGAGGCTTCGCCCCTTCTTCATCCAGCCACCCCAGCTTCCTCCTCACGCCCGTAACCATCCGAGCCCCTCATCGCTGCCCCACGATCCTCCCAACCGAAGAGCCCCACGATCCTCCCAACCGAAGAGCCCCACGAGCCATCACCCCTGCCGAACCCCTTCCTCCTATCAGTGCATCTGTGCCGCCCATGTCCGTGCCGACGCCCCGCCCCACCTCCCTGCCGCCGCGACTTCTCGCATCCGCCGCCACGTCCTCCTCGCTCGAAGCTGATGACGGGTCACCTCCGCCCACCACCGGCGCCTGCCCTCGCCAATCGCCACTGATGCCTCATCCGGCGTCCCGTCCACGCCTCGCCGCCACCCAAACACTCCACTAGGTACCAAAAGAAAACCCCTCCGCCCACCTCCACTGCCCAAGCCAGGTCGTCGCCGTCAGCCCTGTGCCATCGTACCGCCCGTCTCCACCGGCATGCCCGATCCCTCATCTTCCCACCAGATCCTGCCGGATCCCCTTGCTGCTGCGACGCCTCACCGCCCCGCCCCATCTCCCAGACGGACTCCGGCCGCCCGTCGCCTCCGCCAGGCTCCTCCCTCGTCTACTGTCAATCGTTGGAACCGGGCCCCCACGCCACCGAACCGCCCTTCTCCCAGCCACGCACCGTCCGTTGGCCGTGCCGTCCTGTCTCCGGCGACGGCTCCGTCGGGAACGCCGGCAAAAGTCCAGCCGGAACCACCCTCTGAAGTTACTCCCTGTGTTGTGAAAGCAGACCCGCCATCCTGGGTGCCGATTTCAAGCCAACGGGGAGGTTCTCCACGCTTCTCAAAACATAATTTGCTTCTTGTTGCCGACTTTAAGCACAGGAGGAAAATAAAAATAGGGAATGAAAAAAATAAAGAAAAAGAAAAAAAGAAAATCAGAGGGAAAAAAGAAAAGAAAATCAGAGGAAAAAGAAAAAGAAAAAAAAGAGAAAATATAAAAAAAATATTTGTTTGAATAATTGGGGGTGAACCTAGTCTAGTGATCGTTTCTTAGTGACTAATGGTCCAACCTTCTTGAGCCAATTTTGATCGAGTTGTCCCGTATCATGTACTTTCTTCTACCATAATAAGTGGAAGGAAAAAATGATAGCATTGGTAAAAACTATTACTCTAACCACGAAGAAAAAGAGTATTTAAATAGAAAATTACCATACAAATTTATTAAGTTTGTACAAAATTTATATAGTACAATGCTTTGCTATACAAGATAAGTACTAGAAAATTACCATTACATAATATTTGGTATATATACATCAACAAATATACTATATTATAATATATAATATATAATATAATATATTATAATATATTATTATATTTTAGAATATAATATATTATTATATTTAGAATATAAAATATTTATTATAATATAAAATATATCACGATATATTATTATAATATCATGTTATTATTTTTCTGATATTTAATTTTTTTAAAAAACTTTTATTAATTTTAAAATTTTTTATTAATTTTTTATATTTTTTATTAAATTTTGATGTAGGAAATGATTTATGTAGAAAAATTATGGGTTGATTTCAATGTGAAATCGCACGTACAACCCATGATTTCTCATTAATTTTTTTAAAAAATATTATTAATTTTAAAATTTTTTTATTAATCTTTTATATTTTTTATTAAATTTTAATGGGAAATAATTTATTTGATAAAAGCAAGTGTTATAACTATGATTTTATATTGAAACCGTTGATACAACCCGCGATTTCTTATTAATTTTTTTAAAAAAATTATTAATTTTTAAATTTTTTATATTTAATTTAATTTTTAATATATATATATTATATTATTTATTTTTTTATTTTTGTTCAAATTACTGGATGTACTCGTGATTTTAATCTGCAGAAGCTCGGTACGGCATCTATTTTGATAAATATGAAGTGGGCAACATTAGTTTGGTAAATATTTAATAAAAAATTATTATTTTAAAAAAATTAAGAGAAAAGTATTATGAACCGGGATGGCTAGAATTTCATGTACCAACTAGTTGTGACAGTTTTTTTTTTTTTATGAAACAAAATGAGAGGTGGATAAATCTCGGTTGTAACTATCTCTTTCGGGCTCCGTCTTCGTTAGATTATATTCGATGCGAACTACATATTTTGTGTATTCTCTCTATCCATCATCTCAGTCAGGTATTTCGAAAATAAATTTTCGTTAGATTATATTCGATGCGAACTATATATTTCGTGTATTCTCTCTATCCATCATCTCAGACAGGTATTCCAAAAATAAATTTTAAATTTAATCGAGTCAGTAGAACCATTATTTGAATATAAAATTTATGAATAACAGGCATAAGTATTTATCAACCGTACTATCATCTTAGCGGCGACTAACCGTCCCAGTCACGGAGAAAGGTTTTAGCTGTAGCTGTCATTTTCAATTGACAATTACTTTCCCTTAGGCCGAGCCCATTACTGAATCATAATCAATGCACCATCCAACGTCCATCAAGATCTGAAATTATCAAGCCTTCTGGGGATGAGACAAAAGTATCAGGAACCGGAGTTGTTCGATGTTGACTAAAGTCTTGATAACACTGATAACTACCATCGATATTATATTTCAATATCCTATATCTACAATTATGCAAGACAAAATGATTTTTTTTATAAATAAAAAAAATAAATAGTTAGTTTTGATATACCTATCTTTCAGTACTGCTGATTAATAAAATAGAAAAAAAAATTCTGACAAAATTTTTATCAACCGGTTAGTAGTAAATCAAGATCTCAATCAATCAATTAATAATAAAATAAGATTTTAATAACTACGCTATCTTCGTAGCAGATAAGCAATCGTTTTAATAAAAATTATTATGCACAGAGTCGCGTTGAATAGAAAGTCAACCCAGATTCGGTAGCTGCACCCTCAAAGGAAACCCACAATCATTTTTAATTAACGTAGACATTTATATCTTATAAATAAATAATATTGGCTGTTGAATGTACTTTTATTGGTACATATATAATAGGAAGAGTGTCTATCTTACTTTCCCCATCTTACCTCAAAAGATAAAATTTATGTGCATCTAAATGAGCTAAGACCTTTTTCAAATCGGAGAAGCATAATGCATGACTCATGACCTTATAAATATTATATCTAATTATGCTAAAATTATTAATAAATTAAATTGATCACGACCGTAGGGTTTTTTAATTTTCTAACAGGGCGTATACCTACCATGTACCATTCCATTTCTCTTTTCTTATATATGCTTGGCCATGAAAGCAAGCTATTTTTTATTTTTTATTTTAAGAATAGGGAGGTTAAATTTGATATAGCTATCTTACATGTTTCCATTTCATCATATAATATTCGATTTAAGATGCTTAGATTTTCGCAGTCTTTTTTTACTACAAGATGGATACATTATTTGATATTATTAAGATACCGACCGGTAGAATGAGAAAACAAATAAAAAAAAATTAATTATTGCAGGACTAAAAAGTCGATTAGTCAAATAAAAAAATAAATAAAAAAAATCATGATCTCTTATTTATATCAACTATTATAGATTTCAAGAAATAATTTTTGAATCCATTATCTATTGATAGTGAGGCAAAATTTCTACAAACTATCGCCTTAGCGAGCTCTTTAAATATGAGAGCTTTCACAAGCTACATCCCGAGGAGATAGAAACACTACGGTGAAACAGGGCTTTAGCGACGCTTTTTTTGGCCTTTACCGATGTATTTAAGCGTCGCCAAGAAACCTCCCGATGCTTTTTAAAGCGTCACCAAAGCATCGCCTATACAAGCATGGGGATGCCACCTGCCGATGCTTTTTAAAAGCATCGGCATTTCTCGAAGCTTTAAAACGTCGCTAGAGTTTAAATTTAGCGACGCTTTAAAACGTCGCCAGTTTTAAATCTAGCGACGCTTTAAAGCGTCGCTAGATTTAACTCTAGCAACACTTTAAAGCGTCGCCAGACTTAAAACTGGCGACGCTTTAAAGCATCGACATAATTTTTTCTTTAAAAAAATTAATCAGATAGCTATACCTATATACATACAATATAACCTGTATACATCATCAAAATGAAATTCTTCAAACCTGTATCACATCCAACATATACAAACAAATAAAAACATTCAAACCTGTATCACATCCAATATACACAAACAAATAAAAATATTCAAACCTGTATCACACCCAACATACAGAAACACAAACACAAACCAATCATAAAGATTTATATATATATATAAAAGTGCCAATCCAAGTTCAAATAAATAAAAAGACATACAAAAATAATAAAAAAATAGCTAGCATCACTGATCCGTGGGAGGCTGGTCGTCGTCAGGACTGCGACTCGCAGATGCACCAGGAACCTACAAGATATACATCAGGAATTATGATACATACATTATATATATTATAAAGAATTAGATACATACAAAATTAATAAATAATTACTTACCTGAGATGACATGAACATATGCAGTACAGATGTAACATGCTCTAGCTGAGACCTAATGGTCTATATCTCTGCTCTTTCTGCATCACGTGTCTGTCGGAGCTCTGCTATCTCCTCTTGGAGCTGACGAACATGTAACTGATCATGACTTTCTCTAGTATCCCGAGTATATCTACTCATCTCAGGTAACTGAGTAGAGGTAACTCCAATCCCATAACCCTTCACTCGTCCAGGACGCTTTGGTCCCATCAACTCCGAGAATACCTCGGTCTCGATGTGACTGCTCTAAGTAGATGATAAACCCTCGCCAGCATGCTCGGAGATCATAGAGGTAGCCCTATTCTATATTTTATAAAAAACACATATATCACTACTTAATAAAAATAAAAATATAAATCATAATATAATATAAATAAAAAAATATACATATATATCTCTGGACTCCTCCTGAACAAAACTGCCATCCTGGTGAACGTGAGTCATCCGACAGAACTCCACCTCACCAGGCTCCCTCCCCTGCTGATCAACCTATATAAAGAATAAATATTATAAAAAAATCTAAAATAACACATCTTATATCCCCGTACCATGATACATAGCACATCCATGATACATGATGATACATAATGTTAAAACTATAAGTATACTAAAAGTATTATAGGATGAGAAACATACAAACTTATGCCTGAGCCGTGCATAACTCTTGGACCCCGCTGTGTGAGGAACAGACTGAGCTGCTCGTGCAGCTCTACCAATAGCAGAATATGTCTACAAAATAAAATTAAAACTATATTATATATTATATAAATATAATTATGACGAGTGAAAATTAATAAATTTTGAAATGTTTGATGATGCGATACAACCTGTGCCCTCTCGAAGAACCAATAGTGCACCAGCTCCATCCACTGATGAGGGTGAACATCAAGAGGATAGGTAGTTGTAACCTGCTCCTCTGTCCTACCCTCTCGCATGTAGTCTCTCTTCAACTTCGTCCTATATTCTTTCCACTTGCGTTGATAGACTTAAGAATAAAATCAGAAGAATCTAAAGGAATAACGAACTTGCTCTACAATTTAAATAGACAATAAAATAAGTATTAAATAAAATAAGCAATTCAATTATTAAAAATCTAAGATATAAAATAATATATCAATTTTTTATCTGTACAACTCGCAGCATCTCTATTTTATATGCAGGAAGCATGTCGTTTCACTTTGAATAATTCAGGAGACATAGCTGACCCCGGCATGCTACTGTCCCCAGAAAACTAGTCAACAAGCTAGCAGCTTTCTTAATAGGCTGCCCTAGCTTGTTGCACTCTATGACTATCCTCTTGCCCTCAAGTAACTGCCACGCATCACGGACTAGTATGGGTCCTTGCCTCCACCTAAGTCTCCCGGATTCATCTACAAAAAAAATACAGAAAGTTATATATCAAAACTATTGCATATGTATGAATTGAAATTGAATGAAATTCTTAAATTACCCTGTATCTGTATATCATCGATGATAGGCTCGTCATCAGAATGATCCATAGGAGGATCGTGATGTGTGAACTCGGAGGGAATGGCATCGTCATGAGATGGAGAGGTATTAGCATCGGCCGGATGTGCAGAAATAGAGGGACTCGCATCTGACCGATGTGAAGATGATCGACTGCCCACGGGCTGTTGTACTGAAGAAGTACCAGCCTCGGTATGGAAAAATTGAAACTGTACATCTGATAATCGTTTCCTTCGAGGCATGGTGTACCTAGCATGCATCATTTTAAAACAAGTCAGTCAACATTATAATCAAATTATAATGGAAATAAATTGCAATTTAAAAGATAACATAATCATTCATGCAAAAATGTAAACCATCTTATAAACTACTTGTTGTCGATCTCGCAGCCGTGCCTGTGGCTTCGGAGCCGTCGATTCGACTAGACCGTCTCGCCCCGGGGTCTCCTGGCTCTTAATCCTGCAAGACAAGGTCAGAAGCCCTGGCCGGGTATCCCGGAGAGGGAGCTCTGACGGTCAAGTTATTAAATGACGAGAGGAAACAGAATCTCCGAGACGGGCCCCCGAAGGAGTTCCAGACTTAGAGATTGTGCTAGCAAGAAAGATCACAGAAAGAATAGAAATCTGGCCCGGTTCCTCCACCGAGCTCACGCCGAAGGTCCCCTCTCGGGATCTTGGATCCTGCTCTTGGTGCTCTTCCTTTTCCCAGCCTCCGTTTCTTGCTTACCCGGTCGTCTACTCTCCCCTTCCTTTTAACTCCTCACGTTGCCTTTTGCTGCCTTTGGGAGGCCCCCTCGTCGCTTTCACCTCCTCCCCTCCATTTCTTTCCCCTTTCCCTTTTGGATCAAAGAACCCGGCGGCCTCCCCGCCTTGCTTGCCGGGCCTAGCGAGGAAAGAGTAAAGGGAGGGCGCCGGCCAGACCGCCGACCAGACCTTGGGCCGAGCATGAGCGCTCTCCTTCACAGGCGCCGATGATGCCCGTTATCGGGTCCTGTTTTGTCAGGACTTCGCCTCTCGACTGCGGAACTGTCGGGCCGATGTAAGTGATGTTTCGCGTGCTGCTGCCGACCGTACGTGCGCTTCTCTCGGGGTGCGGTGCGCACGGCTCGAGGGGCAATCTCGGAGCTCGTGCTCCTGCACAGGTTGGCCTGCCTCGACCGAGGTAGACCCCTCCTGGGCGGACACCTGGCGGAGCGGCAGAGGGGCACTCGGCTTCGGCCGAGGTGGTCCCGTCTCCGGGCGCCACCTGGCGAAGGAGCGAGAGGGCCCGGCTCAACCTCGGCTGAGGTGGGACCGTCTCAGGGCGCCACCTGGCGAGGGAGCAAGGGGCCACCGGCTTCGGCCGAGGTGGACCCCTCCTGGGTGGACACCTGGCGGAGCGACAGAGGGACGCTCGACTTCGACCGAGGTGGTCCCGTCTCCGGGCGCCACCTGGCGAAGGAGCGAGAGGGCCCGGCTCGACCTCGGCCGAGACCGAGGCGAAGCCACATCCGACCTTGCCGAAAAAACTCCACGTGGCTCGAATCACGCCCAACAAAATTTGAGGTATGCCACGTCATCGTTACGGCCGTAACAGTTGCCCCCCATCCCCCCGTTCCGTTGAGGCGTCATGGCTCGGAACGTGGGGATTTAATGCGAAGATGATGTGGGGAAGTCAAAGATCTCGCGCCATGATTGCCACGATCCTTGTCGCCGTTCCTTGCTGCGCCCAAGGTCCTATAAGAGGTCGCCACGCGTCGCCTTTTCGGTAGCAATTAATTCATCGCTTCGAAACGGAGGCCGTTTCCCCGTAACCGAAGCGTCAGTGTCGGGCGTGCGCCCACGCGGCATCCATCTGATGGTCCGGAATGAAATGACAGGTACGACCGCTGTCGATCGAATTTGAAAAGGAGGGGACTTTCTGGAATGAGACCCTTTCCCTTTCTCACGCTCCGTCGGTGGTTTGCAGCAGGCTATCTTCTACTCCCCGGGTTGCCGCCTCTTTGCATAGTGCGTTTCGGTGAGTGCCTTCGCTTGCCTTCTTGCTCTGTCCCCTTCCCTTAGCGACCTTTCTTCACCACTTCCTTCTCCATGGCGTGCCGCCGCCATATTTCGTCTAACCCGGACGAGGCCGATCCGTCCCGGCCGAGGACTTCATCGTCTTCCTCCTCGGAAGCGGAGGTGATCCCGGAGGAGGTCCGCAAGCGGCTCCAGCCTGGGGGCATAACCATAGGTATCCCTAGGGTTCCCAGGTCTCCCCCCGCGATCTCTGTCAGCCCTATTTCTTCGCTTCCTCCTCTGGCCCTTTCTTCTGCTGGTCCCTATGGTCACGTTTCAACGATGACCGAGGGTGACCTTTCCCTGCTCCGGGAAGTCTATGGCATCCCGGGGTCGATCCACCTTTCTCTTCCGCGGCCTGGGGATCGCGTCACCTTGAGTGGCCCCGGCCGAATAGCCTTCTACGAGGACTTCCTCCTTGGGGGTCTTCGGTTTTCCCTGCACCCCTTCTTTCTTTCCTTCCTCAGTCACTTCCGCCTGGTCCCGGCCCAGTTGGCTCCCAACGCCATCCGGGTCATCTTCGCCTTAATCGTCTTCTGTCACTTCCATGGGTTCGTTGCCCGTTTCTCTCTCTTCAGGGCCCTTTTCATCCTGAAGCGGCACTCCACCGATGATGGCTGGTGGTACATTTCACCCCGGCCTAGGTGTCTCCGGTTCAACCTCCCTTCCTCCATCAAGGGTTGGAAGAACCGGTTCTTTTTTGCCTCGGTCGAGAACATCGACTGGGCCTGGAGTGAGCCGGATCGGTCCCCAAACCGGAACTCCCAAGTCGAGCCGACGGACCAGGAGGCTTATTCCCTGCTACTGAGCGATTTGGTCCCTTCGCTCGACGTTCTGCTCTTGGAGCAGAACTTGTTCGAGGCGGGGATCAGTCCCATCCGGGAGCCGGGTGAGGCTCAGCCTTCTTTCCTACTCCGCACTGCTTTCTTTAACTGGGCTGACCAACTTCCGTTCTTTTGCAGGTATGAAGTTCTCCCAGGAAAACCTTCTGGAGGCCGCTGCACAGAGGGACGCCGCCGAGGGAGATGAGCCCGCGGCGAAGAGGGCTTGCACTGAGGCGAGCCGGGAGGCCGTGCCGATACCCGCCCCTGGTCCAGTAGCTGCAATTCCCGCACCCAGGCCACCTCGGGCTCGGGCTGCTGATACTCCCGTCATCCACCTTGATGGGGCCGCAGAAGAGGGAGGCCCGGTTCCTTCCCGGGCAACGCCCGCCTCCACCGCAGCTCCGACGGTGCCGCCCGCGACTCCAGCTACCCCGCCGGTGGCAGTCCCGCCCGGGGGGGCGGTCGCTCCTGTCGCCGATCTTTCCGCCCCGCCGCCGACCATCACGAGTCGATTCTCCGTGATCCGCGCTCAGGGGCTCGCGGAGAGGGTGATGGAGTTTGCCTGCACCTCCTGGGACCGCCGACTGAGGGGTGGCCGGGACTACGCTGACGCTCTACTTGGGATCCTTCCGCAACTCTTCACGGTAAGTCCGGACTCGGAACCCTTTCTTTTTCAAAGTTCCAGCTGAATTTTAGTTGACCGACCTCTCATTTTTGTGCAGATCAGGACGGACGTACTACTACTGAGGAATTTCCTCGCAGGGTACGCCAAGAAGGATGCCGAGAAGGAGGAGAAGCTCGGCAAACTTGCAGTCGACGTGAAGGGCCTCATGGAGAAGGGGGTCAAGCTACGGGGGAGTAACCAGGCCCTGCAATCCGACCTGGCACGCGCCGAGGGGTGCGTCAAGGAACTGGAGGCCTCTCTATCCGAGGAGAGGATCTCCAACCAGCGGTGCATGGAGGAGGACGCGGTGGAGAGGGCTCTCCTCCGAGCTCAGTCCCAGTCGCTGGAGCGCCAAGTGGAGGATGCCCGGAGGGAGGCGAGCGCAGCCAGGGAGCGGAGCTCCTACATCAACGGGCTGCTGGAGGCTTCAAAGCGGGAGGCGCAGGAGGCCGTCCCGAGATTCCTGGCCTCCGATGAGTATGTCTCGGAGGTCCGGGAGGCCACCGTGGACTCCTTCCTGAAGGGGTTCCAGGTGTGCCGGGAGAAGGTGGGCTCCTTCTACCCCGAGCTCAACTTCAGTGGGGTGGCTCTCGGTGGTAGAAGGCAGGAGCCCATCGGTGAGGCTTCAGTTGCAGCGAGCGACGCGGCTGCAGCTCCAGAGCAGCCCTCCGAGCAGCCACCCTCCGACGACGAAAACGGAGAGCGCGCGCCCCAACCCGAGGATTCTACCACCGCACCGAACTAGCCCCCCCACCTATATCTTTTCTTTCTTCTTCTTCTTTTTTTTTTTTTTTTTTGAGGACTCCTGGCCTGCCGGGGCTCCTTCATTGTAACACTGTTTTCAAGTTAATGAAAGATCTAATTTTGTCAAGTCTCGACCTCGTCTTCCTTTTCTTTTTCTCTTCTCCCCCCCTTTTTTTTGTCTTGTTGAGATGTTTGCTTCGAGTGCCGAGACAAGGTCCTGCGGTTTGCTCCGGGCTGAGTTCGCGGGTAGACTGAGTCCCGTCCAGCGTTTAGATCGAAGTTCGGAGCTTCCGGGTTGGGCGACGGTAGAGCAGGCCTTGCGCGAGTCCTTCGGGCTTGCCGGGCCATTCTCCATGATCGCGTGGGCGAGCTTGGCTCTGCCCCACCTTCCGGATCGAAGTCCGGGACTTCGGAATGAACCCCGGGGTCGCAGGCTTTATCCAAGCCTTGCACGGCTTGCCGAGCTGTTCTCCGTGGTCGCGTGGGCGAGCTTGGCTCTGCCCCGCCTTCCGGACCGAAGTCCGGGACTTTCAGACTGAACCCCGGGGCCGCAGACTTGATCCAAGCCTTGCGTGGCTTGCCGAGCTGTTCTCCATGATCGCGTGGGCGAGCTTGGCTCTGCCCCGCCTTCCGGACCGAAGTCCGGGACTTCCGGACTGAACCCCGGGGCCACAGACTTGATCCAAGCCTTGCGCGGCTTGCCGAGCTGTTCTCCATGATCGCGTGGGCGAGCTTGGCTCTGCCCTGCCTTCCGGACCGAAGTCCGGGACTTCTCGCTGTCTCTGGTCTTCGGCCACAGCCGTGTTTGCCGAACTCAGAGCTAAGCGCCTCTTTTTCTACGAGGCAAGAAAAAATATTTGAAGTAAAGGAATTTTATTGCAGGAGTTCGAGGAACCTTACATTATTGATAATACATCCTCAGGTTCGAGGTGTTCCAAGTCCGAGGGAATCTGGATCCTCCTAATTCCTCCAGGTAATAAGCCCCGTGAGGGAGGACTTCCGCCACCCTGTACGGGCCTTCCCAGTTCGGGAAGAGCTTCCCGCACTCTCGTGGCTGAGAAGCTTCAGCACGCCGGAGCACCAGATCTCCGGGGCGAAAGGACTTTGGTCGCACCCGGGAGTTGTAGTCCTGGCCACTCGCTGCTTGTACGCTGCCATCCAGACTCGGGCCTTGTCCCTCGTCTCCTCAAGAAGGTCCAGGTTGAGCATCATCCTGGCGGGGTTCTCTGCTTCGTCGTACTGCTCCACATGCAGGGTGGGTAGACTGAGCTCAATCGAGATAACTGCCTCGGCTCCGAAGACGAGATTGAACGGGGTCTCGTCGGTGGCCGTCCTCGGGGCGGTGTGGTATGCCCACAGGATGCTCGGGAGCTCTTCTGCCCACCTACCCTTGGCCTGATCCAGCCTCGTCCGGAGGCCTTGCAAGATGGTCCTATTCGTCACCTCGGCTTCTCCATTTGTCTGCGGGTGCGCCACCGAGGTAAAGCGATGGCGGATGCCGAGATCGCTGCAGAATTCTTCAAACTCCCGGCAGTCGAACTGATGCCCGTTATCGGTGATCACGGTATGGGGGAGGCCAAAACGACAAATGATTGATTTCCAGAAAAACTTGGCGACGTTTGCCTCCGTGATCCGTGTCAGGGGTTCGGCCTCCACCCACTTTGTGAAGTAGTCGATGGCAACGATCAGGAACTTTCGCTGTCCGGACGCCGGGGGAAATGGTTCTAAGATATCCATCCCCCATTGGGCGAACGGCCACGGGGCCGAGAGCTGGGAAAGCGGAGTGGAGGGCTGCCGCTGCACCACGGTGTGCCTTTGGCACCGATCACACTTCTTCACGAAGTCGGCGGCATCATCCTTCATCGTCTCCCAGAAATAACCTTGGCGGAGGGCCTTGTATGCTAGCATTCTGCCTCCCACGTGGTTCCCACAGATGCCCTAACGGATTTCCTGGAGCACGAGTGTGGCCTTCGCGGGTCTCAGGCACTTGAGGAGGGGATAAGAGTAAGACCTCCGATACAGCTACCCATCCATTAGGACGAACCGCGTGGCCTTCTTTTTGATAAGCGGGCCACTGCGCAGTCCTCCGACAAGGTGCCGCCGGTTATGTACTCGGCATACTTGTCCATCCAGCTGGGCTCATGGCTGACCTGTTGGACCTCTACAAGGGTCTCGTAGCTCGGGGCCTTGAGGCGCTCTATATGAGCACGACCCAGCAATGAGTCCGGCAGTGTCGCCAGTCGGGAGAGAGCGTTCGCATGGACATTTTCCCCGTGGGATATATGGGAGATGCTGAAGCGCCGAAATCCGGCCGCGCTCGTTTTGACGAGCTCCAGATATTTCACCATTTGAGGGTCGTGCACAGCGTATTCTCCGGAGATCTGTCCGGCCACCAGCTGGGAATCAGTGAAGGCCTTGAGGTTGGCCACGCCCAACTCGCGGGAGACTCTCAGCCCGGCGAGGAGCGCCTCGTATTCCGCCTCGTTGTTAGTTGCGGCGAACTGAAAACGGAGTACATATTCGGTGATGACCCCATTGCCATTGGCGAGAATGAGTTCGGCTCCGCTCCCGCCGAAATTCGAGGCTCCATCCACGTGAAGGATCCAGGCGTCCTCCTCGGGTCCTGGTTTCAATTGCAGGTGCAGAGAGTCCCTCTCTAGCTCCTTGCCTAGGCCCGCACACTCGACCAAGAAGTTGGCTAACACTTGCGCTTTCATAGCATACCTTAGCCTATAAGCGATATCGAACTCGCTGAGCTTGAGTGCCCACTTCGCCAATCGCCCTGATGTGTCGAGTCGGTTGAGTATCGCTTTCAGCGGCTGATCAGTCAGGACGACAATGGGATGCGCTTGGAAATAGGGCCTGAGATGCTGAGCAGACACTATTAATGCAAAAATGAGCTTTTCGGAACGGGAATACCTGAGCTCCGCATCGTGGAGAAGTTTGCTTGTGTAGTACACCGGCCGCTGGACTCCCTGGTCGTTGGTCCGAACCAGGACCGAACTGACGGCCTCCGGGGTGACCGCCAAGTAGAGGATGAGTTCCTCTCCTTCTTCGGGCCCGGAAAGTAGTGGGGGCGATGCAAGCATCTTCTTCAGCTCGTCAAACGCCTCCTGGCACTCCTCAGTTCAGGCGAAGTCGTTCATCTACCTCAACACTTTGAAGAAAGGCTAGCAGCGGTCGGCTGACCTCGAGATAAACTGACTCAAAGCAGCTATCCAGCCGGTGAGTCACTGCACTTGCTTCTTGGAGGTAGGTTGCTCCATGTCCAGGATGGCCTGGACCTTCTTCGGGTTGGCTTCGATCCCTCTTTGGGTTACCATGAACCTCAGGAATTTCCTAGCGGAGACGCCGAAGGCGCACTTCACCGGGTTCAGCTTCATCTGATGAAGTCGAAGGTTGCCGAAGGTCTCCGCCAGGTAGGTAACGTGGTCTGAGAGGGACTTGCTCATTACCAGCATGTCATCCACGTACACCTGCATGTTGCGGCCGATCTGGTCCTTAAAGACTTTGTTGACCAGTCGCTGGTACGTGGCCCCAGCGTTCTTGAGGCCAAACAGCATCATCCTGTAATAGAAAGTTCTGTGATCGGTGACGAAGGCGGTGTGCTCTTCGTCCTCCGGGTTCATTCGGATATGGTTGTACCCGGAGAAGGCATCCATGAAAGAGAGGAGGCGATGCCCCGAGATGGTGTCCACCAGCTGGTCAATCTTCGGAAGAGGGAAGCTGTCCTTCGAGCAGGCTCGGTTGAGGTCGGTGTAGTCTACACAGATCCTCCACTTGCCACTGCTCTTCTTCACCATGACCACATTCACCAGCCAGCTGGGATACTGAACTTCCCACACGAAATCGACGGCGAGGAGTTTTTCGACCTCTTCGTTGATGGCCCTCTGCCTTTCCACGGCGAAACTCCTCTTCTTCTGGCGGACCGGGCGGCACCTCGGGTCCACGTTCAGCCTGTGGGCAATGACCTCAGGGGGGATGCCCGGCATGTCGGTCGCGGACCACACAAACACATCCGCGTTCATGCGGAGGAAATCCAGCAGGCGGGTCCGTTCCTCCTCCGGGAGCTGGGCCCCCACTTGCATAGTCTTCAGAGGGTCCGAACTGAGGGGATATGTCAACAGACGCTCTACGGGTCCTCCCCTGCATTCCTTCTCCCTTAGGTCGAGGTCATCGACGTCGGGGCCGAGCTCGGTGCCCCGGGCACTTGGGACCGTCTGAAGGTAATGCTGGACTGGCTGGGTCATCCACCTTATCACCCCAGGTCCGGAGGCTATGGGGAATTGCACTAGCAACCGCTTTGTAGAAATCATGGCGTCCAGCTGGTTGAGCCCCGGGCGCCCAAGGATTGCGTTGTAAGGCGAAGGGAGTTTGACGACGGTAAACGTCATCATGAATGTGGTCTGTTGAGGTGGGGATCCAGCGGTGACCGGGAGAGTGATCTCCCCTTCGACCCCCACCGAGTCCTCGGTAAAGCTCACAAGAGGTGCGTGCACCGGCCTTAGCTGATCATGGGACAGGTTCATTCAGGAAAAAGCGTCGTAAAAAAGCACGTCAGCAGAGCTTCCACTATCCACCATAATACGATATACAGGGTGCTTTGCGATGGTCATCTCGACCACCACAGCATCATTATTTACATTCTTGCTTTCATTCCCCTTCTCAGAAGGGGGTACATCCTCCAGGTCCCCAACCTCCCGGGCCCTCTTCGCCGCCCGCCCGATTCCATAAGAGACCATGCCTACTGGCTTCTCCGTCGGGCGATTATCGATCGCAGGGACCGGGGGAAGGGCCGCAAGCGGCTGTCCCTCCGTCGGGGCTTCGTTCCGCACGAACTTCCTGAGGTAGCATCTTTTGATCAGCTCCTCGATTTCCCGCTTCAGATTGCGACACTCCTCCGTGTCATGGCCATGCTCGCGGTGGAACTGGCAGTACTCTGACTTGTCATGGGTGCTCCTTGGGTTCTGAGGGGGAGGGCGGTGGAGGTAGTGCTCGCCCTCAATTTTCATGAGGATCTTCATTCTGGGAGCGAGGAGAGGGGTAAACCTTCGCTCCGGGGTGGTCTCGCCCTTCAGCTTCAGATTTGGACGAGGGTCAGCAGGTGGCCCGGCCGCCGGACCCCTGGAACATCTCTCGGGGCCGGCTTCTTCAAGGTCCTCCTGTCCATCTCTTGGCGGGTGCGATCGGCCTGCTCCGCTCGGATATACTTGTGGACACGGAGGAGGAGCTCGGAGTACGTCCTGGAGGGTTTTTTGTCCAGGAAATAAGTCAGGCGGGACGTCTTGAGCCCGCGCTTTAAAGCCAGCATGGCAACGGGTTCGTCCAGGCTATAGATCTCCAGGGCAGCGATCTTGAAATGGGTGATGTAGTCCCGAAGCGGCTCCTGGTCCTGCTGGCAGATGGAGAAGAGGCTGTCCACCTCTCTCAGCACCTTCCGACAAGCGTCAAAGTGCGCCACAAACTTTCCTTCCAACTGATGGAAGGAGCAAATGGATCCGGGCTCGAGGAGGGTAAACCAGACTCGAGCAGCCTTCTGGAGGGTAGCAGGGAAGGCAATGCATAAAAGTGCATCCGTGGCCCCCTGGACCCTCATGAGAGCTTTGTAGCTCTCCAGATGGTCCAAGGGGTCGGTGGTCCCATTGTAGGGATCCACCTGCGGCATGTGGAACCGGCTTGGAATCGGCTCCGCTTGGATCTCCTGGGAGAAGGGGGGACGGGAGTCGTAGCCCGCCAGGTCCGTCGAGGAGTTATGCAGATCGGCAAACCGGTGGGCGAACTCCGCCAGTTTGCACTCATGCTCCTCCAGGCGCCTCTCAGCCTGGCGCCCGATGGCCTCATCGGTGGAGTCTTCCACCGAGGCCGCTGGTGAAGGGGGCGCTGATCGTTCTCGACGGGGGGCTTTGCCTCGATGCCGCCTGCTGCGGCACGCCGTCTCGGCATCATCGACCGGGGATCGACTCTCGCGATCCACCGAACCGGAGCAATTTCTCTTCGCGGGTGTCTGGTGGCTTTCGCGAGGGTTGGAGGCTGCCCGCGGCTGGGATGGCTGCCATGAATAGAGTGCAGGCTTCCGCGCGGCCCCGCGGCTCGAGCCGCGGGGGTCCCTGGCTGGGGCTGCGTGGTCAAGGAGCGCTGTTGGTGCTGCAGCTATCGAACTACCGCAGTCAAGGTTTGCAGCTGTTGGACGATAGCCGCAAAAGGTCCGTCCATCGAGGTCGGCTGTGGCGGAAGGGGAGGGGGAGCAGGGAGCTCCCTCTCCGGGCTACGTGGCCCTTGAGGGGAGGGGACCTCCCCTATTCGGCTGGTGGACGCGAACGCGTGACCACCATGGTCGGAGCGCGCTTCGTCCACAGAAAGCTAGCTCCCACTGGGGGTGTTGTCCTGCCCCCCTACCTGGCGCGCCAATATGTTGCCGATCTCGCCGCCGCGCCTGTGGCTTAGGAGCCGCCGATTCGACTAGACCGTCTCGCCCTGGGGTCTCCTGTCTCTCAATCCTGCAAGACAAGGTCAGAAGCCCTGGCCGGGTATCCCGGCGAGGGAGCTCCGACGGTCAAGTTAGTAAACGACGAGAGGGAACAGAATCTCTGAGACGGGCCCCCGAAGGAGTTCCAGACTTAGAGATTGTGCTAGCAAGAAAGATCTGAGGAAGAATAGAAATTCGGCCGGGTTCCTCCATCGAGCTCGCGCCGAAGGTCCCCTCTCGGGATCTTGGATCCTGCTCTTGGTGCTCTTCCTTTTCCCAGCCTCCGTTTCTTGCTTACCCGGATGTCTACTCTCCCCTTCCTTTTAACTCCTCACATTGCCTTTTGCCGCCTTTGGGAGGCCCCCTCGTCGCTTTCACCTCCTCCCCTCCATTTCTTTCCCCTTTCCCTTTTGGATCAAAGAACCCGGCGGCCTCCCCGCCTTGCTTGCCGGGCCTAGCGAGGAAAGAGTAAAGGGAGGGTGCCGGCCAGACCGCCGACCAGACCTTGGGCCAAGCATGAGCGCTCTCCTTCCCAGGCGTCGACGATGCCTGTTATCGGGTCCTATTTTGTCAGGACTTCGCCTCTCGACTGCGGAACCTGTGGGGCCGATGTAAGCAATTTTTCGCGTGCCGCTACCAACCGTACGGGCGCTTCTCTCGGGGTGCGGTGCACATGGCTCGAGGGGCAATCTCGGAGCTCGTGCTCCTGCACAGGTTGGCCTGCCTCGACCGAGGTGGACCCCTCCTGGACGGACACCTGCGGAGCGGCAAGGGGCACTCGGCTTCGGCCGAGGTGGTCCCGTCTCCGGGCGCCACCTGGCGAAGGAGCGAGAGGGCCCGGCTCGACCTCGGCTGAGGTGGGACCGTCTTAGGGCGCCACCTGGCGAGGGAGCATGGGGCCGCCGGCTTTGACCGAGGTGGACACCTGGCGGAGCGGTAGAGGGGCGCTCGACTTCGGCCGAGGTGGTCCCGTCTCCGGGCGCCACCTAGCGAAGGAGCGAGAGGGCCCGGCTCGATCTCGGTCGAGGTGGGACCGTCTCAGGGCGCCACCTGGCAAGGGAACAAGGGGCCGCCGGCTTCGGCCCAGTTGGACCCCTCCTGGGTTGACACCTGGAGGAGCGGCAGAGGGGTGCTCGACTTCGGCCGAGGTGGTCCCATCTCCGGGCGCCACCTAGTGAAGGAGGAGAGGGCCCGGCTCGACCTTGGCCGAGGTGGGACCGTCTCAGGGCGCCACCTGGCGAGGGAGCAAGGGGCCGCTGGCTTTGGCCGAGGTGGACCCCTCCTGGGCGGACACCTGGCAGAGCGGCAGAGGGGCGCTCGACTTCGACCGAGGTGGTCCCGTCTCCGGGCGCCACCTGGTGAAGGAGAGAGAGGGCCCGGCTCAACCTCGACCGAGGTGGGACCGTCTCTGGGTGCCACCTGGCGAGGGAGCAAGGGGCCGCCGGCTTCGGCCGAGGTGGACCCCTCCTGGGTGGACACCTGGTGGAGCGGCAGAGGGGCGCTCGACTTCGGCTGAGGTGGTCCCGTCTCCGGGTGCCACCTGGCGAAGGAGCGAGAGGGCCCGGCTCGACCTCGGCCGAGGTGGGACCGTCTCAGGGCACCACCTGGCGAGGGAGCAAGGGGTCGCCAGCTTCGACCGAGGTGGACCCCTCCTGGGTTGACACCTGGCGGAGCGGCAGAGGGGCGCTCGACTTCGACCGAGGTGGTCCCGTCTCCGGGCGCCACCTGGTGAAGGAGCGAGAGGGCCTGGCTCGACCTCGGCCAAGGTGGGACCGTCTCCGGGCGCCACCTGGCGAGGGAGCAAGGGGCCGCTGGCTTCGACCGAGGTGGACCCCTCCTGGGTGGACACCTGGCGGAGCGGCAGAGGGGCGCTCGACTTCGACCGAGGTGGTCCCGTCTCCGGGCGCCACCTGGAGAAGGAGCGAGAGGGCCCGGCTCGACCTCGGCCGAGGTGGGACCGTCTCAGGGTGCCACCTGGCGAGGGAGCAAGGGGCCGCCGGCTTCGGCCGAGGTGGACCCCTCTTGGGTGGACACATGGCGGAGCGGCAGAGGGGCACTCGACTTCGGTCGAGGTGGTCCCGTCTCCGGTGCCACTGGCGAAGGAGCGAGGGGGCCCGGCTTGACCTCGGGTGAGGTTGGACCGTCTCAGGGCACCATCTAACGAGGGAGCAAGGGGCCGCCGGCTTCGGCCGAGGTGGACCCCTCCTGGATGGACACCTGGCGGAGCGGTAGAGGGGCGCTCGACTTCGGCCTAGGTGGTCCCATCTCTGGGCGCCACCTGGCGAAGGAGCGAGAGGGCCCGGCTCGACCTCGGTCGAGATCGAGGCGAAGCCACATCTGACCTTGCCAAAAAACTCCACGTGGCTCGAATCACGCCCAGCGAAATTTGAGGTATGCCACGTCATCGTTACGGCCATAATACTACTTACTTGTCATAATCAACCAGTTGTACCTTCCTCAGAATCCAACCTAACCAAAATGGTTGTATCATTTATATGATCATTTGGCATAATATTATAAGGCATACACTGAGTGTAAGTATCATCATCATCTTCTTCCACCCTTTTTTCCATGTCACACAAGTCTCTGGGTTTTGTCTTAATAACAGTAGCCCATTCTTTATCTTTCGAGTCTTGTACATAAACAACTTGTCGAGCTTGAGATGAAAAGATAAATGGATCATCCTTCAATAACACACCCATATATATCAATTTAGAAAAATTGACAAGTATGAATCTGTTTGAGTCCTTTTTCAAACCTCTCGGTATATTTATATCTATCCAATCGCATCGAAATAATACATCACTGGATTGAACCCATCACTGGCTATAGACATAACTTAAGGTCTGAAATGGATTGAACCCATCACTGGCTAAACCCAGCCTGACATTACGAGCATCAGATACAAAATCAGGATGTCTGTTATCAAATGCTTTCCATGCTAAACTATCTGCTGGGTGTCTCAGCATTCCATCTTTTGTACGGCTTTCATCATGCCATCTTATTGACGAAGTTGTCTTTGATGATGCATAGATCCTTTTCAATCTAGGTACAAGAGAAAAATAGCATAATACCTTCGCCGACTTTTGTTTGATTTGTGTTGCATCCAATTCATCTAATCTCTTACTCTCATTTTCTTTTTGCTTCGTCCATCGTGAACATCCACACACATGGCACGACTCTTGATCGGCATGTTCTCCCTGATATAATATACAATCATTTGGATAGCTATAAATCTTTTCGTATCCAAGATCCAATTCCTTTACTAGTTTTTTGGCTTCATAACAAGATATTGATAAACTAGTACCTTCAAGAAATGCATCCTTTAATAACTTGAGCAGCATAGTATAACTCTTGCCAGACCATCCATTCAAGTATTTTATATGAAACAAATGCACAAGAAAAGAAATTTTTGAAAAGTTCTTACAACCGGCATATAATTCTTGATCTGCATCTCTTATCATCTTCTGATAATGATCTGTTCCAACATTAGTTGGGGGTATCGGCTCTCCATCATGTATAGATTCAGTAAATATAGGATCCTCAGGTAACCCAGCTGCTACTTGTCCTCTACTGTAATCTCCAGGATGTTAAGCACCATATTCAAAAGCATCTCTGAGCAAACCCCTGATATCATCATCTCTTGCAAGATTTTTCTGTTGGTTACTGGATTCAAAATCAGGTATATGTTCCATGTTAGAGGTTTGGTTGCATGTAGATTGTAACCTTGACTCTCCATGAAAAAATCACTTAGTATAACCTCTTCAAAAATCATTCCATACCAAATATTCTTCAACAATATTTGGATATAGAGAACTGGAATTTATACATTTTTGGTATGGACATAAAAACTTTCCATTGATACTACTTCTCTCCATACCAAATTTAATGAAATTCTGTACTCCATCCAGATATTCTTTGCTATTCCTCAGTTTAGTTATCCAACTCTTATCCATTGTAAGATAAAACTTACTGAAATAAACAAATATTTATAAGAACAGAATAAATTTAAAATAAGTTTATTCAATAGATCAATTACAATATTATTAAATGCACCCTATCATCAACTAATAGGTAAAGAGTCCAATCCCATTCAAGAATTGCATTAATTATATAGGTCATTTACAGTAACCAAAGGATACACAATAAAAGTTCCAGAAAAGTTTTGACAGCATTTCTCCTTAATTCTCCCTATACAAATAAATATGTATGAGGAGAACTAAAAGAAAATACTATCTGAAATATATCTGAAACTCTATCAGTACTGTTTGATTACTATAAGCACCTATAAAATTATTTGCAATTTTCAAACTGTCCAAACTAGACATTCAATTGACCACTATATATATTTCTTCCATCCGTACAAAAATTAAATAATTGTACGGATCTTGTAGAATATGTACTTTAATCAATTGACGGGTCTATGTTTCAATGCAATACAAGTTTTTAAAAAATATCTAAAAAATCATAATTGATCGTAACAAAGCTACAGATGGTATTGAAATCAAAGATTTGTAATAATGAAACTAACCTTAAAGCATAACATGTTCAGCAAGATACATGTATATACCAAGAAATTTATAAATAAACAGAAATAATCTACTAAGAAAAAGAATAATAAATAATAAAAAATAAGGAGGAGGCTCAGTTATATACTATTTAATCTGCAACTAAATCAAAACGACTATAATCGGTTGTCTACAAAAAAGGCCATCCAAGATTGTTGCCATTAGAAACAGTTGAATTAGCCAAACATACATCGCATAATCATCATAGCCTCCATATACAAACCTTAAACCAATTTTGAAATTGATTACAGAGTTTCTTTAATCTCCAAGCAGTCAAGCAGCTGATAAGAAAAGACAACAAAATAGGTAAAGCATATTTTTCTTAGTGGTATGCAATTACCAAGTTATTTAAGCTTGAACCCTGGCTCCTGTACTTGGACTAGTATAATATATGACTTTAGAAGAATCAAGACGACTTTTTGAAAATCATAAACTCAAACTTAATGTAAGAACAGAATAACATAGTGAAGTACAAAACCTGTAAGGTGCTACTTTGTTCGCATGGAATATATTTGGGCTATGCATGGATGGGGATAACCTTACATACTATCTGACAAACTAATATATGAAGCACGTACTATTTTCGTACATGTACATACAGTTTTCAGTTTTGCAAAATATATGGCCAACTTAAATGTACTGAAGATATGGATATTCTAGCTACTTGGCCCATACCTATCTCAACAAAAATGAGATTGAATCTAGAACTAAATTCTATTAGGTCACTATCCCCATTAGATTGGACATCAAATTGGCTCTCAGACTTTAGATAGATCCTAATATTAGTTCAATGACCCTAAAATAACCTGATAGCTCCAAGCCCGGTAATATCTTGACCTAATTCCCAACTAAAACAATGATGGATGGAAGCTTGATAATAGTCCTGTACCCTAAGGAGCTGCAAGCAAGCCTGCAAGCATATCGCATGAATCAATTATTGAATCCCTACAATTATTGTTCATAAGTCAGCCAATAAGAATATGCATGCATTTGATTTTAAAAAAAACTATGCCACAAGAAAGCAAGGAATTTAATAACATATAAATTTTGAATAAATTATCTAAAGAACTAGAGATGGTGATCATTTCCTAGCAATTAAAGGAGCATAAGGAATTATAACATGTAATAGAGTAGATGGACAAAGAAAAAAGATAAAATAATATATTTACTAGCAAACCTAGGCAATATGGTGATGACTAAACGAAAATATTAAGTGCAAGTGTTTTCCAAAATCAATTTGGATTGGGATATGGTGAAGAGAGGGTATTGACAGATAGGTGTGATTGTAGTAATAGTAGTAATATTGGAGCTAGTTGGGTTGCCAGCGAGGAGGGCAATGGGTAAAAAATCAAAGTTACCAAGGACCATCATGATAAGAGATAGAAAAGGGATTTAAGTTGTTGAAGTCAACAAAGTTACCAACAAAGATGACGAGGAGGAGTTCGTCCAAAAGATTCGCTTTTAGGTTAGACTGTCGACGATCTTGGCTTCAGCATCAACAGGGATAGGCCATCCAATGGTATCTAATATTAATAGTTTTTCAAAATCTGCTGACATAATATTTTTGAATGAGACTTGTTGACAGTGAATAAGTAGTTATTAAATCAATCAATTTATAGAATTAGTTAAACACATTCATGCTGGTTCTTGTAAGTAATGTCTGGAGTATAGCTCCCTCTCAATTTATATGTGTTGGTTGTCACCATGCCCCTAGCCATCGCTACAAATCTCTCATGGACTAAAAGATTGAGAATAAGACCGGTGGAAATCAAGCCAATTCACAAAAGAAACTCAAAGCCAATTACCCTTCTCTTTTTTTGGTTTTATGTATTTTAAGCAATTCCCCAAATATGCTCATTCTTGGGTGAATGTCATGGCAAGTACTACAATGGTAGGATGAACTTATTTCATTTGGAATGAGTGAAATCTACTGCAGGCCAAATATTAACCGAGCAGAACATAATCAGCCAGTTGATATTAAAACATTAACATGTCTAATTAATATACATAATTCGGCCTAAATAGCATGTTAAGGACAAAAAAAAAAAATTGCAAAGAAAAAATGATTGGTCTTGAATCCATCGTGGATGATGCCATAAATGAAGAAATCTAGCCGGGAATGGAAAGAGGATAGGATGAAACCAAGCTTGTTATTATCATGCTCCAAACCAAGTGCATAACAAATACTATGTACCTAAAGAGCAAGCCTTACAAGCATACAAGGCTAAATCCTACTTGAAAGTACCCTAAAATGGCAAAAAAAAAAATTAATCCAAGGAAATTAAGAAAAATACTTATAGATAAGACGAGTAATGTTGAATGGGTTTAGGTGCAATGCGAAGGAGATGAAGGTACCGGAGATCGAGTTTCGGCGGTGAGGGACCGAAAGTAACATGCCAGAGATGAAGGAGCAGGGAGAGGGAGGAGGAAGAAAGATGCGGTTCAGGCGGCGGCGGCTGAAGCGAATGAAAACCTAGGACTCGGGTGTGGGAGAAATGAAAAACCTAGCGACGCTTTTTCCGGCGACGCTTTCTAAAAGCATCAGTGGGTTTGCGGGCGGCGATGCTTATAAGGGCCGTTAAATTCTTGAAGTCCAGTGTACGCGGGTGCTCCCAACGTTTCTGAAAAGCATCGGGATAAAATCGTTGTCATTACCCTTTTCCGTTGCGGTGAAAATGGAGCCAGCAAAGAGCTCTTGCAAGCTCATGCACACGTCTGCCACCACATCAATGGCAACGCCATCTCCATGTTCCTCAAGTGCACCATGGAGCTCGGCATCCCCGATGCCATCCACGCCCACGGCGCCGGCAAACCCCTCCCCCTCTCCCGACTCGTCTCCTCCCTCCCCATCCCCCCATCTAAAGCCCCCTCCGTCCGCCGCCTGCTCCGCCTCCTCACCCACAAGGGCTTCTTCACCGTCCATCCAGACCTCGACGGCTCCCGCGAGGATGCCTACTCCCTCACTCCCAGCTCCTAACTCCTCCTCAGGAGCAGCCCCACCAGCCTCGCCTCCTTTGTCGTCGGCATCCTCGACTCCAGCATACTGTCGTCGTTTCAGCTCCTCAGCACTGGTACCGGAACGAGCACACCGCCACCGAGATGGCCCGTGGCATGCCCATCTGGGAGTGGGCCAGCACGAACCCCCAGTTCAACCTCCTGTTCAACGAAACCATGGCTAGCAACACCAGCGTCGTGGCCAAGGTGCTGCTCACCGACTGCAAGGCTGCCTTCCATGGGCTGAGGTCCCTCGTGGATGTCGGCGGTGGCAACGGGATGTTCGCGATGGCGATCGCCGAGGTGTTTCTGCATATAAAGTGCACCATCTATGACCTCCCCCACGTCGTCGCCGCCGTGCCGGCGAGTCCGGTCGTGGAGGCTGTCGGAGGGGACATGTTCGAGCACATACCTCCGGCCGATGCGGTGCTTCTCAAGGTGATCATGTCGATCTTGCGACTAATTTCTGATCATTAATTGGTGGTTTAATTTCTTGGTGATACTACGTTTTAATTCTACTTGATTAATTTCTGTTGCAATGCATGCAGCTGATCATGCACACGTTGAGTGATGAGCAATGCGTGAAGATTCTGAGACTGTGCAAGGAAGCGATTCCGAAGAGAGAGGAGGGAGGGAAGGTGATGATTGTGGACGTGGTTTTGAATTCGGAGAAGGAAGATTGTATCGTGACGGAGACATAGCTGGTGTGGGATTTGGTGATGCTGCAAGCCACGGGTGGGAAGGAGAGGGAAGTGCATGAATGGAATAAGATCTTTATGGAAGCAGGTTTCGTGGACTTCAAGGTGACACCATTGGGTGCACGGTCGCTGATTGAGGTGTTTCCTTGACGACTATCTACTGGTGCAGAGGTTTGTGGAGGTGTTTCCATAAAGACGTTAATAAAATTTATGGGTATTTAATTGCCGGTCCCCCGTTTGACCCGAAATCAACGAAAAATTTCTGTTGACTAATATTATAACTTCCGGTCCCTGAGAACCCCTGAGAAATATACGACAGTGTATTTGACGGGAAGCTAAGCAAGGAAAATATCGGAAATGATTTTTCTTATGAAGCATTGAAACATGTCGTTTTCCCATTTACTCTTGTTTTTTTTTTTAACGGAATCACTCATTCTAAGAAATGTTTGTTGGTTAGTATTTTTTCCTGTTTTTTTGGATACTATTTCATTGGCTAAACTCTCTCCCTCAAAGCTTTGATTCCACACGGAAATCCATTTCGATTTCTCCTTCCGAAATCGAAGTTTGTTCGATGTCATTGACCTGAACTCCATCATCTGGAAAGGAAGCAAAGTCCAATCTCTGTTTGGTAATCCATTCACTATTCGAACAGAGGCTGTCATAAAATCTCGTTTTGGCCTTTCATAATTCCATATCACTTGGAATTATATTAGATGTATATATAGTTTTATTACTCACAAGAATGTATTTATAAAAATCATTATTTAGTCATGAATGTTTTTTTTATTTTGCTGACCTTCGTTTAGGAGTTCTTCTTGCTTCAAAAGTGACACCATTTTATTCGTCGTTGAAAATCTCGAAGGTCTAAAAAAAATTATCTTCTTCAGTATAATGTCTTGATAGGTTATTCATGACATATTAGTTGGATTTCAAGAAACTGATAGATATTTATGAAAGGCTTCATATACCTTTGTAGTAGTCATGCATTGTAAAAATAATGGAAATGACAATTTCATGGCCATTTGCAGTTATGGTGGCGAGGCCCACATAATTTCAATATCACATGATTCAACCTTGAATTACATTTTCAGTGAAATAGTAGAGAGATGGAAGCATTTATCCCCTGCAATGATAGATGTAAAATTCTACATTCCAAACAATTCGAGAATGCTTGTGAAGCTCATGATGGACAAGGATGTTACGAATATGTATGATATACATCGGAAGTTGAAAGCAGCGATAATTGAAATGGTTGTAAGTCATTCTGTATTGCCAACCGAGTCACCTACTGTGGTAATTAAAATGAGGTAATATACTATTTTAAGTTAACTGCAAAATTTTAATTTTGAAGTAGTCATTTTAAGCATTTATATGTTTTGGTAGGCTGATCATAGTACTTATTAATATTTGAAAATTTTCAAAATCATTGCCAGTATAATATAAGAAGTTTTTTTGTGTTTATTGCTGGGATAATTGCACATCCCAGAATGTCGAACAAAAATGTGAATGGAAAAATGCTCAAATTGTTGATTCATCTAAAATTTCTTCATTTGGTAGTTCAAGTAACTTCCTTAAAGTTGTTGAAGAAACAAGATGTGCAATTCAAGATGAACGAAGCCAAAGAAATACATTGGATGCATGGAAGGGCTCTATAGAGGGTATTGGTCAAGAATTCAAAGATGTTGAAACCGTTCGTGCTACAATTTGCAACTTCTACATTGCAAATGGCAGAGATTTCGTGTTCGTGAAGAATGATCATCAGCGTACAACAGTCGAATGTGCATATGATGGATGTCGATGGCGCATTCATGCTTTTCGTTTTGGAAATCAAGAAAAATTGTAATTAAAACCATGAACATGGATCATACATGTCAAGTAGGTTTGCAAAATCGATGTCATCCTAAGGCCTCAAAGCATTGGGTTTCAAATATTATCAAGGAGAAACTTCAAGATATGCCTATATATAGGCCAATTGATATCGTAAAAGATATTCACCGTCAATATGGTGTCGAATTGCCATATCATCAAGCATGGCATGGAAAGGAGGTTGCTATCAAAGATCTGTATGGTGAGAGGTCGGTTTCTTATGAACGGGTACGATGGTATTGCGATGCCATTCGTGCGACCAATCCTGGCAGCATAGTAGAGTATGAAACCATTGAAGATCGTTTCAGACGTATATTCATTTCATTTAAAGCCTCAATTAGTGGTTTTATTAAAGGTTGTAGACCTCTGATATTTATGGATGCAACATTTGTTAAGCACAGGGATGGTGGAGTTTTACTTGGTGCCACGGGCAAAGATGCGAATGATGATATGTTCTCCATAGCATATGCTGTTGTTGATATAGAAAATGATGATAATTGGGACTGGTTTTGTAGGATTCTCAAAGTAGCCATACAAATGTGCGAAGAGCATCATGGTCAAAATTTTACCATTATGATAGATAGACATCAGGGACTTCTAAAAGCAGTGCCGAAGTACTTCAGCGGTAGCTATCACTCATATTGTATCCATCATGTTAAAGATAATTTTAAAAATTAGGTCTGCAGTATATTATTCTGATATGTAAAATAATTTTGAAATATATTGGTTCATTAATTCAGTCATACATTGAGTTTTCATTTGAATACATGCAGGTGCTTGTCCATTATCGTGCAGCTGAAAGGAAGCGATTGGTTGATTTATTAAATGCTGCTGCCTATACACCCAATGTGAAAATTTTTAGAAAACTAATAAGCAAACTTATAGCCGAAGCACCAGGAACAAGAACGTTTATGATGCAAGCAAAGCCGGAGCATTGGGCAAATGCTCTATTTCCAAGTCCGCGATGGGGTATCATGACATCCAATGTGGCAGAGTGTTTCAATAGCTGGATCTTAGAGGCTCGACACCTTCCTATTCCTCAGATGGTTGATCATATAAGACTCCAATTTATGCAATTGATGCATGATCGACGAACTCGAGGTGTCACTATAAAAACCCATCTCTGTCCTGATCCAGAAAAGGTTTTGCAGAAAAATGCAGAAGAAGGTCGAAGGTTAAATGTCTTTACATCGAGTATCATGATTTATGATGTGAAGGATACAAGGTACTCAGTTAAAGTTGATCTACATGAATGTACTTGCTCTTGTGGTGAATGGCGAGTCTTTCGTATGCCTTATAAGCATGCATGTGCATGCATCGAAAAGTGTGGTAGATCTTTGTATCACTTCACCGATAATTGTTTCATGGCTGACATGTATAGAGCAGCGTATGCAGAAGCTATCAATCAAATTCTAGATTTTGATGTGGGCAATTATGTTCCAGATGAGATACATATTCTACCTCCGATCATGAAGAGCCGACCTAGCAGGCCTAGAAAAAAGAGAAGAGCTTCATAAGTTGATTTAACCAAAATTGTGAAATGTCGGCGATGCAGTTAAGGACACAATAGAAGGACTTGTAATGAAATTATTGAGTAACTGCTTAGAAATGTAGTTGTGTTGTTGGCAGAGAAATTTTTGGAAGTTGTAATTATTGTGGAAGTTGTGCATCGTCGAAAAAAGTGTAATATATGTACTCGCCGATCTCCATAAACTTTGCATTTCACATGTTTTTTGTTTTGTTCTAAATGATAAGATGGTCCATATTTGTCCGTGCGATATACGTCGATTGGCAATGTTACCATACATTGTCCATATGATACTTAATTTCATAATTTGCATACCTAACAGAATTTCCCATACAGTTCCTATGACTACTTGTGCAGATAACAGAAATTAATACACTTATTTTGATAGAGAATAAAGACAACTAAAGTTGACGTACATTCGATATTCATGATTTAATTCGAAGTTTGGCTGTATATTGTTACATGAAGAAGATAGAGCCATTTAATCGATTTATAAATTCATTCAAGTTTAAAGATGTTTTAGTTAATCCTTTGAATGCTTTTGAAATTAGAGGGCAGCATTGAACACTTGAAGTTCTTTTGTCGACAATCATTATTCATTTTCTTGTAAATTTAGTGTCAACATATTTGATGACATATTTGCATATTAGTTATGCTCTACAATGTCTGGGTGTCTGTTTATTGACAACTTTTTGGATAGTTTACCAACAATCTTCTATTCTGAGAGTGTTGACAAAGTTGTTGACAAATTTAGAAGTGAAACTAGAGTCAATCCTAGTGAAAAAGTCAAGGTTAATATAAATTTGTCGACAACTTTGTCGATAACCATGAACTATTGTCGACCAATGTGTCGACCAGTTACATAGTGATTGCAAAAAACAGAAGATCAATTGTATGTTGTCGATAATTTTGTCAACAAAAATACAGCAATATTGGTCCAAACAGAATATCCTTGAGAATTGGTCGACAATATTGTCAACAAACATGGAGTCTGAAACTTAAAAAAAATAAGTAATTGCAAAAATGTCGACAACATTGTCGACAAAAGGACTGGCACAAGCTCTGAAACTATATGTATATGTTAGATTGTCGACAAAGTTGTCGATAATTGCAAAAAATATTGTTCTAAAAATATGTAATTTTAAAAATTATGTTTAAAATAATCTAACATTTGGAGATTTTTAAGGCTAGTAAGCAACGAAAAAAGGAAAAGATGCTTAAAATATATAAATATATATGGCTAAGATTGAAGAAATATATATTATAATCTATCTCTTCACGTGCAACTTCGAGCTTGGCCCCTATCTAACATTGAAGGATTTTAATATTAGATATGAATTTAAGTGAATAAAATTTATATTAAAATCTATATCTGCATAATCACCTTAGAGGGGAATGTATATATGCCAGAACTGTCATCGAGCATCATTAAACCATTATTGTGGAGTATCTTGTCAATGTATGAAAACTTTGTCGACTATATTCTATTTCCATTCCAATTTTTTTAAATTTCTGCATACATGGCGAGAACTTTGTCGACAACTACGCTTAATTTTGTGTAAGTAATTTAATTTGTTTTTTGTAACTTTGAAGTTATTTTGTCAAAAAATATTCAGCCCAAATTTTGACCCGTGTGCCAAGCATATAGAATTTAACCTTATTTCAGCTGAAATTATTTGAAGTCTTTGGTTCATAATTAGTGGGGAAATCAGACTTATTTAACTCTGATCCATCCCTATTCTTTTACATACTGAATTGTTGACATATGTTCAATATTCAGTCCAGAAAGATGTTATATGCCGTCGTGCCAAAATGAGAATGCGTGACAACCTTTTTGACATTACTAATTGTTATTTCGGTTGAATTATTTTTAAATCTTTGGTTCAAAAACAAGATGAAATCTGACCCATTCACGTGACAACCTTGATGACTTCAATTTTTCGATATTATTTCAGATGAAATTAATTTGATCTGTTAGCTTCATATTCAATTTTAAATCATGTTTATCTTCCTATGTCACATCCGTTATCATTAGGATACTATATTGATGATAAATGTTTAATAAGACGTCGACTAAGTTATTCTGCGAGAACGTGCCAAATTCTGAATGCGTGCCAAATACTGAATGCGTGCCAAATTCTGATGAAATTCTAAAAGTCTCAACTCTCATCATTCAGACACTACACTTACTTGCTCAGATTGAATGGACATATCCTTTCATAACATTCTTCGATAGAAAGTTGTATTGCATATACATAGTATATTTCCTTCACTTTAGAAATTCATCACAAATATAAATAGAGTAGTAATGGAGAACATGTCATTCATAAGAAAGATGCCAGTACATCAAAGTTGCAGAAGGGACTTCATAAATGATGTACAGTATCATTACAACTTGGAATACACCCAACGATATCTATTACTAATTACAAGATCTAAAATAAAACAAAAAGTAATAACATGTCAGTAATCTCCTCCTATACATTATAATGAGATCAATCATTATCGGAGGAAGATCCATCGATATCTACTAGCTTTGAAGTTGAAGTTGATTTCTTCTTTTTGGAAGATGCTCTCACCCTCTATTTGGATGAACTTGTCTGGGTTTCTGATGCCCGTTTGGAAGACAACCGAACTGGTTCAACTGTCATCTGTGCTGGAGGTCGGGTGGAGATAGGTGATGGCTGTGGGCCAACAGACTGTCGGGGCTTGCCAAAAAGGAGCTGATCGATGCGAGCGGCCAATGATTGCAACTGATGCTGCATAGCAACAAAATATGTATCAAAGCTGTCGTGCCGCTTCTCCACATCATTAGTGAATAACCCGAGGATTCCACAAGCATTTTGTATCATACCTCGGAGTCTCCCTGCCTCAGATGCCAAGTCTGAAAGTGAGGTAGGGGCTTCCCCTGCATCTCCCTGACTCGAATGCCTTGAATGACCTATGGATGACCCTTCTGCTGAAATGGATAATTTTAAATTAACTTTTAATAGTTTGTCAACAAATTTGTCATTATATTTTTATTAAGTTTCTAAATAGTTGCATAGTTATCGATAATGTTGTCGACAACTTTGATTAAATTTTCTATTTTTATGTTACGTTTATGCTTGCTTATCAACAACATTGTCGACAAATATTTGGACAACATTGCATTTCAAATTAATTAATTTAAAAATAATGTAATTATGTTGTCAGCAACTTTGTCGACAACTTTGCATTTCAATTCTGTATTTGGTATCAGAGTTGGTTTGTGTACACAGTTATTCAACGTGCTGTATATAGTTATTAAGAGTGGTGTACATAGATATTCAGAGTGGTGTACATAGTTAACTTTAGAAGTGTGTACACAGTTATTCAAAGTGCTGTACATAGTTATTCAGAATGGTGTATATAGTTATTTAGAATGGTGTACACAGTTATTCAGACGTTTGTACATAATTAACTTTAGCAGTGCTGTACACAGTTATTTAGAATAGTGTACACAATTATTCAGAGTTGTGTACACAGTTATTCAGAAGTGTGTACACAATTAACTTTAGAAGTGATGTACATAGTTATTCAGAGTGGTGTACACAGTTATTCAGAGTTGTGTACACAGTTATTCAGAGTGATGTACATAATTATTCAGAGTGGTGTACACAGTTATTCAGAAGTATGTACACAATTAACTTTAGAAGTGCTGAACACAGTTATTCAGAATGGTGTACACAGTTATTCAGAATGGTGTACACAGTTATTCAGAGTGGTGTACACAGTTATTCAGAAGTGTGTACACAGTTAACTTTAGAAGTGTGTACACAGTTATTCAGAGTGGTGTACACAGTTATTTAGAGTGGTGTACACAGTTATTCAGAGTTGTGTACACAATTATTCAGAGTGGTGTACACAGTTATTTTGAGTAGTGTACACAGTTATTCAGAAGTGTGTACACAGTTAACTTTAGAAGTGCTGTACATAGTTATTCAGAGTGGTGTACACAGTTATTCAGAGTTATGTACATAGTTAACTTTAGAAGTATGTATACAGTTATTCAAAGTGTTATACATAGTTATTCAGAATGGTGTACACAATTATTCAGAGTGGTGTACAAAGTTATTCAGACGTTTGTACACAGTTAACTTTAGAAGTGCTGTACATAGTTATTTAGAGTGGTGTACACAGTTATTCAGAGTTGTGTACACAGTTATTCAGAGTGGTGTACACAATTATTCAAAAATGTGTACACAGTTAACTTTAGAAGTGCTGTATATAGTTATTCAGAGTGGTGTATACAGTTATTCAGAGTTATTTACACAGTTAACTTTAGAAGTGTGTACATAGTTATTCAAAGTGCTGTACACAGTTATTCAGAGTGGTGTACATAGTTATTCAGATATTTGTATACAGTTAACTTTAGAAATGCTGTACACAGTTATTCAGAGTTGTGTACACAGTTATTCAAAGTGGTGTACACAGTTATTCAGAGTGGTGTACACAGTTATTCAGAAGTGTGTACACAGTTAACTTTAGAAGTGTTGTACACAGTTATTCAAAGTGCTGTACACAGTTATTCAGAATGGTGTATATAGTTATTCAGAATGGTGTACATAGTTATTCAGAAGTGTGTACACAGTTATTCAGAGTAGTGTACACGGTTATTCAGAGTGGTATACACAGTTATTCAGAGTTGTGTACACAGTTATTCAGAGTGGTGTACACAGTTATTCAGAGTGGTGTATATAGTTATTCAGAAGTGTGTACACAGTTAACTTTAGAAGTGATGTACACAGTCATTCAGAGTGGTGTACACAGTTATTCAGAGTTATGTACACAGTTAACTTTAGAAGTGTATATATAGTTATTCAAAGTGTTGTACACAGTTATTCAGAATGGTATACACAATTATTCAGAGTGGTGTACACAGCTATTTAGACGTTTGTACATAGTTAACTTTAGAAGTGCTGTACACAGTTATTTAGAATGGTGTACACAGTTATTCAGAAGTGTGTACACAGTTAACTTTAGAAGTGCTTTTCACAGTTATTCAGAGTTGTGTACACAGTTATTCAGAGTGTTGTACACAGTTATTCAAAATTGTGTACACAGTTAACTTTAAAAGTGCTATACACAGTTATTCAGAATGGTGTACATAGTTATTCAGAGTGGTGCACACAGTTATTCAGAGTGGTGCACACAGTTAACTTTAGAAGTACTGTACACAGTTATTCAAAGTGCTGTACACAGTTATTCAGAATGGTATACACAGTTATTCAGAGTGGTGTACACAGTTATTCAGAAATGTGTATACAGTTAACTTTAGAAGTGTGACATAGTTATTCAAAGTGGTGTACACAGTTATTCAGAGTGGTGTACACAGTTATTCATAGTTGTATCACAGTTAATTTTAGAAGTGTGTACACAGTTATTCAAAGTGGTGTACACAATTATTCAGAATGGTGTACACAGTTATTCAGAGTGGTGTGCATAGTTATTTAGAAGTGTGTACACAATAAACCTGACAAGTGTGTACACAGTTATTCAGAAAGGTGTGATTTGTCGATAACGTTATCGATAACCATGATACATTGTCGACAATTGTGTCGACAAGTCGTATAGTTAATGCAAAAAAAACAGAAGATGAAATGTATGTTGTCGACAAATTTGTCGACAATAAAATAGAAGATCAATTGTATGTTGTCGACAACGTTGTCGACAAAAATACAGCAATATAGGCAAAAAACAGAATATCCTTGAGAAATTATCGACACAATTGTCGACAAACATGGACTCTGATAAGAAAAAAAATAAGTTATTGCGAACATGTCTACAACATTGTCGACAAAAGGATTGGCACAAACTCTGAAACTGTATGGCAGCTCTAAGATTGTCGACAAATTTGTTGACAAATGAAAAAAATCAATTCTTTCTGAAATTATGTTATCTTTAAAAATATTTCCTTAAAAATCATATATGTGGAAATTATAAAGGCTAGTAAATAATGAAAAAGAAAAGATGCTAAAAAATATGTATATATATGCTTCAAATTGGAGAAATTTCATGGCGAATACAGTGTGTTGGCAATTTTGAATATTTCAATGTAGTTTGACATCATTTTAGAAACATTCAAATGACCCTTTACAATAAAATTAAAAAATTATTTACGAACAAATATACGATGTTGTGAAGAAAAAAAGGTATACATAGTAATCATTAAGAACAAAATTCCTTTCATTTAAATCTCCAAATAGTCTTTACAAGTTCTCTATCCTTAACTTTCATATACAAATGCATCCTTTACATCACAAAATTTTTTCTACAACAACGATGCCCCTACATTGTCAACTTACATATCATCTTTTCCATGCAATAAAAAAAATTCTTGGTATGTCGAACAATAGTGATGTAACAAAATATTCCCCACTATCCACCTCCTATGCAAGGATGATTCGTTGAATACTTCATTGAAATGTGTTGATTCATGTCTACATAGATGCTCCGAAAATAGTAGCATGTATATTCCACAGTCAACTGTATCGTGCCTCTGTTGTAGACAGTCTCTTACATCTTCTACTTTAGCTGAACGGATGGTTACGCCAAATTGTTCTTCAAGCCAAAATTGAACAAATATTGCCTAAATGATAAATTACAAATTATCACAAAATCCAACTTATTGATTGTTTAACAAAATGGAAAGCAAAAACATCAAATAATTAATGCTTACATATTTTTTAGTTTCTTATGATACTTTAATACTCCATAAAGAGTTGTAGCAGTAAAATCGGTGCTCAATCAAATCCAGAATAAGCAGATACCAATGCCATTTTGTGTTCATTGGCATGAAGAGGTACCTACAATGATGCAGATCACTCAAGCAAATATTCTCCATCCATTTCTTAACACTCGAAGAAGCCGAAAACAGAATCTCTTTCATCATATCTAACGTCACCTCACTGACCGATGACAGTCGTTCAAGTACATCACTCTACATTCAATAAAAGAAAAGATGAATATAAGTAAATAACATCATAAACCAAGTAAAGGATCTATGTTACTGTAAACATAGTGTATACCTGTATCTCACACCGTAAAAACAAACAGTGGTTCTTCAAAGAATGCCTGTCCTCTAAATGTGCAAACTCCAATATGCGTAAGTAAATATTAATGACCTATATCATTAAAAAACAAAATAAAATAAAATAAAAAAGGCAACACAATTTCTCAGCTTGAATAACCAACAACCATAGACAGTTAAATATTACATACATCGCTTCGTACTGGGCCATCTTTAAGTACTTGATCCAATGCAGCAGAGGTACAAGAAGGTTTTGTAGAATCGGGATCCTCCCAAATAGTATCACTGCATATATTCGACCAATGATTATTAAGAAAGTTATTCTCATGCGTATACTTATTCCAATAACTTACTATATTTGATCCTCTCTCTGAAAGAATTGAATTACTGCTTCCATGTATGATGGGAGTATACTTCTGCTCTTCTTAATATTAGTCCCTCTTGCTCCCGTTACTTTTGTCAAATCAACAATCACTGAACTTGAAATATCTATTTTTCGACAAGAGGCTCGATTTTGCTAAAATTTAATTCAATACATTAATATATTTGAAGTACAGAGGATATAAGGTTACATAATGTCAAACTAATGTAAAAATTCACACAAAAAAATTGTCTAAACCTCTCTAATAGGAGATGAAGCATGTTCTTTTTCAACTTCTTCCGGCTTCTCCACATTTGCAGATGATATAGGCTCCGAATGTGTATAATGAGCCTGGAAATCAACTGGATAGTAGGCAATGCTTCAGCTCCTTCACCCATCTCCTGCTCCTTTTTCTTTCGAGCACGTTTATAGGTTCTTTGATCTTTTACCGTGACCTTGGCTTTCTCAGTGGGCTTTCTAATGCGAGGTCCCATTTTTACTCTCTTGCATAAAGATGACACATGTTTTGAAGCAGAACCTTCCTTATCACATGAAACATCATCCACCGAGGTGGCCTAGCAACAACAAAAATCTCACTTAAGTAACACTTCATATTTAACTATGAAAACCAAATCTTTCACAATAAAATGAGATAC